>CM061238.1:135346113-136001393 GCA_030848705.1 Heracleum sosnowskyi | reverse complement strand
TCAACACAGTTGGACTAACATAGCTCGATTTGAATATGCCTACACTAAATTCTAAATATTAAAAGAAAATGAAGTGGCAATTAATATGTTTTTCTACTCGATCTTCAATCGTTGCAACAGAACTAGCATCGCGGTGCAGAGATGGACAAAAAGGCCGAATAACATGTCTTGAACCGTCCTGAAGAAGACCGATCTTTAGGATAACCAGTGCCGGACCTATCTTTCCCACATCTTTTTATCTCAAATAAGTAACTTAAGTTTGAGGGTTCATTTCTTCCTTGAAGAACAAATGAGAGTTTTGCGGTGAGACCGGTGAACCATGCTAGCTGGTTAGATGTGTGGGACAGAGGGCTTGTAGTATGCAGCTATGCAATGTGGTTCTTGTTAACTTTTCCTGCCTTGGCCAAAGCCATACTATGGAAGTTAAAAAACCTTGTTTACCGAGTGTACTTGAGGCGAGCCAAGAGCTAGAAAAGCTTTGGATGCCTTTTTTTTCCGACAATGCTTTGTGTACCATGTTAATCCATAATCTTTAGCAATATATGCACTCTTTCAAGTAATTAGGACCTTTACATATATGCATGGCCTGTTTGCAGAATGTTACTGGCTTTCAGTGAGCAGACTCAAGGTCAAAAGTTTCCAGAGAATGCTTCTGACCAAGAATTGCTGGAAATCATGATGGCTAGGTGAAAAACCTTTACTGTGATTGCTATGAAATATGATTTAGATATATGTTGATGTGCATAAGCATGAAAATTTGTTATACACTGAAATTGCTTCTCGTGTCACTTTGTCGGAGTTTTTTTTTATCTTCTTTCATGTGCTATCTTTGGTGGCATTTATCAATACAACACGGATTGAGCATAAGTCATCACTTTTATGATTTATCTTATCTTTAGATGTTTTCTTGTTGTCCAAAATAGATCTTTCATTTTGGCTTGCATTTGTTTCTTACTTTCTCTATTTCTTTTATTTTGCACTGTACCCTTATGTATTGCTTGATTGATTTGCTTGATTGATTTTTGAAACATCGTTGAATTTTGATAGAACAGAAGTCACTTTGGACTTGAATTTACATACTAAAATAAATAAATAAACTCAAAGTAAATTTAAGTGAGTTTAAAAATGTATTTAACACCTGAACACCTGTCACAAGGACAAATACTTGACATAGGGTCCGATTTCCCTGAACATCAATGTCTCATAAGAGTAGTGATTAAAGCACGAGCATTTCCTATGAATAGAAAATGTTGCTGACTGTTGCGAAAAATGGTTTTGAGAGAGTTTTGGAGTTATATGAAGTGTAGTTCCTGGTGAATGTGAATTAAAAATATTACGCAAGTATCTGGTCCCTGATTATGAACGCAAGTATCTGGTCCCTGATTATGAGCATGACTGTTTTGCAATTTGTATAGTGATGACTTGAATTAATCTTTTTTTTTTGCTAAATGAATTAATCTTTTATGGATATGAGTAGTATATATCATACAAACAATATTGTGGCTTAACATTTCTACACCTGATGAATAAACGGTTAGTTTGTAAAAAGCTTTGACTCTATTTATTTGTTTTGAAATCTGCATAAAGTTTTATGCTTTCTTTTTGCTGATTACATGGAATTATTTCATCATCTTCTATTTGATTCAGTGATTTTTTTTTTTTTTAATCATTATCTCTTACACTTTTTACTGGTTTTAGACAAAAGCCATCGCTAATGGCTGTAGCGTGTCATAAACATGTGATCAGGAATTACTGTTTCTGTTGCATGGATATTTTCTATAAAGAATTTTCATAGCAGTGGTTATGTGGAATTTACTCACAGTTGACCAAAAATAATTCAAGGCAAGCATTTTATCAAGTCAAGGGTTTAAAATTAGTAATTCTTGAACATGCAATTCAAAATTGACTCTTCCTATGTCTGGTATCAGGGAAAACAAATTGCACTGTTTTGTCCTAGTATATGTTTCTCTCTTGTGGGAACCTAAGTATTATTCTTGCTGGCTTTGTAAATTGGTTTTTTCTTGTATTTTTCTTTTGATCTGAAATGACTGTGTATTTCCACCGTACCTGTGTTTTTGTTGGGATAATTGAAGCATATTTCATTTCTTTGACTGTGTAATTAGATTTATTTTTCTTGATTTAGATATGAGAAGGAACTTATGCATCCCATTCAGAATCTTCTGAAAGGAGAGCTTGTTCGTGCTATACTTATCCAGGTTTGTTTGTTGTTTGTTGGTCTGTAACTATTGTAAAACTTGAGTCTGACAAATGACTATATTTTCTGCCTCGACAGATTCAAAAGCTAAAACTCGATATTGAGACGTAAGTACCTCTGTTTTTTGCTGTTTGTTTCTTCTCATTGATAGGTTCATATTTGTGATTGATGTTGACCCCTGCATTTGTTATGTAAAAACTTGGCTACCGAACAGGGCATTGCTAGAATTGGACCAAATACTTAGGGCTAACGAGATCAACTTTGCAGTTCTAGCTGCTTTACCAGCTTTTCTTCTCTCCCTTGGTATCCTGGCTCTGATCCGTGCATGGCTTAAACAGGTAAAAATCTATATTTTTTAAGTTTGAATCAGCTCAATATATTAAGCATCAAAATTTAAATGAATAGTCTAAACTTTTAGCTTATGTATTTCTTGAGCTGCATTAACAAAACAAATTTAAAACTTATGCAGTTCCCTTAGATAGAGGTATGAATACAAATTTAAAGCAGTCTGCGATCTAAAACCTGAATGAATACTGGGATGGATTTATGCATGTATGCAAAAAAAACTGATAGAGTATCCAACCATGAGAAATAAACAAGTAAACATGAATAGATTAGAAGTTACAATTGTATCAGGATTTGGTTTTGGAAGACGGTTCAATTATTATAGGTGGTATTGTTCTTAGTAATTTGTGTGTACACACACGGGCATACACTCTCTTATATATACATGTGTGTGTGTGTGTGTGTCTGTGTGGATTTGTATTGTGTACTTGATTAAAGAATGATTTGTAGAGTAATACAAGTAAGTTTGTTAAAGTTTAGGTATCCAGTGATATATAAAAAGAGAGCAATTTCAATTAATATGGAGATCCAGAAGCCAACTAGTTGAAGCCTAAATCACTATAAATTTTTGTCTCACTCAGTTTTCATTAAACTGATTTCTGACTTCGGATTGTACTAGCAGAATCAGACACTTATTATTTATTTAATTCAGTAAAAAAACTTTGTAAGATCTGGATAATTTTAAGTGGTTATGGATATGAAACTTTTAAGTGTATAGAAAGTGAATGTAACATGAAAGTTGTGTATGTGACTAGCAAGGTACAAGAAAAGGCCTTTCCATTGTTTTATATGCTTACTCTGGAATTATAAATTCCTAGTCATTGGGTACTGACTACTGAGTTTACTGACTCATGAATTATGTTAACTCCATACTCTACTGCTTAGTGATAAAAAAGGTTAAAGTATGAACATAACCAGTGTAGTAAAGAAGTAGCAGAAGTTTTTCACTCACTTGAGTGTATTGTCTCTTTTGGTAATGCAGACTACAGAGACCCCAAGCTTCATGATTTATATATGTATAATTAGATATATAATTTATTATTTTTAGTTGGTTAACTAGCGGACGATTAGTCGGCTAGCCGGACCCCCCTTTGACTCGACTTACCGTCGTAACAACCATGCTCCATGTTGTCAGGATACTAGAGCAGAAGGCAGGGGTAGAATCGCTCGACTGCAAAGAAGACTACTAATAGTAGAGGTTGAGAAAAGGATTATGGATTTCCAAACTTGCATTGACAAAGGACAGGTAAGAAAACTAAATTTACTATTAATTATATTACTGTCTTAAAATTATAATGGTTGGTTGCAACATATTTGTTGCACTCTGGGTTTCTCTTTCCTTCTGCAAATTAAATATGTCCTAAAATTTATGATCCCATCACTTTGTTATTGCTATATAAAGCCCTACCAATGCACCTTGCTTGTTAGATTTTTTCTTGCCCTTGTGTTTCTAAACTAGTGCCTTTTCAGCATTTATTCGTCTCTGTTGCACTCTAATTGCCCAACCTTATCTTGTAGGAAAGAGATGCTCAATGTACGTTTGGATTGGTTTTATATAGTCTAGATCGCCTATATCGAGCTGTTGAGAGTCATGCAAAGGCAACCGGGGAATGGCAATGGTTAGTTCTATTTGTTAGACTGTTTAATTAATATATGTATACCTATTATGTGTTTACTAACGGATGGTTCCATTGAACAGTTTGAGGCAGGATATTACTGACTTAGGTAGGCCAGGGCTCCAAACTGCATATAAGCTCACAATAACTTCACGCATGGAACGGGTATATGATTGCTTGCTCCCTTCACTGAAACGCTATTAATTCTAAACCGAATTTTCCCGGAAAAGTTTTGCGTAGTTGGGGTCTTTTTACTAGGGCAAGAACTGGAGACTTTTTGAAACGACAATGCATCCATTTCTATGGAATGTACTCCAAAACGTGTTAGGATCAAAGTCCATTGTAATAAATGACTGATTGACCGGTTGCATTATGCAATGGAATATACTATTTTTGTTCCTTGCATCTCCATGCTCAAGGATTATACATGTTTAGCTGCAAAGCATTCTTAAAAGGAGTTTGACATATTAGCTGTTGCGGACCTTGCAGAATAATCTTAATCGTATTATTCTATTCAGTTTAGCAAAGTGGTCTGGACATTTCACTTGCCAAATTCTGCACTGTAGTTTCATAACAATTTAATCTACCTATTACAAGTAAATACATGAAGATCCAAACCAGCAAACAGTAGTTGATGAATATTTCTACATTAGATCTCTCATATTCTTTGGTCCGTTCATTTGAAAAAAAAATCTTTGGTATTGTGGATTCTGGTTCCAGGATAGCCTAGTTATAAATTTACATGACCAAAGGCTTTAGGAATTGGACAGCAATGGTAAAAATTTCTGATTAAGGATTCGAAAATACTCATTTCCCACCTAAAGTACATGATTAAGGATTTAAGAAGTTTTGACTGAGAGTTTATAATGATCTTTCTTAGGAGTAGTATTTTTTGTGGATACGCAAGAAATGATTATTAGTAAATGATATAATGTGACCAAGCTTCACTTAAAACGAGTATGTTATTGCGTAGAATATGAATTTGTATTTTAATATCGAATAATTTTTTTTAACCCATTCATATCAGAAAAAATGACAAAAATAATCATTTTTTTGATAAAATAAACAAAAATAACCATTCCGAAAAAAGTTGTCAACTTTAGCTTTTGGATACTCAACTAGTTGAGTATCTAATATACAATGGGATACTCCACTGACAGTTGGGTATCCCATAAGTCAAAATTAACCTCTTTTTTAATACAAAATGAACAAAAATAACTTGGCAAAAAAAAAAACCAATTTAATATAAATTTAAGTTTTTGTATAAAATGTTAGATAAACGTATGTTCTTACTTTAGCCGTTCCCTAAGGGTTCAACAGTTAACCTTTGGGATTCAATGATGTAACACCCCCATCTATATCTAAATGAGGGGCTACTTATTAAACCTTAAACCTGCAAACAGAGCACTAAAATAATCTCTAAATAATAAATAAACAGTCTAATAATCTCTAAGATAATATTAAACCTCCAAAACGGTTCAAAGCAATAAATATGAAAAACCAAAATCTCTAAAATAATATTCAAGTCTAAATAGCGATAGAAGTCTGCAAATCCTAATCAATGATATAAATGGGTGGCTCTCCATCACACAGTCCCAGATCCCCCTAAACACCTGCCAGAAAAAGAATACGGCATGAGCCAATCGCCCAGTACGGATTTGGAATACAGTTTATAAAACAGAAAACAGATATTCATATTTGACAGTTTATAACAAAACATTTATTTAAAAATAAGTATGGCTGAAGCAACGAGGGGTTATGATATTTCATACCGAGATCAGAACAGAACAGATACAAATACACACATCATAGGGTACCTAATGTGTGCAACAAACCGGATAACGTGTACGGCATATACAACGTCACCGTCAAATCAAATCACAAATCACAAATCATAAACTCTGGGTGCACCCACGTATCCTGAAACAAATATAAAATGCGCAAAAGCTCGCCTCCTGAGCTATCAGAACAGAAGGATACGCCATGACCAATCACACTGCCATGGAAGTGTCATGTCACTGGTGCCGCAATGACATGGCTGTAGTACCCCTACAGCTGGTTAACTCGGTATACCCTATATCACTAAGGGTTCAAATAACAAATTTCGCAAAACCTTTAAAATCACAGAAACAGATATTTTCAATATTTCCAACAGATATCAAATATACGCAATATCAGAAAATTGCAGAAACAAATATTCAAATATTTCGAAACAAATATAAAAAATATTTTTCAGAGTCCGAACAAATTTTCAGAATCAAAATGATTCAAAATCAAATGAACAGATTTGAGGTCAAAACGAATTTATTTTAAATATTTCTAAGAGGAGTATCGCTGAATAAAAGAGGAGAGAATCCGTACCTTGAAAATAATGATCTCAAACCCTCACGAATTCGTCAACGATCCGCTAAATTCCCGAACCCCGATCTAATAACAAAATTATAACTTATTATTAACATTTGTTCATCTTATATCCGTACTAGTTAAAATTGTCCATGTTCTAATACAGTTGCTCCGACATTGTTAGCAGACCCCGATGCTTTTGTATTAATAGTTACTTAAAATCATTAAATTACTTATACATAGAGATCAAAATAGGCTCAATCACACGAGACATAAATATGCTTGGTGTCTCTGTATAAACTAAAACCTCACCTAACAAGTTTAACAACCAAATAGTAGCACTACGAAAATACATAGTCTAGTCTATATATTTTAATAATATCAAAACATGTCAGATCATGCAACACCAACTTAAAACTCTTTAATTATGCATGCGTGTGAATAAAATAATCATAAATAATATATGTATATGCATGTACCACTGATGCAATAACTTGGCGAGACTACTGCAACCAACAAACATGTGTAAAAAGGAGGTAATAAGCATTTTAAATATTAATATAAATTCATAACCTTTAGTACACTATAAAACATACTTAGTTTTACATAGATTCATAATAATTAACCAAAGCTGTCGATGACTAACAAATTAATATAAAATATGTTGAATAAAACAATCTCTCTCGGAATACATCAATACGTATAAAATATTATCACTATAAATTCAAAAACATGATCATAAAGCCACTTTACATAACATACATAATATATATATTAATAATTAAATCATAATCATGAATATCAAAATTGAATAATAACAATTATGGTACAAAACTTGATCTAAAATATTTATTAACATCACATAAAACTTACAGATTTTTTTTTTAAAGAAACAAGCATACTATATCGATGAATGACATGGTGTTTCAAAACAAAAACAAGTTAATATATAATACCTCACTCTTGTATACACCACACGCAAATATGAAAACTTCCCTTGTCCTCCACTTTCGATCGCAGCACACAGTACGTAAGGGTTTGTGTTTTATTAAAAAAGTGGAACACAATATGTGTTTATATATTGCCATGGATATCACCAACTCTGATTAGAACTATAGGACTCGTTTTCTTCTTCTAATTCTATTTTAACTACTAGCTGCATTTAATTACTAATTACAACCATATTATTATTATTATTATTATTATTATTATTATTATTATTATTTAAAAATTACGTATATTACATATATACCCCCTTAAAAAGGATTTCGTCCCCGGAATCTAACAAAACTAAAACTCGTACCTGAATCGAATAAGTACGGATATCTCTCACGAATAGATTCTTCTAACTCCCAAGTAGCCTCTCTCTCAGAATGGTTTTTCCACAAGACTTTCACAAACGGAATGGTGTTCCTCCTCATAACTCGCTCCTCTCGAGCTAAGATAGTTTCTGCTTCCTCTTCACAAGTAAGATCCTCTCTAATCGTATGCAATGGATATTGAACTACGTGAAGTGGATGATACTTGTATGTGACAACCCGGGTCAAATCCCGAGCCTTTTTCGAAAATCGGGTCAAGTCCCGATTCCGAGTCCGAATAAGCCGAAGCCTACTGGCCCAAACGCATCCAACTTGGGTAACGACTAGCCCACCACAAGCCCCCAAAAGATCATGATTTTTTGGTACTAATTAGTAGTAGTACTTTGCCTTATAAACTGAACAGAAGTCCCAGATCTCCTCGATGTGGGACTGGGGTGTTACAAACTCCCCCACTTAAACTCTTGACGTCCTCGTCAAGCCTGAACGGATATCTCATAGGTTCCAAGATCGTTCCTCCCTAGCCATTGTGGGATAATACCGGCTGGCTTCGTGTCCCCACCTCCGGACCTCTGTCCATTGTGGGATAATACCACCAGCCTTCGTGTCCCCACCTCCGGCAACTTGCCTCGACAAGCTTTCGAGAGTCGGCTCTGATACCATATGTGACAACCCGGGTCAAATCCCGAGCCTTTTTCGAAAATCGGGTCAAGTCCCGATTCCGAGTCCGAATAAGCCGAAGCCTACTGGCCCAAACGCATCCAACTTGGGTAACGACTAGCCCACCACAGGCCCCCAAAAGATCATGATTTTTTGGTGCTAATTAGTAGTAGTACTTTGCCTTATAAACTGAACAGAAGTCCCAGATCTCCTCGATGTGGGACTGGGGTGTTACATTGTAACCCCTCAGAACAGACACATGAAAAACATTATGCACATGAGATAACTGTGGTGGCAACGCAACCCTATAAGACACTTCGCCAACCTTCTCTATAACATCAAAAGGACCAACATATCTCGGACTAAGTTTCCCTTTCATGCCAAAACGTTTAACACCCTTCCAAGGTGACACCTTCAAGAACACATGATCACCAGGTTCAAATCCACCAAACTTCCTATGTTGATCCGCATAACTCTTTTGACGTGATCGAGCCTCCTTCAAACTTGCCTTAGCCTGCTCCACTTTCTCATTAGTGACTCTAACTAGCTCTGGTCCTTCAATGACTCTCTCACCAACCTCATCCCAACAAGACGGTGCTCTACACCTCCTACCATACAAAGCCTCAAATGGTGGAATACCAATGCTCGCATGCCAACTATTATTATACGCAAACTCAACAAGATACAAATACTTATCCCAATCACCTGTCCACTCCAATGCACAAGCCCTCAACATATCCTCCAATGTCTGAATCGTTCTCTCTGACTGTCCATCAGTCTGCGGATGAAAAGCTGTACTAAAATTAAGTCTCGTACCCCAAGTCTGCTGGAATCCCTTCCAAAAACGTGATGTAAACCTCGTATCCCTGTCAGAAACTATCGACACAGGCACACCATGAAGTCTAACAATATCTCGCTGAAAAATCTCTGCTAATTCATGAATAGGAGTAGTCTCTCTAATAGGCAAGAAATGAGCTGATTTAGTTAGTCGATCGACCACCACCCATATAACATCATTCTTCTTAAAGGTCCTCGGCAAATGAGTCACAAAATCCATAGTAATGTTTTCCCACTTCCAAACTGGAATATCCAACTGCTGCAATAATCCACTAGGCCTTTGATGATCTATCTTCACCTGTTGACATATAAGACATTTCCCCACAAATTCTGATACGTCTGCTTTCATTCTACTCCACCAGAAGTGCTCCTTCAAATCTCTATACATCTTAGTGGAACCTGGATGAATAGAGAATGAAGAACTATGAGCCTCGGTCAAAATTTCTTCGCGAATCGCCAAGTCTGCAGGCACACACAATTTACTACCCAACCATAACACACCCTCATCATCAACACAAAAATGTTTTTGCTTACCGACTGCCACCTCCGATCTAATGACATCTAATCCTGTATCTTTCTTTTGAGCTTCTTTGACCCTTGAAACTATATTTGGTTCCACTCTAAAACTAGCAATGCTACCACCTGATCCTCTAACGTACAACTCAATACCAAAGCGCTCCATGTCTGAAATAAGATGCGGCTGAGTAATTAGAGATGCAACACTCCCCAAGTTCTTCCTACTAAGAGCGTCTGCCACAACATTTGCCTTCCCTGGATGGTACTGAATATTAGCATCATAATCCTTAAGAAGTTCAAGCCACCTCCGCTGTCTCATGTTAAGCTCCTTTTGAGTAAAAATGTACTTAAGACTCTTGTGATCAGTGAAGATATCACAAGTCTCTCCATACAAATAATGCCTCCAAATCTTCAAAGCAAAGACCACCGCTGCTAACTCCAAGTCATGTGTAGGATAGTTTACTTCATAGGGTTTAAGCTGCCTAGAAGCGTAAGAAATCACCTTCCTATGTTGCATAAGAACACAACCCAATCCTCTCTTAGAAGCATCACTATAAACCTGATATCCTCCACTCCCTGATGGTAACACAAGTATAGGAGCTGTCACCAATCTCTTCTTCAACTCTTGGAAACTCTTCTCACGATCATCATTCCACTCGAACTTAACACCCTTTCTCATCAATTGAGTCATCGGCAAAGCTATGGACGAAAAACCCTCCACAAAGCGCCTATAATAACCTGCCAAACCCAAGAAACTCCTCACCTCTGTCACATTGCTAGGTCTCGGCCAATTAGTGATAGCCTCAACTTTCGCAGGATCCAACTCAATCCCTTTAGCAAACACAACATGCCCTAAAAATGCTACCTGCTCTAACCAGAAGTCACACTTTGAAAATTTTGCAAACAATTTCTTCTGTCTCAAGATCTCAAGTACAGTACGTAAGTGCTCCTCATGCTCCTCCTTACTCCTAGAGTATATCAAGATATCATCGATAAAGACGACAACAAACTTATCCAAATAATCATGAAAGACACGATTCATCAAATCCATAAATACTGCTGGAGCATTCGTCAACCCAAAGGACATCACAAGAAACTCATAATGCCCGTAACGAGTACGAAATGCTGTCTTTGGAATATCTTCATCCCTTACTCGCAACTGGTGGTAGCCCGATCTCAAATCTATCTTAGAAAAGTACTTCGCCCCGTGCAACTGATCGAACAAGTCATCAATGCGTGGCAAAGGATACCTGTTTCTGATAGTCACCTTATTCAACTCCCTGTAGTCAATACACAACCTCATAGAACCATCCTTCTTCTTCACAAACAACACTGGAGCACCCCACGGAGATACACTTGGCCTAATAAATCCTCTATCCAACAACTCCTGCAACTGCTCTTTCAATTCCTGCAACTCTAGTGGTGCCATTCGGTACGGCGCCTTAGAAATAGGCTCTGCACCTGGAACAAGTTCAATAGTAAACTCAACCTCTCTTTGTGGTGGCAAACCTGGTAGCTCATCGGGAAACACGTCTGCAAATTCATTCACAACTGGATAATCCTCGATACGAGGCTCAACCTTAGACATATCCTTCACGAACGCAAGATAGCCATCACAACCCTTAGACAAAAGTTTACTCGCCTTTAGAGCCGAAATCATTTTAATCTCTCCTTTCGGTTGAGAACCCTGATATATAAATTCTGGTTTATCTGCATCCCCAAAGATCACCCTCTTCCCCTGACAATCAATTGTAGCTCGATGTTCACTCAACCAATCCATACCCAAAATAATGTCAAAGTCATGCATCTCCATCGGAAGCAAGTTAACCTTACAATTTCTATTTCCAACAGCTATCGGACACTCTCGGTACACATCAGAAATAATAACAGAATTCCCCATTGGGGTAGCAATAGACATACGAGGATATAATAACGATGGAAGAACACCAAGATGACGAACAAATGATAAAGACACAACAGAATGAGTCGAACCAGTATCAAATAACACATAAGCATCACGTCTATCAACAAGAAGTGTTCCTGAAACGGTACCTGAATGAGCTGCTGCCTGATTAGCAGTCAATGCAAACACTCTGCCTGAAGGATTCTGCTGATTCTTCTGACCACCACTACCACTACCTCCACCACCAGTGTTCCGCGATGTCGGACAATCCTTAGCTCTATGCTGCATCGAACCACATAAGAAACATGCCCCAGACTGTTTATAACAAGCTCTCCCTGGGTGATGTCCACCACATGTAGCACAAGGAGCCACTGGAATCATATTGGGGTTGCCCCCATACACTGAATAACGATTCTGCCCCTGTTGACGATTTTGCCCTTATTGACGATTCTGCCACTGCCTAGGTTGCTGCTGCTGAAACCGCTGAAACTGCTGATTCTGATTCTGATTCTGCTTCTGACCACCATACTGATTCTGACTGTAAGTCGACTGAGTCCTCATATTCTGGTATCTTCCACGCCACTGTCCCTGCTGATTACCTTGACCTCCATTCCACTGTTTACCCTGTACAGAACTCTGATCATCTCTAGGCCTCTTACGATCATTCTGAAACCTGGAAGCTCTATACTCAGTACGCTCCTTCTCAATATCCTTAGATGCATCTGCCACCTCCGCCACATTAGGAAACTTTAGTGAAATGATAGAACCCCTTAGATTAGGCCTCAGTCCCCATTTAAATTTTTCTGCTTGCTGTATAGCAGTCCCTGCAACTGTCCCAGCAAATCCAGCTAACCTGATAAACCTCGCCATATAGTCAGTAAGGCTCTCATCGAAGTTCTGCGAGATAGAATGAAACTCCCTCAAATATGCCTCTATGTCTGCATTAGAAAAGTACTGCTCATAGAAAACTTCCTTAAATCCCTGCCAAATCAATGTCTCTGTAAACTCATCACCCCTCGTAGCCTTCACACCTCTCCACCATCGCTGAGCATCCCCTTCTAACTTATATACAGCCAATCTGACCTTCTGGATCTCATCACAACCCAAAGCATCAAAAATCTTCTCAAGATGAACAATCCAGTTCTCAGCATCAATAGGAGTCAGTGGTGCGTGAAAAGATTCTGGTTTCTGCTTAACAAATCTCTCTAACCATACAAATGGCTCCACTGGATTACCCTGACCCTCCGGATTTTGCTGATGTCCTTGATCATTCTGATTATTCTGACCATCTTGATTCCCTTGACCATCCTGATTATTCTGATTGTTCTGATTATTCTGATTGTTCTGATTATTCTGATTGTTCTGATTTGCCATAGCTTGCTGTATACCCTGAGCCACTGCTTGACCTATCATCGCAGCTAACTCAGCTTGGCTAACACCCAAGTTAGTCCGATTAGTAGTTCGATTACGTCTAGGAGGCATCTACAATATAAGATAACGAACGAATGAAGATAACAAGAATAGATAAGCAGAAGCGATTTAAAAACAGAAGTCAATAGAATAGAGCAAAATGAAATGAGCTTGAAATAGAGCACCCATCCTAACATCTACCCAATCTCGCAGGTCAACCTAAATAGGTTTTCTACAAGAAGGAACCTAAGCTCTGATGCCATCTTTGTAACACCCCCATCTATATCTAAATGAGGGGCTACTTATTAAACCTTAAACCTGCAAACAGAGCACAAAAATAATCTCTAAA
Organism: Heracleum sosnowskyi; assembly: GCA_030848705.1. Taxonomy (NCBI): domain Eukaryota; kingdom Viridiplantae; phylum Streptophyta; class Magnoliopsida; order Apiales; family Apiaceae; genus Heracleum; species Heracleum sosnowskyi. Next base: position 135,987,883 of record CM061238.1, on the reverse strand, counting down.
TAATAAATAAACAGTCTAATAATCTCCAAGATAATATTAAACCTCCAAAACGGTTCAAAGCAATAAATATGAAAAACCAAAATCTCTAAAATAATATTCAAGTCTAAATAGTGATAGAAGTCTGCAAATCCTAATCAATGATATAAATGGGTGGCTCTCCATCACACAGTCCCAGATCCCCCTAAGCACCTGCCAGAAAAAGAATACGGCATGAGTCAATCGCCCAGTACGGATTTGGAATACAGTTTATAAAACAGAAAACAGATATTCATATTTGACAGTTTATAACAAAACATTTATTTAAAAATAAGTATGGCTGAAGCAACGAGGGGTTATGATATTTCATACCGAGATCAGAACAGAACAGATACAAATACACACATCATAGGGTACCTAATGTGTGCAACAAACCGGATAACGTGTACGGCATATACAACGTCACCGTCAAATCAAATCACAAATCACAAATCATAAACTCTGGGTGCACCCACGTATCCTGAAACAAATATAAAATGCGCAAAAACTCGCCTCCTGAGCTATCAGAACAGAAGGATACGCCATGACCAATCACACTGCCATGGAAGTGTCATGTCACTGGTGCCGCAATGACATGGCTGTAGTACCCCTACAGCTGGTTAACTCGGTATACCCTATATCACTAAGGGTTCAAATAACAAATTTCGCAAAACCTTTAAAATCACAGAAACAGATATTTTCAATATTTCCAACAGATATCAAATATACGCAATATCAGAAAATTGCAGAAACAGATATTCAAATATTTCGAAACAAATATAAAAAATATTTTTCAGAGTCCGAACAAATTTTCAGAATCAAAATGATTCAAAATCAAATGAACAGATTTGAGGTCAAAACGAATTTAATTTAAATATTTCTAAGAGGAGTATCGCTGAATAAAAGATGAGAGAATCCGTACCTTGAAAATAATGATCTCAAACCCTCACGAATTCGTCAACGATCCGCTAAATTCCCGAACCCCGATCTAATAACAAAATTATAACTTATTATTAACATTTGTTCATCTTATATCCGTACTAGTTAAAATTGTCCATGTTCTAATACAGTTGCTCCGACATTGTTAGCAGACCCCGATGCTTTTGTATTAATAGTTACTTAAAATCATTAAATTACTTATACATAGAGATCAAAATAGGCTCAATCACACGAGACATAAATATGTTTGGTGTCTCTGTATAAACTAAAACCTCACCTAACAAGTTTAACAACCAAATAGTAGCACTACGAAAATACATAGTCTAGTCTATATATCTATTACTATATATTATATGCCAACACAAGGGCAAAGTTTGCCATTTTAATGCTTGTGAGGTTACGATTTTACCCCTATTTTTTGAAAAATAACAAAAATACCATTGTTATATTATTATGCAAAAATATGTTAATATTTGTTATTGTAGAGAATCGAACCCCCAACCTCCTCCTGAGAAGTCCAAAGCCTAACCACTATGCTAAGTTGTTTTTTGAGTTTACTTTAAAGATTTTATTAGATAAGTCACATTATTTTCTCTGATTCTATATTCTTTTTTTTTATTTTGAACCTTTGAGTAAATAAAATATTGATCCATATTATTTATATAAATTTGTATTTTTTATTTACGTTATTATATATATATATAGGTAAATCTATCTATCTACTTATATATATTAAATGGCGTCTAAGGGCAAATTGAGCCCAAAAAATGGCTGTGAAATTACAATTTTACCCTTATTTGTTGAAAAATCACAAAAATGCCACTTTCTATAAGTTATGCTAAAAATTAATTAATTTGTGTTCTCATTAAGAATCGAACCCTTAACTTCATTTTAGCAATTTCATGTCTTAACCACTGTGGTAAGTTAACTTTTGATTTGTAATTTAAAATTCCTATTAGGTAAATCACATTATCTCCTTTTATTCTTTTCATAATTTAAATTTTAAGTATATAGAACGTTGACTTATATTATTTATATATCATTATGTTTGTTTTTGTAGCTTTGTATATAACTACATATCCGATCATGTTTGTAAATTTTTTATTATACATGTTTCTTTTCAATTAAAAAATACCAATTATATTGTTAATTGATATAATTTGTATTTATTTGAACTGGTCAAGTATTTATACATAAAGTATAATAATAATATTTGATCTAATATAAATTACATATTAGATACAAGGATCTCATTATTCGTTAGTTAATATTTTTTAAATTAAGAAAGTTAGCGTTGATATTTTTCATTAAATTATGAAATAATTATTATACAATTTGTTCATCTCATTCATTTGTTAACAGTTTTATTTTCGAAATGTACACTCCTTTATTTTTATCTTTCCAAAAGACATATTATTCTTTACAACTTTAATAAATCTCACATGTCACTAATTTGTCCATTTTTTTATCATTCCTTCACCGTTCACATCTTTCACAAAAATTTGATTTATGACACGAAAATTTAGTGTTTGATTTAATTTTTGATGCATGAAATTACACGAACACGAAAATAAATGATAAAAACGTAAAATGTCTTATTGACATGTATTGTAGACTTTGTGATTATACAATAACCGCTCATATATATTATCTATACTTCCGCCAAAAAAATCTTAACTCACAATTTTTATTTAAGGGGTTGTCATTAACCAAAAATTTGGTGATAAGACCCCTCTTTACTGTTTTCTTTTGATTTTGTTTTCGATTTGTATAGGTCTCTCTCATTATTGAGAGTTTTAGTACCCCGTTTAGTGGATTTTCTCTACCCATTCTTCGGGTTTGTTCTCTTTTCTTGTGAGAGTTTGATTTGTTTTAGTATCCGAGATCGTAGATCTGCATGATTTATAATAGTGGTTCATTGATTTGGATTGTATGGAGTCGCAATTACGATTAATTGTTCGAATACGTATGGACGAATTAGATATATATATATATATATATATATATATAATGCACGACTACAACAGATTATTAGATTGTCTCTCTAAAAAGGCTGCAAACTTCAGCGATATGAACGAGTGATGTGCTACAATGAATGATTTGCTCAACAATCATAGTTCGGGGTGAAGAAAATTCTGATTTGATCTGTTTTATTACGTGTTTTTTCTATTTTGATTATTTTTGTAGATGTCGTATGACCGTTTATTAATGAATTACTTGATTATCAAAAAAAAATATTATGTGTAAGATATAAAAAATTAAGAAAATTTGTAATATATCTTAATATATAATCTCACATACATGATTATCTTTTTTACAAATATACTTTTATTACATTAAAATCACATGAGTTTATAAACATCTATGTTATACACGAACAATTATGCTACAATAATTATTTATGTTACACTTAATTGATCATTTTAATAAATTTCTTTTCACGACATTGGAAATTTAATTATTATTTAAGAAATTAATAATAATAATAATCATGTCATTTTAATAAATTTCTTTTCACGACATTGGAAATTTAATTATTATTTAAGAAATTAATAATAATAATAATCATGTAATTATTATCGTATCAATATATTGATCCAACTTTTTAAACCTGATGAAATTATAAAATATTTGGTTCATGAAAACGGCATACAATATTATAAAATTAATTTACAAATATAAAATAAAGTCGAAATACTATAATTTACCAAATATTTAATTATAAAATTATTTCGAAGATGCTGATTTGTGCGAAAATTATAATTTTCGTATATGAACAGGCCTGTGCATCGCACGGGCTTCTACGCTAGTTTTAATAATATCAAAACATGTCAGATCATGCAACACCAACTTAAAACTCTTTAATTATGCATGCGTGTGAATAAAATAATCATAAATAATATATGTATATGCATGTACCACTGATGCAATAACTTGGCGAGACTACTGCAACCAACAAACATGTGTAAAAAGGAGGTAATAAGCATTTTAAATATTAATATAAATTCATAACCTTTAGTACACTATAAAACATACTTAGTTTTACATAGATTCATAATAATTAACCAATGACTAACAAATTAATATAAAATATGTTGAATAAAACAATCTCTCTCGGAATACATCAATACGTATAAAATATTATCACTGTAAATTCAAAAACATGATCATAAAGCCACTTTACATAACATACATAATATATATATTAATAATTAAATCATAATCATGAATATCAAAATTGAATAATAACAATTATGGTACAAAACTTGATCTAAAATATTTATTAACATCACATAAAACTTACAGATTTTTTTTTTAAAGAAACAAGCATACTATATCGATGAATGACATGGTGTTTCAAAACAAAAACAAGTTAATATATAATACCTCACTCTTGTATACACCACACGCAAATATGAAAACTTCCCCTGTCCTCCACTTTCGATCGCAGCACACAGTACGTAAGGGTTTGTGTTTTATTAAAAAGTGGAACACAATATGTGTTTATATATTGCCATGGATATCACCAACTCTGATTAGAACTCTAGGACTCGTTTTCTTCTTCTAATTCTATTTTAACTACTAGCTGCATTTAATTACTAATTACAACCATATTATTATTATTATTATTATTATTATTATTATTGTTATTTAAAAATTACGTATATTACAAATGATTTCATTTTGGGTTTTAGAAATATTCAGAATGACGAATCCGTATACGGACTTAGGGTTTAGGGTTGTAACCGTAAACCATAAACCCTAAACCCTAACATAACCTAATTTTAGGGTTGTTTAAAACCCTAAAATCAGCCCGCCGATCTATGTAAGAAAATCAGGCCGCCTATCTATATAAAATTACTATGAAATACTCCATCATATAATGCGTATATTAATGTCTGTATGTGTGATATGCATATATAAAATGGGTATCCAACTGATGGATACTCCATTTTGATATGTGTAACTTAAGCAAAAACTTGTAATACCCCATTACAGAATGTGTATCCTGTATACTTCAACATCAAATGCGTATTGAACTGACTATTTTTGCTCAATTTTTGTAAAATCGTTATTCTCATTTAGTTGTTAAGAAAATCGACTATATATGTCTTCATTAGAGCATCTCCAACCTTGGTGACCCATTAGCTATAATGTCTAGTTGGCACCCATATAGTAACAATTTTACATATCCTTTAAAAGATGTCTCACTCCAAGGGCATACTCTTGTTAGCAATAATTATAGATATCCTGGATTGATCCTCTATATTTGTTGAATCACTTCCCATCCTCTAAAAACATCCACCTCATCTCCCTCCAAAATCAATGCTTATTTTATTAGTCAATACCTATCATTACTCTAAAGCAAATGAATAAATTACTGTTTTTTTGAATTATAAACTCTATCTACTTGTTCGAAATTCCTGTTAGTTGTTCGCAATTCCTACTACCTCTTTTAAATTCCTGCTACCTTTTTCAAATGCATGCTAGTTGTTCGAAATTCCTGCTAATTGTTTGAAATTCCTGCTAGTTGTTCGAAATTACTGCTAGTTTCTGATTTTCAATTTGATCTCTTTGGTAATGCAGATAGACCAGGCAATAGAGTTGTACGAGAGTGTAATGAACGAGAAATTGAAAATAATGATAAAGTACAACTTTTGAATTATAGCTAACCATTATAGCTAACACCATTGAAGCACAACCCCTTACAGGTTCAACAAATTTTAGCTAACAGTTATTATATATTATTTTAGCTAACCAATTTAGCTACTACCCTTGGAGATGCTCTTAGTTTAGTATTATCGGCCGCTACTTGTAAAGAACAAAAGGACAAAAAGGAAAGTGATGGGGACATCGTCACATGGTTACAATTAACATCTGATTGTCCAGCCGAGCTGTGAGTTATTGATTAAAATAATAGTAATACGTATTTAATAAATGCGTATTAAGCCCATATACTCCCACTTCAAATGCGTATGCGTGTTTTGTGTTAAATATTTTATAATACCTTGATCTTAATTGTGTATCGAGGGCTCCAATCCAAAATACGTATAGTGAATTACCCTAATGTGACATGCGTATTTCATCGGCTAAAATTGACCAAATATTTGAAATTGGTTATTTTGATAAATTTTGTTCAAGAAATTGGTTATACTTGTCTATTGTCCTTCATATCATTTACAAATAACTGTTTTTTTAGAAAGAATCTATAATAATGGTATCATCTAAAAAAACCTTACATTCTATTTCTAAAACTTTAATTCCTTTTTATTTAGCAAAAAGAAAAAACTTAAATTCCTTTTTACTAAATAACGACGTGTACATTATCATTTACACACATTTTCTAAAATTTATTCAAAACTGAGATTTGCGCACACTATCCGGAAATATACGGATAACCCGACTCTCTCTCTCTCTCTCTCTCTCTCTCTCTCTCTCTCTCTCTCTCATATTCCAAACCCTAATTCAATCAAAACCCCCAAATCAATTCTTGGTGATTAACTAAAGAAGGTCGACTATAATACACAAAGCAAGCTTGAAATCGTTGCAAATACATCGACACTTTCATCAATCGTCACCAAGGTACGTCATCAAATGTTCAATTACTATACTGCTTTTATTTAAGAGGACACATTTCATAGATATTCTCAACTTTTAATTTATAATTTTAAGTTGTTACGAGTATGATATAATGCTATAATGCCGAAAACAAATTAACATAAGAATCGACATGTACAGTTAAAAAAATTACTTTATCGAGTTTATTATTTTATCGGGAGTAAAAATTAACCGTCTCAGTTATGTTGAAAAAGTATATCATTTTAGCGAGGTTATTATTTTATCGATTATTACTTAATCGAGTTTGTATAGTGCTAACATGTGTCCAGGACATATAGTAGGGACACTTGACCATGGTACCTTCTGCGTAAACTTACTGGATGAGGATTCAGCTAGATTCTTTGGCCTATGATATGAGAGGCGAGTTGGCGTAATTTTATGTCGGTTGCCCCGTAAATCTGTTAGGATGAGAACTTGGTTGGGAGTTTGTAGAAGTTTGTTATAAACTTGTAAATGAATGTAGGACTGATACGTAGTAACATTTACTGAAAATCGTAAATTAGGAGGAGATTCTTTAGTACTGAAAATCTCTTGTAGTCTCGAATATTTATATTATAGAATTCGACAATATAAAACTTATTGTTTAGCAGCTGGTCTTGATTAGAAAACCCTTTCATAGTTACACATGTGCCCTTAAATAAAATCCGCATCTCTTTTGGCACAATTGTTAACTGCTCAAACCGGAGAACACCCCTTGTTACTGGTGGTCTTGATGATCAGACTCTGATAAGTTTCTTAAGTCCTCTCCCCCAAAATATACTCCCTCCGTCCCCCTCAATTCTTTACATTGGGGGGACGGCACGGAGCTTAAGAAAAAGTGTAAATTAATAGGAAAAAATAAGAAAAATGAGTAAAGTGGTGGGGTCAATCAATATTTAATGTATAAAGTAGGTATAGTGGAGGAAAGTAGTGGATGTGTTTGGATTTTATATTATAAAATGTTACTATTTTTGGTATGTAAAGAAATGAGAGGGACGTACCAAAAAGGAAAGTGTAAAGAAATGAGAGGGACAGAGGGAGTACTATTTTCTTTAATTTCTTCGTAGTGAAGTCAAAGGAAACTCAAGGGATGTGAAATGTTTTTTTTAATGAATGACAAGATTGCAGTTTATACTTTTCAATTATGCGTTTGAAAGGTTTTTTTACTTGGTGATTTACTTGCAAGTTGATGGCGACTTGAGTGATGAATTAGCTCAGTAACCCGGAGTTTAATTGATAAGATGAAGTTGGCTTTGATAAGGGGGATAAAAATCCTAATACTAACCAGGATACTCAGGATGAAGATTTCGAAAATCTTGAAGAAGAGCCTAAAGATGATGATTTTCAATTTATGTCAAGTTGTCTTTGTTTGAGAGGAGCAGAACTGATCCATAGGGCTTGTAGTTGGTTCTCTATCTTTATTTTGTTACCATGACTTTGTATTTGTGCCTTGAGTTTGAATCTGGTTATTGTTAACATGTCTTTGCGCTTGGTGCATGATTCGTGTTTGATAACACCAGCTACTGTATTAATCATAAGACCCATTATTCCTCTATTTTATCAAAGTTACGTAGTTCTAATTGTTTAACTTTAGGAAATTATCTGAGCCATTTAGATACTTTTTACCCTTTTGGTATTTGTTATTTTCCCATATTCTTGTACTTTTATAATAGGATTAATATACAGAAATTCAAAACAAATTTTCTTGTGCCTCATTGTCTCACTCTTTCACATCTTACGCAACTAGAGGTTCGTTACCACTTACTACACTTTCACAGTTAAAGCTTCAATCTTTGTAATCTATATGTATATATGAGTTTTTTTATTATCCTCCCAACCCAGTTCTTACTCAATTCCTCCTTTAAAGTATACTATATCTTGTTTAAATTCTTCTTTCTTGATAAGTATTTCTATAATGTACTTCTTTTATTTTGTATTCCTTTCATGGGTTTCATAGTTATGACCGTTATGATGTGTAATATGTTCTTTTTTTAGGTCAATGTTGTGTGCAGTGTCTGCCCCTACAACTTGCATAACATTTCCAAGAAACATTTGTTTAAGTTCTAAGAATTTAGCTACCAGAAGGTGTAATGTGTCGGCTTCAATACCGGAACCTGATGGTGTTGCTTCAAAAGTTGAGTATACTCCGTGGCTTATTGCTGGATTAGGAAACCCTGGAAATAAGTATCATGGAACTCGGCACAATGTAATCAAATTTTCTTCTGAATGTTTATAATGTGGTTTTGTTATGATTGTTGTTTTACTGATTTTGTTTGACTATTATATCAATTTTAATTAGGTTGGTTTTGAAATGATTGATCGAATTTCACAAGAAGAAGGAATTGTGTTGAATACTATCCAGTCAAAGACTTTGTTTGGGATAGGTGCGTCTTTAGCTTTATTATATTTTCAATTTCCCTTTATGTTTTTGCTTTAGTAATTTGTTTGATTAATTTTACAAAAATTGGTACTCAGAACAGGTTGTATTGGAGAGGTACCTGTTTTATTGGCAAAGCCTCAGACATATATGAATTTCAGCGGAGAATCGGTTAGTACTTTAAAAACATTTTGACTCCAATATATTTCATTTAATTCAGCAGGCACTTCTTAAATTTTCTGGTTTGACTATCAATATAAAACTTGTTTATATCGGATTGTATTGGAGTTTATCTATGTTTTTCAATGTGGTTTACAGTTTACTAGCCTGTTACCGAACTTGAGAGATTCATTATATTAGTATTAAGGGTGGTACAAAATTAAAATTGGAGTAATGCATCTCCTATTTCTGACACCATGCCACGTGTACTGTGCACAATGTTATATGTATAATATGCCATATCTTTGTTAGTGTTGATTGTTGTTATTCTGGTTTGAAAGCAGCATCTTTGATTAGGATAATGTACAACATCTTGAAGAAAAAGTTCTTGTTGTTAGAGAAACCTTCTACTTGACAACCATGTGGCAGGTTATCAAATTCCAATATGCTTGTCACTAGTCTGCTGATTGTTCTTAAATTCGTGCTGCTGAATGTACTTATTTTCTCTCTATAAGTATGTGCACACAAATTTTGTTAGTTATCTCTTCTTTGTATTTTGTGTGCTTACTAGGTTGGATCACTTGCTGCATATTATCAAGTACCATTGCGTCATATCCTTCTGGTATGCAATTCCATCCCATTGTATGGAGTAGCCTGATTGCATGTCTGAAGTAGTTACATGAGCTTTGTATTGCTTGTTTGTGGTATTTCTTGGGTAGGTCTATGATGAGATGAGCTTACCAAATGGTGTGTTGAGGCTTCAACCAAAAGGAGGACATGGGTACCATAACGGGTATGATTCCCCCAAAATCCTTATATTATAGTCATGAGGACCATTAAGGTGATTATATGGATTTTATACTGGTTAGTGCACTTCCTAATGCAGTTTCCAATGAACCATCAGGTATTTGAACCAGAACCAGTTCTTAAATTGACTTGAGTGTTTTGATATTTTAAATTGGAACCTGTCATAGACACAGTGCTTTTGGGCTTGATGATTGGCTTGTGGGGTTAATCTGTTGCATATGTTGACCAATTTAAGGTTGTATTAGCAATAATAGATTTCTTTAGAAGCTGCAAATGTAGTGCTGAATTATAAAGCCTGGAAAACTTTTATTTTTTTATTTTTTATGTAGTCTCTTCATATGCTGTGACAGTGTGATGCATTGGGTTTTAGAGAAATTTTAATTGTTTGTATGTAATTGTAGCTTGGGCGTGAGGAATTTGATTAGCATAGAAGCAGCTTAGTGAATTCAATTTTGTATCTCCAGCTGATTATAATATATACTACTTGATCCTATTTCAGAGTTAAGAGTGTTATTGAACATTTGGATGGTCGCCGTCAATTTCCCAGGTTTTGCGTAGGTATGATTTATCATTTTGTTGCTTTGTTTCATAGTTTATTCACCTAAGCTGAAATGAACAATACATAAGTTTCTATGAAAAACACACTACATTTTTTTTGTAGGAATTGGAAATCCACCGGGTACTATGGACATGAAAGCATATCTTCTCCAGAAGTTTAGTTCGGTGGAGCGAAAGCAGGTGAAGCTTATTTCTAATTGCATTTATCTCCTCCCATTCACTTATAAATTTGTTGATCAATAAGGTGGTAATCTTGTAATAGTTATTGTCTGTGTCTTAAGGGATTCTCGGCCTGTAAGGTTTGAAATATACTACTTTAAATATGTGGATTAATTCATGAGGTTAATATTTTATATTTGACAGCTTACAATACATATGTACGAATTTTGTGCTTTGGTTCCTCAATTGAAGAAGGCACTTGGAAAGGACTATTCAATGCCTTTGCTTTGTTTATCAGTCGATTTTGTTAAGTTTTTATATTTTGTTCCATTGGACAGGTGGATGCGGCATTGGAGCAAGGGGCTGAGGCTGCGAGGACCTTGATACTGAACGGATTCAACAGTAAAGTTAATAGGTTTAATCTAGGGCAAAAGTACAAGTATCATAAAGTTTGAGCGCAGACTTTTAAAGAAGTTGGTATATATGTTGAAAATTTCTTGTAAGTTCCCTATTGCAGTTCACATGTTTTCTTGCTATTTACATATGTAGATGACACATGTTTTACGGTGTTGTGTTCTTGAACATTTTTCAGCAGTACTAACTCAGCAACAATCTAAGATTTATATAATTATCAAATTATAAAGAATTTTCCAATATACGTGTTCTAAGACAGAAACAATCTATTTTTTTTAGAAAAACAGGTAATAAGCTGTTTGGTAAAAATAAAATTCAAAAACAATTTTTCTAAAAAGTACCTTTGGTCTAAAAACTGTTGTTGAATGAAGCATATATTATTATGCTTTTGGAAAACAGCATGGAAAAAGATGTTTTCCGGCTTTTTACGGAAGGAGTTTTTTTTTAATATTATATATCATGATATGCATATTTTAAAAGGAAGATGTCCATCAATAAATGATTGTTAGTGTTTGCTGTGAAAATACGTACCGTGAAAAGTTTTCGCGATACATGTAAATGACGGGTCCTCCTGTATTCGCATCAAAAATTCATTTATACACGTATCACAGAAAGTTTCTGCGATTACGTGTTTTCACAGCAAACGCCGGCAAACGTTTGCCTTTGACCACCGCTCATTTTAAAAATGATATCGAATAGTTATCTGATTAGTGGCACAGATTAGGCAAACAACATATTTAATATCATTAGGCTCATTTGACAATCAAAACTTGAAATAAAATGCAAAGTTTCATGATGAAAGAATTTCTATGGAGGTTGCGCTATTAAATAAAGGACGCTCATTATCCTGATACGCTCCACAAATATTCGCCCAAACCCCAAGTTCTGGTTACAAAGAGCTTCAAACCAATGATAATTCCAAAAATAGTCCATGGTTAGTCCCACATTTGAAATTCCTTGAACTTAATGAACACCAGAACCTGCCAATATTACAACAGAAGGAAAACATTGATACAATTTGATATATAAGATTTCGACTCGGTTAATGAGAATGAGAACCAGACAAATACAAAAATGTTTTGAAATCTCATTCTAATTCTTATTAACCGGGTTTACCATGATCCAACCTGCCCATTTGTTACCATAAACATACACCAAACAGGGTGAATGAGATGAAAATTGTCAACAAAGGAATATGTTTGCTTTGTACATATATATTGAGTCTGAGTTTCTTGATAAAACCCAAAAACCTTACGAAAGAGCGATAGGCGAAAATCCAAATTAATGCCCATATATGTTTAGCAATGCATAGTGATGCATACAATGCCAATCATTATGTATATAATGTCAATCGTTAGTAATCTTTAAGGAACCATGGTTTATAAGAGTGTTTTATCAATTAAAAAAGAAAAATAACAAATGACAACTGCCTCAGAATTGTGACAGAGGTCTGAAAGCCGGTGGCTACTATTTTAAACAAGTTCGTCAAAGATTTAACATCAGAGATCAATAAGGTCAGCTACATCAAAAGTGGAATCCATGCTGTAGTGAGCTTTGCTGGAAATCACTCAAATAGGACCTGGGTTATCATAACCAAATCTTGCGTCCATCAAAAAATATTACAATCAAAGCCACAACCAAAGCGCGATTAACTAATCCAGGAAATACTGTCAATCGGAATTTATTCCTTGGAACATATGCATCCCAGAGCTTGTACATAAGGTTAGTCTGTTTTCACGTTTAAACAAAGCAATAGAATGAGCAAAATATCAATTTAGAGGACAATCTGAAGAATAGTTCTAAACCATCTTTGTTTCGCTTTTGATTCAACACTTATTATGGGATTCAAGTTTAAAATAAGAGACGCAATTTACAAAAACTAAAAGCTCGGGGATATGAACAGATAATTGCACAAATATAGGATAAGCTTCTCAATTCAAATGAAATTCCTTTTCAAACAGGATAAAGTTTTTGGCTGGTTAGAATATTTAGGTTTTTCAACGTAAATTGTTCATTCACCAGCAATACAAAAGACGCTTATCTTCTCTTTCTACAGTATGGGTAGGTCTCCTCATTTTTATTTTATTTTAATAGATATAAAAACTTAAAAGATTATTTTCTAGGGCTTAATCGGTCAATAAGCCACACAAGTCACAACCTCTAAACTAGAGTATTATTTCTTTTGAAAATTTACAAAGAGTGTTATTTCTTTTGAAAATTTACAAAGAGATAGAGTACTTCTACAATAAAAAGGAGTTAACTTTGGTCTGCCACTTTTATTCCCCAATCCCCAATACAAGTGAATCACAACTGCTATTATCTAGACTCAGCTTTGTGTGGTCCTTACAAAAACATAAAAAAAAAATCATGCAGACATCTGCAGGGCTTTAGCCTAGCAGATACCCCTCTCCAATTGGTAATAAATGCTGAGGGTTCAAAACTAGGTGAAGGCACTATTTAGAATTATGTAATGTCCATAACCAAAAAAAACAAGCAAACTCGATACATGACTCAACCTAACCTAGAATTTGTAATATAATAAAAAAAAATAAACTACAGTACTATCATCTCTATATAGACAAAAAACCTCTTGAGGTAACAAGGTTCCCCTGATAAGAGAAAAAAAAAGGAGAAAAACAAAGCAAAAAATCTACCCACTATCCACAAGAAAGTAATAGTGAGATGCTAACTTTTCTGCTTCAACGGCTACTAAAAAAAATCTGATCACTTTTTTATGATAATTTATATAGCTTGAACTGTTACTTTTGCTTCTATTCTACTAAGCTTAAAGTAGAATCACCAAATAACATTAAACATCTAAAATATATACCTGCGCAACTATGGAATTGCCCTTGTAAATAGTGCATGCTCGGTGGAAGGGGTGGCCTTTAATCTTGAGGTCGGGGCTTGATTGTTCACAGTCCTCATTAACTAAAAATACGTCAAACTCTGTTTTATTGAATGTATCCTGAATTTTCTGTGATCTGAAGATCAATTCCTCTACTCCATTAGCATCCCTCATAAAGCCCTGCCAAGATTTACTCTACAGAAGAAACACATAAATTGATGTATGCTTAACAAACACTAGCACATACACAACCTGCACACCAAGTTATTTCAGATTTTCTTTCTCATCCATATAGTCATACGCCAAAAAGATCAGGTTAACAATTGAATAAAAGAATGAATAAATTGCACATTTCGAGCCCGTGTATACAACATCATTGACAGGAGAACTCACTGGGTTAGAAAAATTACGTACTGGGTTGTTACTTGTTCGGTTAAAAGAACTACGAAAAGTTTTGAGATTTTCTTGAAAGGATTTTAATATGTTGAATCATGGTATTCTTTTCTTTTTCTTTTTTTGAAAAATGAAACATTAAGTACTTGAAAGTTTTTCTAAAGATAACTTGATTATAGATGGTATAGTAATAGGGTCTATACAAGAATATTGGATAGTTGCAGAAGTCGATCATTACTTGTAAGCTAAATCTAGTTCAGGCCAAGATGGTTGACTGTGTTGCTTCTTATTCTAGCTCTTGTTGTAATTTCATTGTGTTGATCGAATATTTTTAGAAAAACAGAATCTCGTCTACAATACCAATCTCTCTCTATATATATGCACTTGCGAACTAGTTAAGGTTTCTATCTCTTTTATCTGATTCCCCCCTATTTCTTCTGAATCTTCAATTGTTTATTTGTAATTCAGCACTTCCTCACAAATCTTCCATCTGAGCTAACGAATTCATCCACATTTTCTAAGCTACTTGACTAATTTCACTTTGTCAGTCTAAGTCTTTAATATAACCGCTCAGATTAAGCTCAAATAGAATTAAGATTGTATTCCATTCAGATTTTAATGGTCCAGCTATCAAAAACAAGCTATATCAACGAGTAACAAATCAGTAGAACAAGGAAGAATTTGGTTTTGCATGCTTGGTTTTAATTAATTTTTTAGAAAGCTATTAAATTTCAACTTTAATTGCTCTAATATCCGTTAATCTACACTGAAGCACTACTTTCTGTTTTCATCATTTCGGGGTGAATAGGATTTCAGTGACTTGAATCAAAACCTTAAGTTGGGAGAGTTGGTAACTTCACTGTTACTTGTGTATTTTTTCCTTAAATTCCTAGCAATAAATTCTAAATCTTTGTAATGCACCACAAACAGATTGATAAAAGTTGTAAATCATAGTTGATACGCAACCAAGGACTTAGTGCACAGCCTAATCGACCCATATACACAAGTGGTAAATGCTATAGACATCAATCAAGTCTACCAGTTCAATTGCACTCAGAATCTCAACTACAGCCTTGCTAATATTTTAAGTTATTTTGCTATTACGAAAAAGGCCGAGAAATTGTTCATTTTGAAAAATGTTTTTCCGGAAATTCGCAACTTTTCTGGCATTAATCTTCCTACTCCGAAAAATAATTCATTTTTCCCGAAAATCAAAAAACACAAATTTTTTTTGCAAGAAAGTCAACCAAACAAACACACAAAAAACATGTTCCTAAGCCTAAAAAACGACACAAAATTCCGAAAAATATATTGTCATGAAACAAACGGAGGCAGCCTATAAATATAAAACAACAATAACGTAAGAAAAAAAGACAGCGGGATTACATTAATACGGCGGAGAGAGAAGAGTTGATTGGCAGAAGCATCTAGAAGCAAGCGCGTGGTTTTAACAGGCCCAGAAGACGTCGTAAATGCAAGATTTCCAGAAGCATCTACGAATCTTAGGTTGCGTTTACTAACTGTAACTGAACCCCCCTTGTTCTTTTTCTGTCTGGTCACGAAATAATCGATGGGTATTTTATCTTCGGCCTCGGAATCCCACTGGCTTATATGTATTTCTGTATCGCCCATCAATTACAACCTATACTTACATATCGAGAGAGAGAGAGAGAGAGGATAATGAGAGAGAGAGGGAGAGGGAGAGAGAGAGAGAGACTGGTTTTTAATGTTACGTAGTTGAAGTAAGAACTAGTTTAATTTACCTACTAACTTGTTTTGTAGTAGTACTTGTTTAAGCTTAGTTATAGCCTATAGGTGTCTCTATCAAATTATTTAATGTACTTGTTTTTTATAATTAAATTTGGCGTGTTGTTTATAATTCATGATTTATTAAGAATTTTTTTTCAAGGTTTTGTGAAAGTTTAATTTTTTTAAAATATTAGAATATAAAGATAAAAAAATTATTTTAAAATTAACAAGAGCTAAGAAAAAAAAAAGTTTCAATTGATAAAAATTTAAAGTTAAAAATTACAAAAACAAATAAGTTTTGGAAAAAAAATTGTTTTGTTAACTAATATAGCCGTATTATTAAAATTTTGAAAGTCACTACCCAAAACTCAGTGGATGTTATTGGATTCGTCACATATTTTAAAACTCCTTTAAAGTATAGTTTCATTAATTGTTTTAATTTTTTTTTTCTTCTGAATAAAAATTAAATGTTCGGATTTTTATTCAAAAAGGAAAAAAATTAAAAAATTAAAAATAAATAATGGAACTATATTTTATAAGAGCCTTAAAATGCGTGCCGACCGCTTCATTTCAAATGTTAACAAATAAATGGAACGAGAGTAAATTTTAACTGAATTAGGTTATACCCCTCTGATTGGTCCATTATATTCATATTGCAAGACATTTGACGTTTTTGCACGTAATTTTAAATACTTTGATCACGATTAAATGTCGCCTTCTATTTACTTAAACAATGAATTTTCAAAAACCATTTTAATTACAGAGAAATATTTAAATCAAAATTTGATTAATCACAAGATGGTAAGTATAATTATCTCAGCAAAAGACCACGTAATTATTGAAGAAATTTTTAGGAAACTAAATTTAAGATGAAGCAAATAGATTCTGAGCCATATTTCCTTTCAGGCAACTTCTCCAAAGGAATTGCTAACCAAATATGATCAGCTCTGACAGCTAAACAAACAGTAGAAATGCACCACAATCACTACTCTTTTCGACTTCTATAGCCCATTAAAACTAGTTTTAGTTCTATAGCCGATCTCGTATGCATTATTTCACCAATATGCAAAAAACTATCAGACATGTAAGCCAATAATAGTGCAGTGACTAAAGAAATTGTAGGATATATAAAATTGCGACAATATTTAGGATTGATTAATTGGTTGTAAAATGATGCCCAGAAAAGTGAATAGATTATTATCAGAATTAAAAAGGAAACATGGCAGCTCAACCACATTAGAACACAATCTCAGATAAGGAGTTCTCAGAAATACATGTAACAAAGGAGATGCAAGCACTTTATGATCGAACACTAGGAAGGATAGTGGTGGGACAAAGGTCACATCTATTCCTCCTCTTCCGCCTCCTCTAGCCACTTCACGAAGGGCTCCACTGATTTTACAAAGCTTTGCCTGTGTAGCAATTAAGAAAAGACATCTAGAATAAGTACAATGCCTAATGACCAATTGTAAAATATGCAAATGTCGCCTTGTTGGTAGTCTAAGCTGGTCCCAACCTTTTCCTTTGGTACTAATTATTTTTTATATAGGTGTTTGTAACCATAGGTACCTTATACCCACAAACAAACAGTTACAGCATCTTAGGTTTCTAAGAGAAGTTTGTGAAGTTTAAAAAAAAAAAAAAAAAAAAAAATCCTCCTAATTGATAATAAAATTAGTGGTGCATGTCCCTGGTTTCAGTCCCACCCTGGCCCACAATACTTACCTATATAACTACAATGCAAACAAAGCAGCCTTCTCAGAACATGATTCTCTCTTATCAGCTTAAGAATCCTTTAATATAGATGCCAAGTACCTTGCCAGTGAGTGATTTAATTAATCTTACATGCCATTGTCTATACAAATACCAATTAGGTTGATGTTACAAATACATTTGGCAAACGTGGCAAGTGGCAACCACAATACTGAAGCTTAATCTCTATTGCTACCGACTTCAATTTACTGGTAGATATGTTCATTTAACACCAGACAAATAACATTCTTCAACAAGAGGTCCATCAAGCTATATTACTGTGCTATCTTATTCTTAACCATTACTATCATTTTGATTGTTTATCCTTCGATTTCAGGTATTATTGCACCTGTGTCAGAGCAACATACAGTGATGTACAAGACCTGTTAGGCGTGTAAGCTCTATCTTTTGCCCCAAGAAATATATCAAATCGTTCATTGATTAACTTTGTTTTCGGAAAGTTTTAACTTTCCAAACATATGAATATCTTAATATTATTTTAGCAATCATATAAATACTGAGAAAAATAAAATAAAAAAACATACAGATGAAACAGTTGAGCCAAAATTACCTGCCCTTGGGGTTTGATCCTTTACGAAACCAATGAAGAATGGTATCTTCTGCAAGCACATCCAGGTCATATAAAGATCTCACAATTTCCGGAAATAACTTCATCAGCTTTGTGTCCTCGTAGCACTGAACCTGGACTTTATACAGGAGTTCCAATTCAAGCTTACCACTGGTGCAGAAGGTATTTAATAATTCTGCCCATGTTTTCACCTATATTTAACCCTTTCAAGTTAGTGCATCAAACAATACTATAATGTATAATCTGATTTGTTTTTTCTTGTTAATTCTTAATGACAAGTATTTAGTGCCAAGAACAGTGAGGCGCATATAAATATTAGTATTCTTTCGTCTTTCCTTGACCCACATTTTAATAACTTGAAGAACTTCCTAAGCCATTTACAAAATAAAAATTATGGTAACCCGTCACTAGATTTATGCAGAAGAGACTGTCAGATGAATAATGAAGTGGGAATTCTTCTCTGGTTTGCAATAAAAACTAAAAAGCACACTAAAGTCAACAAAGGCAACGTAAGCACAGCAGGCCTGAACCACCATAATAAAAGAGAAAAAGAACAAAGATGATGGAATAATAAAGCTAGCACATGCCTAGTTAGTAATCTTCAAAAAGATTAAAGTCACCGACTTGAAGTATAATGTATTAAAAGAATGATGGAAACATTATAAATCCGAGGCCTTTAAAATGATACTAATAATCTTCACAGTTTAGTCTCAATAAATTAAAAACATCAAACAGAAAGTTGTATTGTAACAAGGAAAATCATGCAAGGTTTTTATATAATATAAATGCATACCTGGCGAAGAGCTAAGTTAGCATTCTGCTGTTGATTCTTTCCGGACCACTGAACAGCATCCATCATAACATCCCACAAAATCCGTACAACTTCAATATCTGGCAATTTAGCGTCTTTAACATGCTGCTTCACAGATTCTATGACTTCAGACATATCAGCTTCCTCGGCTATCTGGGTGGTTAGTGTAGATTTCATTTCCTTCAGCTTCACCTCAAATATTTTCTTCTCATTGTACTCGACCAAGGGAGCAATTCCAGCTTCCCTGTTAAGCAAAATCTGTTACACAACTTATACCAAAAGCAGTATTGAGAGAAGATATAATATCCCTTTATAACACATTTTATGCAGTTAGACCAAACTGACTAAAATAATATATTTTTTAAAATGAGAAATTTCTGGGAATATGATTGGAGCTCCTGTGAACGCGGGAAGCATATAGACAAAAATTATAAATAACGGTTAGTCTTCAAATTTAACAAGACCAAACATAATTCGAAGTATTACTCTATATCAAAGACAACTTCAGGTCAATTAAGTACATACCCAAAGCTTAAAGGAAATTAGAGCTTTCCGTTGCAAGTAATAGGGGATCTATATTTCCAAAGAAAAGAAGTAATAGGGCTCTCTAGTTTCTACCATAGTGTATGAATAAGATGGTTCCCTACACCAGTTCCGGGGTAAAATAATCTGACAATGATCCTTTAAGGAGGTCTAAAGCAGTTGTATCTAAGACTGAAAAATGTATGCAAGCATAATGAAATTTTGTGCATCAACTTTTATTGACCTTGAGTATAATAACTCACGTAAAATGCTCAGAGAAGGCTTCGGGAGAACGCTTCGCAGATGGGAAGAATTCAAGAAGATTATCATCCATCTTGCCTCTCTTCAGAATTGCAATCAAATCATCAAGACTATTGTCAATAAGATATTCCTTGAAGAAATCTGTTATAAATGATAGTACTAGCCCTTTGGCAACAAGGTTATCCTTGAGCAGAGGCTGGAATACAGTCTCTGGTGGAAGTCCTGAAAGCTTCTGGGAAAATGCAAGTGCTGTGAAAATTGCAAGCTTCTTTCTTTCATTTTCCTCAAAAAGCTCAAGGGACTGCAGAAATCTTCTTGTAACATTTTCGAGATTTTTTATGAGGAAAGGTCGTCGTCGCAATATTTTCTGTATGTAAATTACAGATGGCAAAATGAGTTCGCGTTTAGGCTCACAGTCAATTATAGAGTAAGGATGGCGCTCCCCCTCATCAGATTTTGTCGTGCCAGGTTGTGTCCGTCCTCCTGTGAAGACAACCTGTATGCATCCAGAAAATCATAGTATTATTCCAGTACACTGACATTAAAGTATCACAGATAAATTTGATTACACATTACACACTAAAATTGAATAAAACAAGGCAACACAAAACCATACAAGAGTTTCAGTATTGCACCTGAGAGATTTAGCATTCCTAAACTATCACAACTTTAGGTAGAAAATAAACAGTCACGTGCTTAAGAACTAAGGAAACAGCACACTTACCTCAAAAAAGGTATCACCGTATCGGGAGAAGTTAAGGTCTGAAGATTCAAGGCTCTTGGCAATAAGTTCCTGTATAATAAACAGCCAAGATTATCCAAAGCCAAGCAACACACAAGGTGTGTATGCACACTTGGGTGCATGAATACAGTATGTATGCACACTTAAACAGAATAAACTATACAAAGCTACATCTGTATATTACTCTTACCAGATCACCAGCATTATCCAGATAAATCTGGACCACTGCATCAGCAAAAGCTGCAGGGTCCAAAGGAGCAGCAATATTCCGTTTGCGGGTCTTAATCCGCGTACCACTATAACAGCAGAAAAATATAAGCCAAAGTCATTTGTCAGAATTAAAATATTAATACAAGTGCATAAGTAACGATTGCTATTAAATATTTTTAAACATGTACATGTACATATATAGTTAACATACACAGTAACATAATAACAAGCATCCATAACACATGTTGGTCAGACTTGGGGATGGAGTATTGGGCACGACACATTGCAGGAAACTTCTAAAAATTGGGTAAACAGAAACCTGTTCTATTTTTGGATACTTCCAAAATCCAGCATTAAAGGATCCAACAGCACCGCTAATTTCTTAAATCATCGTTTTTACATCATATTTTGTAATAACGAGATTAAAGTTTTAAAAATAAACATAAGACATATGAGTCCTGATTTTTAATTGGATTTCACATCTTGTAACACTTCTTGATGTGTAGCATGGAATTAAAATATAAATTAATATTTCTTTTATTTTTAACTAATAGAGCTAGTTATAACTTATTTTAATACTTAATTATCTTAGATAAATATAATAAAAGTTTGATTTGCTCCGTGTACTTGATTAAAGAGAATCACCAACTCATTACTATACTAAGCCTATGATTGAAGAAGTGGAGACTCCTTCAGGATGAAATGGCTCATTAACAATTAGGGAGGCCTATAAATACAGAAAAGGGATAAAAACTAACATCGATCTATATGCACTCATCTAAATGTCTTATTCTCTTTCTGTTGTTCTTGCTCTTAAGTCACTAGGCTACTGCAAAGATGGTTTTGGTCTTCTATCAACCTAATTCACGTGTTTAAGATGTTTTTCAACCTAGAACAGCAGGCATCGTCCATTTGTCCTGAAGATATGGAGGTTTTAAAACATTTAAGTTGTTGTCATTAATGATACAAAACCATCATAAGGAATTTGGTAATGCACCATAAAATTATTGTCTCTGTGTCATTTTCTCTGAATATATATAGGCAATTGGCCCTTGACCAAGATATGCACATATCTACTTTAATCCGTCTGATAGACATGTTTATAATCACAGGGTGTGTATTTTAGCTGGTAACGACTCTACACTTAATCTTCAAATTTCTTTCACTTGTTCTAATATCCCTTTAAATAACCCTCTATTTTTCACTATTAGCATCAAATACGTAGAAAATAAAAAGTAGCTCAACTGATTTACCTATTATTTTTGTCTAAACTACATTCAATACAAGCAAAATACCTACAATGTTTCATCAAACATCTAAAACATAATTGATTTTCAGCTGTGAATATAATTTAAATCAATTACATTACTAATACAATTACATCACCACTGTAAATCAACAAAATAATTAAAATCAACAAACTCATCTATGTCGACGAATTCAATAACATACAAAACTACATAATTAAAATCAACAAACTCATCTATGTCGACGAATTCAATAACATTCGAAACTACGTAATCAAAATCAACAAAGTCATTTCGACGAACTGAATAACATTCTAAACTACGAAAACAGCAGATTATAATCAAAACTTCGTGTCAACGAATTCAACAACATTTAAAACTACGGAAACAGCAGATTATATCAAAACTTCATGCCGGCGAATTCAAAAACATTCAAAACTACGAAAACAGCAGATTATAATCGAAACTTCGTGTTGACGAATTCGATAACATTCGAAACTATGAAATATTGAATTCGAAACTACGAAAACAGCAGATTATGATCGAAACTTCGTGCCGACGAATTCAAAAACATTCAAAACTACGAAAACAGCAGATTAACACACGAAACTACGTAAACATCATATCATAATCGAAACCGATGAATACATATAAGTACGTACCCGAGAGTCGGTTTCTCCTTCGAGCTACAAGAGAAAAAATAAGAAATAAATAAAATTAAAACATAATTCAATTCATAATCGAACAATCATTCAAACATTCATATAAATTGAGGATGAAATCGATGATAATTAGGCCTAAAAACAGAAAATAAATGAAGATATAGATACACACCTCATAAACCGAGACGTACAAGAAATCAAAAGCGAGAGAGTGCGATTTGCGTCTTTCAAATCGATGGAGAAAATTTATATATAAAAAACGAGAGTGTATTTGTAGTAATATTTCTCAATTTATTTATTTGTGATATTGAGAGAGAGAGAGAGAGAGAGAGAGAGAGAGAGAGAGAGAGAGAGAATAATGAGAGAGGGGGGTTGAGTTGAGTTGGTGGGAAAAGGAAAGTGGATGCTTTTGTGAAAGCAGTGTTCTTCCACGTTATACATATGTGCTCCCCAAACATACGCGTTGCTCTCGAGTTTTTTTAAAAAGTAAATGAATGTAAAAGAAAATAATTAAAAAGAAAAGTAATAAGTTAACGGACAAAAGTAAAACATAGAAATAATTGTAAATTTTCAATTTAATATTTAAATATAAAAAGTTTTAATTTAAGTATTAAGGGTATCTATACTATCAATCAATACTTATTAACTCCTTATCTGTACTATACTATACTAGCTTATAGTCCGTGCGATGCACGGTTACTTAAATTTTATTTATAATTATTTTTAGATTTTAAATCTAACGATTTTCAACTATCTATTTAAGATTAAACGATTTTTATTATTTTGATATTAAATGGGTTTCCTTATTTACTTACAACTTTTTTTATGTTTTAACTTTTTGGAAAATCCAATCCTAATATAATATCTTTTAACTTATATCATTTTTAGATAATAACTTCTTTTTATATGATATAATCTTGATCTTCTATTTTTCAAAGTATTGGATCTAACGGTTGAGAATGTTTTGACGGTATTTAGGACCAAACTACCACGATAACATCATTAATTTTTTAAATATTTTTTTAATATATTTTTTAAAAATATTTATTGCTAAAATATAATATACTCTCTTTTGTAATATGTTAATGATGCGGGAACTTTGAACTTTTGAGAAAATACATTATCAATTAAAATATAATTTTTTTTTGTAATAGTTTATCTTTTAAAGTAGTACACCGTGACGATCAAAATTCTGTAAAAAATTCATTTTTTTATAGTATATCCCGTAAAAATCTATGTTATATTAAAGACTAAATAATGAAAGCTTTCTTATAAGTATGGTCGTTTGATAACTCAATTCATAATCGTTGGATCTTTCAAATTAAATTGTTGAGAAACGTTAGATATAAGAGTAAAATTTATCACGTGCAATGATCTAAGTTTTGAATCTACCAACAACATATTAAAATTTACAGGATTTTTTTGAAAAATTTATCCGTTCACGTTAAATTTTTTAGTTTATTATTTTTTAAGACCCGTGCGTGGGTTATTGGCTAGTATATAATAAGCGTAAGGGAGATCTTATCCAAAATTTTGGTCGGTGTACTACCAAAAGTATATGATCCGTTAGATTATAAAACTATAAATATTCAAATAGATGAGGACCGTTAGATATAATATTAAAAATTTTATTTGATTTTAAATACTAAAAGGTGTATTTTGATAATTTAAACCAATTATAAATAGGTTTTCTATATTGAATAGAAATCTTTATGTAAAAAATCGTAATTATGTTTTCTCTTTAGTTTATGGATAGTTCCAGTTAGATAATAATTATTAAATCATAATTAAATTAAAGATAATTTTGTTAGTTTCGCGTGGGCTGTAAAATTGTTAAAATCTGTTGTCTAAAACTAGAGATAGAGCCCAGTATAGTGATTATCTAAATTTTAATAAATTTTTTTTTAATTTAAACCAGTTATAAATAGGTTTTCTATATTGAATAGAAATCTTTATGTAAAAAATCGTAATTATCTTTTCTCTTTAGTTTATGGATAGTTCCAGTTAGATAATAATTATTAAACCATCATTAAATTAAAGATAATTTTGTTAACTTCGCGTGGGCTGTAAAATTGTTAAAATTTGTTATCTAAAACTCAAGATAGAGCCCAAACACTAAAGTGATTATCTAAATTTTAATAATTTTTTTTTATTATTGTAGCACCAATTTAATTTTTTTCCTAATTCTTTTAAATTTATAAATTCTATGTTTAGTTCAATAAAATATTAAAATCAATTTAGGAAAAAATTAAAATCGATTTGGTCCGTGTACGACCACTATACGACCAAATTAATTATTACAGTTAGATCTTAAATAGATCGATGAGAATTGTTAGATCTAATATTAAAAAGTGTATCTGATTAATAATAGAATTATATTTAAATACTAAAAAGTGTATTTTGATAATTTAAAATTTTTCTATGTAAAAATTCTTAAATATCTTTTCTCTTTAATTTATGTATAGTTCGAGTTAGATAATAATTGTTAAACCAAATATCAGATAACAATTCATATCGATTACAATATTAAAAATTATCAATATAATGCTCATGTATATCATATAACAATGATACATGTGGACCCTGCGTTATAATAGACTTAGGATAACTCATGTACATGAATAAATTTAAACATTTTTTTTGTGAAGGAACATAACAATTTGATTAATCCAAATTATAATTATATTATTTTACATATAACAAACATAAAATGATAATATCAAAATATTATTAAAATATTGAGAGTTTCATATTCATAAACAATAATTTTGAATATAATACTTAACCATCTTTTCTTTTCGGTTTATGGGTAGGTCAACTGGTCAAAATAATAATTATTAAATCATCATTAAATTAAAGATAATTTCGTTAGTTTCACATGGGTTATAAAATCGTCAAAATTAAATTTCTAAAACTTAGGATAGAACCCAAATAGTAAAGTGAGTATCTAAATTTTAATAAAATATTTTTTTATAATTGTAGCACCAATTTATTTATTTTTCCACTAATTCTTTTAAATATAGAAATTTTATCTTTATTTCAATAAATTATTAAAATAAATTAAGAACAAATTCACATCGATAAAGGCTATAATAATATGAGAATAAAATTTTATATAATAATAACATAATTTTTATTTTGTTTAATAATTTTAAAGTAATAATGTATTTTAAAATTTTATATACACTATAAATAAAACCGAAACATTAAAAATAAAGCAGTTAGTAAGATACTTATATCAGTATGTACTTAATATCCTTATTATATTAAACTCTTTTATATAATGCATAATAGGGATTTATCCAAAATTTTGATCGTGACAACCAAATTAATAAGTACTATTAGATCTTAACTAGATAAATGAATATCGTTTGATCAAATATTAAAAAAGTGTATTTTATTTATAATAGGATTATATTTAAATTCTAAAAGGTGTATTTTGATAATTTAAACCAAATATACCAAGTATAAATAAGTTTTCTATATTGAATAGAATTCTCCATGTAAAAAATTCGTGACTTTCTTTTCTCGACAATTTCAGTTAGATAAAAATTGTTAAACCATCTTTTAATTAAAATAATTTAATTATCTTCACGTGGGGTGTAAAATCGTTAAAATCTGATTTTTAAAACAT
The DNA here is from genome assembly GCA_030848705.1 of Heracleum sosnowskyi. Taxonomy (NCBI): domain Eukaryota; kingdom Viridiplantae; phylum Streptophyta; class Magnoliopsida; order Apiales; family Apiaceae; genus Heracleum; species Heracleum sosnowskyi. Next base: position 135,961,437 of record CM061238.1, on the reverse strand, counting down.
AAGATAAAGCCCAAATCAGTAAAGTGAGTATTTAAATTCTAATAATGATTATTATGTCATCATTATTTTAACGCCAATTTAATTACTTTTTTCTAACTATTTTAAATTTAGAAATCTATGTTCAAAAATTAAAATCAATCTAAGAAAATTCAAATAAACAAAGAATATAATAATACGAGGATAAAATTTTATAAAATTGTGCATATTTTTTATCCTATTTTATTAAGTTATAGATCATAACTAATCAAATATAATTTATTATTAAATAATAATTTATACGCAAATGGTGATTTTGTTTTATAAGCACTCATAAAGACCTAATTTCATTGTTAGCAGGACTATATTCATTTTAAAAAAAACCGTATTTTGAAATTGTAGACTGAGCTACAAACAAACCTAACTTTTTTAACCTACATACATTGTAAATTATTAAATTCGAAACTTTAAAAGTTTGTTAATCAATTAGTGGGTCATGTTCCTTGTAGAACCCTTAACCTTATAACCCTTAGAACTCTATCTTATTTTTTAAAATAATATATATTTATTATATGAAGGTCATGGGTAAAGTTGTCCAAAAACACAAAATACATAATTTAGAGCTAATTAATATTTTATTAACGATAATAATCATACATCGATATCGATCACAAAATTCTCCATCATCATCATAAAATTTCCCAATTATTTTTATCATTTTTTTGTGAAAATATTCAAGTTATTGTATAAACACAATATCAGATAACAGTGTTCAGCATCTGAACATTTAAATACAAGTAAGTTCAGTTGCAGAACTTTAAAATTTATGTGTTTGATTTCAAATTCGATTGCATGACTTTTATGTTCAGCGGTAGAACACGAAAGTTATGGTATGAAAATAATGTGAATAACATTGTTCAACAGCTGAACATTATAAAAATAATCAAGTTCACTTGTAGAACTTTGTCACTTTATTCTCTTTTTAGTTTTAGAATAGTTTTTAATTGAAAAAGAACCATTGAACCACAACTAAATTAAAGATTATTTTGTGAATTTCATGTGAACCGTAAAATTGGCCAAATCTAAATTTTATAACTCAATATAAACAAATATTAAATTTAGCGTGTAAAATATAATAAATATCAAATTTTTAACTATAATTTTTTTTGACTAAATCTTTTTAACAATAATTTAATCATGTAAAATAATAACTTTTAAATATTAAAATATTCATAAATAAATATAATTATAAATATTAAAAAAACAATAGTGTGTTGCATCGTAAAAAAAAATAATTATAAACAAAATAATTATAAATAAAATTTAAGTAACTGTGCATCACACGAGCTATAAGCTAGTATTATTAAAGCCGAAACATTGAAAGTTTTGGTTTTCGGTTAGTTTTTGGTTTTCGGTACTTTTTCTAATTAATAAATTAATAATATAATCAAGATTCGGGAAAGTTTTATTCTACATTAATATGTTTTCTAACAAAATCTATTTCTTTTCCAAAAATATCACGGACAATTATCTTTAAATTAAAATATATTACCTTTTATATTTGTTATCACTAAAATCTATATTTTCCAAAAATATCAAGTGCAACCCTTACTTATATATTTTAAAACTTATTTTAATACTTTTAATTATTTAAAAAAACTTACCTATTTTAACAAGTGAACGTATTTTTTTAACAAATATAATTAATATAATTAAAACACATCTAAAAATATTATGGGTAGTTACTTTTTTTTAATTAAAACATGTTAGTTTTCCTATTTGTCCTTATTAAAAAAACTTACTTATTTTAACATGTCAACGTATTTTTTAAATAAATATAATTAATATAATTAAAACACTTCTAAAAATATCACGGGTAATTACTTTTTTTAATTAAAACATGTTAGATTTTCTATCTGTCCTGATTATTAATATTATTTTATTATAAAATAATATTAATAATATCTCATTTATCTTTCTCAGCTACATCTGTATTTTTTAATATTTTTTTATGTTCCAATTAATATTTAAATTTCACATTTTATAATTTATCATATTAATTTTTACTTTTATTTTAATATTTCCCGTTCACATTAAATTTTTTAGTTTATTATTTTTTTAAAGCCCGTGCCTTGCACGGGTTATAGGCTAGTATTATTAAAGCCGAAACATTGAAAGTTTTGGTTTTCGGTTTTTGGTCGGTTTCAGTACTTTATTCTATTTAATAAATAATATAAAAATATAAAAATAGTAACCAGATGATTGCTTTTTATAATTAAAATATTTTTTTCTAACAAAATCTACTCCTCTTCCAAAAATATCACGATAATCAATATACTTATATAAAGGAGAAGACGGGGGCGGTGAGGTGGCACCTCTAGAATCGCTTCGTTCTATTTTTCTAATTTTCTCAATTTTTCACAATTTTTAATTTTAATAATTACAACTTCCTTTATTATTTTCGATTTTGTAGGAAGGAAATTGAAAATTACACTTTTATTATTTTCAAACTTGATAGAACTTTCTTTTATTATTTTCAAACTTGATAGAACTTTCTTTGATTTAGAAAATTACAACTTCCTTATTATTTTCGAATTTGTAGGACTTGATAGAACTTTCTTTGATTTAGAAAATTACAACTTCCTTATTATTTTCGAATTTGTAGGCTTGATATAACTTTCTTTTATTATTTTCAAACTTGATAGAACTTTCTTTGATTTAGAAAATTACAACTTTCTTATTATTTTCGAATTTGTAGGACTTGATAGAACTTTTTTTGATTTAGAAAATTACAACTTCCTTATTATTTTCGAATTTGTAGGCTTGATAGAACTTTCTTTTATTATTTTCAAACTTGATCCTTATTATTTTCGAATTTGTAGGACTTGATAGAACTTTCTTTGATTTAAAAAATTTCTTTGATTTATAAAATTACAACTTCCTTATTATTTTCGAATTTGTAGGACTTGATAGAACTTTCTTTGATTTAGAAAATTACAACTTCCTTCTTATTTTCGAATTTGTAGGGTTGATAGAACTTTCTTTTATTATTTTCAAACTTGATAGAACTTTCTTTGATTTAGAAAATTACAACTTCCTTATTATTTTCGAATTTGTAGGCTTGATAGAACTTTCTTTTATTATTTTCAAACTTGATAGAACTTTATTTGATTTAGAAAATTACAACATACTTATTATTTTCAAATTTGTAGGACTTGATAGAATTTTCTTTTATTTAGAAAATTACAACTTCCTTATTATTTTCGAATTTGTAGGCTCTTATGTTAATAATTGCAATTTTCTTTTTTATTATTTGCAATCTTAATAGAACTTTCTTTTATTATTTTCAAACTTGATAGAACTTTCTTTGATTTAGAAAATTACAACTTCCTTAACCTCTAATTTATATTAAATCATATTTTTTTATTTTTTTAAAACTTCTCTATGTTAAATTAAAATTTTTCCTTTTATAACTTCTAATATATAGAAAAAGTATAATACTTATAAAAGATAAGTCGTCGAGAATCAATATCGCTTGATTCATATTTATCTATTTTTTTAGAGGTCCTCTATCTATTTTTCATATATATTCTTTAGTAGACATCATAATTCATTGATACTGGTTGATAGACATCATAATTCATTGATACTGGTTGATGTTCTTATACTTGGTAGTTGGTTAATTACTCATGAGTCATGACCTAAACCACAATTCATTACGTGTGTTGAAAATATGAAGTTTAGTTATTTGGTTAATAAAAAATTTATTGATTGTTGAATATGTTTGTAGATTGTTAATGCTGGACAGAAGATGATAGCATCATGGTAAGAGGTGGAAAAAAATATAAAGGTAATTTATCCTGCCTCTAATTTTTTTTAAAGTTTGGTTTTTATTATTTGTCCTATGCTTATTTTTTTAATCCCTTGCCTAACATGCATAATGATAAATTTATATACACTTAAATGTTCAGGGGATGTTAGTCGTGGAGACAGTTTATTATATACCTTTTTTTTGTTTTATGTAATTTTTTTATGAAGTACTCCCTCTCCCCATTCATTTCTATACACTTTCCATTTTGGAATGTCCCATTCATTTCTATACATTCCAAAAATAGTAACTTTTAATAATATAAAACACTATTACACCCACTACTTTCTCCACTATCTATCTATATTCTATAACAATATAAATCACTATTACACCCACTACTTCCTCCACTATCTCAAATCTATTATTAAATATTGATAGGTCCCACCACTTTACTCATTTTTCATCTAATTTTACTCATTTTTTATATATTTTCTTAGTCTACGTGCCCAATCCCGGTGTATACAATTCACTGGGACGGAGGGAGTATATATGTGTTATACGATTTTTATGTAGTTTTTTCTTTGAATTACGTGTTATATTGTATTTATTAAGATTTATGCACTCGGTTGTAGTTTTTTGTATTTTCTGCATTTTCTTACAGAAAGAGAGCTATATAAATCTTTTCAGATCTGTTTTGTTGATTTACATATACGGTACGTTTTTTTTTGACAAAGTACATATACAGTATGTTGACAAAACTTAGAGCATACTTTTGTGATATTTTATTTTTGTATGTTGCTAAATCAGAAGAGCCAGACGTTTGCGAGGGTGGAATTCAATCCCAAAGAGAAGGAAAAGGATTTTCAATATACTCTTTGTCTTAAGATCTCCTAATATACTATAAATTCGTATATTTGTCAGTGATGCATCTTACACGTCTGTATTGAATTTGTTTTTTGTTGGGACGTTGTATTGAATTTATGTCTTATAGAACTCGGCAAAGATGATGCCGATTCAATAATTTCTAGATTTTTATCATATTTCTAAAAAATTACTTTAAGATATATTTTGTTGCTTTGTACTACGGTTAGTAACTTTCTTGAACAATTTTGATGTGTCATTAATCTTTATATCCTAATATTATATTGACGAAAAGGAAAAGGACGAACATATTTGCAAATTATTATTAAATTATTACTACTGGTATTATTATTATTGGTATTATTATTATTATTATTGTTATTGAAAGAATTTCTTCATAGAACTATTCTATTTTAAAAAATAAATATCAAATTTTCCTTTTTAATGTTCTAATTTCTAGGTATGAAATAATTATAAAAGAAAATTTTCTATAAACTACCGTAATTATGAAAAAATCAAAATTATCTTTCCAAACTCAGGCAACATGCAATTGTAATATGTTTATATTATATAAAGGAGAGGCACTTCACAATCGCTTTAAACAATTTTTCTGATTTTTAAAAAGTTTCTAATTTTAAGCATTAAAACCATACTTCAGTGTACATGATAATAAGGCCACGAAACGCAGCGACTAATTGGAGGACATTAGAGAAAAACATTATATTTTCATACTTAAATATCAATATATATATATAAAGGAGGATACACGTGAGGTTAGGTGGCGCCCCTAAAATAATCTTAATCTATTTTTCTAATTTTTTAGAATTTTAAATATTGATAAATAAAAAAATATCCTTTAACATATTATAAGTAGAATAAATGTTCGAATTTATTGAGGAGAAGAGTTCGAATTTATAGCGAAAACATATAATTAAAAGTTCTATTTAAAATAGAATAGGTGTTTGAATTTGTAGAGGGGAAAAGTTCAAATATAAAATAAGTACTTGCAAAGTTCTATTTGAAGTAGAATATGTGTTTCGATTTATAGAGGAGAAGAGTTCGGATATAAAAAAAGTAAACTGTGTTTCACGGGAGGACGGCTTATTAGCGAGGACCGAGTAATTTTCGTAATTTATTTTTTGAATTTTTAAAAAAAATTATTACGCCGCCGCGAAGCGCGGTTTTTTCAACTAGTTTATTATAATAGGAGTGTTGGCCTAAGAAAACGTAACGCAAATTGATATAAATGAAAAAATATGTAAATAATTTGTTTTAATGTCTACGCATGTTTAATTTGTAAAGTACACATTACATTTACTAATTTATATAATATTAAGTGTTAGGCTCAAGACATGTCTGAATACCACTATTAACAAGCCTACACTATGTGACTATGTCACGTTACATGACCTAGTGATTTCTATCACTGGGATATAGTATAGGTCTCTAAATGTACTTGTCTTGTTCTCATGAACATTAGTTTGATCATGTATGCTCAGACTTATAATGAGCTTAGTAAAGTTTCTTGCATCTAGATTGTATATAGGCCATTGAATAATTATCCTGGTAGAAGTTCAGAAGTGTTCATGCAGCAGGATAGAGTTGAATAAGGCTATGAAGAAATAAGTTGCAGGAATTTGTCTAAGGCATTATATAGCAAAGTCAAAAGAAAGCTATGTCGTGAAGTCACCAATATCCATGTCGTGAAGTACTATATCGCATAGTCCATTTTGTACTATGTCGAGAAGTCCTCAAGACACATGTCGTGAAGTGTTGAAGTCAGCAAAGTCAAAGGAGCCTAGATCGTGAAGTCCTCAAGAGCACTATGTCGCATAGTCATCAAATGACCTATGTCGCATAGTCATCAAATGACCTATGTCGTATAGTCATCAAATGACCTATGTCGCATAGTCGTCAAATGACCTATGTCGCAAAGTCTTCAAAGGCTATATCGCGTAGTCCTCACAAGGGAGATCGCATAGTCAGGGATAAAGTGGAGTTCACGATATCAACACTTAGCCGTTTATAACAAGACAAATCAAGGTACAGAACCAAGAATCAAAGGAGACAAATACTGAAGCATTTGTTCTGGCAAGGTGGTCCAAAGAACAGATGGCAAATCTACAGCTAAACTTGGAGAGAAAGATAAGAGACAAGCAGCTACAGAAACGGGAAAGACTCCGAAAAGCAGGTGGTCCTTCCTGACACAGTGAACTTCTTATGGCAGGACAAGTTGGACTTTCAGAAGGGGTAGCTGTGTAATATTGTGTGTGCCTAGTTTGTATAGGTAAATATATATATCGTGCACACACAACTGTAAGAAGTAAGAGAGATACACATAGTTATTTGCTAAGCTCTTTTCTCTGTAAGCAAGCAAGTTCAAACCGTTCTTGTTTAGAAGCCAGAAATTCGATTGTGAATTTCCTGGAAAGCTGTAGTATTTAATTTGCTTATACAAAGTAGATTAAAGTGATTGTGTGTGTTATTTACTTTCTGCATATTACATATCATAATCACATACAGTTGTTTACTTAGTTTTCAAGATCGAAAAATATATCAAACTATCCATTCACCCCCCCTCTGTCTAGTTTCTAGTGGTATTCATTTCTAACAAGTGGTATCAGAGAGTAGGCTGTTAACGTACAAACAGGAAAAGATCAAGAATGAGTTCACAGAAACTAAGCAGTATCAAGATTCCTCCCTTTAACAAGGAGCACTACAGTTTATGGAAGAAGAAGATGTTGCTTTTCATCAAAGCTTCTAACCCCATGTATTTAGATATTCTAAAGCATGGTCCCTTCATTCCAATGATCGAGATTGGTGAAACAACCAGTGGCACTGAGATTATACCAGCAAAACATGTGCCCAAAGATCCCTTAAAATACACTGATCCTGAAAAGGAAAAAGTGGCATTGGATGGACATCTTCAACTTATCATTTGTGAATCTATGGACTTCAACATGTATGGCACTGTTGCTCATTGTACTAGTGCCAAGAAGATGTGGGATCTTATAGAAGTGCTCTGTGAAGGAACTACTGAGGTAAGAAAGAACAAGAAGCAGATTCTTGTTTCACAATATGAAGCCTTCATGGCTCAGCCAAAAGAGGGAATCACAGAAGTGTTTGAGAGATTCAACAAGCTGATAAACGAGCTCAAACTCTATGACAAACACTATGAAACAGAAGAGCTCAATATGAAGTTTCTACTAACTCTGCCAGATCACTTGGAACCAAGAATTTCTTCCCTTAAAGAAAGAGATCTGACAAAGATTGGTTTTGATGTGTTGTATGGTGTTTTAAAGACATATGAGTTAGAGCTGTTTCAAAAGAGATCTATTCAAGCAAAGCAAGGGTTAGTGGCTAATACCTCCTGTGCACTTATTGCTGACAACCTAAGTCAAAGAATGGACTCTCTTAAAATCAGTCAGGTCAAGATTGAGGAACTAGAAGTTGAAGACACTGGTGATGAAACTCAGGTTGTGTATGATTTACCTGAAGAGGATGAGTTCTACAGTATAGATGAGCTGGACAAAATGGAAAACAAATCTTTTGCTTATATGGCTAGGAGGTATCCTAACATAAGGTTTAAAAGAAAGCAGCCATTTAGGTCCAAGTTCAATAATGGAAACACTGGTGGATCTAGTGGCTCAAACACCTTCAATAAAGGAAAAGGGATTGCTGGTGCTGCTAAAGGTGGATACAAGACAGGAAGTGTGGATAGGACCAAGATAAGGTGCTATAACTGCAATGAACTTGGGCATTTTGCCACTGAGTGCAAAAAGCCTAAACAAGTCAAGAAGGACAAAGCATACTTAGAGCTTGAAGCTAAGTATGAGGCTCTACTCAAGAAACAACAGGGCAAAGCTTTTATTGCTGAGGGAAAATGCTGGGATGACTCTGATGAAGAAGAAGAACAAGAGTACTCAAACTATGCCTTGATGGCATTCTCTGATGAAGGTGATTCAAGTCAGGTACCTATTCTTACTTCTCTTGATATGACTCCCCTTCAATATAAGCAAACTGTTGAAGATATGAGCACTGAGATGTTTAATATTCATACTAGCATGTTAGTGGCTAATGAAGAAATTGACAGACTAACTGCTAAGAATGTTGAGCTTACAGAAAAGAATGAGCAACTTGAGTTAATGGTTGTGAACCTGGATGGTTTGAAAAAGGAGGTTGAGTATCTTAAAAACAAAGTGATTTGTGCTGAGCAGATAGAGAATGCTCTTAGAGAACAAATTGCTGAAACTGAACTGAAACTAAGAAGCTTCAAAAACTCCTCTGAACTTATTCAAACCTACCACAAGGAACACACTGAAGATTGCAAGGTTGGAGTTGGTTTTGATTATGATAATGACAAGGGAAGGAAGAAAGTCAAGGGCAAAGGAAAGGAAACTTTTACAAACAAAAATGCCCCAACCATTCTGTCAAGTGTTGAACAGCCCATCTTCAGGAAGAGTGTTGTTGAGTTTGATGAGGAACTACTGATCATCAAGCAACAACTACTTGAAGAAGATGAGGCTGCTAAGAACACTTCTTCCTTTCCTGAACTTGTCAATCAGAAAGAGACCAAAGACAATCTTGTCAAGAGTCCTAAAGCAAAGAAAGAAGTTGCTAAGAAAAGGAAACAAAACAGAAATGGTAAAGTTGGTGTTAACAAAGGAAACAACTATGCTTATGTGCCAAATGCTCCCAGGAAACAATGTCAAAAATGCCTATCTGTTAATCATTTGACTCATAAGTGTAGTAAGCCTGAAATTGTTGAAGTTGATAACCTAAGTAACCTTTCTGCTAGCATAAATTCTAGTCATGATTCTTTCTGTGGTAAGCCAAACTGCATGACATGCTATGTGACTGTGATTGCTAACTGTTTATCTCTTAAACATAAACTTGACTCTGCACAATCTGGTGAATCACACACACACATACATTCTCATAGGACAGGGTCCCCAATCAGGGTTGAGAGGGTGAAAACTTCATGTGAGCCTAAGAGTGTAAACTCCAAAGCCACAGAAAAAGTGAAGTCTCCTACTATGAGAAATGCAATTTATGACAGAAGAATTATTAATCAAAATGTTTCTAAATCATCTGGACCCTACCAAGTGTGGGTACCAAAAACAACTTAGTCACTTTGTGAATGCAGGGCAACAGGAATAAAAGAGTCATATGGATCTTGGACAGTGGATGCTCAAGTCACATGACTGGTGATATAGCCCTGCTATCACATTTTGAGGAAAAGGCTGGCCCATCAGTAACCTTTGGAAATGACAACATTGGTTATACAATGGGATATGGCAGTGTTGAATCTGGAAATGTCATTATTGAAGATGTAGCATTTGTTGAAGGACTGAAGCATAATCTCTTGAGTATTGGACAGTTTACCAACAGAGGCTTCAAAGTGGAATTTGATGAAGACCTTTGTTCAATCTCAAAAAGGGAAAGTGGTGAAGTTGTTCTAACTGGTGTGAAGAAAGGAAGCTTGTTTGTAGCTAATCTCAAGGCTGCAGATAAGGGAGAAATTTGTTGTTTCTACACAAAAGCCACAAATGAGGAATTCTGGCTGTGGCACAAGAAACTGTCTCACTTGAATGTTCAGGCAATGAACTCTCTAACCAAGAGAGAACTCATCAGGGATTTGCCTGCCTTGGAGTTTGTGCAAGATGGAGCATGTGAAGCTTGTCAGAAAGGGAAGATTAAAAGATCAAGTCACAAGAACAAGTTGCTCAATACAAACTCAAAACCTCTGCAACTAATTCACATGGACTTATTTGGCCCTGTGAATGTAATGTCCCTTTCCAAAAAGAAATATGCTCTAGTGATGGTTGATGACTATTCAAGATATACTTGGGTGGAATTCCTATTCTCCAAGGATGAAGCACCCCAAGTCATAATAGAGCATATCAAGAGAGTTGATAAAGAAGCACAAAGCACTGGTGCCTCTGTAGTTGCTTTGAGAAGTGATAATGGGACTGAGTTCAGAAATTCAACATTGTATGAGTTTTGCAAAGATAGAGGAATTTCTCAACAATTCTCAGCTCCTAGAACACCTCAACAAAATGGAGTAGTTGAGAGAAAGAATAGAACTCTCATTGAAGCTGCAAGGACAATGCTGCTGGATGCAAAGCTACCCACTAGCTTTTGGGCTGATGCTGTTAACACAGCATGCTATGTGCAAAATAGAACATTAATCAATAAGAAGTCTGGCAAAACTCCTTACTCATTAATGACTGGAAAAAGAGCATCCTTCAAGCACCTGCATGTGTTTGGAAGCAAGTGCTTTGTGATGAAAGATACCTCTGAGCATGTTGGAAAATTTGATGCTAAGGCATTTGAAGGTATCTTCATTGGATACTCTCTGGAAAGGACAGCATACAGAGTGTTTGTACCTGAGCAACACAAAGTCATGGAAAGCATGGATGTTACCTTTGATGACAAGAAAACTCCAGGACTGAAAACAAGTGATCAAGACAGTGTGCTATTGAGATTTGAGAATCAAGGTTATCTTGAGGATTCTGAAAGTGAAGATGAACCCCCTGTTCAAACTGTTCTAGAAAATGAAATTCTTGAAGTTGACAATCTTCTTCAAACACCTGTGCAGGGATTCACAAACACAGGGGGAGAAGAAGAGAATGCAACTGTCAACCAAAATGAGATTGGAACAGATCAAGGAAATGAACAGGGACACACAAGGAAATGGGACAGAGCCCACACTAGGGATCAAATCATTGGAGATCCTAGTGAGGGAGTTAGAACAAGAAGGGCAACATTAAATACTTGTCTGTATAGCTGCTTTCTGTCACAAGAGGAACCTAAATTAATTGAAGAAGCTTTGAAGATTTCTGATTGGATTGTTGCCATGCAAGAAGAGTTGAATCAATTTGAGAAAAACAAGGTATGGGAACTAGTGCCACCTCCAAAAGGAAAGAATGTTATTGACACCAAATGGGTGTTCAGGAACAAGATGGATGAAGAAGGAGTGGTAGTCAGAAACAAAGCAAGGCTGGTTGCCAAAGGTTATTGTCAGCAAGAAGGCATTGACTATGATGAGACATTTGCACCTGTAGCTAGACTGGAAGCCATAAGAATCTTCCTGGCTTTTGCAGCTCACTCAGATTTTAAGGTGTATCAAATGGATGTGAAAAGTGCTTTTCTCAATGGTGATCTTGCTGAGGAAGTTTATGTGTCTCAACCACCTGGCTTTGAAAGTGAAGACTTCCCAAACTTTGTGTATAGACTGCTCAAGGCACTCTATGGACTCAAACAGGCACCAAGAGCCTGGTATGAAACTCTATCTCAATTCCTTCTTGAGCATCAATTCACTAGGGGTACAATAGACAAAACCCTATTCTTCAAGAAGCATGGAAATGATATCATTCTTGTTCAAATCTATGTGGATGATATCATCTTTGGCTCTTCAAATGAAAAACTCTGTGAGAGGTTCTCTAAGTTGATGCAAAGTAAATATGAGATGAGTATGATGGGAGAGTTAACCTACTTCCTAGGCCTGCAAGTACATCAAAGGGAGGATGGCATCTTTATAAACCAATCTAAGTATGTCAAGGATCTTTTAAAGAAATATGGTTTAGAAGAGTCATCCCCAGCTAAAACTCCTATGTCTACTGCAATCAAGCTGGATGAAGACAAGAAAGGCAAGAGAGTTGATATCAAGGTCTATAGAGGAATGGTTGGATCCCTACTCTATCTCACAGCTAGCAGGCCAGACATCATGTTTGCCACATGCCTTTGTGCAAGGTTCCAGTCTGATCCCAAGGAATCTCACATGATGGCCATCAAAAGAATTTTCAAATATCTGAAGGGGACTCCTAATCTTGGGCTATGGTATCCAAAGGGCACTGGGTTCAACCTGGTTGGTTATACAGATTCTGATTATGCTGGATGCAGAATTGACAGGAAGAGCACCTCTGGAAGCTGTCAATTCCTAGGTCAAAGGTTAGTGTCCTGGTTTAGTAAGAAACAACAATCCACAGCAACATCCACAGCTGAGGCTGAATACATTGCTGCTGGAAGTTGCTGTGCTCAATTGCTTTGGATTAGAAATCAACTCATGGATTATGGACTAGTGTTAGAACACATTCCTCTGATGTGTGATAATACTAGTGCAATATCCATTGTTGCCAATCCTGTTAATCATTCTACTACAAAGCACATTGAAATCAGGTACCATTTCATTAGGGAACATGCTGCAAATGGTACCATAGAAGTCTCTTATGTTCCAACTGAGAAACAATTAGCTGACATATTTACTAAACCTCTGAATGAAGCAGTCTTCAACAGACTTGTGAGTGAAATTGGAATGCTCAACCCTTCATTCAGTTGTTCTAAGTAAATATGCTGGTTAATTGTTGCAGCAGTAAATTTTCACTGTATTTAAATGATCTATTTGTTTGGAGTGAAAATTAGCTGAGATATGATTTATAAATATTTCAGTATTTTACTGCATATTTTTCAAAATCATATTTGTTAGTGGAGTTGTGAGCTTTTGAGACATCTCGATATAGATGATTTTCAGAGTTCACGACATAGTTCAAATTAAACAGACTTATATCGCAAACTGTTGAGATTGTGAGACTTCGCGACATAGTTCATTTCATGAGTTTGCGACATAGTTAATTTTATGACTTCGCGACTTAGAATAACTATATCGACAAGTCTCCACATTTGACAGAATTTTGATTTAAATTAATTTTATTTCAAAATTTGATAAAGTCTGACAAAATGCTTCAAATTCCTAAAAGAGAGCTTTAGACAGGGTATTTCTACTATATCGCAAAGTCTCCCCAATGCTTTCATCTTGAGGACTTTGCGACTTAGTTCATTCTTGAGACTATGCGATATACTTTGCAAGACTTTGCGGTACAGGCCATTTCTGACTTCGCGACATACAGATAGACTGTACACATTCATAACTCCATATCGCAGTGTCTCTATCATATAAATACCTTTTTCTAACCGTTTGCATCTTTTCATCTTGTCTATTGCTCTCAAACTTTCTAACCTAAGCACAAATTCTCTACTCTCTTTCTTACTCTCTCTCTTGAAATGGCACCCAAATCTCAAACAGTATCATCCTCTATTCCTTTAACCATCCCCAAAGAAACAAATCTTCTCACCATTCCCTCTGAGGCTGAGGCTAAACCCAGGTACAAGTGTTTTGTACGGTTCCTGAACGATTCCTACCTCAGCCAAGCCCTAACCTTGAACCCCACGTTGTATGTTGATGTATTGGAAGGATTTTGGCGAACGGCGTTGGTTTCTACAATGGCCAGGGAAGATGGAACTTCGTTCCAAGAGATAGCTTGTTCAATTGGAGGCAAACACTTCCAGTTTGGGGAGAAGGAGATAAATGAAGCATTAGGGTTCAAGGTGGAGGGTCATGACCAAGAAGCTACAGATGCTCAAATTGTAGACTTCATGACCTTCATTCGGTATGCAGATGAGATAGATACCGGAAAGCTGAACAAGAAATTTGTAAGAAGGGAGTGGTCATTCCTATTTGATGCACTCCAGAAGGTGTTCCTTTGCAGAAAGACAGGATGGGACCATATCAGTCACATTGCTGTGAAGCTGGCCTATTCCCTAGCCCACAATCAGGAAATCAATGTTGGAGCAATAATCCTCAAGGAATTGGCTCAAAGGCTAGGGAGGACAGTCCGTGGAAGAGGTAATGACATCTTTTACCCTCGCTTTCTTCAAGTTATTTTAAATTATCTTGATGCTAATGTCCATGACTTGGAGGGTATTGATAAATCAAAGTTGGCTTATTCCAAGTCCATGTCCAAGATTCTGTTTGGTTCATTGGACACAAGGAATCAAGTGGATGTGATCTTGAGTGTGACCAAGCATATGCAGGACACATTCGCGTCTTATCCACTTGATAAGCCCATATACCATGCTCTTTCCTGGACAGGGGAGGCTGAGACTGAAGGAGCTTCACAGTCTAAACCAAGCCTCCCTATCCCATCCAGCAACCCCACTGTAAACACCACTGTAGAGTCTAGTCAGCCAAGTGCATCAATCTCTCAAAAGGTTGATGTTCCTAAAAAGAAGAAGAAGAGAACCCTAGCTATTATCCATGAATCTGTAGAACTAGCAAGTGAGATTCCTGAGTCACCTCTCACCAGACCAAAGAAGAAGTCAAAATCTAAAGCTACCACTGAATCCTCCCAACAGGATTCAGATGTGGAAAAAGGGGTACACCTGCTACTGTCTATGGCCTCTCAACAGGTCATGGGCATTGAAAAGAGCAGCCTCCCCACTGCAAGTTGTAAAGAGTCTGCACAGGGTCAAGACCTCACTCTTGATCCTAGGAGTGATAAGGGTGATCAAACACTAAGTGGAGAGCACATCAATGTTGAAACTCCTCCTATTTCTCAGGGGGAGTTGCCAAAATCTAATCTGAACCCCACTTCTCTCTCAGATTCTTCCACTAAAATTTCTTCTGAACAAGAGAGTCATTCTCATGACAATCTTGCCCTTGATCAATCACAATCCAGCCCTGTGATTGAGCCAACTTCAAGTGACATGGTGCTTGACACTGTGCTCACCACTCAGGACCCACATTTGGTTGGTCAGGGAATGCATGCTGAGGCATATCCTAATGACACCAACACAAACATGGAGGATTCACCAGTTTTCACTGGAGACTCTGTGCCTAATTCTCCCATCCTTAGGGATGTGGAAATGTCTTCACAGACAAATAGGGCTGATGTTGTATCACATCCCATTTCAATGGAGACAACATCAGACCCTACAGCCATTCCAAGGCTGGAGGAAACTCAAACTCACACATCTCATGAAGTGCTTAGCACTAGCTCTCACTTGGCTCAGGCCACAATGTCAGAATGGCTGAAGCCTGTGCAACATGACAGGCCTTCAGGATCATCATCTGTGCCCTCCAAAATGACAGAAGAAGCCATACAGGATCTCCATGTGGCACAGATTGATGAGTTCTCAAAGATAGCTCAACATCTCCTCACCTCCAACCTTCCAAATGCTGATTATGAAGCTATCCTGCTCTGCCATAAGGAGGATGTTGAAGCTCAACAGGAGAAGATTGTGGATACAGCTGAACCAGAGGGGAATGTGGATGCCTGGTTGGATGCTAAGAGGACTCTCAAGCTCAAGGATGCCCTGGCTTTTGTGAGAGAAGAATACCTCACCTCTCTAGGCTCAAATGCTAAGGATCTTTCTCCTGTTGCCATATATGAAGGGCTTCAATCAGAGATTTCTTCTATTCAGGAGGAGACAGACAGATCCCTCACCAAGCTACGACACTCTTTTCTCTCTGATTTTCCCAAGGTGGATGGTATCCTCAAAGAAGTCCAGAAAACCTCCTCCAATGTGTCCATGATGGATGTGACTCTTGCCATGGTCACAGACAACATCAAGAAACTGGCTTCTACACTGGAAAATCAAGCAAAATCTACCATCACCACCAATGCTATGTTAAATGTCATGTGGAAAAACCAGTATGGTGATAAGCTGGTGGATGAAGTCCCTCTGTCAGACATCTCTAAATATGACTTTGCCAGGGTCAAAGATCAATCTCTAAACTCCTTCAAGTCTCAACAATTATTCTCCAAGGTGGATGGCTTAGAAAAGGAAGTGGCCTCTCTCAAAGATGAAAACAGAATGCTATCTGCATCTCTAAGCCAACTCAATGACAAGCTAGATGCTCAAGGCAACAACACAACAAACATCTTGCTGGTGCAGCAACAAATGATGACCTCAATGATGAAATCTTTCAACCTGCCTATTCCTGGGGAAGCTCAAGACATCTTGTCTGATCCCAAGCCTAAGGGGGAGAAAGGAAAGGAGGTCAATGTGAAAAAGACAGGGGGAGCACCTGCCAAGCAATCAAAACTTAAGGGCAAGCTTATTGAAGAGACAATAAAGCCAATCAATCTTCCCCCTGTAGAGGTCATCAATGCACAAGGTCAGAAAAGCACAGTAACCACAACATTCTATCCATCCACAATGCCTAAAGACATCCTAACCTCTCAACCTGCTATACCTACTCCAATTGCTAAACCTACCCAAGCTACACTTATCACTGAGGCCAAGCTACAGGAAGTTGCCAACTCTAACATCTATCATGATGAGGCATTCCTGGAGTTTCTGAAAGCCACCTACAAGAATGCTCAAGGAGATGCACAAGTGTACAGAAAGAAGCTCAGGGAAGGTATCAAGTACTTCACAGTTGCAGTAAGGAAAATCAGGGATGTTTATCTGAGAGAAATAATCATGGTGTGCAAGGACAACTGTTTGTGGCACTTAGCATTTCAAACTCTAGAGAAACTGAGGTTTACTGAAGTGTCAATAATTCTGGAGTTGATTGAAAGGAGTGGGGCTAACAATGAAAGTCTTTATAATGACTTGGAGTTGAACCAAAATCAAAGACTGCCTGAGGTCATACCCAAGCCAAGGACAGTAATTTTTCAAAGTCTATCCAAAGTCAGAAGTATTGACCAACTAGTCATTCCCAAAGATTTGCAAATGAAGAATAACTCAAAGATCAATCAAGTGCTGCAAATGCTGAGAGCAAAGAAAGGAGTCAAGACAGCAGAGGAATTAGAGATGATTAACATTCTACAATCTTTTCTGATTCATGGTGTTTTGCCTGAATCTATCAAAGAAAAGAACATGAAGAAGGATGGGGAGGATGATGATGAGGAGAAAACCTACAGGAGGAGATCTCATTCAAGGAGTAATAAGGATGGACCAAGTGACAGCAGCAGGAGCAAATCTTCCAAGAAATCTAAAGATGATGGTGATGACACAAAGGGGGCAAAGGAGACAGTGAAGAGAACTAGGAGTGGAATTCAGCAAGTCAAGGACATTGCTAGTAGTACTTTAACCACAACACAAGACTCTAAGTCTAGGGTGGGTACTGTTAGCAATGATCCTCCAAAATCATTATCCATGACTTCTGAACCTGAATTGCCACAGATGAAAGATGAAGCCACTAAAATAATCTCAAGAAAACACTTCCACAAAGTCACAGCCAGTGGAGTGTTACAGTGGATGAAGGGGAAAGGAATGAAGCTACTTCCAAGTGATGTGGCACTGAAGACTAATTCTCCTTGTTCAAGAAAGGTATCTCTTGTGAAGCATTTGAAGATCAAGAGTGTACCCAAAAGGATAAGGATAACAAAGAAGACTGGAAAACTCACAAATGTTATTGGCATCAATGTGCTTCCACTAGATGAGGACTATGATGAAGATGCCCTAGCATTTTTGAGGGCTCAAAGGATCTTTGAAGTCAAAGTGAGGTTGGATCATCTAGATATCAAATACACTGATGGAAGAGAAAGAATAATGAAGCAAGGAAGCTGGCAATATTTCTATAAGTATGAGCTTGAAAGGATAAATGCCTTACTGAATTTTGAAGAAAAGGATGAAAGGACATGGAAGATAGATATTGCCAGGTACTTGAAAATGCATGCTGATTATGAAGAAAACATGAGGAAAGAGAATGAAAAGAAAAACATACAGAAAGAGAAAGAAATGGCTGAGATGGAAGAGAGGGCTAAGGAGCTAAGGCAGAAAGGGATGTGCAGGGTCAAACAAAATCCTTACATTGTGGAGTACAAAAACTCACATGGAGGCCAAAGCAAAATAAGGATGGAGTTTCTGGACTCATATGTAGAAAGTGCACTCAAAGCTGCAATTGATGACCTGGAAGGCTCACCTCTCATTGAAGAACTGATTGCAAGAGAAGAAATTCAAGAAGCCATCATTGACATGAAGAGAAAAGAAGAAATAAGGAAAAAGAAGATATATGATGATTTGCTAGAGAAGCAATTGGAAGCTGAAGCTGCTGAGCAACAAAAGTAATCTGTAAGCTTTCAATTTTTCTATGTAATCAAATTTCTGATCTCAAGGTTCATGAATTGTTCTTTCTGTTACTAAAATTTCCTTTTATGTAAGTTAGGCTTGTTATCAGACATGAAATTGTGCCTAAGGATCTTACTCACAATTTGGGGGAGATTGTTAGGCTCAAGACATGTCTGAATACCACTATTAACAAGCCTACACTATGTGACTATGTCACGTTACATGACCTAGTGATTTCTATCACTGGGATATAGTATAGGTCTCTAAATGTACTTGTCTTGTTCTCATGAACATTAGTTTGATCATGTATGCTCAGACTTATAATGAGCTTAGTAAAGTTTCTTGCATCTAGATTGTATATAGGCCATTGAATAATTATCCTGGTATAAGTTCAGAAGTGTTCATGCAGCAGGATAGAGTTGAATAAGGCTATGAAGAAATAAGTTGCAGGAATTTGTCTAAGGCATTATATAGCAAAGTCAAAAGAAAGCTATGTCGTGAAGTCACCAATATCCATGTCGTGAAGTACTATATCGCATAGTCCATTTTGTACTATATCGAGAAGTCCTCAAGACACATGTCGTGAAGTGTTGAAGTCAGCAAAGTCAAAGGAGCCTAGATCGTGAAGTCCTCAAGAGCACTATGTCGCATAGTCATCAAATGACCTATGTCGCATAGTCATCAAATGACCTATGTCGTATAGTCATCAAATGACCTATGTCGCATAGTCGTCAAATGACCTATGTCGCAAAGTCTTCAAAGGCTATATCGCGTAGTCCTCACAAGGGAGATCGCATAGTCAGGGATAAAGTGGAGTTCACGATATCAACACTTAGCCGTTTATAACAAGACAAATCAAGGTACAAAACCAAGAATCAAAGGAGACAAATACTGAAGCATTTGTTCTGGCAAGGTGGTCCAAAGAACAGATGGCAAATCTACAGCTAAACTTGGAGAGAAAGATAAGAGACAAGCAGCTACAGAAACGGGAAAGACTCCGAAAAGCAGGTGGTCCTTCCTGACACAGTGAACTTCTTATGGCAGGACAAGTTGGACTTTCAGAAGGGGTAGCTGTGTAATATTGTGTGTGCCTAGTTTGTATAGGTAAATATATATATCGTGCACACACAACTGTAAGAAGTAAGAGAGATACACATAGTTATTTGCTAAGCTCTTTTCTCTGTAAGCAAGCAAGTTCAAACCGTTCTTGTTTAGAAGCCAGAAATTCGATTGTGAATTTCCTGGAAAGCTGTAGTATTTAATTTGCTTATACAAAGTAGATTAAAGTGATTGTGTGTGTTATTTACTTTCTGCATATTACATATCATAATCACATACAGTTGTTTACTTAGTTTTCAAGATCGAAAAATATATCAAACTATCCATTCACCCCCCCTCTGTCTAGTTTCTAGTGGTATTCATTTCTAACATTAAGATATTTTTATCATGGGCATTTAAATGACTCTCTGAATCGCTCCAATCTATGATTCTAATATTTTTGAATTTTTGAATTTTAAGTATCAAAAATTAAAAAAACGTTTATCACCTTCTGTTCTTCTAAACTTTCTCAACAAGTGAAATTAGTATATTAATTTTATTTTGAAATTTTCTCTTTAAATTAAATTACATATTCAAAATAGAATATGCATTAAGTATTGAGAAGGAAAATTCAAATTCATAGTGAAGATATAAACTCAAAAAAGAAAAATAGTTAACAAATAAAACACTTATTAACATATTCGAAACTGAAAAGATATTTGAATTTATAAAAAAGGATAATTTGAATTTTTTAGAAAAATAATACTATTTTTAAACATTCTTTAACATATTTGAAATATGAAAAGAATTCATATTTATATGGAAGGAGATTCGTAACACCAAAAAAAAAATATGGAAGGCGATTCCAGTTTGTACGAAAAAATATAATTAAAATTTTATTTTACATATTTAAAGTAGGAATAGTATCCAAGATTATAACTACCGGCCGATAATATAAATGATTTTTCGTTGAAGATTGTTAGTTAATAGTTAAAAATTTTATCACTGCATAATGTTATCATTAAATTTATCTACATGTACTTATTAGAACGGTTGTCGATCTAAGAAAATATGAGAGAAAAGGGGCATAAAAGACATGTAAATAATCAAAAAACTGTAATGTTATTTATAAAAAATAATGACATGGCAACGGGTGTCGGTCTAAGAAAATATTTTATAAAATAATAACATGTTATTTTTTATTATAAAAATAATAAAATAATGTTATTTATAAAAATAATAAATTACAACTATTTTACATTAAGAATTCTTATTGAACTTAGGAAATTAATTTATATTTTGTTTAAATTATCAAAATATTTTTTTTAGTAGTTGAATATAGTTCTACTAACAACCAAATACACCTTTTAATATTACACCCAACAGTGTTCATCTACTATTTTAAGATCTAACAAAATATTTCTTAATTTAGTGATAGTTTAACAATTTTTTTACAATTAAAACTACACCAAAACTAAAGATGGAAGAAAATGACAAATTTTTACTTTGAGAATTATATTCGATTTAGGAAATTTTCATGTGTCTGGTTTAAATTATCAAGATATATTTTTTAGTATTTTTAATATAATTCAACTAACAACCAAATACAATTTTTTATATTCGATCGAACGACTTATCTATCTATTTTAAAAATTTAACGAACCTTATTATTTTGATATGTAATATTTATAATGACTTCAAATCCAATTCTAATACTAATGCTTCCACGTTTAACTTATATCTTTTTTAGATAATAATTTGAAAATCTAACGATCCTTATTATTTTGATATGTAATAGTTATAATTACTTCGAATCCAATTCTAATACCAATACTTGCACTTTTGACTCTTGATCGTCTATTTTTAAAAATATTAGATTATACGGTTAAGATTGTTTTTGCGGTACTGAGGACCGATCAGAGTTTTGGATAAGATCTCCCTTACGTTTATTATATATAAAGGACTTAAATACAATATTGTGTTCAAAAATTTATATGATAAATATTTTTCTCAAATTAAATCTTAAATAACCTATGTTTGGATTTAAAAAAAATATTATAAGGCCGCTGCGAAGCGCGGCTTAGTCGACTAATCTCAAAGAAGGATTACACGGTTTTACTGTTGCTGAAATATTTGAGCCAAAAGAAATTTTGGAACAAGAGTACAAATTGAAGAAATCAGTCAATATAAATTCTAATTTATTATAGTTTATTTGTAATTAATTAATTAGTTTAAAAGTCTAATATCATATGCACTATATAATGTAACAAATAAGTTGTACATGATTTTGGTGCTATGTTTGTGCATGGCAATGGAGCTGGTGATGCAGGCAATGGAGCTAAAGAAAATTCGAAATAAGAGTAAAAGTTGAAGAAATCAGTTAAGACATATTCTAATTTATTACTATAATTTATGTATAGTCAACTTCATTAGTTTAAAACTCTAATATCATGCACTATTATCTATATAAAAATATTGTACATGGATATTTTTCTAAGCACTCACTGTATTGCAGGATTCTAAAAGTTCTCCTACGCCCGAGACTCTGTCTCGGGCATGACAAAAAGAAAAGGAAAGTATCAATTGAGGACAATGAAAAGGACAACGGAGTCGGTTATGGATACAGTGGAGCTGATGGAGGCAATGAAACATGTATTTAGCATTATGCTACCGCCTAATTACACATGTGTTTCCAATCTTACTTTTTAGTATTAAATAATATGTACTAAAGGTTTCGCATTATACTTTTAAACTACATTGATAACTTGTCCGATTTTAATATATTTTGAATATGCAGTAAAGGTCTATCAAGATTGATAATTATCGTTATTTTCTTAGATATTTTTAATTATTATGTTTGTTTCAATAAGGATGAAATTTTGCTAAGATTTGAAATATTACAAACTATAAGATTTATAATATATAATATAAATTATATATTATCTTTTCTAATAATACTATATAAATATAAGTAATATTATATGTTTATATTGATTTTTGTCGATATAATATATATATATATATATATATATATATATATATATATATATATATATATATATATATATATAGCAATGGTATCGGTCCAACAAAATAAAAAATCAAACTATATAAACAAACAAAATATGTAAATATTTTATTATAGTACCTACCCAAATGCAAATTTTATAGAATATATTTTATTTGATAATTTAAATAATTTTGTAGATATTAATTTCATAATTTTTATTATAATATTCTTTTTCTTAACAAATATATTCTAATGCCGCTGCGAAGCGCGGCTTAGTAACCTAGTTATCTTTAAATTAAAACAAATTACCTTTTATATTTGTTATCACTAAAATCTCCGTTTTCGAAAAATATGAGGTGCAATCCTTATTTATTACCTTTAAATTAAAATATATTACATTTTTTATTTGTCATCAATAAAATTTCTCTTTTCCAAAAATATAAAGTACAACCCTTACTTATATATTTTAAAACCTATTTTTAATACTTTTAATTATTTAAAAAAATTATTTATTTTAACAAGTCAACACATTTTTTTAATAAATACAATTAATATAATTAAAACACATCTAAAAATATTACGGGTAGTTATTTTTTTTAATTAAAATATATTAGTTTTTCTATTTGTCCTTATTATTTTCGTGTTTGTGACTTTTTGTAATTTATTAGTTTTTTATTAGTTTTTCTTACTAAATGAAATTTGTTTAATTTTTGTAATTTTAGCATTTAACCCTTTCTACCTCTGTTTGGGATTGCTGTTAAAAATTGTTGTTATGAAAATCAGATAAGTGTTTGGTAATATTTTTGATATATGCATGTTTTGGTGTATAATATAAAAAATTAATGTTTTTGGTGAGTTTTGATGCAGCTGAAAAGAGCTTTTTTAAAAAGGGGACATGTTTTCTCTACCAAACGGAGCCTAAGAAAGAAGTAGAAGTAGCATTGTATTTGGATATTACAAGCTAACAATGTTGTGCTTTACAAATTTTCTTACATTCTGGAGATTTTGTTTGGAGCACACTGAGATTTTAACCTGCACATTCCATATATTTACCGTGCAAATTTGAGGTTTGGTTTTAAAAAGACAAGAAGAAACTAATGAAGCACTTTCATTTTATTTAAGCTAGATATACAAGCATTTCTCATATCAATTTCAGAGACATGTAACTAATAAGCAATGGTTAAAAAGCCATAACACAATACATTGGCAAGTTGCCGGTGGATGCGACAGATTCACATCTGCTTAAAATCGTGCCTGCAATTCGGAGACCATGTCTTCGTTTATTTGGAAAGACTTAGCAAGATTATAAGCAGATATGTGAGGCTTGGCTCCAAACACAGCATTTGCAACAGCTACAGTTCCAGGGTTTTGGCTGTTAAACCCCACAATTGCAACTGCACTGCCATTTCCAATATTCTGGTTGTAGTGCACAAGACCTTGTGGGAACACAAACACATCACCTCTGTTAAGGACTTTGGTAATGTGACGATATTCTGGACCTGAGGTGACAAATCCCACCTGCAATGTTCCTTCAATGACTGTAACAATTTCACTAGCGCGAGGATGTATGTGTGGAGCATTAGTTCCCAAAGGAGCAAAGTCAGCACGAGCTAGAGAAACGCCAAGTGTGTTCAGCCCTGGAATCCTAGCAACATTGATCCTAGTTATATATGATCCAAGTGAGTTTGATGTGTTAGCTGCTTTGTGCAATCCGGTAGTAAAGAAGTCATTTTCATTTACAGTCTCCGGGTCCTTGCAAATTGCTCCACCCCCTTAAGATTGTACGAAGAAAAAAATCTATCAAGTTGCTTGAAGTTTTACAGGTAGATATTTGTCGACAAAGTAAGTAAAAACAAATTGAGGTAGTTAGATATGTTAAGCATGTACCATACCTGGGCTATTTGCTTCAGCAACACAAAAGTCCTGAAGAGGATTATTATCAGAAGCCAAAGCAAGAAAGCAAGTTATAGTACTTAAGAATCCTATGTAAAGAATTTTATAGCCCAGTGAAGTAACCATCTTTAAAGATGAATAAATGTAAAGAGATTAAATGATCCTCGTGAGAGTTAATGAAGTTGAGAAGATTTCGATTTTCTTAAGCCAATTATATAGAAAACTTTTAGGAGGCCAACTGTGACTAATAGGATAAAAGACAGAAATGCCAGAACCAGCCTAATTAATTTGATTGTTCACGTAATCAAGAGACTGGTAGTAAATGTTATCGAAGATATATGACGTATATGCTTCTTCTTTCATCTGTGTTCTTCTAGCAATCTGTAGAGGTTGGGCATACCAATTACCGGGCAAACTTGTTTTAAACGATATTTGTTTAAGATTAACTAATCAATTAGAAAGGGAGAAAGTTTATAGTTCTTGTTCTCTGCAGAAAGCAATTACAAATAAAATGTCAGGACTTCACCAAACATCCAAAAAACGCCACATATAGTAGGAAGAACAACAAAAAATTAGGCTTTATAAACTGCTTCATGAACAAGGCACCATACATTTATATGTATGCATCATATCAGAGAGATGTGCCTAAAAATTTGTCAAGTAGCTTCATAATGTATCCTCATTCTACTCGTACACAAACAAATCAGGCCATCTGCTTATTTGATATATCCAACAAGTTCATCTGCTTAAAAGTGCGCCTGAAACTGCTGGACTGTCTTCTGTTTAGTTGGAAAGCCTTGGCAAGAATATCAGCAGATATATCATGATTAGCTCCAAATACAGCATTCACAATGGTGATAAACCCAGGGTTTTGGCTGCTAAGACCAGCAATTACTACTGCATTACCATATCCAATATTTTGTAGTGTACAAGGCCTTCTGGGAACACAAACACATCACCTTTGTTAATGACTTTGGTGATATGACAATTTTCTCCTTCGTACCAACAAGGTGACTGAAAGTTTAAGTGCTATTCACTTGTGTAAGAACGCCACATTTCATATGAAGTTAAAACATATCGATATATCAATGTGCGATGCCATTGAATTAGAGAGTCTATGGAGAATAACCATTTTCATGTTGTAAAGGCCTCTACTAAAGACAACGGTGATGATATGTTATAAAAATCTCTACCTTGAAACAAATGTGAATATTTTCAGAGGTTGGCAGGAATGGGGGAGAAATCCTCCACATTGTCGGAAGGGGGAGATTGTTGGGTTTCCTCAATGACAGTACAGAGAAAAACAGCGCGGAATCAGAACAGAACAGCTGACTTTGAGGGATTGTTTCAAGTGGCAGGGTCCTCGGTTACTGGTAAAAATTTCAGAATATTCTGTATCAGGAAAGCTCAGTTCTTACCAGTTTATGAGTTGCTCGACAGAGTTGATTCGGTTTTGTTTGTCCTCTTGTTTTGGTAAGACTTGTTAATTCCAGGAGTTGTATCTAGTTGATTATCTTCATTGAACTATATGTTTTGCTTGCATAGTTTTTCCAGATTCATTAAAAAATTAAATAGAATTTACAAAGTCGGAGCATACTTACAATGCCAAATTTATTAAGCCTACAAAAACCATTCTGTGTCAATTTCAACCTTCCTCTTCATTCACCCATTGCCAAACTCAAAGCTCCGGCAGAGTACTCCCCCTGAAACATAAGGCCACGCCACAAATGTTTCGACCGGATTTTGTAGGGTTAAAAGTTAGTGATTTTAGGTTTTGTAAACGGGAAATAGAACTAATGTAATACTAGACATATATGAAAAATAAACATGAACACAAAAGCTTGGTGACGCGGAAAACCCCGTGAGGATAAAAACCGCGAGAGGGACGGAACCCTACCTCCAATGTTTCACTATAATATAAGATTACAAGTACAATAATTGATTTTTTACTAGGTAGGTTACAAAAGAGACATGAATATAAGACTATCAAACGTGACGTCATATGTATTGTCGAATGGTCTTTTATTAATGGTGTAGAAGATTGTGTGTCTTGTTTTAATCCCCCTCTGCTATATATCCCACGATCTTCATTTGAACTCCCCACTCATCTGTTTGTTGCTATTTCTTGCCCGTTGTACATTTGACTTAGTAATTCTGTTGCATATTATCCCTATTTTTCAAGGATAAGCCTTGGACTCATTCTACTTGATTCTTTGGTCGTGTCATGCTTTGTTGACTTCACGTCGTGTTCACCATCCTCATGTCAAGTTGTTGGCGCCTCATGTCATGTCAGAAATTCTGGATGTAACAACCAACACCATGCAGCGCTTGTAAGAGTTAAGTTAACCTTGGTTCCTCTTTGTATTTATGGTACAAAATCTAACCAAGAAACGAATGAAGTAGCAATGTCAATACTTAATGCAGTAGGGAAAAGCTATCTGTTGTTCATCAATATTTTTGGTCCATCTTTGAAAGTGCCAGCGCATTACATTTATGCTGTGCACGAGAGTTAGCTTCCTTGAACACAATAAAATTCCGATCCAAGGAGGTATCCTGCAACATGAAACCATACAGTGCGGAGGCCCCCGGTGAAAACATGAAAACATTTGTAAATTTGATACGGGGTTTGATATGGCGCATTTTATCGAACAAAACAACAGCATCGTCGAGATTATCGAAACCAACATTTGATTTATCAGTAATTGTTGTAAGAAAGGGCGCAAGAGAAGTGCCTGATGATGTCGTAGCTGTTTCTTTAGGTATCACAGGTTGTGAAGTATTAAATGTTTGATCTCAGGCAACTCAAATTTATCTCGTTTGGCACACTCTTAATAGAAATTTGAAACTTGTAACTGATTCTAGTATGTGATAACGAAAATTCTATCCATGTTATTTCTACAATACTTAATTTTTTGATGATATTTTTTGTTTATCGGATATTCATTTATCGAGTAACTCTTTGTATAATTAAATTATACCGGCCTAAAAGTTATACTTGTAGTTTAAATCGTATTTTTAATTATTTAATCTACTCTCATTAACGCTGTGCTCAAGATTTTTTTTTTTGATGTAGAAGAGAAGAGAAGAGAAAAGAAGGTGAAAGAAGAGAACAAAAAAATATTCTCTCATGTGTTCTCAAGTTTTTGAAGAAAGAAAAGAAAATTTTGAAAAAAAGGACAAGGAGGGAATTATTTGAAAAGTTGTATAAGAGCTTCTCTCCTAACCATCCCACTTTTGGGAAGAAAATTATGGAGAGAAAGTTGGTAGAATTTTCTTTCTGGATCTTTTCTCTTCTCTTCCAAAAAAAACTCGGGAGCACGACTTAGGAAGAAAATTTTGAAATTTTCTTTTCTCTTCTCTTCTCTCAACAAACTAACTCGGGAGCACAGTGTATGTTATAAGGATCCCTTCGCTTTTCGTATGCTCTTATTATAACGAATGCCATAAAAATCACTTTTAACGCGTTCATATTATAACGCATTCAAAGTATCAAAGCTATATTTGATATTAAGAAACTGCAGCAGGAAATGAAATGCACTAAGTTGAACATGAACTACATTTATTAAACAGTAATTATGTTTAGTTTACAACTTTAACTGAATAACGTGTAATTGTATAAATATGAATTGAATAAACAAAATAATAAGCTCCCAAGAACATGTCAAGTCTTATAAATTTTGCATAATTTGATTATGAAACAAAAAAAGGAACTAGCCAAATCAAACAAAGAAAGAAATTGCCACAGCAACAAATGAGGCAACTCCAAAGGCACTGATTTTCGGAGCTCCATTCTCGTTTTCAGATCCGGGACGGGCTGCCACACCTGGGCCAAGCGTCTCGCCACCTGCAGTATTTTCAAAAAAAGACTTAAAATTATGGAAAGGCTTGTGTGCTTGGAAAATGAGTCGTTCGTGATCAGCAACGAGTAATGTGTTGGCTTGAAGATACATTTATAGAAATTGCTAGATATGAAAGAAGACATGCTAGGCAGAAAACATTGTTCAGGCTTTTCTGAGAGTGTAAAGCTAGTAAGCGGAAATAGAATAAGTGTGATTGCAGAAATTATGAATTGCGTAATAGATTCAGGCCTAGAGAGATTCAAAGATTGACTGAAGGGAGTTTAGTAATTCTTTATTTGAGACGAAAAACAAAATTTCAGAGATTAAAATAGACAATGTATTATCAAAGTTGATGCTGCTATAGGATGGGCGAGGTAATTAGAGTTACAAATAAAAAGATTCCTTCTTTTTTTCTTTTGCAAATTTGTCCATAGGCCTAACTCTCCTGATCTCATTGCTCATATTGGAGGAGTAAAAAAGGCGAGAAAGAAAAAACTCAGATCAGGGGGGTGGTTCCAGATAGTCTCTCGCTCCTTGGTCACATTAAAAAAAAGGGTTCTAATGGAATCTGGTGCTCGCTGCTCGGAAGGTTTGTAAGGTCAGTAAGGTGGAACTTGGATTCAGGTAGATTTGGCTCATAATATGGGGAAATATGATCTATTACATATAAATGTTGCTATTGGGATAGAGACCCCTCTCAATGTGCCAATGTTAACAAACCTTCCAAGTTTTTGGTTTGTTTGTCAATGCTTTTCTCTCGAAAAAGAAAATTCATAAACCTACTCACCACACAGAAAATTCACATAACATGCAATATATGTTGCGAAGTAAAATGTATACTGATTCTCATAATGTACCTCGACAAGATACTGATTCTCCGCAAACTGTAATACTTTCTAATAGCAATAATATAGTAGTATCTAGTTTGTCAAGAAGAGAATAGCACAAGAGTGATCTTATCATGTACCTGGAGAAGATGCAAGCACTTCAGTTGATCCTGGAGCTTCTCCTGGACTCGAACTTGGAGCAGCTGAAGAGGCAAAAATTACGATTAGTTCTCAGTAATGTTAGATATTATCGTTACACATCTTCAGGTCTCGAACCCTTCTGTTAGTAGGCTACAGATGTCTATACTATGAAATTCGAACTCAAACCGAAAGATCTTGGTAATAATATGTACAATATGCTTGGTTTGATATTTCAACCAAGTACCCCCAAATCTATCTCATGGCATCTAACACAACCAAACAGAGAAACATAAACTTTAAGCATACCCTGTTTCTTTAGTGTTCATTCTAATAAAATCTCGGGGGTGAGCGAGAATCGCTATCCTATTATTTAATCATGTAATATTATGACATAACATACTAACCAGGGAATTTAGCTAAAAAAAGACATACTAACCAGGGCAATCCGAAAGACTGGGAAGTTGGAGACCACAAGCTGTTGGAAGATTAAGTGCCTTGTTAAGATCAATATCGATGCCAAAACTAGAAGTATCACCAAGCAACAAGCACAGGCACTTTGGCTGGTTTTTCAACAAGCCCGCAAACTCTGTGCAGCAAACAGGAACAGGCTTGGTCGCATTGCTTCCTTGCTGCACATAATCTATACAATCCGCCATTCCAAAAATTGCAGAGGTACAGTCTGTTTCACCAACCGGTTCCGGTGCCATGCTAGGCACTGACATCGGTGATACCACAGGCACTCCGACAGGTGCCTGTGACTGTGCATTCACGTAGTAAAACATCACCATCATTGTTAAAACTAACATTGCTGGTGAAGTCATTGCACTAGAAAAAAATTGAATAGCTATGTTCTTTGCCTTGGTTTTGTGTCAAAGAGTCTACAGAGGACAACTAAATTTGCTACAGAGGATGTAGATATGTAGTTGACAATAATAATGAGAATGAGGTGTTGTCATGTGCGAAGGTCAGTGTCTTGATATATATAGGTCAGGTAATCGTAGATATAATTGTTGGGGTCCGCCCGAATTCGTAGTTAAGAATGTTATTGTGATAATTGAGGAAAGTTTTATTACGGCAGAGACAAGAAATCGTGGAAGATTTCTATCTTGGATAAGAAAATATGGTAATTGTCGTAAATAGAAAGAAAATATGGTAATTGTCGTAAATAGAATTGAAATATATTAGGATTAGAATATTTGTGCTGCCTATAAATATAGATATTTGTAGGAGTTTTGTAAATTCCCTTAATTTTATATTTATATTTTAAATATTAGATATTAAGTAATTTTATTTAGATAATTTATATTTAGAAAATTCTGAATGTTATTATGAGCAGTATTCTAATTTGTGATAATTGAGAAATTTTTTATTATGATATCGATAAAAATTGTGGAATATTTCTATTTAAGATAAGAAAAGATGGTAATTATCACAAATAGAATTGAAATATATTAGAATTAAAATATTTGTGATGCCTATAAAGGAGTTTTGTAAATTCCCTTAATTTTATATTTATATTTTAAATATTAGATATTAAGTAATTTTATTTAGATAATTTATATTTAGAAAATTTTGAATGTTATTATGAGCAGTATTCTAATTTGTGATAATTGAGAATTTTTTTATTATGATATAGATAAAAATTGTGGAATATTTCTATTTAAGATAAGAAAAGATGGTAATTGTCACAAATAGAATTGAAATATATTAGAATTAAAATATTTGTGATGCCTATAAATATAGATATTTGTAGGAGTTTTGTAAATTCCCTTAATTTTATATTTATATTTTAAATATTAGATCTTGGATATTAAGTAATTTTATTTAGATAATTTATATTTAGAAAATTCTGGAAACTTTTTGAACAAGTTAGTTTTGATAAGGATAAGATTTGTTATTATGGGAAAAAAGTGTGAAAATATTTTTGTGAATCGATATTTTTTTTTATTTAAGTAAATTATGTGAATAGAATAGTACATTTTAAAAATGACTTGTAGATATTTTATTGACAAGTTTAGAATTACCTAATAAAATTTAGGTTCTTAATGCGTATATAAGAACTCTTTAGAATCATGAAAAGGTTTGTAGCAGGTGTTCGTGCATTTATTTTCTATGTTAAGTTTCGACATCGAGGTAAGTGACTTTTCGTTGCTCCCTTGAGGGGTTTTCACGTGATTTTATTCTCACTGGAGGGATTTCCACGTTAAATTGTTGTGTTCTTTATTTTCGTGTTTGTTATTGTATTTGATTAACGTCGATCTATAGTGTAAGCGATCCTAACAATAATATTGCATCATATTTTTCACAACTATTATCAATAAAAACGAAATTTATTTTATAATTTTGGCCTTATAATGGAAAAATGTATTTATTTTTCAATAATAAACACGATAAGATATATTTAGACCGGAATTCGGACCAAGTCGATAATATCCGTAAATCTTGGGTGAGGAAATTAAAGGTAGTTTCAAAACTTTAGGCAGGCCAAAATAAATGATGCATGGTTCCAACAACTACCAAACTATCATAAATTTTGACATCCTGGAATTGTGTGATGTCTAAAACTGTACAACTTGCACTCACACTCTAACTGCAAAATTTCGTCACGCCCCTTAATAAAACACCGGCCTTTATTTGCCGTAAAATGAAGATAGGTTTTTTCAATAATTTGACTTTACCAAATAGGCCCAGCATTCCTCGCACCGTCCCGGTTCAGATTGTCTATATCTGGATTCTGGAATCTGGATTGCAGACTTTAGTTTGAAAAAAGGGAGTAAAAAGTGAATAAATTAGTAATAATCTAAAATTAGTGAAAATAATATGTTAGTTTAAAAATAATATATTTTTATCGGTAGAAGGAAAATAAAAGTGTTAGAAAATCAAACAAAAATTTGAAAAATGTAATATTGGTTGGCATAATAATCATTACTCGCGTACATCATACAAATCTCTCATTAAAATTCTTTATTTTGCCAAGTCAAAGGCTATCGTATTATTTTGTACATTTTTACGGAATTTTTTTTAGTTCTTTAGCATTAGTCGAAGTAAAAACATCTTTTTTAGTTCTTTAGCATTACTCGAAATAAAAACACTTTACATTTTTCTAATTCCAATATAAAATAAAATTGCTTTAAATTAATACTTTATAAAGTGATAGCTTCTCTAAATTGATAAAAAAATTATCGGTCCCAACTTGGGGTTAGTATTAAAATTTTATAATCTCTCTGTTGTGATAAATAATAATTTTTAGAAAAATCGTAATGTTAAACATCAATCTCAACTTTCGCATACTGTGATATGTTTAATAAAATAAATATTTGTATATACTACGTGTATCAAAAATATTTTATGATAATATTTTGGTAGAGATTTATTGGTCTATTAACTTTTAAATCATCCATTATCAATATTATTGTCTTTAGTACCCGTGATCTTCGTATTTTGAAAAATGTTCAAAAAAAATATATTATTTTTTAAAATTACAAGTAATTTTTTGATATAAAAATATTAACGTACATACTATTAGTGTATATTTAGAATTCAAAAAATTATATACATAAATATATTATTATGAAAAATAATTTTTAATTATTTTAAAATTTTAAAAGTGTAAACCTCTCTGCCCTCTATGACAGTTTTTGTCATTGAAAACATCAAATCCTCAATCCCTTTCTAAAATCTCAAGGATATCATTCTACGTGTTTGGGGTATAACAAAAAAGTTGATTTATAGCTTAAAATGAGTAACTGAAATATAAATGATAAGTTGATGAATTCTTATAAGTTATACGGGTGTTTGGATAAATTTACTTATAAGTTAGTGAATAATTTGCTAAATTAAATTTGAAAAAATAATTTTTAAATACAATGATTTCAACACTTGTATTTTAAATTAAAAAATATTTAAAAACACAAATATAAAAATATAAAATATTAGAAAAATAAAAAAATCAAAGAATAAGTTGATAAGTTAAGTAAAATGTTAGTGATTTCTAACATTCAACTTATCAAGTTATAAGTTATCAAATAAGCTGGCACCCATCTTATCGACCTGTAATGTATAAGAGAAGCCAAACAGGCCCATCATCAGGCTTCTACCACCAGTGCAAAGCAGAAATGCCACGTGACACTAATTCAAGAAAGGAACGAGAATTTATTTTTGGGGATAATATTGAATCAAAAAAGTAAAATTTTATTTTACTGTATTCGTTTTATTATAATTGACGTAGTTATATGGTCAAAAAATTTTAAAATACATATACAGAAATAGAAACTGTATATGTATAGAGTAACTACAAATAGAAAAATAAATATAATTGATCTCATTTCTTTTATTATATTTATTTTATAAAAATTGTTATTTTCATGGATTTTTTTTTTTTTTTTTGACAAAATGCAAATTCATATCATTAAATTAAAACAAGTCTAGCCGGGACAAATCCCCAACTGACAATGCAATCAGGTTGATAAACAATAAAGCGAGCTAAACAAATAGTCGCATTGTTTCCAGACTACTTAACACACTGAATCCATGGATTCTTGAAATTGAAAATGAATACAAAGGCTTCTCGAGTAATCTAGCCAACATCGGTCCCGAAAATGGTAGCTTCACAATTGACCTTCACAATAGTTCCATGGCTGTTGCGGTGTTCAGGCGACTCAGTTACAAAAACTAAGCAATGAGGAACAATAGTCCTCGAATAATGAACAACTATAATTTGTGAAAGGTGAGCACATGCGGTCACAACCATTCCAAGCATACCCCAGCTATCTACATGCCGGGATCCAGCTATAGACATGCCGAAAGTTCCAAGCATACCCCAGCTATCTACGTGCCAGAATCCAGCTATAGACATGCCGAAAATATAACTGATGTGGTAATCCAGATCTCCCAAAACCCCATCCAAATCATTCTCATTGATAACACACAAACTCGCATAAAGCGAGAAAACACACATAAAGCGAGACGAAAACAAAACA
This sequence comes from Heracleum sosnowskyi, assembly GCA_030848705.1. NCBI lineage: Eukaryota > Viridiplantae > Streptophyta > Magnoliopsida > Apiales > Apiaceae > Heracleum > Heracleum sosnowskyi. The sequence continues at coordinate 135,927,202 of CM061238.1, read as the reverse complement.
CGCATAAAGCGAGACAAAAAACAAAACACGCATAAAGCGAGACAAAAGCAAAGCTAATCGATTTTATTGAATCTGGAAAAACAAGATCGGAAGAAAATGAGGGAGGAAGGAGGAGAGAGGCGGAGGGAAGAGAGAGGAGAGAGGCGAAGGGGGGGAGAGGGGGGGGAGGGGGCGGGGGGAGGCGGTTCAGACGACTCTCATTAGGTTTTTTTTATTATTTTCATGGATTTTTAATTGAGTGAATATTATTTGCAGGGATTTTAATGTACACGTTTATTTGTATTTGTACTTTAGTTTGAAAAAAGAGAGAGTAAAAAGTGAATAAATTAGTAATATCTAAAATTAGTGAAAATAATATGTTAGTTTAAAAATAATATATTTTTATCAGTAGAAGGAAAATAAAAGTGTTAGAAAATCAAACAAAAATTTTAAAAATGTAATATTGGTTGGCATAATAATCATTACTCGCTTACATCATATGAATCTCTTATTAAAATTCTTTATTTTGCCAAGTCAAAGGCTATCGCATTATTTTGTACATTTTCACGAATATGTTTTTAGTTCTTTAGCATTAGTAGAAGATCTTAACACAAGATCTTACATCAACGTCCACCCACGTCTTCTCGTTTATATATATAAGTATATTAATTCTTCGTGATATTTTTGAAAAATAGAGATTTTAGTGATAACAAATATAAAAGATAATATGTTTTAGTTTAAAGGTAATTGTCCATGATATTTTTAGAAAATGAGTAGATTTTGTTAGAAAAAACTGTTTTAATTATAAAAGGCAATTAGTTAGTTACTATTCTTATATTATTAAATTATTTTTTAATTAGAATAAAGGATCGAAAATCGAAAATCGAAAACCAAAAGTTTCAATGTTTCAGTTTTAATAATACTAGCCTATAACTCGTGCAAGGCACGGGCCTTAAAAATAATAAACTAAAAAAATTAATGTGAACGGAAAATATTAAAATAAAAGTAAAAATTAATATGATAAATTATAAAATGAGAAACTTAAATATTAATTGGAACGTAAAAAAAGTATTAAAAAATACATATGGGGCTCATGAAGATAAATGAGGTATTATTAATATTATTTTATAATAAAATAATATTAATAATAAGGACGGATAGAAAATCTAACATGTTTTAATTAAAAAAATTAATTGCCCGTGATATTTTTAGAAGTGTTTTAATTATATTAATTGTATTTATTAAAAAAATACGTTGACATGTTAAAATAAGTAAGTTTTTTTAATAAGGACAAATAGGAAAGCTAACATGTTTTAATTAAAAAAAAGTAAATACCTATAATATTTTTAGATGTGTTTTAATTATATTAATTGTATTTGTTAAAAAAATACGTTCACTTGTTAAAATAGGTAAAAATTTTTAAATAATTAAAAGTATTAAAATAAGTTTTAAAATATATAAGTAAGGGTTGCACTTGATATTTTTGGAAAAGAGATATTTTAGTGATAACAAATATAAAAGGTAATATATTTTAATTTAAAGGTAATTGCCCGTGATATTTTTGGAAAAGAAGTAGATTTTGTTAGAAAAAAAATGTTTTAATTATAAAAGGCAATCAGTTAGTTAATATTTTTATATTATTTTATTATTTATTAAATAGAGTATTAAAATAGATTTTAAAATAAATAAGTAAGAATTGCACTTCATATTTTTGGAAAATAGAGATTTTAGCGATAACAAATATAAAAGATATTATGTTTTAATTTAAAGGTAATTGTCGTGATATTTTTGGAAAAGAAGTAGATTTTGTTAGATTTTTTTTTAATTATAAAAGGCAATCAGTTAGTTAATATTTTTATATTATTTTATTATTTATAAATAGAGTATTAAAATAGATTTTAAAATAAATAAGTAAGGATTGCACCTCATATATTTGAAAAACATAGATTTTAGTAATAACAAATATAAAAGGTAATGTGTTTTAATTTAAAGATAATTGTAATGATATTTTTGGAAAAGAAATAGATTTTGTTTGAAAAAAAAATATATTTTAATTATAAAAGTCAATCATCTAGTTATTATTTTGGTAACTTGAAAATAATACAATTCCATAAAAGATTTGATTTGTAGTAGCTTTCGTTATCCTAAAAAGAAAGAAGTATATTTGTAGCAGCATTCTAAATTTAAACAAATTAGATCCCACATTTCCATTTTTTTTTATTAGATTTCAATATTATTTGATTTTTATGTAGTAAAATATAGTGAAATATTAATGTAGAATAAAACTTTCCCGAATTTTGATTATATTATTAATTAGAAAAAAAACCGAAAACCAAAAACCAAAGGTTTTAATAGATAAGGTTTTATTAGATAGTATAGATAAGGTTTTTAATATGTATAAAGTTTACATTTAAACTTTTGTGAGGAGATTGGTATGTTTTAGGGAAATAATGTGTTACTGTTAATGCAGTCAAGTAGAGAAGGTTTATACTTGAAGGGCCTAATTACAAAGGCATTGGTCAAAATATTTTAGAGAGTTGAATTTGTCGTAGTCTTGGAGACAAATAGAATATTAGAAAAATAACCTGCAGCTCAATTATCATTTTATCTTATCCCTGGAGTTGGGCCTTATGTTCTAGTCATCTTCACTAGCGATGTCAAAATCTTAATGATTCCTTTTAACAACTATGTACCAGGTTATTAAGTTTGGTGTTTGGATAGAATGATGGTTTTTGTGGTATTAAGATATTCATCTTATACAAGTTTAAGGACAGGGATGGGTTCCATTTGAAGTGAATTCTTAGAGTAATCACATGAGCCACCTGTTACTTCATTGTAGTTTTTGCTATTGTTCAACTTTATTAATTAGCTATCACAATTCACAATTGATTAAAAATTCACATTAGGATTCCCAGGAAATAGCAACTTGGTTATATGACCAAATTCCAATTGATTACCTGTTGTAGAACGTAGACTAGTGCAAAACATGTAAATGTATAGATACAAGGCCAACAAAACTCCTCTAACCCTTTTAACCAACCACACCTTCCAGCATCCTTAAAAATGTATATATGTCGCTCTTGATGCGATTCCTCTCTTTTTGTTGGAGAATACAGTTGGTTCCGGCAATTTTCTGCAGATCTTCTATGTCCGGCCAATTGACAGCTTCGAAATTAAAGAGATTGGAATTCTGAATGATGTCCCGGAACATAGGGAATCCGTTGATGACGAGCTCTGTGGCTCTCTGAAGACATTCCACTGTACGGTTGTAGTCCTCTAGCAAACTAGAAACAATGCCAAGAGTGCCATGTACAAGGCTAACAAAGAGTACTGAAAATATAAAAAAAAAAAAAAAAAGGATAGAAACTTTTATATTAAACAGATGACAAAATTTTAACTAAAAAAAGACATAATAGAGCTTATTACCAAATGGTTGAATATAGTAAATTGTGATTGTCCATCATGCCATCCATTCCGTGTGTTAAGTTCTTTTCCGGGATAAACAAATGAAAGAAAAAGTAAATCTCATATACGGGCAAACATAAATATGTTATTATAAATTTGGCAATTTATCTCGTTGCTAAAATTTAAATCAAATAATCATTTCAACTAATACTTTCTAGGTGAAACTAAGAAATAAGTCTTGCTAAGATTTTCAAAAAACTAAATTTAACACTAATCAATATGGTTAATCAAATAACTCTTTTTTTGGGCCCAACTATATATTTTAACTGGCAGAACATATCGACCAGTTCAGTTTTAATAATATAATCTAGATCCTCTTAAAACTTGTTAGAATAGATAAAATATGATTTAATATAAAACAAGTATAAGAATGTTAAAATATATATTTAAGTCCGGAACTCAGGTTTACAGTTTTGTGTGTTATGTTTTTAAATGCAGAAAAGTAAGATAACAGCTGAGAAAAGTAGATAGCAGCAATATAGAACAAGGAATAAGAGATAACAGAGATAGAGAGAGAAAGAGGGATCAGAGAGATTGCAGAAGATTAAAGCTTAGACAGATAAGTAGAGAGAAAGAGAAGTTTGGTGGAATACACGTGCTCTGTACACTTAATTTTTTTAATTTTATACATATGAAATGCAATTATATAATTATATAATAATAATAATAAGAATATTTTATATTTTGTTTAATATAATAATAATAATCATGACAATATGTAACCAACACAATTTAAGATAAGTTTGATATTTCTTGGTGTAAGTTGATCATAACTATTTAGTGCTAACTTGTATCTTTATTAATATAATTGAGATTTGTGGCCTTCCATGAAATTACCATGGATAATAGTAGTAGTAGTAGTAATAATAATAATAATAATAATTTGTATTTTGTTTAATATAATAACAATAATTATGACAATATGTAACCAACACAATTTAAGATATGTTTTATATTTCTCGGGGTAAGTTGATCATAACCATTTAGTGCTAACTTGTATTTTTATTAATTTAATTGAGATATGTGGCCTTCCATGAAATTGCCATGGCTAATAAAAATAAATCTGAGAAACTCCAAAGGCCAGGGACCAATCGGGGCACATCTCGTGATGTACTACATTTGTCCCGATTGATTAAGTACATTTGTCCCGATTGATTAAGAGGGCATCAGACTGAGAGATTGATTGAACAGAAAACATGGTGAGAAAACCTATTTGCAAAACACGAGAATAAGCAACAATACGCTGTGTTATTCTTCTTTTGCGTCATTCTTTGGCTTTTCAAAACTGAAGGTATGAATTTGACCGGAGATGCATCTTATATATTAAACTATATTAGTTAATTTGACAATCTATTTAAAGTTCAGTTCTTACTGCGAAAAAAATATTATACTTGCTTTAAATTTATTATTAGCATGAGTTGGTTTCTTTTGTAAACCTTTTACAAACAAGTACAACAAATTATGTTCTCGGCTAATGCTTTCATTTTCAAATCTTTTTACTAAAGTCTTTGATTTTATATCTTACCACCACAAATCTTCGTATTTCTTGTGCTGCAGCTTCCACACTTGATTTAACATCCTCATTTGTACACACAAAATAAAAAAAATTATACATAAAAAAATGTAAATGTTATACCAATCATGTAGGAAAAAACTATTGATATATAATATAATTATAGATACACATTGTTAGAAAAGAAAGGTAGAAATATGTACCCAACATAAAAATAATCTTCTTGCAGGTCCGTTCGAGACCGTGAAAGTTGAGCTCAGGATTTTCACGTGGACCATATACAATTGTTCTGGCATGTTTTAATATCTCTAAATCTAGTGTTATTAAACGCGATATGCGCACAGAAGCGCAAAGGCCTCTTGGGGCATAAGCGCAACGCGCGGATTCATCGAAGACAAATAAAGATCCATATGTAAATGGTATATAATGCAGAATACTATATATTTATAGATATAAAGACATTTAGAAGCAAAATAAATTGTCATAAACTCATAAAAACAACCAAATTCATCATCATATAGGTTCAAAGTAGAATAATTTAGTCAAAGTAAAAAAGATGCAAAGTTAATCCACTATTCTTCTTCTTCTTCATCAAGATTCACAAAATCATCTTCTTCACTAATATGATTCTGATCCTCAACAAAGTCAACTTCTTCTTCTTCATCATCATCATCGTTCTCATAAATTACTTCATCAATCAAGCATTTTTTAGATGATGATCCGGAAGAAGCATGTTTCCCTTGGACTTTTGAGGATCCCGCCGAAGCACATGATGACCTCCTAGTAGAATAATGAGGCTCTTCGGCTCCAGAAGCATTCGGAGAAAACATAGTCATTCTCGGTGTTCTCTCCTTCTCCGTCAAAGCTTCCAACCAACCACTCATTACTCTCATCAATCTCATTCAAAGAGATATGATCAATTTTATCACGAAGCTCATCTCTACGCCTCAAAGCTCTATTGTACTCTACAAACACCAAGTCATTCAACCTTTTTTGTTAAAGTCGGTTTCTTTTCTTGCTATGAAGCTACATAGACAAAGTACAAAAATAAGAACTAAAGAGGGTTATTAAAAAGGCATATTAAAGCGGTTGTTTTAAGTAACTTACGTGCTCAAATACACTCCAATTTCTCTCGCAACCGGATGAGCTGCATGTGAGACTAAGAACGTGAATCGCAAAGGCTTGTAGCTCGGGAGTGTACTTGCCATAAGCACCCCACCAAGCAGCTATAAGTTACAAATTAGGGCAGAATTTCAGTTTCAAAACAGTGCAGAAAGTCAGTTTAAAAAATCAATGCAGAATTTCAGTTTAAACCCGGAGATTTGATTGATCTTTGCCTAATAGCCATAGGAAAACCAAAGAAGCCATCTGCGTTCCTATAAGATTCCGGCTGGTCCCTATCTTATCTTGGTCCGTCTCATTTTTTACCATCCTCTCTGTACAATCCAAGGCTCACTTCTTCATCCGTCTCAATCCCGGAATTTTCGTAATAAAAATCCGGATTGAGATAATATTGGACATCCCATCTTTTGTCAATGATATCATAAAATTGTTGATATCTACTAACATTTCGTTTGAATGATTTTGCAATAGCCTCTTTGGCTCTATTCATGGTCTCATAAATGTAGCCCATATGTGGCTTTTTCTCTCCATCAACCAAACGAAGAACATGCACAAGAGGGTCTGCCACTCATAGGGAACAAATTACATTGTTCCAAAGTTTAGGCATCAACACATAACTTACAATTCTTCTTCCATTGGGATCCTTGTAATATTTGCTAGTAATCAATTTTTGTGAAATAAACATAGTATGGAGATTAGCTTTTTGGTTGCGAATCCTTGACAAAATGAGGAAGGCAGTAGCAAATCTGGTCTTTGCTGGCCTGATTAGCTCTCTCTGGTGTGTGAATTCTCTAAGCATATTCACCAAAGCTGACTTTGTGTCTTTAAAGGAGTTTATGACCATAGTTTTTCCAATATAATCTTTGAACTTAGGAATGTAGGTCTTCCAACATCAGGTCAATACAATGTGCAACACATGGCGTCCAAAATATATGAGGATATCAGATCATCAATAATCGACCTGCTGCCTTGTTATTAGTAGCACTGTCCGTGACCACTTGCACAACGTTTTGTGGCCCGATCATCTCCACGTACTTGCATATCAACTCAAACAACATGTCACTAGTTTTTGAAACAGCTGATGCGTCAACAGATTCAATAAAAAAACTACCTCGAGGAGTGTTTACTAGGAAATTGATGAGACTCCGATGCTTCCTATCTTCCCATCCATCGCACATAATTGAGCAGCCAGCCTTCACCCACTCCGCTTCATGGGATTTCCTTATACTCTCCATCGACTCAACTTCATTCTTTAACAATGGTACTCTAACTTCATGATAGCTAGGTGGCTTCATTCCCGGTCCATACTGTCCCTGAGCTTCAATAAATACTGGAAAACTAGGATAGTTGACGACATTAAAAGGAATGCCTGCATCATACATCCATTTCGCAAATGCCTTGCAAGCTCTGTTTCTCAATTCCTTTCTTGCCCCGTCATTTTCATCAATCTTTTGTTGCACTTCTCTTCTTTTCTTCACTACAAGCTCCGGATCAGGGGTCATATAAAGATCCATCGGGCCCTTCATCTTCATCTTTGTTCTACTCCCTACAGATGCCTGAGGCCGTGTAAAGACTTCCACTTCATCATCGTCTAAAATTTCAGCTTCATAATCGTGTAAATTCATATTGTCTTTTACTTTCTTTTTTGACTCCATGAAATCTTTAACTTCATCTCTCACTTGTTCCGTTACTTTTGTGCAACCTTTAGCATTTCTTTTTCCACCAATCAGATGTTCCTTCGTCCTAAAAACTCCTCCAATTGTTTCTTTTCCACAAAAATCGCAACGAAGTCGAATTGAACTACACCCATTCACTGCCCGTGCATATTTCCATGCGACATCCTTTTTATCAGCCATCAATTACTGCTATTAAACGAAAAGAGGCGGTAATTAGTATGTAATTACATACTATCATGTCATAAGTTTAGTAAAGGAAAGAAATTTAATATATATATACAAGAATCGTATGTATATATACAAGAATCATAAATAAATTTAGTATATATATACAAGAATTGTATGTATATTTACAAGAATCGTAAATAAATTTAGTATATATATACAAGAATTGTGTGTATATATATACAAGAATCGTGTGTATGTGAAAGAATTTACCAGGAAGAATCGTGGGTATGTTCAGTCGTTCTGTCAACTCCTTCAATCGTTATGTCTCCTTCCGTCGTTATATCGGCTTTACAACAAGAGTCGTAAGTATTTAGGGTTTTTTTTACCCGATTCTTTTAAAAAAGCCCGGTCAACAAACCCAGTCAACTTCTTTACAAAAGCGCGCTTTTCTCGCGCGTAAAAGCGAGCACATTACTGAAGGCGCATCGCATCTCGCATATGCGAGCTTTTAACAACAATGTCTAAATCATTGCTTTACGGACTGAAAAATGGAAAGATTAGTCAAATAGTAAAAGATCGCCATTTAATATTAAATTTTTGCTCAAATAAATTCAGTGCTCACCCAAAATGTGAATTCAAATCAGTTTCATGGTTAAATTCGAAAATTTCTTGCACATATTCTCTGGAAATGATTTGACTAGTTCTTCATATTGCGCCTGTTTTGCAACAATACAAGTTAAAAATATGATCCCGAAGACAAATGAGCTTTTAAATTTTCATTGTCAAATGTATCACAAAAAGATATACTAAAAAATGTACATCAATATCAGCAACATGTCTTGTTGGATTCCAGACGAATTTGTGATTATGATATGGACACTCGAGATACTTGCGAGTGTGGCCTGTAATCGGATCTTTTCTACTTCTCAACATGCCCTCAAGCCTTGTATTTTTAACTCTTGAAGTCCACTCGCGATATCATGTGGCATCTCCAAACTTTGTGTCCAATGCTGCAAAATGATCGACTATTTCCCGGTTGCAGATTGTATTACACAACAATTGACATGATAAAATGGCAACAGATTAGGTTTAGTAATGTAAAGATGGAAAAACAAGCTTTCAAAATCGGCCCTACAACAACATATACACAATGTATTAAACAAGTGAAATGAATTTCCATATGTCGTATTACTGAAATTTATATTTTATGAATGAGTAAGCCTTACAACGTATTAGATTTGAGAAAATATTTTCTAAAATTTTGATATGTTGGATTTGTGAGTTCAGATTCTCCAACTAAATGATCCATCAATTCGCAAATTTGTTTTCGTTGTTTAACCATTGAATCTCTAAGCCTCTTTAAGTCAAAAAAATCATTAGCACGCATCGCAGCAGGCAGACAATAATGTTTAGGCTTATGATTCACTTCAACCATAGTCTTCTTGTCAAAATTTGCATGTACAATGCTCATTGAATCCAATTCAGCTGATAAACTTACAAGATGCATGTATCATATGGAATGAATAAATCTTGAACTTATAGTGATGACAATTTTTCATCTAAAATGAACGGAAAAAAAAATGAAAATTCACCCTATAACAGTTGCACGCAAATGCGTTGGAACGGGACAAGCTTCCTTGTAATGTTCAGTTGCTAAGCATGAATGTCCATTCACTGTGCAAGTGGTGTAACATTCTAGGAAATGGGCCTAAGGAAAGCTTGAAATCAAAAAAATCAATAGTTTTTGTAGTCATTTATAATAAAGCATGAGTACAACCATGTCCAAGTTATTTTCCATTGATATTTTCCTATACACAGGACATGATATCTCCGCATCAGAAATCATGGATTGATTGTGAACCAAAACAAGCAGAATTTCTCATGTATATGCTTTCAAGCCTTACTGAGACCCATTTCCCAGAATGTTACAGCACTTGCACGATGAATAGACATTCATGCTTAGCAACTGAATATTACAAGGAAGCTTGTCCTGTTCCAACGCATTTGCGTGAAACTGTTATAGGGTGAATTTTCATTTTTTATTTTCGTTCATTTTGGATGAAAAATTGTCATCACTATAAGTTCAAGATTTATTCATTCCATGTGATACAAGCATCTTATAAGTTTACCAGCTGAATTGGATTCAATGAGCATTGTACATGCAAATTTTGACAAGAAGACTATGGTTGAAGTGAATCATAAACCTAAACATTATTGTCTGCCTGCATGCGTGCTAATGATTTTTTTGACTTAAAGAGGCTTAGAGATTCAATGGTTAAACAACGAAAACAAATTTGTGAATTGATGGATCATTTAGTTGGAGAATCTGAACTCACAAATCCAACATATCAAAATTTCAGAAAATATTTTCTCAAATCTAATACGTTGTAAGGCTTACTCATTCATAAAATATAAATTTCAGTAATACGACATATGAAAATTCATTTCACTTGTTTAATACATTGTGTATATGTTATTGTAGGGCCGATTTTGAAAGCTTGTTTTTCCATTCTTACATTACTAAACCTAATCTGTTGTCATTTTATCATGCCAATTGTTGTGTAATACAATCATGCAACCGGGAAGTAGTAAATCATTCTGCAACATTGGACACAAAGTTTGGAGATACCACAGGATATCGCGAGTGGACTTCAAGAGTTAAAAATACAAGATTTGAGGGCATGTTGAGAAGTAAAAAAGATCCGATTACAGGCCACACTCGCAAGTATCTCGAGTGTCCATCTCATAATCACAAATTCGTCTGGAATACAACAAGACATGTTGATGATATTGATGTACATTTTTTAGTATATCTTTTTGTGATACATTAGCAATGAAAATTTTAAAAACTCATTTGTCTTCTGGATCATATCTTAAACTTGTATTGTTACAAAATAGGCGCAATATGAATATGTGAAGGAGATAAATGTAGAACTAGTCAAATCATTTCCAGGATATGTGCAAGAGATTTTCAAATATAACCATGAAACTGATTTGAATTCACATTTTGGGTGAGCACCGAATTTATTTGAGCAAAAATTTAATTTTAAATGGCGACCTTTTACTATTTGACTAATCTTTCAATTTTTGAGTCCGAAAAGCAATGATTTAGAGATATTCAAACAAGCCAGAACAATTGTATATGGTCCACCTGTAAATCCTGAGCTCAACTTTCACGATCTCGAACGGACTTGCAAGAAGATTATTTTATGTTGGGTACATATTTTTACCTTCTTTTTCTAAAACAATGTGTATCTATAATTATATATCAATAGTTTTTTCCTACATGATTGGTATAACATTTATATTTTTTTCCGTAGAAAAATTTCATTTTGTGTGTCCAAATAAGGATGCTAAATCAAGTATGGAAGCTGCTGTGACAACCCAGGTCAAATCCCGAGCCTTTTTCGAAAATCGGGTCAAGTCCCGATTCTGAGTCCGAATAAGCCAAAGCATACTCGCCCAAACGCAGCCAACTTGGGTAACGACTAGCCCACCACAGGCCCCCAAAAGATCATGATTTGTTGGTGTTAATTAGTAGTAGTACTCTGCCTTATAAACTGAACAGAAGTCCCAAATCTACTCGATGTGGGACTGGGGTGTTACAAAACTCCTCCACTTAAACTCTTGACGTCCTCATCAAGTCTGATCGGATAGCCCATAGGTTCCAAGATCGTTCCTCCCTAGCCATTGTGGGATAATACCGACTGTTTCGTGTCCCCACCTCCGGACCTCTGTCCATTGTGGGATAATACCATCAGCCTTCGTGTCCCCACCTCCGACAACTTGCGTTAACAAGCTTTCGAGAGTCGGCTCTGATACCATATGTGACAACCCGGGTCAAATCCCGAGCCTTTTTCGAAAATCGGGTCAAGTCCTGATTCCGAGTCCGAATAAGCCAAAGCATACTGGCCCAAACGGAGCCAACTTGGGTTACGACTAGCCCACCACAGGCCCCCAAAAGATCATGATTTGTTGGTGTTAATTAGTAATAGTACTCTGCCTTATAAACTGAACAGAAGTCCCAAATCTGCTCGATGTGGGACTGGGGTGTTACAGCTGCAACACAAGAAATACGAAGATTTATGGTGGTAAGATCTTAAATCAAGGACTTTATCAAAAAGATTTGAAAATGAAAGCATTAGCCGAGAACATACTTTGTTGTACTTGTTTGTAAGGGTTAAGATTAAGAGAGAAGCAATCACTAAAAAAAACCTTATAACTGTTATAAACCGTTGGATTATTACTAGTGTGACAACCTGGGTCAAATCCCGAGTGTTTTTCGAAAATCGGATCAAGTCCCGATTCTGAATAAGCCAAAGCATACTGGCCCAAACGCAACCAACTTAGGTAACGACTAGCCCACCACAAGCCCCCCAAAAGATCATGATTTGTTGGTGCTAATTAGTAGTAGTACTTTGTACTATAAACTGAACAGAAATCCCAAATCTCCTCGATGTGGGACTGGGGTGTTACAAACTCCCCCACTTAAACTTTTGACGTCCTCGTCAAGCCTGAACGGATAGCCCATAGGTTCCAAGATAGTTCCTCTCTAGCCATTGTGGGATAATACCGACTGGCTTCATGTGCCCACCTCCGGACCTCTGTCCATTGTGGGATAATATCACCAACTTTCGTGTCCCCACCTCCGGCAACTTAACCCATCAAGCTTTCGAGAGTCGGCTCTGATATACCATATGTGACAACCCGGGTCAAATCCCGAGCGTTTTTCGAAAATCGGGTCAAGTCCCAATTCTGAATAAGCCAAATCATACTGACCCAAACGCAGCCAACTTGGGTAACGATTAGCCCACCAAAGGCCCCCAAAAGATCATGATTTGTTGGTGCTAATTAATAGTAGTACTTTGTATTATAAACTAAACAGAAATCCCAAATCCCCTCGATGTGGCACTGGGGTGTTACAAACTCCCCCATTTAAACTCTTGACGTCCTCGTCAAGCCTGAACGGATAGCCCATAGGTTCCAAGATCGTTCCTCCCTAGCCATTGTCGTATAATACCGGCTGGCTTCGTGTCCCCACCTCCGAACCTCTGTCCATTGTGGGATAATACCACCAGCCTTCATGTCCCCACCTCCGGCAACTCGACGAATCAAACTTTCGAGAGTCGGCTCTGATACCATATGTGACAACCCGGGTAAAATCCTGAGCCTTTTTCGAAAATCGAGTCAAGTCCCGATTCCGAGTCCGAATAAGCCGAAGCCTACTGGCCAAAATGCAACCAACTTGGGTAACGACTAGCCTACCACAGGCCCCCAAAAGATCATGATTTGTTGGTGCTAGTTAGTAGTAGTACTTTGCCTATAAACTAAACAAAAGTCACAAATCTCCTCGATATGGGACTAGGGTGTTACAACTAGATTAACTGTTCAGATTCAACTCATTTTTATATACAAAATCTTATAGGGTATTGTTGGAATAAAAAGATTCTACTGTAGAACCTATTTTGTTTCATAGTATAAATACAAAGTTCTGCAACTGAATTTTAAAAGTTATGCATATGAACTTCAAAGTTCTACAACTCAACTTACTTTTTTCCACAAAGTTCTACAAGTTAACTTGATTATTTTTATAATGTTCAGCTGTTGAACAATGTTATTCACATTATTTTCATACCATAACTTTCGTGTACCGCTGAACATAAAACTTATGCAATCGAATTTGAAATCAAACGCATTAATTTTCATACCATAACTGTTGAACACTGTTATCTGATATTGTGTTATCTGATATTGTGTTTATACCATAACTTGAATATCGGGGAATTTTATGATCGATATCGATGTATGATTATTATTGTTAATCAAATATTAATTAGCTCTAAATTATGTATTTTATGTCCAAAACCCATGACCTACATATATATATATATATATATTAAAAGTTCTTAGGTTGAGAGTTCTACAAGGAACATGACCCCTATCTTGTATAGCTTTTTCTCAACCGCTATATAAGTTAAAAATTAAAATAATTTAAAAATAACTTGAAATACACTTTGTTACATAACGCTTATTAAAACGCTGTGTAAGGTGAAACTACTACAGCGTTTGTCATATAAACACTATGTAAATATTTTCCGGGATTTTACTTTTATTTGTAATTTATTTTAGAATAAGAAAAACGCTGTATAAGATGTGCATCCCAAGTTCAAATTTGTAGTACTGCCTATAGAATCCAGTGAACAATTATTCATCACTAATATAAGCAACTTTAATGACGGAAAATGAGACAAAAGATTCAATGGCTCTTAAGTCGTCCAAAAGCACAACAACAAATAGCAGGAAAGATCTTGTCTGGTCAATACTTGATCTAATATATTGAAGTGACAAGTACTCTCCACGATATATATCAGAAAGCACCACTTGACTAACCCATGCTACCAACAAAGTAGGTAATTTATTATAAATTACTAATTGTAATGTGGATGTGGAAGTAGGGCCGTAAACGAACAGAACCGAGCCGAGTTTTGTCCGAATTGAGTCGAACTTGATTTTTTTTTAAAACGAACCGAGTCGAGCTTTCTAATCAAACGAAAATTGATGTTCAAGATCGGCTCATTAATAAACAAGTCGAATACGAGTTTGTTCACGAACATTTCGAGTCGAGCCGAACACAAACCAAACTTATAGTTCATACTTTTATACTCTAACCAAATCCAATTTTTAAAATTACTTACTCGATTTACAGTCTCACGAATAAAATCATACCTTAAGAATACACGATTATGTTTAAATTTCAATACTAAAAGTTAATTTATTTTCTTCTCATAATCATATTAGGTTAATATTTGTATTTATGAGTAATCAAACTTTACTTATGAGTAATCAAACTTTACTCACATCACCTAATAACAATAGTTAAAATAAAACAATTTTATCACTAACTTAGAGCCTCTCTATCTTGGCTCTTAACTTGAAATTTGAGGAGGTTTATAACTTTTTTTTCTCCAAGATACTCTTATTAACCTTAAATTCAATAAAAGTCTCATCTTTCTCCTCATTTTTAACAGGTACGAGCCACTTTTAAATAATATTATATAATAAATTAATAAGACAAACTCTCTTTCTCTACACTTTCTTTATAATTTTATGAATGCGACTTATAAATTTTAATAATGAAAACTAATTTGGATTGGATACAAAGAGTTTAACTTTTGGTAGTACGTTGATGTTATACCTTTTGAATATAACAAATACAATTCCCTGTTCAACCACAAAATAACTAAAATAGATCGCAATTAAATTTTATTTAACATATTCAAATTGTTAAGGATATTATGAAATTCACAAATTTATAATTAGTTAAACGAATCGAGCCGAGTTTAACGAGTTCGAGCCGATCCCGAGCAAAACGAGCCGAGTTCGATTCGAACAGGTGTAAAGCTCGGCTCGAGCCCGTTTACTAACCGAACACATTTTCATGTTCAAGATCGTGTTCATTTAGTAAACGAACCGAGCCGAGTCCATCTAAAACAAGCCGAGCTCAAGTTTTGTTCACGAACGGCTCTGTTCGCTACACTACAAGAAAAACGGCTAAATTTGACTGCCAACGATCATATTTGGTCAAATTTGACCGAATTATGTCGGACATTTTTAGGCTAGTCAAATTTAGCAAAATCGGTCATATTTATGTTAAATTTGACACACTAAAATTGACCGCTTAAATTTGACCAAAATTTTCAAAATTTTGAATTTTTTGAATTTGGCGCCTAACGTCCATCGAATTTGAGCGCTGTAAGACATTTTGCTTCTAATTTGTCTATTTTAAAACATTGTCCATCAATTTATATAATTTTTAATGCACATTAAAAATTAATCCAATTAAAAAAATTCATATATTTAACCCGTGTGTGGGCAAATTCCCTAGTGTTATAATTGTTGCATAACTCATTCCCCAGGTTCAATATTCATATTTAGGTTTGGATAAGATTTTTAACTTTATTTTGACCAATTGATTATCTGTTTTTTGGCTTTGTATCCATATTTAGGTTTGTAAAAAAAATTCATTTATTTATTTTTACCCATCTTCAATTATAGAAACTCTGCATTTCAATGTTAAATATCATTAGTATGATCTATAATATATATATATATACTATATTATTAAAGCCGAAACATTGAAAGTTTTGGTTTTCGGTTTTCGATCATTTATTCTATTTAATAAATAATAAAATAATATAAAATAGTAACTAGGGATTGCATTTTATAATTAAAATACTTTTTCCTAAAAAAATCTACTTCTTTTCAAAAAATATCAAGGACAATTATCTTTAAATTAAAACATATTACCTTTTAGATTTGTTCTCACTAAAATTTCTCATTTCCAAAAATATCAAGTGCAACCCTTATTTATTTTAAAACCTATTTTAATACTTTTAATTATTTCAAAAAGTTTACCTATTTTAACATGCAAACATATTTTTCAACAAATACAATTAATATAATTAAAATACTTATAAAAATATCATGGGCAATTATTATTTTTAATTAAAACATGTTAGCTTTTATATTTATTCTTATTATTAATATTATTTTAATAAATAATAAAATAATTTTAATAATGCCCCATTTATCTTCCTTAGCCCCATTTGTATTCTTTATTTATTTTTTCTATTTTCCAATTAATATTTAAGTTTCTCATCTTATAATTCATCATATTGATTTTTATTCTTTATTTAATATTTTCCTTTCCCATTAATTTTTTTATTTTGTCATTTTTCAATCTTCTTTCAAGCTTTAAGTTGTTTTTTTAATTTTTCAGCTTAAAGTCAAAAATTATTTTAAGCTCCAGAGGAACCAAACAGGCTCTTATTCATGAGAAACTTGAATTTAATCTAAAGCTAGTAGTAGATTATACTGGTTTTTCTAAAAATTATATAATAATAATAAATTAATTAATTTATATTTTAGATTGAATAATACAATTTTGAAAGAATTATTATTAATACAATAAAGTGTGTTGCTTATATATATTGTAACAAATTTATTTAAAATTAATTTAGTTAGTTAGATATTTTATTATATATGTTATAGGATATTTTGCATTAATGAACTTACCAAAATTTAAAAAAATTATTAAATATTTATTAATAAGTTTAATATAATTTCAAAATAATATTTAGAAATCCTATTCATTATTTTGCAACAAAGTGTATAATTTGACAATTTATATTTTTTATTTAATATATGAAAGATTATAATTCCTAATAACAGTGAGATGACAGATCTATCCGTGACGACCAAACCACGACTACGCCATACCACATTAATCCTTTTACTCCAATTATATATAAAGATTATATATGTATTTAGCAAAAATTATACACAATTATCATCATAACTAAGACTGTTGAAGTTGTTCTTGGCCCCCTTCATGTAAAATTTTAACTATTTCCTAATTTAAATATTTTTATCCAAGAGATGCTCTAAGAACAGAAACCTAATTCATGTTTTTAATTGTGGATGTTAAAACCAAATTAACATAAGTATCATTTTTAGGGGTATATTTAATTCAGATTTTGATAAATAATAGCCTCCAGCAACCTAGTGGCACAAATGACTAAGATTACATGTAAAATACACTCATATTTTCAATTATCAAGACTGTTAAGCCTGGTGTTTAGATCCATAAACTGCTCCTTTTCTCCCTAACCCCAGTCCAAACATAGTAAAAGAGGGAGGGGATATATGTTACAGGAGATTGAAGTCATATATTTAGACATGTAAAATAAGTACCTGCTTTGTAGCAGCACGGGCTTCTCTTTTAGACGGCCTTCTCTTTTAGACGGCCTTCTTCCTCACAACATACCATACCAACCGCAAACAAACTTTTCTGAACAAACAAATAGCAAAAACATGTTCTGAATGTAACTATAATTGGAGTGTTTCTGGTAAATTGAAGTGAATAGACAAAATGAAAAGACTTCCGCATATTAGAACTTGATAAAAGAATTCTTAAATACAAAAGAAATAAGAAGAAGAAGAAGTGAATTAGTTGTAATATGACCTTAGAGCATAAACAGAAGATGCCTAATGTACTGGCAGTAATTTAAAAAATAGGTACCGGATACGTGGATATATTACTTGTGAAGCAGCAGTTGGGTCAACCGGTTCCTCGTAGATTCCAGACACAGCAAAAGCTTTTGCATGCTTCATGATTCTACTTTCAAGAAAATTAAACTGAATAACCAGAACTGAAGTTAGTATTGAACATATGAGAAATATTTTGATGCACATTTAGTCAATTAAATAACATACTTTATCTTCAATTCTGTCGTACATAAATCGACAACTTGTTTCAGGCTTGGAACAGTGAGTTTGCAACGAACACCTTTTGCTGGGTTGTACCCTCTTTATACTGTCATCCTCAGAATTATCGTCATGCTGTTCTTTCTTTATAGAATCTGTGATAGGCAGGTCACTGACTGTGGATTGGACGACAAATTTGTTCTTTCGTTGCCCAAAAGGTGTCACCATCTGCAGGTTTTCCAGAGGGAAGTATGCTCCCATTTGTTTTATGTGCTGAATCCAGAGGTCCCAGATAACTTGTGTCATATTTTTCTGTTGGAGTCCCAGGGACCACATCATCTATATCTTCAGGTTTATTGTTCAGTATCCTAGATAGAATATATGCAGTGATCAAACAGTTAATGTAACTTCTAAAATATAAGTAACAATTCGTACAAATAATTAGCGAAATCATAAGTATAACAATAAAAAAAATCTATAAATTCTCTCCTTTGCGGGTGAGGATTCCTTGTACACGTATCATCACATAATCATATTAGGGGGGAAAACATGATTTGAACAAATGGGACAAAGTGGAGGATTAACTAGACTACAAGTAGTTCAATGCAAACTTAAACTGTTAACCAATTTAAGCACAAGAAAAAAAAGCACACAAAACGACAGAAGCTATATGTAATACTCACATCTCGACATCATTAGAGTACAAATGCAATCCAGGCTCCTTCTTAATGATAGCTTCTTTCTGTTCATTTTGTAATTGTTGTAAAAATGCATCCATATGAGCATTTTGCACAGTGAGCTCCAAAAAAACTATTTAACCCTCACCAGTTTCTTCAAAGTCCATAAAAACTAAAAAGCGATAGCTCGCCCACTTTATCACATTCTTTCTTCAAGTATTCCAACACCCTTTATAGCTTCTCAAATTCTCCTTCCATTCCACCAAAAAGATTCTCATTTCACACATAAATCTGGAAATTTTGTGCAAAAATCTTGAATTCAATATCTGATCATAGATACAAGGAAACGGGAACGTGGCAGCGTTTCGCGACTCAGTCCGTTCGTTCCCAATCGCGGAACAATCGCGACCTGAAACGTCAGGGGTCGCAACCTGAAACGCTGACAGTGACGACTGACGACCCATAAGAACACACGTGATTCTTGACTTATAGTTTCAGATCAAAGAAAGGATGTCTCTGTGGTTGTGTAGAATAGTTTTAATGGTGGTGTTTGAAGAAGGGAAGGTTTGCAGAAGTTAACAAGAAGAAGAAGTATATACATGTAGATGGAGATGCACAATATCCAAGGAAAAAAGAGGAGACGTGTTTGTTGAAGTGATGTATCTAAACATTTTTTTTCATTCTTTGTTTCGATGTCTGTGCCTAATTTAAGAGCTATTTAAGAGTATGCCAGCTGTTACCACACATTCAAATTGAATACAATTGGTCAACTCAAAATAAATATGAGTTAGTACATATATTTAATTGTCTTTGTCTTTGAATTTCAGTTACTAGTTACACTATTGTTAAATTACATCATAAATTTATAAAAGTATATGACATGTCGTATTTATATGTTCCGTCGTACCCAACCGTTCCCTCGTACCCTTACAATTAGCCTCCCTGTTCTACATATCCGTTGATAGTCAATGTTAACTCGTAAACACGCAAGTATACGCGATCACAAATAGCAAGTGATAAATAGAATTCGTTCCGCAGAGACTAGGTGTAAATGCCAATTTAAATACCTATGCAACAGTGTATGGTTACTTCTTAATGCTTGACCAATTATCAAATTGAGTTGTTGCTTATTACTTAACTAATCAACAATTATCAACTAAGAGTGAATTAACAAACGAGATTACTTCTGTAAGAGAAAACATGGGGTTCCAATTTCATTAACCACTTCATCTAGAATCTTATGCGTTTTCAACCTAACATGTGCAAGCGATGGTAACTGATTAGACGCACTAAACTGACACACGCCAACTTTCGTTGTACATATATCATCCTACTGATCATCCACAATCGATAGAAGTCAAGTAGTCACCAAATATGCTTAGTCCCTATATGTCTATAGAGATTGAAAACATAATGGATTAAACACAAGCATCCACATAATCACATAGTCGGTGCAAGACGGTTAGAATTACACCACAAATTAATACATGCTCTTCACATGCAAAAACCTACGCTAGCATGGTATGTTCTAAACCCTAGATCCACTTTCGCAATCACTAGGATTCAACAAACAATTACGAATGTTCGCGACGCACCCATAACGAATAAGCACCCCCATACTAGGTTAAACACATATCAAGCACACACCAAGGCATAAAAACATTTAATAACTAGAATCCATGGGAAACTCCATTAAAACCCCATGATAACGATTAGCCCATAATCGGACTTCTCATCATCATGGGTTCAAATGATAACATGAATCTACAGACAATTAATAATAAATAATAGAAGAGAAATTGCAAACAGAATAAATCCCGAAAATTGTAGAGAAGAAATACAAAAGATGGAATCAATAGGCCTCCTTGCTTGTCACTCGCTTGAAGAACCCTAGAATTTGATCTCTTGTTTTTTTGGAAAAATAATAATGTTCAGCTAATTGTTGATAGGAAAAATAAAAATAGCTGCCCCTTTTCTCCCCCGTGTTTTTAGGTTCGCATCATATACATATATAGATGCCCTGAAATACATGGGCCTAAATTAACTTGACCCGAAACAACTTCTGCCAAAACCGCAAAAACTCCTAGCGCCTTGTTGAGGCCCCCAAACCGCGCAGCTGCGCTCTAAATCGCGCAGGAGCGTGCACAGCCTCCTGGAAATTTCACCTGGCGCGCTATAGCGCCTACCGCAAGCGCCCTTGCGCCTCAACACTGCACAGCCTTCGCGCAGCTGCGCCCCAACTAGCGCAGGAGCGCCTGGACTTCCCTGGAAAATCTCTTTTGCGCGCTATAGCGCCTAGAGCTGCGCAGCTGCACCTGCTAGCTCCTGGAGATACTACAAAACTTCACAACTTGACTTGTTGCCTTGCTCTGATTTTCTTGCACAGGCTTTAGATTAATTTCACACCACCATAACATTGTTTTAGCCCATAATGTCTTCAACGACACAACCTACACAAATTACATAAAAACACATTACATGGCAACGAAACTCGAGAACTTGTAAACGTTTTAAGTCAAAACAGAAGGTAAATAGTGGACGTAAAATCCACTTATCAAACCCCCAAACTTAACCCGTTGCTTGTCCTCAAGCAATGCGAACTCACCCTAAAATGATGAATGAATGCAACTAAAACTAAATGTCATGATAATGCGAACGTGTCCTAATGCAATGATCCCACACAAATGATCCGAAACCACTCAACAAGCAAACGCCTCAACGAATGCAACAACTCCAAACAGAGCTCGACTAAAGCCCCGTATACTAACAATACATGCTCGGTAACGTGGTGTGTGCATTTCTCACCAGATATACTCGTGAAACTAGATAAAAGTCATAACCAATTCTTTTGCCAAAACAATCACATGTTTATAAACAGAATGAGCTTTAGACACTTCATGACTAAAAGACACCGCCATCATCATTCAAGGTAGACAAGGATTCATGCTTATTACACAACACAACACCAACACACATGCTTATTGACCGTGCAATGGTTGAGGCCCCAAAAGGCTTATACAATAATACCCATGTAGCGAGCTTTAGGTTAGTGGATCCCAGACCGGAAAAATCTTAGGTCACTAGGCACAAAGTCCCCTAGAACTTAATTGCTCGAGTATTAAAGAGCTCAACCTGATCAATTTTGCATAAACAACTACAAAACACTTTTTTTTTTTTTTTTTAATTTCGGAATGAGTGCGCTTTGCCTTTTTCTCATCCCACCCTAGACTACTCATCTTTTCAATGAGCCGGCTACTAGCCACTTGACGCCTAGCCATTATTACGCTACGACACAACACGATACTTAGCATGAAATCCCTATTTTCCCCCAAACTTATACTTAAGTGCTCCTACGTCATCAAGGGAATAACGAAAATTCTAGATATAAATAGGTGATTAAATTTCAACAGCCAAACAAGGTATGACTCGATCTAGCCCAAGAGCACACCGTGAGATCGTGAAAAGATTGTGTTCCTGACACATGCAAGTCAATTTCATAAGTACTCAAATCAACCCTCTATTCATTGTCATCACACACGTCGACCTACCTATCGAGCCAGAAACAGACACTCATGTGGAATCACGTGATATGCATGAACAAAATGATATTACACTCCTAAATAAAGCTATATGACATGGCATGACAAAACTAAATGCACAATTACTAATATGAACTAGCATGAATATGCAGCTATATGCAATGCAAGGACTCTTGATACCCTAAAATCACCCCCAAACTTAAGAATTTCAATGTCCTCAGTGAAGGTAAAATAAAGGGTACAAGAGATACTCCCCTAGTCGTTGGCATCGTCACCCTCCTCGGGTGGTGTGTCTGGTGGTGGATAAACATGGTGTGCTCCGAAAGTAGGCCATGTGACCTGAAGACCCTGCTGCCGATACACTCCATCCAACGACTGAGTCAAGTCTGTAGCAAATCGATGTATCATGGCATGTGTAGTATCATAACGCCTCATCATGCGCCTGAACTGAGCATCACTGAAAACCACATTTCCTTGACTCGACTGGCTCGACTGTGTGTGAGAAGGTCCTGCTCTGTCTGCCGACCGAGGCACTCTCTCCACCGGTGGCGGATTACCACTTCCCTCATCAATAACAACATAACCACGGCCCCTAGGGTGGGGAGTGCCGCCTGGCCACTCCGCCAGCCTCTTAATCGCCTGGTGATCAAGATCACCAATCGGCCTGTGCAAAGTCTCATCATTATGCCAGCGAACACCAACATGAAAACACAACTCAGCAACAATCACAGCATGGGGAATCCCGCCTGTAGTGCTACCACCTAAGAATTTCATGATGTTCTGATAGACTAGATACCCGAGATCAATGTACTTTCCGTTCAGAATACCCCACAAAATGATAGCACGGTCAACAGTAACCGCAGTAACATGCGAAGTTGGTATTATGCGGGCACACATAAAATGGAACCAAGCTCGAGCATACCTGGTCAATGCAGCTGCAGGAAAAGTACGCTTCGTAGTCGTACCGGCCTTGCACTTCCAAACCGTGCCCGGTATACACATCCCTGCTACAATGGCGTCTAAGTCTACGTCACCCCGTGTCTTCTGCACCCAATCCTCCGCACCTCTGGGCTTCGCTGGTTGATCCAAAATGCGACGTATATACCCAGGTTTGTAAGCCACTGCCCGGCCCCTCACCATAGTGATCCCATTTTTCTGCATCTTGGCATTTGCATAGAACTCCCGTACTACACTCAATGGAACCGCCAAAGGTGTTGCACAAAACGCCGACCACCCTAACTCCGTAACCATAGCTTCCAATTCCCCATCCTCGGCCGAAGGGGCGAAACCCCGTTCTTTGACAACTCCTTTTGTCGATAAATTATCAAACTCCACTTGAGCCGCCTTAGACACAAATTTGTCCACATCATAATCCACATCCCCCTCTTCCTCCGAACTACTACTACTCACAATCCGTACCCTCTTAGGAGCCATAACAACAATACCCACAAATACAATTTCACCAATATCCACTAAAAATCATTAACCAAGCAAAATTCCCCAAAAACCACCAATCCACAATTTCTCCACAAATTTCAAGAGCTCAATTCATAAATAAACAAGAGTGAAGGATAATATACCCAATCCGATAGGTGAACTTGCAAGTAGACTCCACCAAACTTGAATCTTGAAGCCTTCAAATTAGAATTAAGTTGGGCAACATTGAAATGGGGGTTTGGGGTTTGTGTGTATAGGTGTATGTATAGATGGGTGAATACTATTAGGTAGGATATGAGATGATGTGGAATTGGGAGGGTTTAACTTGATAAGAATTTAGGGATATCTTTAGGAATTAGGAGATGGAGATGGAGTAATATTAGAAATGGATATACACAAATGGCAATTGGCTGTTATAACAGCACAAAAAAAACAGTGGGTTGAAGGCGCTGTAGCGCGTGTTTCAGGCGCAGTAGCGCGTGTGATCCCCTGATTTTGAAAAAACTATTTTTTTTTTTTTTTTTTTGTAGACACAACGATCCAACAGCGTGGGTTGCCTCCCACGAAGCGCTTCTTTAACGTCACTAGCTTGACTTGAAGTTCCAATTATGGCGACTCCAGAACCACCAACGCTTCCACGCAATTAACCGTACTTCCAAAATAATGTTTCAACCTTTGACCGTTCACCTTGAATGCTTGATCAGGTGACTTCTCGAAAATTTCTACCGCTCCATGCGGATAGACAGTTTTAATGGTGAATGGCCCTGACCACCTTGACTTGAGTTTACCCGGAAAAAGTCTGAGCCGGGAATTGAATAGAAGCACTAATTGGCCCGCTTCAAAAGTTTTAGGCACTAATTTCCTGTCATGCCATCTTTTCACTTTCTCTTTGTACATTTTTGAGTTCTCGTAAGCTTGAAGACGAAATTCATCCAGTTCATTCAATTGCAGCATCCTCTTTTCACCAGCAGCTGCCATGTCAAGATTTAACTTCTTCAATGCCCAATAAGCCTTATGTTCTAGTTCCGCTGGTAGATGACATGCTTTCCCATAAACAAGCTGAAATGGAGACATTCCCAATGGAGTTTTATACGCTGTCCTGTAGGCCCATACGGCTTCATCTAACTTCATGGACCAATCCTTCCTTGAAGGATTCACTACCTTTTCCAAGATTCTTTTAATTTCTCGATTAGAAACCTCGGCTTGCCCATTTGTCTGAGGATGATAGGTTGTTGCAACGCGGTGAGATACTCGATACTTGGCTAGTAAAGCCGTGAACTGGCGATTGCAAAAATGGGTTCCTTCATCACTGATAATAGCACGAGGGGTCCCAAAACGAGTGAAGATCTGCTTATGAAGGAAATTAAGCACTACCTTAGCATCATTTGTTGGTAGGGCTTTCACCTCAACCCATTTGGATACATAATCCATTGCCAACAGAATATACTGATTATTGCACGATGACACAAAAGGTCCCATGAAATCGATTCCCCAAACATCAAAAATCTCCACTTCCAGCATATTATTTAGAGGCATCTCGTTCCTCTTAGAAATATTACCAACTCTTTGGCAACGATCACATCTCATCACGAACTGATGAGCATCTTTGAATAGAGTTGGCCAGAAAAATCCTGCCTGAAGCACCCGAGCAGCGGTCTTATCTCCACCATAGTGACCACCATAGATATTGTCATGACAATCTCGCAAAACTCCCTCTGTCTCACTGTACGGAATACACCTCCTGAGAAGCTGATCTGGTCCTTGCTTAAATAGGTAGGGCTCGTCCCAACGATACCACTTCACATCATGTAGAAACTTCTTCTTCTGAGCATAAGAAAGATCCGTTGGGATGACATTGCTCACCAAATAATTCACCAAGTCAGCAAACCAAGGTACTTCCCCTTGCACCTGAAACAACTGCTCATCCGGGAAGTGCTCATTGATTAGAGTTTCATCCCTTTTTGTTTCCTCGCCCCGCTCCAATCTTGAGAGATGATCAGCTACCTGATTTTCCGTTCCTTTTCTGTCCTTAATTTCCAGCTCGAACTCCTGAAGTAGAAGTACCCAACGAATTAGTCGGGGTTTAGCATCCTTTTTAGATAGTAGAAATCTGATAGCTGCATGGTCTGTGTAGACCGTGACCTTCGCTCCCAGCAAGTAAGACCTGAACTTCTCGAATCCATAGACAACTGCAAGAAGCTCTTTTTCAGTGGTGGTGTAATTCAGTTGTGCATCATTGAGAGTCTTGCTCGCATAGTAAACCACATGAAATACATTACTCTTCCTTTGCCCTAACACCACACCCACCGCGAAATCACTCGCATCACACATCATCTCGAAAGGCTCATCCCAGTTGGGAGCTGTGATGATTGGAGTAGTTGTCAGCTTCTTCTTCAAATGTTCGAATGCCTGCAGACACTCATCAGTGAATTTGAAAGGAGTGTCCTTCTCTAATAGACTGCAAAGTGGCTTTGTGATTTTTGAGAAGTCCTTTATAAAACGCCTATAGAAACCGGCGTGCCCCAGAAAACTGCGAACTCCTTTGACAGAAATAGGAGAAGGAAGTTTTTCGATTGTCTCCAGCTTGGCCTTGTCCACTTCTAAACCCTTTCTAGACACCTTGTGACCAAGAATGATGCCTTCCTGTACCATGAAGTGGCACTTCTCCCAGTTGAGCACTAGATTCGTTTCAACACATCGCTTCAACACCATGCTCAAGTTGTGCAAGCACTCGTCATAAGACGACCCAAAGACTGAGAAGTCATCCATGAACACTTCGACATTAATGCCAATCATATCAGAAAAAATGGCCATCATGCATCTTTGAAAAGTAGCTGGAGCACCACATAGTCCGAAGGACACACGTCGGAACGCAAAAGTTCCAAATGGACATGTAAAGGTAGTCTTCTCCTGATCTTCAGGAGCTATAGCAATCTGATTGTAGCCCGAATACCCATCCAACAAACAGTAGTACTCATGTCCAGCTAGTCTGTCTAGCATCTGATCAATGAATGGCAGAGGGAAGTGATCCTTCCTAGTAGCCTTGTTCAATTTTCTGTAGTCCATACAAACTCTCCAACCTGTGACTGTCCGAGTTGGAATGAGCTCATTCTTCTCATTAGCTACCACTGTCATACCCCCCTTCTTTGGTACACACTGAACCGGGCTCACCCAAGAACTATCCGAGATGGGATAAATGATGCCTGCATCCAGCCACTTCAGAATTTCCTTCTTGACAACCTCTTTCATGATGGGATTCAGCCTCCTCTGATGTTCCACTGAAGGTTTGCTCCCTTCCTCCATTGGAATTTTGTGCATACAGTAAGAGGGGCTGATGCCCTTGATGTCTGCAATTGTCCACCCTATAGCTGACTTGAACTCCCTCAGAATCCGCAAGAGTTTTTCTTCCTCGCTACCTGACAGGTTAGATGCAATAATCACAGGTAATGTAGATGCATCACCAAGAAAAGCATACCTTAAATGGTCCGGCAGTGGCTTAAGTTCAAGTTCAGGAGCTTCCTCAATAGATGGCTTTAGACGAATTTGTGATTTTTGAAGCTCATCTAAGCCAAGAGATTCCGGTGGAGCATTGAATTTCCTTTGGTAGGGATTAACATTCAACAATTTAACACATTCTGAAATTTCTTCGTCTTCAGAATCCGAATCCCCTTGTAAAGTGCTTACTAAGGCATCTGCGTTTGACAACTGTTTCCTTTCCTCATGTTGCAATGATTTAACCATGTCAAGTCTGAAACACTCTTCCTCTTCAGTTGGAAGTTGCATGGCTTTAAACACGTTGAAGGTGACGTTTTGATCATGCACTCTCATAGTCAACTCCCCTTTCTGAACATCAATCAAGGTTTTGCCAGTGGCCAAGAATGGCCGTCCCAAGATGATAGGGATGTTCTTGTCTTCCTCGAAATCCAAGATAACAAAGTCAGCGGGAAAAATGAGTTTGTCCACTTTGACTAAGACGTCTTCCACTATGCCACGAGGATATGTAACCGACCTGTCAGCTAGCTGCAAGGAAATATTGGTCGGTTTTGGGTCGGGAAGTCCAAGTGTTAAGAAGACTGAGAGTGGCATCAGATTAATGCTTGCACCAAGATCACACAAGCATTTGTTGAACGACACATTTCCAATAGTGCAGGGAATAGTGAAGCTCCCTGGGTCCTTAAGCTTTGGAGGTAATTTTTGTTGCAAGATTGCACTGCATTCCTCTGTCAATGCTACCGTCTCAAAATCAGCCAGCTTTATCTTCCTTGAAAGAATTCCCTTCATAAATTTGGCATAGCTTGGCATTTGTTCCAAAGCCTCAGCAAATGGAATGTTAATATGCAACTTTTTGAATACCTCCAGAAATTTGCCAAATTGCTGATCCAATTTCTGTTTTTGCATCCTTTGAGGGAACGGTGGAGGCGGATAGACTGGAGGATTAGCCTCTGAAGGAACTGACTGCTTAGCTAGTCGAGGGATTGGCTGTTTTTCCTTTTCCGCAACTTCCTCTTGCTTTTCCTGTTCTGAATTCTGCTCAACTCCTGTTCCCCCTGTGACCCTTCCTGACCGTAGGGTAATAGCTTGTACCTGCTCCTTGCCATCCTTCTTTCCTGGATTCGGTTCTGTGTTGCTAGGAAGCACTCCTTGAGGCCTATTGAGTAGGGCACTGGCAAGCTGTCCCACCTGGTTTTCCAAGTTCTTTTGAGACACTGTTAGGGTTTTTATCATTAACCTCATCTCCTCCATTTCAGATTTCTCATTGGATGTCTGACCAGAATTCCCATAAGATTGTTGAAATCCTGGTGGCTGATATTGCTGCCTCGGAGCATACTGCTGCTGCATTCCTGAAGGGTTGGGTTGTCTACCCCCAAACTGCTGATTAGGAGGAGGATAAGATGTTTGCTGCATGTTGTTCTGACTGTTCCCCCAGCTAAAGTTAGGATGATTCCTGTTGTTTGGATGATACGCGTTAGGAATTGGGACTTGTGGCCTTTGAAAGTTGCTGACGAACTGCGCTGACTCATTAGATATGGCACATTGACGAGTGTCATGCCCACCTGCACATAGCTCACAGATGCTAGCTACCTGTTGCATCCCAATATTAGCCAAAGAGTCCACCTTCATGCTTAGAGCTTCTAACTGAGCCGACAGAGCAGTAGCGGTATCAACTTGAAGAACTCCTGCTACTTTGTTTTGCTGCAATCTTTGCGAAGGATTTTGATACTCATTTGCAGCCATCATTTCAATCAGATTATAAGCTTCCTCGTAGCTTTTAGCCCACAATGCTCCGCCAGAAGCAGCATCTACCATAGGCCTAGATTGACCTCCCAGTCCATTATAGAAACAGTTTATGACCATCCAATCGGGCATACCGTGATGGGGGCATTTTCTGAGCATCTCCTTATAACGTTCCCAAGCCTCACACAACGACTCACCCTGTGCCTGAGTAAACTGAGTAATAGCATTCCTAATGGCAGCTGTTTTTGCCATAGGAAAGAATTTGGAGAGAAATTTTTGCGCAAGCTCTTCCCAAGTAGTGATTGATCCGGCTGGTAGAGAATGTAGCCAGCCTTTAGCTTTGTCCCTCAAAGAAAAGGGAAAGAGTCTCAGCTTCACAGCATCATCTGAAACACCATTGAATTTGAAGGTGTCACAGATTTCAATAAAATTCCGGATGTGCATATTAGGGTCTTGAGTTGCACCACCCCCAAACTGCACTGTGTTCTGCACCATCTGGATAGTACCCGGCTTGATCTCGAATGTATTCGCAGCAATTGCAGGCCTGATGATACTTGACTGAATGTCATTTATCCTTGGCTGCGAATAGTCCATGAGTGCTTTAGGCACTTCCGGCGGGTTAGGCTCATCCATTGTAACAACTGGTTTAACTTCTTCTTCTTCAATTACAACTTCTTCTGCTAGTGACACTACCTCTTCTTTCCTTTCCAATTCTGCTTTGGTTTGAGATCGTGTTCGCATACACGGTTAAGTACCTGAAACAAGAAAAGGGCAAGGCGACACGAGATAGATGAGTAACAAAAATCAAGTCAGTAATCTATAACGACCACTGATGACAAGCACATAAACTACAATTAACACCACGTCCCCGGCAGCGGCGCCAAAAACTTGTTAACTCGTAAACACGCAAGTATACGCGATCACAAATAGCAAGTGATAAATAGAATTCGTTCCGCAGAGACTAGGTGTAAATGCCAATTTAAATACCTATGCAACAGTGTATGGTTACTTCTTAATGCTTGACCAATTATCAAATTGAGTTGTTGCTTATTACTTAACTAATCAACAATTATCAACTAAGAGTGAATTAACAAACGAGATTACTTCTGTAAGAGAAAACATGGGGTTCCAATTTCATTAACCACTTCATCTAGAATCTTATGCCTTTTCAACCTAACATGTGCAAGCGATGGTAACTGATTAGACGCACTAAACTGACACACGCCAACTTTCGTTGTACATATATCATCCTACTGATCATCCACAATCGATAGAAGTCAAGTAGTCACCAAATATGCTTAGTCCCTATATGTCTATAGAGATTGAAAACATAATGGATTAAACACAAGCATCCACATAATCACATAGTCGGTGCAAGACGGTTAGAATTACACCACAAATTAATACATGCTCTTCACATGCAAAAACCTACGCTAGCATGGTATGTTCTAAACCCTAGATCCACTTTCGCAATCACTAGGATTCAACAAACAATTACGAATGTTCGCGACGCACCCATAACGAATAAGCACCCCCATACTAGGTTAAACACATATCAAGCACACACCAAGGCATAAAAACATTTAATAACTAGAATCCATGGGAAACTCCATTAAAACCCCATGATAACGATTAGCCCATAATCGGACTTCTCATCATCATGGGTTCAAATGATAACATGAATCTACAGACAATTAATAATAAATAATAGAAGAGAAATTGCAAACAGAATAAATCCCGAAAATTGTAGAGAAGAAATACAAAAGATGGAATCAATAGGCCTCCTTGCTTGTCACTCGCTTGAAGAACCCTAGAATTTGATCTCTTGTTTTTTTGGAAAAATAATAATGTTCAGCTAATTGTTGATAGGAAAAATAAAAATAGCTGCCCCTTTTCTCCCCCGTGTTTTTAGGTTCGCATCATATACATATATAGATGCCCTGAAATACATGGGCCTAAATTAACTTGACCCGAAACAACTTCTGCCAAAACCGCAAAAACTCCTAGCGCCTTGTTGAGGCCCCCAAACCGCGCAGCTGCGCTCTAAATCGCGCAGGAGCGCGCACAGCCTCCTGGAAATTTCACCTGGCGCGCTATAGCGCCTACCGCAAGCGCCCTTGCGCCTCAACACTGCACAGCCTTCGCGCAGCTGCGCCCCAACTCGCGCAGGAGCGCCTGGACTTCCCTGGAAAATCTCTTTTGCGCGCTATAGCGCCTAGAGCTGCGCAGCTGCACCTGCTAGCTCCTGGAGATACTACAAAACTTCACAACTTGACTTGTTGCCTTGCTCTGATTTTCTTGCACAGGCTTTAGATTAATTTCACACCACCATAAGATTGTTTTAGCCCATAATGTCTTCAACGACACAACCTACACAAATTACATAAAAACACATTACATGGCAACGAAACTCGAGAACTTGTAAACGTTTTAAGTCAAAACAGAAGGTAAATAGTGGACGTAAAATCCACCTATCAGTCAACAAGACTTACTCAGCTTAAAACTAATACTTCAACCGCTATCTCAGAAATACAAAAGCATGTTACATTGAGTCTTATCCGTAGATAAGCTACCCTTCAACGAAAATTGTATATACATGCTATCCGTTGAAGGCTGCATTTTCATTTATACAAATTTTACTAAGTTAGTTTTAGTTATCATCAAGAATCAACATAATTCCTAACAAAAACGTTGCAGGGTAACAAAAATTGTCATCACACAATGACTATTGTGGCACTTTGGCTGTTTTCCTCAATTGTTCGGTCCAGAGTGAGCTCAGTTATATTGTTCGGTCCAGTGAAACATTACAAGTACTTTTTATGTTCACCTCAATATTTGCAAGATGCAACAGTTTCTGAGATTACACATCTTTTACTGCACTTACAATTGTCGCTCGCTTACAAGGTTTTATATCCTTCATTTAGAACTCTTTGCAATAGCCATGATATCTCTTTTCCTCCTCTGTAAACAAACATGAGTCTCTCAGTCAGATTTTTGTATTTGTCAATGTCGCTGACCTCAATGATTTCATCTAAGAAGAGATCCATGGTTGAGTACTCCTGTATATCTGCAATATATACATAGTCAGCCTTATCTTCAATTGGTTTGGCAACTAGAGGTACAGATTGCAGTTTGATTGGTCCTTCTTGAACTTTCTGCTTTGGTTCCCTTTTTCTTTTCTTCTTTTCAGCTTCAATTATGAACTTGGGAAACTCCAAAGTGTCACATTCAATGGGTTCATCTTTAGGCTCTACAGAAATCCCATGAAATATTATTCCATGTTGAGTTGAGGGTTGAAGAATATCATCAATGGTGATTGATTTTCCTCCAGGTTTTTTCACTTCTTCTTTTTCTTTCTCAGGTGAAACAGGCCTTTTAGATAATATTTTTATCCTCCCTGTAGGATTTCTCTTTGGCACTGTCTTCCCTTTGTTTTTCTTCTTTTTAGGAGGAGGGGCCACTTCTTCTTCAGCCTCACTTTGTTCTTCCTCCATCTCTTTCATCACTTCCATTGTCAGTCTAGCCTGTTTTTCAGGTGTAGACTCATATCCCTCAGGATTGGCTTCTTTCTTTAGTCTGGAGATCTCTATTTTATTGGATTCATTGAACCTGGGATGGTTGTTTGTTATGTGTATAGCTTTCCCATTTCTGTAAATCACTGCCATGTCATCTCTAGCCTTTACATCAGTTGAGTTTTTGACTTTGATAATGTCTAATCCCATCACCTTAGGTTCATCAGGCTCGGGGAAGGGAAAATCCACTTCTAGCTTGTTTTTGCCATAATGCTTAGGTGGAGAACCAGTCCTACCACTGAAGAGAGGTTCAAACTCCTTGTGAAATGAAAGTTCAACATCATATATTTTCTCTGAAAAGGCAACTTTAGGAGTGAGAACTTTTAAGATTGTGGTTTGGATAGGAGCTGGTTCTGAGGGATCTGATGTTGAAGAGATTTGAGATGTGGTTACAGCCTTGAAGATGGACTCTTTGATTAGCTTTTCAGAGTTCAAGATCATTTGATTTATTCTCTCAATGATCTCCCTCGTCCTCTGTGCCATTTCTTCTTGTTTTTGAGCCATCTCTTCATTGCTGAGACCAGTGAAGTCAAAGTCACTTTCCTTGACTTTAGGAAGTGAAACTGGAGGTAGAACCACTATGGTGAGTTGAAACTCACGGGGATTGTCAATTATTTGAGGCTCCCATACAGTTGATGGCATTCTTGAGCTTGATTTTATAAACTCCCCCTCAGCTAGTGGCATCTTTGCAATTAAGGATTGTGCTGGTTCAGATACCGCTAGTGTACTCTCCCCTTTTTTGTTATCATCAAGGGTTGGAGTAACATCAGTAGCCTGCAGCAACTGCTGTAGAAGTTGAGTTTGCATAGCCTGATTAGCCATGAAGGAGTCCATATTTTGCTCAATGATGTCCATCCTTTTAGAGAGAGTCTCCACAGACTCTGAAAGTTCATTCTCCTTAACCACTCTCCTCTTTATGGTATTGATCGTTGTAAGAGGGAAAACATTGTCTATTCTCTTGGCCATTGCATATTTGATCTCATCTATCTTAAGTATGACTACCTCTTTTTCAGCTCTTTGATGAAGAAGCTGCATTTTCTGAAGTTGGATAGAAGTCATAAATTTGGACAGAATGAGTTGCGCAGTAGAATTGGCTGATTGTGATTCATTAACAAGTTGTTGATATTCTTTTAAGCACCATGTTGACTGCATCAAACTTGACTTCAAAACTGTTGTCCTACTCAAAATCATCACCAGCTCCTAGAGGCAGATTGTTAGTAGCTTCTTTTCCTCTGGACATTGACTCAGTAGTATGCACTAAGTTCAACATCCTCTATGCCTTCACATTGCCCTGTTCAGCTAAGATTTGATAAGCTGAAACAGGATGAGCAAATGTCTCAGCATCCAGGTTGACTTGATCCAGTTCATTTTGATAATCTAACTGGATTAGTCTTTTCCTTTCAGCATCACTGATATCCATTAACTCACTAGCAATGACTGTGTCTTCCATCCTTATTTCTCCAGTACCTGCTTTTCTCTCAGTTTCTCTCTGTTCTTGCATCAGGGGCTCCCCCTGGCTCACACCTCTCATACCCTCACTTTCACCTACTAAGGTGGAACTCTCAAGCTCTCCTTTTGCCAAGCTGGAAGAAATAGCTTGCCTCTCAAACACATCCTCTCCTTTTGCATGGATGCAAGCCAGCCTCTCACTCTCATTCGCTTCACTCCCTTCCCTCAGTCCTAGGAGTGTTTGAACAACTACCAAGTCATCTACACTTGTTGTTAGAATTTGTGAATTTGAAATTAATTACAAGTGTAGAAGTAGTAGAAGATAATGTCAATGGTTGACTGTTGTTAGGCGTATCCGTTGAAAGACAAACATTCATCAACGGATGAGAGGTATCCATTGACATTATCAACCATAGAAGAAGGAAAAGAAATAGCTTTAGAAATAAAAACTTAAGTAGAATATGTGGAGATTGATTTTAATTTAGGTGCCACAGATTCAACATTAGTTTCGGAAAGAAAGGATTGGTGGTCCAACAAATCATCTAAAAGATGATGACCACCAATTTCAGAGTGGGGCTTCACCATGAATTTGAGAGATGTAGAATCTGGAATTGATGTGATTACCATATCTACATCCAGAGAGAGTGTTGGTGAGTTGGGTGTTTCTGTTTCGATTGCAATGTTGAGAGAATGGGGTTGCGACTCCACATTTACAGTAGCCACGTCAATCTGATTTTGAGAAGGTACAGACACATAATCAAGGATTTTGGTCTAAACTGTGTGTGTGCCATGTGCATCCCCATAGGTTTTAGTCCTCTTTCTCCTTTCATAGGCCCTGGACATATCTTTGTAGCTTCTAGTGTCCCTATCCCTTTTGTGTTGTGTTCCTGGTTGGGAACTATTTTCAATAGTGACATCCTTTTGGGAGGATGCTAGTAGGGATGTGCTCAACTCCTTTTCAAGCACTGTTTCTTTTTGACAGGAAACATGGTGGCTTGGCTGGGACTCACTAACCTTTCCCACCTTGTCCTTGGGGTTTTGTTGATTTTCACCCCTTCCCTCACCACTCACAACCTCCTTCACTCTCCCCTCTGGTTGTTTGGAGGATTTTACAACAAGTGCCTTTTGAGAAGCACCTGAGGTTGATTTCTTTGACTTGGATCTTGGAATTTTAGGTTTGACTACTTGGGTAGGAGGCTGTGGGACATTTCCAGCCTCCATTGTAGTACTCAAAGACAAAGAAATTTGAGAAGTAGCAGTAGGGACAATAGTATAGGTTACATGACTTACCTGTGCAGCTTCAATAATGGGCAAGTATACCATGTTCACCTCGCTGTTGAGGTTCATCCTATTCAAGTCCTCAAGGACTCTCTTATTCTGAACCCAACACTCCGTGGAGTTGGAAAGGAAAGTGATAGCCAAGTTCTTTTCAATATGGTTAGCCAACATCATATAAAATCTAGCAGAATAAATATTCTTACCCCTAGACTCTTTGTGGCCTAATTTAGCACCTAGTTCAATTAAGACCATGGATCCTAGGTTAAGATATTTATCATTTAGGAACATGTATAAATATCTAGCATAGAAGTAGTAACAGCATCCCAATTGCTTATTTTACCAGAAAATACCTTAATAAAGGCATCACATAGATAACTCCACTCTTTTCTCATGCATTTTCTTTGGATTTTCTCTAGATTATTAGTGGGTAGGCTATATCCAATTGAATTTAGCATGGCAATTATGTCATTATCATTGTGTTTGTTCAAGCAGTTATTCTCAGGCAAGTTTAAACAAGTAGTAACTACATCAGCAATGCATTGATAATATGTTCCTTAATTACCTTGAAGTTTGAAAGTGATTGTCGTGTTGGTAGAGTCAAACACAACAGAGGTCCATATTTCCTCTATCACTTCAAAGTACAGGGTTGGGGCTTCAAACATTGCATGTGATAGCTTGTACCCTTGAAGATACTTCATCATCTTGTGATAAGAGCTGGTATGTTCTTTCAAGTCTACAAATACAATGATTTTTTTTCTCGTATGTGTACCCAGTGAGAGACAGTGTCTTGTTTGTGGGTGCCATTGCTGCAAAAGATTAGTTACAGAGAAAGATTTTGTGCTTTGGGAGAAAAGAGAGTGTATTTGCCTTAGAGAATTTGGGTAAAAGATAGAAAATGAGCAATTAGAAGTAAAATTCAATTTATAATTCCCCCCAAATAATTCACTAAGTTAATCAAGATAATTAAAAGAAATTACTTGATTGGTGCATGTTGCCCAGTAATTAACAATTAGAAGTGTTTTAATTATATTAATTATATTTTAAAAAAAATACGTTGGCATGTTAAAATAGGTAAACTTTTTTAAATAATTAAAAACATTAAAATAGGTTTTAAAATAAACAAGGGTTGCACTTGATATTTTTGGAAATGAGAAATTTTAGTGAGAACAAATCTAAAAGGTAATATGTTTTAATTTAAAGGTAATTGTCCGTGATATTTTTAAAAAAAGTGTAGATTTTATTAGGAAAAAGTGTTTTAATTATAAAAGACAATCCCTAATTACTATTTTTATATTATTTTATTATTTATTAAATAGAATAAATGACCTAAAACCAAAAATCAAAAATTTGGACTTTAATAATATAGTATAAAAGTCACTTATAACATAAAATTACTCAAACGGATAACTTTTTATGCAAGTTATAATCGAGCCCGGTATATAATCGAGCGCAGCTCCGGCCACATCTCCGTCTCCAATTCGGTTAGTCTTTCTCTCTCCGTATAACCTCGGTAATTTATACTTGAATTCTTTGTAAATGTGATTGTTATGCTGTTCTTTTGTGGATGAGCAAAGCGAGATTTGATGTTGTAGTTAGGGTTTGAGAGTGTAGAGAAGTGATTATTAGTTTAGTAATTAGGGTTAATTAGGTTTGAGAGTGTAATTAGGGTTTCACGCAACATTAAAAGTTATGATTTTTTGATATTAGATCCTCAGCTAATTTATGCTATGTGGTCCAAAAATCTCAAATCTCCCTATTTTCATAATTCGTTATTCCAGCAACCTCCAATTTGGATTGTTACAGATTTCTATGTTTTAGATGTTGTATATACACATCTTTATTTCCCGCTTTTGCTGTGTTGGTTTCAGTTTTACATGTTTGTATGCAATGTTAAAGTCCTGATTAAGCGCTACACATGAATGTTGAAAATTTCAGCCAGATGAACAATCCTTCTATGCACTTCTGTTTGGAAGCAAAAGATGATGATAACAACACTGTGTATCTGATTTATGAGGTGAATTATAGAGAATTATACGAGCCTCCTGCTCCAATTTTCAATCAAGTAGCCATTATCAGGGGCGGTGTTCCTTCCATGGGCTGTGGGGTTTTTAATTCCAAAATCGTCCTCGCTGGTGGTGTAGGAAAAAGAGAAAACAGAAAGTCTAATAGATATAAAGGGGTGATAACCTACGATATTATTACTCAAGAGGTGTCCAAGGAAGACATCCCTTCCATGCGTGGATGCAAAGTCAGCCCACTGGTGTGTCAGCTTAATAACAAGCTGTTTGTTTTCGATACCTATTTCAGACCACATCGGCGGTCATTTGAAGTCTATTACCCAAAACAAAACATCTGGCACAATCTAAGGATCCCATATTACACATCGTATAAGTCATGTGTTCGGGCATACTCATCGTCAGGTGGAATTAGCCGCTACTCTTGGTTTCCTTTTGGAGACTGTTTTTATGTGTCTTTGCCCAAGGACTATTGTGCATACTTCCACCATGCCAAGGACAGGTTCAACAGGTCTATTATGGGTTCCGCTGAGCCACTTCCATTCCACGGCATGGCAACTACTTACTATCAAGAGGGTTTCGATGATGATGTTGTTGTGATTTCCTTCTCCAACGGACTTGTAGAAGGACGTCGCTTTTGCATGCCTGACCATTTTTCTAAAAATACTGTAGTTATTTTGGATACTAAAAAGTGCTCCGGGTATACAAAAGAGATGACTGGCTGTTTTGCTGATCTCGGAGGTGGCAACTTTTGCCTTACTACCTTTGACAAAGAGAACATACATATCTATGTATTTATGATTCGCAGAAGTCCATGCGAAAATGGTGAAGACTTGAATCTTGAAGTGCTACAATATAAGTTGCACAAGTATAGATATGAAGATTTCTCTGGGAAAGGCTGCCAAAGTTTCAAATTTTCTGGTTGCTTCGCCCCGTGAGTTATTTTACTTCATGTTAAATATCTGTTTTGAGCACTACATTACTGTTATATTGGTAACACATCTATTTTCCTCTTCAGTCTAGGGAATGATAGGATCAAGGAGAAGGTCAAGGCCGAGGCAGCTTTACATTGTCGCAGCTTTTCATAGTGTGTGACTTTATCTTTCTCTGACTTATAAATTTTGTTGCCATGTTATGAGTATTCTTATTGTAGTTTCATGGTGATTTGAGTATAACAAGTTGATTACTGCAGTTGGGGAAACAACGAAGATACTGATGTTCCTGGAGTCCAGGTATGCTGACCCTTTATATGTCATTTGATTTAAGGATAACACATCTGCCACCAAATCACTTATTGTACACTTACAGTCCTCGTAATTGGTCTACTTCATATTGTTTTGCAGTTATCTCAATATACTGATGTTGATGATACGGACTCTGATTATTATTCGGAATCTGATTATGATTACTCTCATTATAATGCGTGATGAAAACAATGGTCCTAGAGGTTTTCCCTCGAAACATTTCATTCTTTCTCAGTTTTTCATGTTCTTGGTTAGCAAAAGACTACTGATTATGCTTCACCTTGTTGTGTAAACCTATTATCTGATGCAGCAAACTCTTAACATGTTAAAAATGTAATGTTCTCCTCAAATTGAAATGATGGTAGACGATGTTGCTTGAATTGTAAGAACAGCATAATGAGTTAGGGTGAGGTAGTGGAATCTATGTTCTGTTTATGTAATCTTATTGCATCTCTCCAGATATGTCACTCAATCGATCGTCTTCTCGGCCTACCAGTTGGCTAGAAAGAACTTGTATCTTTCTCAATAATTTTTATTTGCTTGTACATTCTTGTTCTGTTATTTTGTAACCAGTGAGTTCCTATCCCATATTTGCTTGCTATCCCATGTGCAACTGGACTATGTTCTGGAGCTGTGAAGAGAACCTTTGAATTCTGTAAACACTTTGTACCGCCTATGTTGATCATGTCCAACAATATCTTGATCTCTATATAAACTCTCATACTTAATTTTCTCCTCGATAACATTATAAGATGCTAATTGTCCATAGCCCGAAATTATGTAAAACAATCCCCATGAACATAAGCCCGGAACACAAAAAACCTCCATGTCTTTCAAATTTTCTAACAGTCCATTGTGTATCATCTTTGCTACACGTTAATCACAATCTGGCCCTAGATGGCATGCTCCTGGATTCACAACTAAAAAAAGGACATGTGTACACAATCTACTTCAACAGTAATGACGCAACTTGATGCACAGCTCTGTCTAAGTGATGAGTATCATAAACATTCATGCACGGAGATCTTAGGGATGGCAGGGATGGGTCAAGGATTTCCGAGGCCTAGGCAAAAAAATAAATTTGAGACCTTTAAAAACATCAACTTTTTATTCCTATTCTTCTCTGATGTAAAGCCTTGAATCGATCACTTAAGCCTCTTTCTTGGCTTAGGGCATTTAAACATTCTCAGTAAGAGAGGATAATATCCAGGATAATAATATATTTGATCACTTTGGAACCACATCGTAAAATCAGGATTAGGCAGAGAAATAGAAGTTACTGGATCTATATAACTACAAGAATGTAACATTTTCTTGACAGTGATCATTACATTACTTATTAGCAACTGAAAATAAAATTTTAAGGTGTTAGAGGACTGCTTAGAAGAAAGTAAGAAGTGGCTAAATAAATAAATGTTGAAAACAAACAATGTAGCTTTGTTTAGAGGAAGTTTCTGTATACAAGTTACTTGAGTGGTGTGCATCCATGGCTTCTGGTTCACTGAAGGAGAGGAGGTTCTAACCAAAAGAACGAATTGAACACATATTCCCGTGATTTATGCAAAAGATCAGCTATATCAGAACTATTCGAGGAGCAAACCAGGCATCCAGAATCAAGATACTCTATCATTTCTTCAACAAAAGTATATTTGTCGCTAACAATCAATGCTGGTGGATCTGTTATGTTCACAGGAATCCAAACCTTGTTAGACCAATCAAACCTTTTTGTAGCATTGCACTGATAATTGTACATGAGCTCACCGTTTCTCATAAACACTCTGTATGGGCTATTTGGATCATATCTAGCAATATCTTGATCTCTATATAAACTCTCATAGTTAAGTTTCTCCTCAATAACATTATAAGATGCTAATTGTCCGTAGCACGAAACTATGTAAAACAATCCCCTAATGAACATAGGCCGAGAACACTCAAAACCTCCAAGTCTTTCAAATTTTCTAACAGTCCACTGTTTATCACCTTTGCGACACGTTGTGACAGTGAAATCATGAGAATTACCTGCATCCAAGAGTAAGAATACACAGTCCGCAGACTCAGGGTTGGAAGAAAATGTTTGTATAAAACAATATGAAGGGGTTAAGGAAGGCAGTTGCATAAGTTTTTTGGTTAAAGGAGAGAATAACATGAAGTATATACGAGAATCAGAAGATCTTGTTCTTTCACTAATGGAGATAAATAGCCAGCCTTGTTTGCAAAAAGTCCTGATACGGTTCCATCTAAGAGCTGGAATGCACAATTCAGTGAAAGATATTGTGTGAACCGAAACATGTTCAACTAAAGAATACGATGGATCATAGAGTCGGCATTCTAACGCAGTGGTAGGATTTTGATCGGTACGACCAACCGTCACCCACCATGGTAATTTTGACGTGCTAGTACAAGCAATGGGTTTAGCATCCCGCCAGGACTTGCAAACTGCACGAAAACGAACCCGATCACTGACACAAAGTCTGCCAATGATGTCTCCTAGTAAATCTGCAACGAGTTCAGACCATGAAACTTCTCTATTCATATCTGTTTTTCCACAAATTATTTGCTCCCCCTCAGTTTCTTCCATGCTTCTCGAAACAAAAACAATAGAAAACTAGACAGTTTTAACTTTTCTTTGCTCTCTTCTTTCAGCCCTAATCATGTATATATAATTTATCGTACCTACAAATCCTAATATTTATTTTAGATAATAAAAGCACAAAAGTATGGTAAAGTCATATGCCATAGCAAAATAATATTACGTATTGCCATATATATGATAAGGAATATATTTACTTTCCAAAAAAAAATTTATAAACTTTAAGACGTTTAAGTTGCTTTCAAGAAATCCCCGTTTTGTAGCTTCTACCTTCTAGTCTTCTAAGATCACAATTCACAACTTATACTGTGAACCATTATAAGAGACTAAGATCTGTGCAACTTATACTGTGAACTTGCCAATGAGGTGGTACTAGAGAAACAGAACGATTTCATGTCGTTATATCTAATGGTCAAGAAATAGTGAAAACATGGCGTGTTAGAGCTTGGTCACAGTCGGAGGAAAGGGAGTAGGACTACTGAATTGAGTACTGAGCAATTTAAAAGCAGTCCGAATATAGGCAGCACATAGTCAAAGTCACGGGCAGTCTGGGAAAATAGGCTTAACAACGGATACTCCTGTAGTCACCTAATTGACCAAAATTGCAAAGCATTTCAAACAATTTAGCTATGTTTTAAGCTCAGATAGCAGACTTCACTGTTGAGATCAGTCCTCTGCTATTACTGCCGCTGGGGTAGCAGAAGTGAGCCCCTGGTCTAAATCATCACAATTCGAAAACGGACATGTACACAATTTGCTTCGACAGCTATGACACGACTTGATGCACAACTCTGTATAAGTGATGAGTATCACAAACATTCATGCACGAAGATTTCACAATGGCAGGGATGCGTCAAGGATTTCCGAGGCCTAGGCAAAAGAATAAATTTGAGACCTTTAAATACATCAACTTTTTCTTCCTAGTCTTCTCTGATGTAAAGCCTTGAATCGATCACTTAAGCCTCTTATTTAGCTTAGGGCATTTAAAGAGCACAAAGAGTTAGCATACAAGACTATAGGCTACTGTGTGATTAAGCAAAGATTGACTGCCGTTTCAGGTGCGCAACCAGAAATTGGGCTTGAAGCTCTCACCTTACCAACTAGCCGGCAGCTGATGGCTATTGGTCACGCCAGCCTTCCGCTTCGCTGAGCCAAGCTTGCTCAAGACCATGAGATCCAAGAGACTGTGCTCGGTCATCATCATTCGTCCCCCTTCTTGGTCTACTTGGGTTCCAACTTTATCTACGGAGCGATCAGCCCAACGTGGGACAGAATAGAACCACCGCCTGCATGAGCTCATCCATCCAAACTAAAGAAGACTTAGAAACCAAGAAGAGTAGAATAAGAAAGACTACTTTAATGATAGAATAAGAAAAGATAGGAGTTCCCCATAGTAA
This sequence comes from Heracleum sosnowskyi, assembly GCA_030848705.1. Classification (NCBI taxonomy): domain Eukaryota; kingdom Viridiplantae; phylum Streptophyta; class Magnoliopsida; order Apiales; family Apiaceae; genus Heracleum; species Heracleum sosnowskyi. The sequence continues at coordinate 135,884,580 of CM061238.1, read as the reverse complement.
GACCCTGCTACGAGTTGTCCGGCAGCAAAGACTTTCTAAATGGGGTAAAAGAACTTGGGATCGTTGATCTCTTCAATAATCAACATAATTTATCTTGAAATATTTTAGAATCATGATATATATAAACATATATAAGAGTAATATAATATTTGGGGACTTCTAAAATGGCCGAGGGAAATGACTTACACGGCTATAAAAAGAACTAGCCATATCTGAATTTTACCGCTTAACAAAGAATTATTGCAGATGGACCAGGCACTCAGGTGAAGTCTTCTTCACTCGGAAATGGGATAGAAATATAATCAAGCAGCAGTAGAAGATATCTGTTTGTGTTATCCCTGCTCGGAGTACAATTACAGGCATACTTACACTAGAAAGTACTACAATCCAATCGATGACTGTCACGGGTTTTGGCTCAGTCGGGGGCCTTCAGTAGCATCCTACTTCAGATGCCACAGTTTTAACTAATAGATTTGTGAAAATGAGGAATATGCTAAAAGATATTGCCCATGTAAAACCAGCGGTCGCACATTTTGGCTTAAGCAGACGCACAAACTGGCCTAAATAAAATGCACTGAAAGGAAATCATATTGAACACCGACAGAGATTATCTCATGTTATGTTTCAATTATGTTCAAACAATTAAACCTTGGTTGAGCGGATGCACGAATTTGCCTACGTACACAGCACTACAAGAAAATCATATGAACACAACATAGGCTACCTCTCATGTCCCAATTATGTTGAAGTGATTCGAGTTAAAAAATGCATGATCGTAAGCATAATCACACTTACCAACCAGACTTCAATTTATAAGTTCCAGTTTCAAAGGGTTCAGATTGTTTGTGTATATAAACAAAATATTTAATTGAACCACATGGTTTTACTTACTCTCAGAGCCTATATCTCCCATCAATCCTTTGAATTACTCCATTAGAGCTTAAGAACCACAACATGTTTGATGCAAAGAAACCCCCTAATGGTACACATGCATGTGGCCTAAACTATACACTACACCACTTTCAACCATAATCATACATTCGCTATGCATTTAACTATTTTAAAAGCTTTTTTATCCTTAAAATTCTAATAATTAACAGTTTAGATTTTAGAATTTGAATATTCTGTATATGCATGTATAATTAAACTCATATTACTGTTTCTGGTTGCAATACTGCCAATTTCGAGAGTAGAAAACTCCTCGAACAATGCACGAGAAATATTAAAACTTACTACTCCTTTGTATAAACATACTCTGAAATTTATCCACAAAACTCTTAGAAACTACAAAGCAATGGTTCATTATCTTTTGAGTTGATTCACATTGTGGTAACTCTGAAATTTATCCACAAAACTCTTAGAAATAAATGTTTGGTAATGTCTACCATTATAACCATTAACCAATGTGATACACCAAAGAGAAGTACATAAAGTAAGGCATAGAGAAATAGATTAAACAAAGTGTTTTCTTTGATTTTCCAGTCCAAAGAGCCAAGGCTCGATACAAATCAGAATAGGCATGGCCTTAAACCCACCTATCTTTCCAATTAATTACTTAAGATATCTTAGAGAGCTGATTCCTAAAAATATTTCTTATGAGCACATATTTTCACACCCCATTGTAATTTACCATATTTATCCACCTGATTTTGGCGACTAATATACAGTGTTCTGCTATTTGAAAGTCTATCACAATGACCTTATTTGAGGTATAAAATGTTGTCATTTGACGTGGTGGTTGTTTTAGGGGAAGGGGCGGAGATGGGTCCAATAATAAGAGATGAGACAGATGATAAAATAATATGACACAAAGTACATATTTACCCGAGTTCAACACTTGAACTTCAAAAGCAAATCAACCCGAATCCAACAATCAGAAACGGAAGTAGTTCTTGGACAAGCTATTTGACATGCAAAGTAAAATGCAGTGTGAAGAATCTGCAAAGCTGATGCACAATTGAACTGAAATTTGACAACCAAAGTGGCCAATGATATGTTAATGGCAACTTGTAAAGATTAAGAATCCAAAAATGGCGCTAAATAAGCTGAACATATTTAAAATAATTGAGAGCATAAGATTAAATTGATTCTGTTGAACATATACCAAACAAAAAATGTTTCAGCCAACTACGAAGCTTGTAATGCAATCCCACAAGTGCAAAGGACATACACAAAGAACCTAAAGCACAAGGTACTGAAATTATATCTGTAAAAGCAATAAGTGCTTACTTTGTGCAAATCCTTAAACATGAAATACTTGCACATTACAGCATAGTCACTCCGTCCTCCTAAGTATAATGCACCAATTTGATTTGTCATAAAAACGATCAACAACAACTGCATTTTTCATACCAGAAACTAACCTGCAAAGGGGCCACAAATGATGATGTTACTAGTAATAAAAAGTATACAGCTTCAAGCAGTGGAAAAATATGGTACAGTCCTGATAAAGGTAAGAAATACTTCTGTGTACTGTACTACTATTCCATAAGAAGTGGACTCTTGCCAAAGGTACAATGACAGATAAACCCTATCCTGTGGGATAGTTACTCTATAGATATATTTATAAAACAAAAATTCCCATGTGCTTTTTGGATACTTGGGTTTTGCTATTATTTTTTCTGATAATTTAACCAAAGACAAACTTAGTTCAATCAAGTAGCATCTATGATATCATCATGCATTACCTTTCAAGCTCGCCTTGACTAAAAACATGGTAGTATCTGTTGTACACTATAGCGCCCTTCTTATCATCTTTCTTGGCCAGACCACTTGCGACAGCACCTACAGAAGCTCCACTCACTTCAGCTCGATGATAAGGCAAGTGCCAAGGAACAAAATATTCCTGATGGCTTTCACCTTCTTCTCCAGCTTCAAAATCCATGAAGTGATCTTGTCCTTCAGAGGCTACTAGCCCATTTTCTGAACCCTTCACGGCAGAAGACGAATCTCTGAACTTATTTAACTTCTCTTTTAAACCATTTTCCTCAGCTTCTGGGATGCTTTCAAGAGTAAAGGACGAAGAACTGCCAAGACTGAAGGGTGAAGAACTGCGGGTCCGGGGACTGCCGGGTCCTATCCACTCATCGACATACTTATCTGTTAGTGGTGTCCATTTGTTAAGAAGTGTTTTGTCCTCTTGCTCCACAGCCCAAACTGTAATTAGAACAAGGCCGCCACGTTTGACGACTCGGACTAATTCGTCTATTGCTTTTTTCCTCCTAATCTCTGTACTCAGATGATGTAAAACAGCAATAGAGATAGCTGCATCGCCATAACCACTTCGGTAAGGAAGATTTACGGCATCTGCAACAACTACTTCATTCCCTCTATCTGCACATATACCCACAAGTGGAGCACTGATGTCACAGCCTATAAAAACACTATCCGGAGTTAAGCCTAAATACTTCCCATTTCCGCATCCAGCATCCAGTATAAGAGACCCCGGAGCCAATGAATTCAAAAAAGTGGCCACTTTTGGCCATTTGGCAAAACGAGTAGAACTGAAATGTGGAGCAATTGCATCATAGACACGATGAACATATTTCTTTTCAATTTCTGGAGTTGATTGTACACTTGAGGCTACACATTCTTTAAGGATGGGGCTCGCAGGCACAGACTGTTCCTCTCGAGCAATAGACTCAACACCAAGAAGAGATGTATCCAAATTAGAGGAACCACATGTTTTGAATCCACTCATAACTATTTTATTTGAACTAGATGTACCTTTCAACCACCTGCTGAGATTTACAACACCAATGACCATCCCTGTGAGTCATAACAGATATACTTGCAGTCCGGTCGTACCAAAATTTTAAACTTTCAAAATCAAAAAATAACAACAATACAGAAAGAACATGCAACCTAGCAATTACCATGGCTTTATAAAGAAACCAAAAGGCAAGTGTAACAAGATTTAAACCAAATTAAATCAAAGAATAAATGAACGAGTTAAAGGGAAGCTGCTAGTACAATAAAGAAAAACAACGTCCATAATAAATATGGATATTTATTGGCATTTTCTACATTTTAAATTCACATTATCTTTAACCTGAACAACCTCACCTTCCTCAATTCTTAACTCCGCATTATAATTAATGTAACCTGTTATCTCCAAGATCTCAACAGGTTCTTAACCAATCAGATTGTATTTGATGGCAACCTTTATGTAGATTTTAGGTCAACCAAAACACCTTGGGTAAAGTTGTCCGAGTTTGGGATCAGAGCTCAGATAATCGAATTAATACCCTACGTATGGTTTGTTTTGTAGTTGGGAAAAGTTGTTTGTTATCTACAGAACACAAGTCTATTTACAATTGAGGAACTACATGTTCCAAGTTATTGGTTGTTGAGGTGAATCTTTCTTGGTCGCCATAAACATATAACGAGCATGTTTATTGAATTATATATTTATAATAAATATGAAACATACATTCAGAAGAAAAGTAGGTAGAATTTTACATAAAAATTTATCAAAACTAGCTAATGTTCAAACAGGGACCTTTTTCATCATTTCATGTACGTCTCAGAAACAAGTAAAACCTGTAGCTTGATCTATAAAAATCATGAGAGCAAGATACTTAATCTGAATGCTTTACTGCAGCATATTTCAGACGTATTTAAAAGCAACTACCTTGACAAATTCTTACGAGTTGCTAACGTGAAGAATTGGTTTGTGCATTTGTGGACAGTTACTTGCATTGGTAGTGCTCTGCGATGTGATTGTGTATGTGTAGCACAATGATCAAATTCAAATAATTACAGGTTCAAACTTCAAACATTCAGAGTATATATGTATGCAAAAATGGGGTGAACTAAGAACCAACTTGATAGGAATTAATGGGGCGTTTGGATAGTTGTCGGGAATGGGAATGACATGGAATCCCAGGGGTAGGGAGGGTATGATTTACTCACCTAAACGGAACGAGCTTCCCATTCCATAAAACTAAATTACTCATCCAAACACTAACACATGGAATTGAGGTTCCAATTCCCGTTAACCGACCTCATTAACCATGAACCAGACCTTTAGTGTCCACAAATTCTAAAAGAAAGGCAGATTGACAAGATAACAGGTACTTGGTTCAAAAACATTAAAAATTTGCAATAAAATCACATTTATCCCCTAATATATGTTGTCATTGCTTACCATGTCGTCTTCTTCTAACCTAGATGATAAAAGTTATTATTAAAAAATTTGAGTTTCAGAGCATCTGCACATAATGATATGGCCACAGTTACGCAATTTACCTCTCGTAAAGGCAAATTTGTAACTTCATAGACTTACTGGGCTTATTATATACATGACCAATTTACGCAATCTTACATAACATTGTTAGCAAAATCTGTACTAGGCTCAAATTCTTGCTAGGCAATTCATCGAAATTCATAGACTTATCGGGTTCACTATATACATGGCCAATATACGCAATCTTACATAACATTTTTCACAAAATCTGTAGTAGCCTCAAATTCTTGCTAGGCAATTCATCAAAATCCGCTATTATCCGGGTGAATAGATACAATTCATAACACGAAAACAAAACTACCTAATATCCAACACTTCCGATCAAAGCATTTGTTTCTAAAACAACCCTTTATGTGAAGACACAACATGCAGCAGTATAACTTATAAGCACAGCAAGTGACATACTATTCCAATATAACAATGCTAAAATTCAACAAATAATTCTCAGAGGACTTTTATCAAACACTTTACATCATACACAAATAAATAGGTAAAACAATATAAATTGAGCAAGAAAACAATTCAAATTCAAACAAGCAATGAATCAAATACATAAATAAAGCATTGTAGATGTAGAAGAAACAAAGGGGCATTTCATTTTCTTACCCACAAGAGAGAAAGAGGATGAAGTAGCAGCAAAGACAAGTTGATTGTAATTACTGTTAGGGCTGACTTTCATTTACATCTGAAAATTAACAGTGCGATGCTTTTTGTTGGGCGGCGGGTGATTTATTATTTTTATACTCCCTCCGTATATTTTTTACCCACATTTCAAAGCGTTTTGAGTCTACCGATATTTAAAATTATTATTTTTTAAATTTTTTTTAAAATTAAACTTTCTTTTATATATTTTTATTAAAAAAAGAACATTTTAAAAATAATAAATTTAAGTACCCGACCAAAGTACCTACGATACGGTAGATATGATAGTCATTTTTCTAAATTTACAGACATTTTAGTCTTGACTATAATTTTAACATAAGTTCTAATAACACATTATATACCATCATTTTAGTGAAAAATGGTATACTATATAATGATTATTATTTGATAATTGGAGATTTAATGGAATACAAATCGAATATATAAGAGTAAATTGAAAATTAATTGAAACGGCTTATTGGAGTATAAATTGAATATATTGGAATAATATATTAATATTCTATTTACTTACTTTAAAAATGTAGAAAAAATTTAGTAATCAAATTTTGAATTAATTATCAAATACAAATGAGTTAGTGTCATTTGTAGAAAGTATTAAGCAATTTAATATTACAATGAAATATTTCTGGCAAAAAAAATGAAATATTGTGTTTTCGAGAAATAAAGATAAGAAAAGAATTGAAGTTAAGAGAAAATATAGTAATGAAGTAAAGGGAATGTATATTTTATATTTTATGTTTTCCAGATTTTGTAAGAGAAGAAAATAAATCCGAGATAAGTGAAATGCTCAATACAATCTAACACAAAAATAACAATTTAAACAACGAGCGTTGTACGCGACCTGTGCATAGGGCTTTTCCTTATTTTTATATGCATAAACATCACAATATCTTCAACGACTAACATATATGAGCGTGTTCGATCAGGGGTGTACATGGATTGGATTGGTAAAATCAATCAACCCGATTTAAATGGGTTGGGTATGTGTTTTGATTTTTTTAAACCGAACCAATCCAACCCGATTAAAAATAATAAATTTAATTAAAATATATGATAATAATTAATCCAATACATTACTCTTGATTTAGATTATTGATTCATTTTATACATAGGACAAAGATAGACAGCAAGAAGTCCTGCTGCTGCACTTGGTTTATTTTCAGTCTGAAGTTTACAATAGCATGTTAACGGCTAACAAGACTAGTAAAGCCCAATTAACAAGAGATGCTAGAAACCCCGTGATTTCCCATAAATTCAGTGGTAACATTTACAATACCCCATTTAATAAAAATTAGGATTAGAGTTAAGAGTCGCAAAGAAACTCGGAAACTAGAACACCGTCTATGGTAAACTTTGACCCGTTAACATCTTTATTATTAAATTGAACTCCTACTTATTTAATACAAAGGACGGAGCTCACCTTATTTGTCATCTTTTAGTGTGTTTTAACTTAAAGATTTGAGATTTACTGTATTTGAGATGGATATGTAATATTTTGCTGACTTTCATTTTCGGTTTATTAAATTAGTACTTGTTGCTTGATAAAAAATTTATATATTTATTAACCCGATCAATCCAACCCGAACCGAACCAAACCGAACCATACTAGATGGGTTGGATTATGAATTTGATTTTTATGGGTTGGGTTGAAAATTTGCAAACCCGATTTAATTTGGTTGGGTTGTTAAAATCCCGTAACCCGCCCAACCCAAACCGTGTACACCCTTACCGGTTAGTGTTAATATAATATATTAAAATTTAAATTTTTTATTTAAGTTTTAAAAAATATGTGACCACAATTTCAGATCAATTAAAATTAATATTAATCTATTAAAATTTATTTTTTTATTGAAAAAGTATCATTTAAAATTATAATATATTATTTTGAAAAAATAGTCAACCATTATAGCAACGTCATTGGAGCACACCTACAGATTCAACAAATTTTAGCCAACTATTATTTTATATTATTTTAACTATCTTTAAACATAAACATGATTTAGCAGTACTTGTGACATATATGGAAAATGAATTATAAATTTATATTCAATTACCTTAGATGATACATAATAATGTACACGAAACACCATGTCTTTTGACCAGGAGATAGGTGATGGCCAAATTTTATGTGACCGTGACATTTTGGTATTTAACTCTACAATTAAAATGATTACTTCAATTTGATTTATTTTATTATTCATAATTTTAGAAAAGATTATTTGAATCTTGTTTGGAAATATAATTTTTATAATTATACCAGTTAATATTTTTCTAACTTATAATTTTTTTATTAATTAAATAATTTTTGTACCGAAGAATTTCATAGTGGGATGTTGATATCTTCATAAAAATATGTAATTTAAATAAAGAATGAATAATGGGGGAACCTGTTAGATTCTAAATAATATAATACTTACTATGAGAAAGATTTATGTTGCTAGAAAAGGGTTCCAATGTGAACTAATCATTTCCACCCCTTACACATGTATAACTGCCCCATGATTCTCTCTATACCATGAATAAAAGAATTGTAACTCCAATACAATCAATATTATTTGTAACCCCCACAATCAATATTTGTAACAACAACATTTGTAACTCCCACATTTATTCACAAGATAAATCATATTTCATTTTTATATTAATCAAATAAAAGTCAATTTTACAACATCTCACACTTGACTAATTTGATAAATATCTATGTAACTCCCACATTTCTCACATATTAAGAACATCATTTGAGTTTATACTCTTCTCGTCAATTTATTAAACACCACATCGCTAGTGATAATTTATGTTCTTTTCTTGCCTTTAATCATTCTAATTTCTTGGTTGCAACCTCAATTTTCTTTAGACAATAAACAAATTAACTCTTCAAAATCTCAATCTAGATGAAAACATTTAACAAAGAAATTCAAACATTTTATTGAACAATTCCAACATTTACTTTAAACATCTCATGGGTTTACAACTTCCCATTATTGACACACTTAAATTTTAAAAAAATCATGATCGGGCTCACATTCGCCCGATAGTCCATTATCGATATTCTTTTGTTACGATTCAAAGTTTGAACAACTCATGATCGGGCTCATACTTGCCCATAGCATACACCTTCTTATCCTTTCCAATTGAGGCCCTGTTATTATAAAAACGCACTTCCAATCCATTTTTAAGTAGTGCGGGAACAGAAACAAGGTTACGTCTCATGCCTGGAGCAAACATCACATTCTTCAGGACCATCACACTATCCTCAAGATCCAGCCTATAGGTACCAATACCCACCACATCTAAGTAGGTATTATTTCCCATGAATATTCTTTGTTCTCCCTTCTTCAACTCTTGATACTCAATCAAGTTATTCTTAGTCTTCGCAATATGACGGGTTGCACCAGAGTCAATCCACCATCCATCAACGTCTGTAGCAACATGACCGGCATTACACTCGATAACTCCCACAAACTCACGTTTACTTGGTCCTCTTTGTTCTTGGACCTTGCCTTCAGCTTCTTCTTGATTCTCAGAACAATCATTCTTAAAATGTCCATACTTTCCACAAGCATAACAACTTCCTTGTGGAAACTTCTTCTTTTGCTAATGTGGCTTGAAAAATCTTCCTTTTGAAGGGCCTAGCCTTCCTTGCCCCTTATTTTGAAAACTTGATCTAAACTTTGTCTGAGCCAAGTTCAACTCCAAACGTTTACGGCTATTCACCAAATCATGTTCCATGGCTAAAGCCGCCGAGAGCTGAGATGCACTCTTGATTGTTCCATTCAACCTTAGAGTTGTAGCAGCCATGTTAAGTGAGCTTGGTAGGCTATTCAAGATCCCCGTAATTTGCATATTCTCGGAAAGCTCATTTCCTGCCGCCGCCAAATCCTTGGCCATCACCAACATCTTGTTACAATGATCAATTACATTATCACTTTCACTCATCTTGCAGGTGTTGTACTTGTGTAATAAAAGTTGCACATTCACATCAGAAATTGCATCATAATTTTCTTTGAGCGCATCCCAAAGCTTCTTGGCACTTTCATAAGTTTCGAAGACCTTGATTAGATTGTCTTCCATAAACATTAACATAAGACTCTTTGCTTTATGGTCGCAAATTTTCCACTCCCCATGCTCCTTCTTTTCAACATCAGTGGGTTCATCTCCCAAAATTGGGCCATCCTTTTCAATGCCACTCTCCAAATTATCATGAATTAATCCATATCTGATTTTCCGGCTCCACATGTCGTAGTTAGTGTCGTTCAATCTTTCAATCTTTGTCAATTCTGATGCAATCAATTTGCTTGCCATTTCAATCTATCAAAAACAAATTAAAATAAATCAGAAATCATATTTTGAACAAATAAATGCATTAACGCAAATCTAAAATAGTGAAAAAAAAACTAACTGAATAAAGCATTAGAGATATTCTATTGAGCAGAAACAAAATTAAAAGATAAGTTTTCTACTAAAATTGGCCGGCATAAAAAAATAAATTAACAGCATGGATACAGACGAGATAGCACTAAAAAAAAATAAGCTGGGCACAAGAAACAAAACTGTGCCAACCCCGCACAAGGATGAAGCATGCTAAACTTGCAAGTCACAAAACAAAAATTTGACATATTACAATTTAAAACATGCCACAAAAATAACAACACACCTAAAAAATTAAAAAAAATAGAGGAAACAACCGAGAAAAAACAACTATAAAAAAAAATTTAAAGAGACACTTAAATGATAATAATAAAAAACATGACAACAATAAAATAAAAAAAATTATACATGAATAAACAAAATAAAAGTAAACTCACATGCTAATCGGGACATAAAAAAAACAAGAACTGGTGCAAGTGGGTGTCTAAAAAAAACTATGAAGTGTGTGGATACAAGACAATGCAATAAAATAAAACTAAAGATCACAAAAACCTACACATACTAGTGCCTAGTGCCTACAACAAAAGAAACATGTAATATAAAAGAATGAAAAAGCAGTAAGTCTAGTCATGAAGACTAAAAAAAATTAGGATACAGAGCTACAAAGATAAGTCTTTCCAGCCAACTCAAAAACACAGAAACCGAGGAACAAGAGAGTATAAAAAAAAACGTGACACATGGAGAGATGGAGATGAGACAGGAAAAAAACTCCCATGAAAAAAAATGGATGGCTGGTGGAGTGGTTGAGGCTCTGATACCATTGTTAGATTCTAAATAATATAATACTTACTATGAGAAAGTTTTATGTTGCTAGAAAAGGGTTCCAATGTGAACTAAGAGCAAACAACTTTTTTGTGTGCTTTTTCATTGGAAATCCTTCCACTATTTATAGGCTTTCTTAGTCTCATTTCCACCCCTTACACATGTATAACTGCCCCATGATTCTCTCTATACCATGAATAAAAGAATTGTAACTCCAATACAATCAATATTATTTGTAACCCCCACAATCAATATTTGTAACAACAACATTTGTAACTCCCACATTTATTCACAAGATAAATCATATTTCATTTTTATATTAATCAAATAAAAGTCAATTTTACAACAGAACCATCATTTGGTCCCACAAAATAATTAGTTAAAACATGACTTTTGCTGTGATTCTGAAAAACCCAGATTTTACCGATTAAATTTTGATTAATCTTCTATAAGGTGCCCGAATGATTTAGAATTAATGAAAAAATGAGGAATTAATTGAAAGATTTAATTTGAGTAAAAATCAGATTTATTTTAATATTTTAGATTATTTGTTATAAAATTCTGATTAATTTAATTATTTATTATCTAAAATGTATTTTATCATATCATAAAATTTATAATTATTCATATTTGATCGAAAAAAATACTCATAAATAAAAATTAATCGAATCGTAATTTTCAATTTTTACAACACTGTATTTAGCTAGTTTGTTTCAACGCAAATAAATATGAAGATAAATTCATGGGTTAGGTAGAAATACTAAGCCCTACTTTGTGCACTAAACAGCTTTTTGAATGTTTTTAAGTCTAAAGTTTTCAAACCGAATCCATTGGATTGAAGTTCGGTCCATGTTTGACACACATTAAAACTTCGATAAATTAATATTAATAAATTACAAGGAAATTTATTAATTTATTAATAATTATTTAATTTATCAGAGATATATCATTTTAAAATTTTATAATATATATAATTCTCAGAATAACAAATTTATAAATTTATATTTATTATGATTTCATTTATAAATACTCAGAAATATTCATAAATTTGAATAAATAATATTTATGAAGTTAAGTAAATTGAATAAATTTATGAATTTAATTTAATTATACATACATGAATTTATATAAATTAAGTACATTCATTAATAATACTAAACCTAATTACATTGGGTAATTTTTTGCATGAAAAAAAATTCAAGAGGAAATACAAGGAAACATCAATTTCAAAAGAAGTTATATTGAAGTCTTATTATAAAAGTGCATCATAGAATAAATATCTATAATTTTAATGTAATATGTAATTAATAATTTATAAATTATATGGGAATTATATGCTCTAATAAAAATATATTATCCTAAAAATTTAGCGAATTATTAATTTACATTAAAGAACCCGAGTTGGGACTACAAAATATATTAAGTAATCGAGTCTATTAATTTATCTACGCAACACAATTGTAAAGCTTTATAATTTGAAATAATTTAAAAGTATCTAATAAAATATTTAAAGTAATTCATTATATTTTTTTTATAAAATAATAAGATAAAGTAATTAATTAATAATGCTATTCACTTGTACTCAGTGTTCTAAAAATCGTCCGATTTTTCAAAAATCGCCGATAAATCGCTGATTTATCGTTTAAAAATATTTGACCGATTCGATTTTTGAAATCCGATATATCGCTATGAATTATTTTTAAATGATTTATTACATTATAAATAAGGCTAATATATTAAATATATTTAAAATATTACAATTTATCCGATTTTTGTTCTGATTTATCATTCCGATAAATCCCCGATTTACCGATAAATCACTGTACGGTACCTCAACCGATTTGTTCCCATTTCCGAAATCTACGACCATGCTCGTACTGCTTACTCCTTTCACGAAATAAGGGACATTTCGCATTTATCCTAATACTAGCTTGAAACCCGTGCGATGCACGGATTGTTAATTGTTATTTTATTTTTATTTTTTTAATATTTTATTAATTGTAATTGTGCAAAGAATAAGTAGACATGTTAAAATAGCTAAACACTTTTAATTAATTAAAAACATTAAAACAAATTTTAAAATAAATAAGTATGGGGTTGCCCGTTATATTTTTGAAAATAAGGGGTTTTAGTTAGAAAAAATGTAACATATATTTAGTTTAGAAAGGTAAATGCCTGTGATATTTTTGGAAAATGAGGTTTTAAAATTTAATAATTAAAAGTATTTAAATACGTTTTAAAATAAATAAGTAAATGGTTTCTTGTGATATTTTTGGAAAAAGAATGGATTTTAGTGAGAAAAATAGAAAAAGTAAATTGTAAAAGGCAATTTCCCGTGATATATTTAGAAAAAAAGGAACTTTTTAGAAAAAATATATAATGTATTTTAGCTGAAAAGGTAATTGGTTATAAATAGGTATTTGATTATTTATATTTTAATATTTGTAGTAATTGCATTTTTTAAGAAAAATAGGTAGACATGTTAAAATAGGTAAACTTTTAAAAAATAATTATAATATTAAAATAGTTTTAAAAATAAATAACTAAACGTCCGTGATATTTTTGGAAAAGGAGGGGTTTTAGTAAGAAAAAATAGAAAAACTAACATGTTTTAGTTAAAAAAGGTAATTGTCCGTGATATATTTGAAAAAGTAGGGGAATTTGTTAGAAAAAATAGAAAAAATAATGTATTTTAGGTGAAAAAGATAATTGGTTATAAATATGTAATATTATTATTTAATAATATATTTCTATAAATAATTAAGGTTAATTAAGTAAAAACACAAAGTACAGTTAATTAAGGGCAATTAAGTAAAATTACAACATACCATACCGACCAACCAAAATTAAGGGCAATTAAATAAAATCATAACGTACCATACCGACCAACCAAACTTTTAATGTTTCGTCTATTATATAATAGTACTAGCTTATATCCCGTGCGACGCACGGTCTTCTTTAATATTTTCTTATTTTTATTTAGATTTTAGTTATTATATATAATTTGATAAAATTCTAATATATATATACCGGATTTATAAATCTAACAATTTAATATCTAAATTTAATATATTCTTGACGTAATCTGTAGTAGTATTTTAGATATTAAAATATAAAATATTTTAAAATAACAGATCTAATGATTCGTATTTTTTTACTCTTAAAAATCTAAAAAAGGACTCAAATGTAAATATCAAAATATGTGCTCGTGTAATATACCGAGTTTATTTGAATATACTATTACTTTTATTTTCATTAATTATCTCGTTTAAATTGAATGTTAAAAAAATTATAATAAACATGAATTTCATAAGTTTAATATAATAATATTACCAATATATATGTCTTTTGCCGTGTTATTTTTAATTTGAACATGAGTTGTTTCAGTTAAAAAATATAAAACAGGTAATATTCTTAAAAAGACAATTAGTTACTTATTCACAATTATATAAATTATATTACTTTTTTTATATATGTCGTCTGCATTATTTTTAGAAAATTAGTTGTTTAAGTTAGAAAATATAAAAGAGGTAATGTGTTTTAGCTGAAAAGAATAAATAGTTATTTATTAATATTTATATAAAACAATATTACCATTGTATATTTATTTTGCATGTATTATATTTAGAAGATAAGTTGTTTTAGTTAGAAAATATAAAACAAATAATGTGTTTTAGCTGTCGGTTATAAATATATAATAATATTACCATTTTATATATATGTTGCCCGTCTTATTTTTAGAAAATGATTTGTTTTAGTTAAATAGATATATGAAATAGGTAATATGTTTTAGCTGAAAAAGGTATTTGGTTATTAATAAATTGGTTTCCATATATGTGTATTTAGAAGATGAGTTGTTTTATTTAAAAATATAAAAATAATATGTTTTAGCTGAAAAAGGTAATCGTTTATAAATATATAATAATATTACCATATTATATATATGTTGCCCGTTTTATTTTTAGAAGATGAGTTGGTTTAGTTTAAAAATAATATAAAATAGGTAATGTACTGAAAAAGGTAATTGATTATTAATAAATTGGTTATAGATAGGCCCGTGAATCGGCCCAAATACCGACCGATCGACCGACTGACCGACCGACCAAAACTTTTAATGTTTCGTCTTTAATAATATAGTATAGATTGATATATTTAATAGTCAGCCGATTATCGATTATGTCCCATGTGATAAAAATCGGAAATCAAAATTAATCACTTGAAATATCTGTAAATCGATAAATCGAGAATTGATTAGAATAAAATCGAATCGGACAATGGAATAAAATCTTAGAACCACGGTTATGTACGCTTCCCTCATTTTGTTTTTTATTGATAACTAGCTTATAACCCGTGCAAAGCACGGGATCTTTTAAATATTTTAATTTTAAATATGATTTTTTGTTTATAAAATAAAATACAATAATTGATATAATTTTAACTTTATTTATATTTTTAGAATAAAATTTAATATGTTGTTGGTCGGATATATTGCAATTTATCTATTGTTATTTTTTATGTATAAAACTACAAATTATACCATATTTTGCTTATTATCGTTTAGTATAGATTTAGTATAAATTGGTTAGAATATATCGCAATTTATTTATTTTTATTTTTTTTTATTTTGAATTAACTAATATTAAAAAAAATCACAAAGTAAATGGGTGACTAAAAAGGAAGGTGCTAACCAAACTATCAATTATCCTATTGTTTGGCTATTATAGTTTAGTATTTATCTATTTTTAATTTTTTTATTTTGAATTAACTAATATTAAAAAAAATCACAAAGGAAATAGGTGACTAAAAAGGAAGGTGCTAACCAAACTACCTATATCGCAATTTATTTATTTTTATTTATTTTTATTTTGAATTAACTAATATTAAAAAAAATCACAAAGTAAATGGGTGACTAAAAAGGAAAGTGCTAACCAAACTATCAATTATCCTATTGTTTGGCTATTATAGTTTAGTATTTATCTATTTTTTATTTTTTATTTTGAATTAACTAATATTAAAAAAAAATCACAAAGGAAATAGGTGACTAAAAAGGAAGGTGCTAACCAAACTACCAATTATCCTCTGGTTTGGCTATTATAGTTTAGTATAGATTCGGTCACCTCAACCGAATAGCAACTTATACCAGGTAAATTCATCTCTATCTTTGCAACTACTTTCATGCCTTGAAGGTGTTTGATAAAATTCCTGAGAGAAAGTAAAGGTAAATTCATAATAAAATTAATAAAATTGCTTGTTAACTTGGCTGCTATACTTGAATTTGCCTATGCATACAACATCATCTTGATTTGTCTGTGTATTTACTTAGTGTAAATGGCGATAACGGATGAAGATACAAGCACGAAAACACACAGTGTAGACGGTGTTGTTTCTGCTGCGAAGAATTCGTATGGAGCTGTTGTTCTTGGTGGCACTTTTGATCGCTTACATGACGGTCATCGCCTCTTCCTCAAGGTTGTTATTGTATTACATTTTACGAAAACATGTCGTTTTTGTTTCTTACTCGAGATAAGTTGTTATTGATGTTTGTTTGTTTGTTTGTTTGTTTGTTTGCAGTCGGCGGCTGAGCTGGCAAGGGAACGCGTTGTTGTTGGAGTTTGCGATGGACCTATGTTGATTAAAAAACAGGTGTCCTCTTTATACCCTAATTTGACGTTCAAGTTTTTTTTGTTTTGTTTAAATTACATTAATAATATTATTGTACTTGAACGGATTATGAAAGTTTGAACAATTTTGAGCGGTTTGTAAAATTATTAGTTGGGGGACCAACGTGATGGGATTACAATTTCGGGTTGGGGACATGTTTGGATTGTTAAAGTTGGTAACCATTATGTATTGATCTCGAGGAATAATAAATATTTTATTAAACGGATTATATTCAATTTTCAGTTCTTATTATCTATGTAAAATACAATCTGACCATCGGCAGACCTTGCCCCCTCCTTTTTCGGTGTCGTTTTGTAGTGTTAAATTTTAAGTAGTAGTTACAATATTTATGTTTGTTATCTGTTTTTGCAGTATTCTGATCTAATTGAGCCTATTGCCAAGCGTATGCAAAATGTTAAAGATTTTATTGAGGTATCAAGTCCTATGAAATTATCTTGTTACGGATGATCACATTGCTCAATTTGCATTTCCTTCATGTTATTTATGAGCTTTGAGTTTCAGTCTGTCAAGCCAGAGCTCGTAGTGCAAGTGGAACCTATAACAGATCCATATGGACCATCAATTGTTGATGAGAACTTGGATGCAATTGTTGTTAGGTACGTTCATTGCTTAAAAAATAACGTCTTTGTGTTTTTTTTTTCTTTTTGTTTAAATTCAAAGTCATCTGCATAGAAGGTGTAGAACACAGTTTACATTAATACAATTTTGACACAGGGAAATATGTTGGTACTATAATTTATTTAACTTGATCGTGCTTAGGTTCTTAGATTAGGAATTACACTGGTCATGGCTTTGTTTTACACTTGTTCTGTGTAGATGGTAGACGGTCATGGCTTTGTTTTACACTTGTCTATGTAGATGGTAGACTGTTAGAATTGCTTTTTGTCATTATGATTGTCGAAATCTGGCTTCTAAGATTTAAGGCAACTTTTTGAGTGGTTGTGAATCTTGTATCTTGAATTGTTTTTCCTGCAGCAAAGAGACATTAGCTGGGGGGATATCCGTTAATAAGAAGAGAGTCGAGAAGAACCTCTCCGAATTGAAGGTACAGTTTCTTAATTCTGCTTCCGCAACTGTACTTTAATATAGATCTATAAAAGAAATGTATCATATATAACAGGTTATAGAAATTACATTGCTTTCATAATATTACACGATTATTAATTTGTGAACAATAGACTTCATCATGAGATCTTAACAGGTTGAAGTTGTAGATCTAATTTCTGATAAATTCGGCGGAGACAAGTTAAGTTCTACTACGTTGAGGAGGCTTGATGCCGAGAAAGCTAAGAAATCTCTGCCAGAATAACGGAGATATCAAATATGTGCAGGGTACTTGAAGCTCAGCTGAGTTGTAGAACCAAAATTTGTTCTCCATAAAGTTACTCTCACAAATTTTGAGAAATATGAATTGTAGCATTTCTACCACGCATTAATCTCAAAGATAGCTTATTCAAAAATTTGAACAGTTATCTTAAATGCACATGTCAAGATTATATAACTGTCTTCTGTAAATTGAAAAATATGGGCTGATGATGAAATATCACTATATTCCATTTCCTTCATTTTTTGCATCTTTGTTGTTAGTACTTTTTTTCTTGAGTGAATGGGTGTCATATATGTGGAGGCTCTGTTATTCTAATATATTTATTAAACGAGAAGAAATTCCAGATGAGGAAATTCAATCGACATAAAATTATATTTAACAACTACTATCCCTGTTCCACATACACACGAGTTATTTGTATTGGACCTCCAAACTTTTACCGTTTCCACTCCTCGTAACTATCTTTTAGATGAATCCTAATTCTTTATTTAATTTAATTGAAAGATATGGCAAGCTTTGTGTAGCCCTGTAAGAGGATTGTGCTTCTGCTAGCCGCTTGCAATTTATCAGCCCTCGGTGTTCTTTTAATCTGAACCAACTCCATGTCTTGGATGGTAACTAAGTTCCATTGAGTTTTATTCTTAGATTGTGATCAATCTGGTTTATAGTGTTGCTGCAAATGTCAACCATCGAGATTTATAGCCAAAATATATGTTGGTAATTCCGAAATGCAAACTTAAGATATATGATTTTGGATGGCAAGAGTGGCATAAAACGATGCATCTACAACTATTTTATGAGAGATATGTTATTACATCAATCATATGTTAACATGCAAATTCCATTCTGTAAGCAATTAGGGTACTTAATTATGGAGTTATGATACTGGAACATGATGATCTTTTGATAAGCCACCTTGCAAGACTGGACTACATGTACCATTGCACCTATGTTTCATTGTCAATAAGCTCATGGTCTACAGGTTTCTGAACCTTCTTTTTACAGTGTTGTATATGGAACGATTATGTTGCAACAAGATGGCACAGAAATTTCTTAACTAATTAACATTGAAAGAGAAATGTCATTATATTTCATTTTCTTCATATTTTGCATCTTTGTTGTTTGTACCTTCATTTTTAAGGTGTCATTTTTGTGGAGGCTCTGTTATTCTAAAATATTTATTAAACAAGAACAAGTTCCAAAGGGGGGAAACTCCATTGACATCCTCTCCTACACTAGAAATCGCCTCCACAAGGTCCATAACGCTTTCCATATGTGTGTGTGTATATATATTTGTGTTGTTGTAATCTGTGCTTATTGATGGGATGAATGATAGATTTGAGAAGCAACTGTAGCTGCTACCTACTGATGTGTTTTTTTTTGTATTGATGTGTTTTAAATTAGAAAAAGCCGGAGAATCCACGAGTATGCCCAAAGAGAATTCAGAGGCAATTGAAAGAGATGGCTTTTAGTAATTATCGTGTTTTTATTGCTGCTACCGTCGGCCATGCATTGCTGCTGTTGGGCAAAGAGTCTCATCTTTTGACGACTCATGTCTATGGTGCGATTTTTCTCAATGCTTTTAACTTGACCTACTACTTTGTGTATGATTTTTGAAATTTTTAAAAAAAAAACAATGCTGACTGCATGGCTCAAAATTAGGTACTAATTTGTTTGGTTGTTATTTTTAGACTACTCATACTTTTTACAAGTAGTGAATGCTGATCCAACTATTTATGGTAGTATATAAAGTTTTATTTGTTCACCAGTAGCTTTGGGGTTGGTTAGTAAGTTTTTTTTTTAAGATTAGATATATGTTTGTAAAGGCTCCTACTTGATTGACGTTTTTAGGGGACTGAGTGAATATGCTTATTACCTATCTCTGGCGTGTTCTTGCATCAGAATATTTTGCAATGACTGAAACTACTGAACCTAAATGTCTTACTTGAAGGCAAAAGTTCAGATGTAATCAGTAATGGGATTGAGTGGGAAAAGAAGCTAGATTCATTCTGGAAAGAGAGGTTGAAGGGTCAGGACCCTTTAGAAGTCATGGGTGCAAAGGAAACTAAAGATGCAATGGTGAATCTTTAGATCCCTGCACCGAATCTGCATTTAAATATTCTATTTAAGTGATTAGTTTTAAATCTAGTTGATATCTTTGAAATTTCAGCCAGTTATATGCTATGATCTTTAATCTGTAAAATTTGACTGGGTGAGTCAAAGTGAAGCATCTTTGCAGGTGTAACTAATTTCAGTTCTAGGATTATATACGCTTTCAGTATGCTATCTGAGTTTCCATGTCAGTTTTTACTGTACTAAATTTCTTGGCATTGTTCTCTGAACTGCTGATGTTGTAAACATGCCAACTTAGTTTTTTTTTTTCTTTCTTATGGTGACTATATTGTACTGTTATTTGCTAGTGATTTTGTTTTATGGGTTATGATCTATTCTAAAAGCATTCCAGATTGGAAACCTCCTGCCCTCACTTTTTTGGTCAGTTGCCACCAAGGCAGAAGCGTTGACATAAATTCGAAGTGCATGACATATTGTATATTATTGGCTAGTTAATTCTAGTTTTATTGTCTCCAGTGTATTTTCTTTTTATCGGGATTTTGGCCGTCAGATATGGAGTATTGGAGTAATAAATATGTATTTATAAGAGTTTTTATATTTAGGGAATTGATAAATAAGCTCCTGTTTTTACTATTTAAGCTCCGACTTTAATTTTTAGACATTTTAATTACATGACTACCCATGATTCCTAAATGATGAAGTTCATTGGATTTTGTTTTTAATGTGGATAATTGTGTCATTTACATGTCTATTGGAGCTTAAATATCAATTATTGGAGCTTATTTATCAATTCCCTATATTTAAGTGTTTTTCGATGCTAAGCTAGGTTGTTTGTTTTTGTTGTCAGTTGTCACTATATTTTAGTTCCAACTCTAGTAGGGAAAAAAAGTAATTAAATTGGCTTTTTTGTCAATGATATATTTCATGTTTTGCAATGAATAGAATATATGTACTAATGAAATTCACCTATCTATGGTATGATCTGAGATGGCATCCTCTATTGAATCATTACCCCCCTGGAATTGTGGCTGATATTTTGAGGTTTATACGCTTGGAACATGCCTGTGGAGAAGTTTAGGACAAGTCCCCTTTGGGCTTGGTGGTTGTCAGAATGGTGTATTACTTCATGGTTAATCTTTATTAGTTAGCTCATGAATCAAGATCAGCATCACCAGCTACCTGGTTTGTACTTTCGATTTAGAGAAAGATTCCTCTGAATTAACTGCATCTGTTGTGATAATACTTCTGAATCTGAGTTTGTCACTTGGGTGAGACAAGACTATGGAGTGGAGGAGTGTTGGATTATAGAGGTTCACTGGAAATGACTTCAAGACAACTTAACAAGATGGTTCATGTACTTTCAGTTTTGAGAGGGTCAATCATTTGAAAGACCTCTGCTTTGAAAGGCAGGGCGCTTTCAAATTTAAAGCAGAGGTCTGACTCCGCAGTATCGTGCTAAAAATCAGTCCCTTTGGATGGTTTCCAAGATTTGGACTGAACGCATGAATCTGTGTTCTAGTATCCATAAACTACAACCTAGTCCCAACAACTTTATGGCTTCCGAGTCTCTTCAGTGATACACCTAATCTACATCTCGCGATTGCTGCTCGGTTTTCTTTACTTTGCTTCACTTTTCCCCAGTTTTGGTTCAACTGCTCATCATTTCTAACGCATAATCTACTTTTATATAAGGTCGTCACATTTTGCCGATTACTTGTTTAGATTTTATAAAATTCATACAGTGTGTTTTTTTATACAAAATTTTAATCATATTCAACTCAAATCATCGCGCTAATTAATCTCATAAAGAAGAAAAGTTTAATCTATAGGAATTTCTTCCTCTTCGATTTTTCAAAGTCAATATGAATGAAGATACAATTATTTAACTTCGATAGTATTTCATTTTGTAATAGGTATATTAGATATCTTTTATAATAAAAATTGGACAGCAGTATGTTATTTTTGGTTATTTGTTTTCTGGGTATGTTTTTAGGTATGATTGTAGTATGGTTATTTTGTGCACGAAAGTAATGATTTGGTTTTTAGGTGAAAGTAGTGCATTGACTTGCTGATCCCAAGACAGAAACTCAAATGGATGATCACCTATTATGTTCACTTGTTCAGAACTGTCCCTGGAGATATATCGTGATACGCATCACCTCCTTGATTCTCGAGAAAAGGATGTGTGGTATCGTTTCTGTGCCACCACAAAAATGATTGCTAGGCGATAGTTTTCCTCGTAAATTTCCTTCTTCGAATCATGTAGCTTTTCATTCAGAATCATATCAAACTCCCCCTCACTTACTTCATCATGGAACAATGCTTCTCTTTGGCTTGCCAATGTTAATTCTAGCAAAACTTTTAACAAGATCGAAGAACATGGCTCCAAAATCAATAAAAAAATTGTTGGCATCGTCTAAACTACTTTTTCTTGATGCTAAATAATAAGGTGGGGGTTTTTGCATAAACGTGTTCTTTGCTTTTACCTTTCCCTCTTCTCTTCTCCCATCAACCGATGTTCTGGTGACGGTTGTTTGCTGTTGCCGGTCCATGTTCAAATGCATTTTCCCAAACTCAGCATTGATGACATCTTTTTTCCCACCAGATGGTGCTTGCTGATGAGTGATGACAGTCATCATTCTAATCCGAACTCTCTTCTTGCATTTGAATCTTTAGTACTTAAATTGTTTCTTTGAAATCTGAACCTCCTTGGGCGTATATCTCAAATTCAGCTTCCTAATAATCTCATCAGTTTTGCCGCTGTTTCCCTCATTTTAGAGGTGGTTGCTCTGTTGTAAATCATCCAGCAAAATTCGTAGCTACTTATCCAAGTTTCCTTTACCATGCTTTTTTCTGGTCTCTTCCTCTCCTTTTGATTCTGAAAGACCTGGAATTTTGAAGTTGTGCATCTTCCCATCCTCTTCAATTCTCAGTTTCTGAAGATCTGTGTCGACTGATTCTCCATCTTTCTGAAGATTTGTGTCCGACTGATTCTGCATCTTTCTAGAGATCTGTGTTTTTTCCTGGGAAAAGGTTTCGTCACTCATTCTTGATCTCATCCTTGCTCCCATTCAGGTCTTATCAGAGTTTAAATTTTCTATGGATTCTCTCTCAGAAGAATCACATATCCTATTCATTGTTCCTGTTCATCCAAAAGATTCGAACTACTTAACTAAGGATAGGAGAAATGGGGGTTCTGGTCAAACATCAGTTACATATTTGATAATTTTGTTGCTGGGTTGCAGCTCTTATTTAGATTGACATGATGAATTTGTGTTAGTGTTTTTGTTTAGGAGAATATTAAAAGGAGAGGTTTTGTGAAATCAGTACTTGTTTGGGCCATTTTTTCATACAGTTGCGACTTTCTGTTTGTCCCGAGGGTGTAAATCAAAACTTCTTGTGAGATTTGATGATCCTTGACCTTGAGGAGTTGGGACACTTGATGTTCCTGGGATCCGAAAATCACATTGCGGTCCTCATACTTGGGACTATGAATCTTTTGGAAAAAAATTCATGAAGATCTATTAATTTAAAACGAAATAAATGAGCTTCTAGTTGAGAATTCTGCAATGCAAGATCAAATCGTGAAACTGCAAAAGGAGCTGAAAGAGAAGATGTCTCAGTTAAACCTGGATTCGAATATAGCTAACCGAAGAGATTTGATTTGATGCCATTGAGTACAGAGGACCAAATTACATTCCCTGTTGGGGAATCAATATTGCAGCAACCACCAGCCAGGACTCCTGTTTATGTAATCCCTGTCTGTCCTGATTTCCAAGTTGATCAACAGTCTAATCATACTGCACAAGTAGCATGTCGGCCCTCTCCGGGTGATTCTTGGCTAGGCCAGGTATCTCTCTCCGGGTGATTCTTGGCCTTCCCGAATTCTTTAAGATCCGCAAGGATTAGAGAAAATTTGACGAAAAGGATTAGCAATGACAGAAAGAGTCCAGGCAAATGTAATGTGTATGTCTGTTGTGTTGCAAGTGATTTGGTAGTTGGTTAACCATTTCTGTAAATTTGACGCCTTGCCTCTCTAGAAAACAAAAACACCAAATACGGATTATTAAGCCTACTGGGATTATTCAAGAAATGCATTTCTAATTTGATTGATTTATAAAAAAGAAAATTTGCATACAAAATGTATCGTTATCCTCGTAAATATTTGTACTCTTAAAGGACCAACTAGGAGTATAGTTTTGACGATGTGAATATGAAATATAAAAAAAAATTGATAATTTTGAGAAAATCTTATTTCAATTTTTTTTAAAGAAAATCTCTTTATAATAAAATTAAAACAATAAATAAATCTCGCAAGTCTACCCAACAAGAACCGAGCCCCCTTTTCTACACTTTCCAGTTTCTTCTTCGTTAGTTCAGACCATACAAAACACTGCTTCTTACACACACACACACACACACACACACATATGTATATACAGTCTTGCTTGCTTGCGATGGGATCCGGTGGATCTTAAAGTTATTGTTTCCAACATTGATGTTCGTATTTAATAATGTTTTTTTAAGTCAGTTACATCTCTCTATCAGTCGTCAATTAGAAACCTCAGTGATATTTTATTACACTTGTATTCTTGATCCTTAATTCATCCTCTGTTTGTGCAGGCCTTTGATCAGTCTTGCTTATCCACTGTAAGTCCCCCCCCCCTCCCCCCCCCTCCCCCCTATTCTTGTATTTTTAAATGTGTGTGTGTGTGTGTGTGGTCTCACTAGTCAATTATTATAGAGAATTGTATCTGTTGGACATTTTGTTGTTATGATTGTTCATCTGATTTTGATGATAACATTTACTGACTGTTGTGTTCATTTTTCCCCCGGGATATGTTAATTAGGTATGCATCAATTAGGGCAATTGAGACCAAGTCGATCAGCAATGGCTTACGTATTGGATTTTATATTCGATGATAACCCTTTTGGAGCCAAACTCATTGAATGGTATAATTTCCTAGACACCAATTACTCTTGCTTCACTTATATTTATGCGCAAAAAATTACTTCCTTGACTGGATTAATTGCGAGATGCTGTATGTATCTGTTTTTTTCACATTGATAAAAACCTAGTCCTCGTTTCCTTTTTTACCAGTTTGTTATTATCCAGCATGGCCTTTTATACAGATTTGGTAGGGTATGTGTGATTGATTTTAAGTGCAAACTTTGTTAATGTTCAGCAGACTACATAATGTGGCTGTGGCTGAAAATGTGTTTGATGGAACTTCAAGCATATTATGAAAATTTTAAGTGGCAGTTAAAATGCACAGAGAGAGTGTAAATTTCTTCTTATGATGTAGTTCTAATAATATATATAAGTTCAGAGTTATTATGTAGATCATGGAAAATAAAGTTTTAGAGATTATAAGTTTTACAAGGTTAATGGAAGTAGTTAAAAGTAATATTACCTTGAAGTTTTTGTAGCTCAGAAGAGTGAATTATGCAGTGTTTGAGTATAAAGGTGGCTTTGTTTATAAAGTCGGAAATTATAAGAGTAAATGAAATGTCCATTTATAGTTAGAGCAGCAGTTTATTCAAGTCCTTTATATCACAGTTGATTTGTGATTGTCTAGTAGCTGATAAAATGTGGTCTGTGAATACATAATGTTGCGTTGGTCAATGACGATTAAGTGCAGTTTGGGACAGACATAAGCTTGTGTTCAGTGTGCTCTTCACTCTGAACTCGTTTGGTGAATTCTCTGTAGAATCTTTTAAATTTATAACTTTAATTTTTTTTAAATGTAAATGCCTCTATATGGGGCCATTAGATACTACCACAGCATTTGTGCTTCCTTTTTCAAATTTCTTTCAATTTGGCTGACTGGGATAGAATTTAAAACTGCTATATTCCTATGCAAACAGATGAATACAAGAAGCACATGTGTGATTTTAAGAAGGAGCCAGTTTTGTGATCTTATCTGTCAATTTATTATGCATTTACTTAAGGTAAAAGTGAACCCTGAGGCCTCAACTTATTCATTAGAGCATCTCCAATAGAGGCATCCTTAAGGGGTACCAAACTTTAACGGACTATATATAATTTTTTTTTAATTTATCTTCTATCCATTTTATCTTCTATCCATGTCATATTTGGCACCCTCCAAGTCCAATAGCTGGTGTACCTCATTTAAGTTGCCTAGATGGTCCCCAAACAAATAATAGAAAAATTATACTCCCTCCGCCCCCCTCATTTCTTTAACGTTTTTTTACACTGTTTGACACGCATTTTAAGGCTCTTATAAAATATAGTTCTACAATTTATTTTTAAAATTTTCTTTTTCTAAATAAAAATTTAAACATTTTATTTTTATTGAGAACAAAAAAAAATTAAAATAATTTATCAAAATATATTTTTTAGGAGCCTTAAAATGCGTGCCGAGCCCCCGTCCCCCAATGTAAAGAATTGAGGGGGACAGAGGGAGTATATAATAAATAAAAATTTAAACATTTTATTTTTTTTGAGAACAAAATAAAATTAAAATAATTTATCAAAATATATTTTTTAGGAGCCTTAAAATGCGTGCCGAGCCCCCGTTCCCCAATGTAAAGAATTGAGGGGGACGGAGGGAGTATATAATATTATAGATATGGGTAACTATCCAGTGTTGATTTTTAATTATTAACTAATTAAAAAAATTATTAAATAAACAAAATAAAAACAAAACAAACACACACTCATCACACGCACACCATCATTCCCCCAATACACTAAATACACACACAACTGTACACACATGCATCAGAAAAGTGTCGATTTGAAGAAGAAAAACTGCATAGAGGAAAAAAAATAGGTGGGCGATGCTCTAACTACTCCATAAGGTAAGTATGTGTTTTACAAGGAAAGTGAGTTTTAACGGGTCACTTTTAAATTTCACATAACGGGTCTTGACTTGGTCAATTACTTGGGGAAGAGATTGTAAATTGTAACAATTTCCTTTTCTTGAATTGGATCGAGAAATTATTATAATTTACACCCGTAATCTATAAATACAACCCCTTCCTCATCCAGAAGAATACACACTTGTAAGAAAATATTTGAACTATAATTTTATTATTTTTATTACAATAAGCTAAAGGGGTAAGAAAATATTTGTATAGTAATTTTATTATTTTTATTACAATAAGCTAAAGGGGTTTGAGTTGATCAGTAGAGAAACAAGATAAGATCATGAAAGAGGTAGATACAACTAAATATGCAAAGGGGTTCAGATTTAACTCCTTTGATGATGAGTGTATTGATGATTATCTTAAGTCCAAGATTACGAAAAAACAAATCTCGTGTAAAATTAATCAAAGACAAAGAAGTTTATGGCCATGGTTTGAATCTGTGCTGTGTTTTCGATTCCAATGATTGGTTTCGATCTCCTAGTCTTAAACCAACTGAAAAGTGCGTTTATGTGTTTGCTAAGTTGTCGAAATTATCGAGATCGAATAGTGATCATTGGAAAAATACATCGAAGAGGGCAGGTTGTGGGACTTGGGCTAGGAAGGGAAAGCAGTATTGTATTTTAGATTGTGAAGGGAATTTGATTGGAGAGGAGGTATTTGGTATTTGAAATTAATGATGTTGATTCCGTTGAAGCTGGGATGGATATGAGTAAGGTTGGACAATATAAGATGCACGAATATAGTCTGAGTGAACATAATGCGGGTTTGAATTTCGATGGTGCTGCTACTGTTCTTTGTAGAATTACTCATGATTTTTCGAAGAAGTGCACAATTAATCTCAAGTCTGGTACCAAAATTGCTTGTAAAGTTTCGAGAAGTACGAGTGAAGTGGTCCACGAGAAAGAAGAAAGTACCAGTGAAGCGGTCCACGAGATGGAAGAAAATAGCTATAACAATGTGGAGGGTACTAGCACATAACAGCAGAACATGTTTAAAGATGTGCATATTGATAAAGATTTCATTTTTCGTGCATTATATTAATATGTTGCAGCCTGCTAAAGTTAAAGTTAAGATGTATACAAACAAATCAATTAACAGAGTACATGAAGAATCATACTACGTAAATATCCTATCGACCTCCATCCCAGCTGCTAATAAGGATTAAGACACATCTTTTTAGCCTGGTACAAGTTCTCCTCTGATTCAAATTTCCGTTTTCCAAGCTTACTCCTAGTGCTGCCTTGTAATGCCTCCTCTTGTTGATTGGTATCGAGACATTCCCTGATCCGATCGATGCCCCAATCACCAAGGTCACTAGAACAGATATCCTCACCACCTCGGTTATCAAAACAGAAATACGAACTACCTAGGTCATCCAAACAGATATCCAAACTACCTAGGTCACCAAAGCAGAAATTCTCATTACCTGGTTCATAAAAAGTGAGACCCTCCCATATATCATCCAACCGAATATCATCGTCAAATTGAGCAGGAGCAGATCACTCACCAACATCATTCTCCAACACAGTCAGATTTTCTGCTGTTACGTTGCTAGTACCCTCTACATTGTTGTAGCTGTTTTTTTTACTTCTCATGGACCGTTTCACTTGTACTTTCTTCTTTCTCGTGAACCGCTTCACTGGTACTTTTCGGAACTTTACAAGCCGTTTTGGTACCAGACTTGAGATTAATTGTGCACTTTTCGAAGAATTATGAGTAATTCTACAAAGAAAGAACAACAGTAGAAGCACCATCGGAATTCAAACTCGCATTATGTTCACAGACTATATTCGTGCATCTTATATTGTCCAACCTTACCCAAATTCATCCCAGCTTCAACGGAATCAACATCATTAATTTCAAATACCAAATACCTCTTCTCTCCGATCAAATTCCCTTCACAATTTAAAATCCTATCTTGCTTTCCCTTCCTAGCCCAAGTCTCACAACCTGCCCTCTTCGATGTATTTTTCCAATTACCACTATTCGATCTCGATAATTTTGATAACTTAGCAATCACATAAACACACTTTTCAGTTGCTTTAAGACTAGGAGATCGAAACCAATCATTGGAATCGAAAACACAGCACGAATTCGAACCAGCACGAATTCGAACCCTGGCCATAAACTTCTTTGTCTTTGATTAATTTACACGAGAGTTATTTTTTCGTAATCTTGAGTTTAAGATAATCATCAATAAGCTCATCATCAAAGCCTTTGCATATTTAGTTGCATCACCTCTTCCATAATCTAATCTTGTTTCTCTACTAATCAAGTCAAATCCCTTTAGCTTATTGTAATAAAAATAATAAAATTGTAGTACAAATATTTTCTTACAAGTGTGTATTCCAGGGGTTGTATTTATAGATTACGGGTGTAAATTGTAATAATTTCTCGATCCAATTCAAAAAATACTGCTAAAAAATTGTATTTATAGATTGGGTTGGGCACGGAGGTTAAGAAAAAAAAAATACTAAAGTTGTGAAAAAAGTAGAAAAAGTGGGTGAAGTGATGGGACCAATCAATATTTAATTTATAAAGTGAGTATAGTGGAGGAAAGTGGTGGAGGTAGTTGATTTTTATATTGTTAAAGTTTACTACTTTTGGTAAGTTTAGAAGTCTAAAGAATTGGAAGGTCCATCCCAAAAAGAAAGTGTAAAGAATTGGTTGGGACAGAGGGAGTAATTAAAAGTATTAAAATAGGTTTTAAAATAAATAAGTAAAAGGGTTTCCCGTGATATTTTTTAAAAAAGAAGGGATTTTAGTAAGAAAAATAGAAAAATAATTTTAATATTTTAAAAATAGGTGATATGAGCGTGATATTCTAAATGTTAGTAATATTTTTTAATGTTTAATATTTTAGCTTAAAACCCAACAATTAAATAATGCAAGTACCGTATCGTATCAAAAAACAGATACCAAAACTTTTAATGTTTCGTCTTTAATAATATAAAATATCTGTAAATATTTTTAAATAATTAAGGGTTTGTCTGTGATATTTTTGGAGATATTTTTGGAAAAGGAGGGGTTCTAGTAAGTAAAATAGAAAAACTAACATCTTTCAGTTAAAAAAAAAGGTAATTACCCGTGATATTTTTTCAAAATGAGAAAATTTTATTGGAAAAATAGAAAAAGTAATAAATAAGTAGGCAGGTTAAAATATGTAAATATTTTTAAATAAATAAAAGCATTAAATTAGGTTCTAAAATAAACAAGTAAGGGTTTGTCTGTGATAGTTTTGGAAAAAGGAGGGGTTTTAGTAAGAAAAATAGAAAAAATAACACATTTCAGTTAAAAAAAGGTAATTACCCGTGATTATTTCAACCGGAGGAAGTTTTATTGAAAAATAGAAAAAGTAACGGGTTTTAGCTGAAAAAGGTAATTGGTTATAAATATTATTTAACAATATTTTTTTAAGCAAGGATAATTAGGTAAAATCACTTAGGACTGACCGACCAACCAAACTTTTAATGTTTAGATAATATGTTTAAAAAAAATAATTATGCTAAAAAGTTATTCATAATAATTAAAATAGTACAAAAATGTCTAACATTCTGCAGCATTATAAATTTGATAGTTCTAAGGTTTAACACTAAGGTGGTTCTATGTGGAACCTTACCTATATATATATATATATATACACACATACTAGCTTTATACCAGTGCAATGCACGGGAAATTTTATAATTATTTAAATTTATTTTTAATATTTTTAATTGTAGTTCTTTAGATTTGTGTATAAAAAATAATGATTCTATATATAATATTTAATAAAAATAACCTAATATAAATGTTCTTTAGTTTTGGACCTCTAAAGAATATTCATAATTTATGATTCATAACTATATAATTTTGTGATCACTTGTTTAGGCATTCATAATTTTCCTAAATTTACCTCGGTGAAAGCCCTTAATCACACAATTATATTTCACAATGCCCGAAATAACCATCGGCGAAAAGTTTGCCCAAAATGACCAGACCTATACGCATACAACAAATGCGTACCTCACCTACGCATAAAGCTAATGCGTGTGTTCTACCCTCTAATTTCTTCCTTCATTTTCTTTTAATTCCTTATAAAGAACACGCATATCATGGATGCAAGCTCGGTGCTCACGCATGCCTTGAATGCGTACACTCCTTATTTGCGCCTACGCCAGATGCGTAGAGGGTGCTCGAACTCAATACACACCCAGTATAATTATACACCCATACAATAGCTGATACAATCTACAAGATGCGATAGGACATGAGGCAATCCATTGAAATGAACTCACAATTCACAGTCATTCTGACCAACATCGCTTTTCCAATTTTTCGTAAAAGTACTCAAAATCCCAATTTTCAACCCTAATCTAATACAAAACATTCAATACAGTCAATATAATACAATTCACACACACATATAGATTAATAGTTAGAAATAATCATAGTTCTTGCTCTTTACGAACATAAACAAGCAAAATCCCCAAATCCGAAACAGAATTTCACTCGCAAAAATCAAGCAAAACACCACTTGTTTTGTAGATAAATTTATGAGTGAATTAACACTTGGTGTACAATTAGAAATATGGTTATGTGGATATTTGAAGTTGAAGATGAAGAAAGTGTATATACATGTTATAGTGCGTATACAATATGAGAGAGAACAGAAAGATGGAGATAGAGAGAGGGGTTAGTGATTGGCGGGAGAGAGAGGAGAGTTGGTTTATTTATTAATTCTTTGTATACGCATTTACAAACTGCGAGTGTGAGTAGGTAAAAAGGGCAGCTTTCCCGATATTTGAAATTTTGGGCACCCAATACCTAAATATTTGTTATTTAGGACACTTTCTCAATTTAACTTTTATAATGTTAGTTTAATATTTATTTGTAATATATCAAACAATTTGTTGACAATTTTTTTAAAAATTTCAAACATGTTAACAGAACTTTTTTCCATCTCATTTTTTGTATTTTTATATTAAAGCATTAATTTTTAATTATAATATGTTTACTTTTGTAATTTCATTTATTCCATCAAAATCTTATTTTTCCTAAAATTATTGTATTTTACAATCTAATTTTGCTAATTTTTGAATAATTAAAATTAATGATATTTTTTAATATATATAAAACTTGTTTTAGTATATTAAATATTACTTTTTTAAAAAAGGTATTCTTTTTTATGAAATTGTTTCATTTTGATAACTTTTTTATGTATTGCATGGATCCTAAAAACCATAACGATCATATCATACAATAAACTAATCGTTTTAGTAATTTAGTTATTAGTTTCTCAGTTATTAATTAACCAACTTTTTTTTGAAAATTTATAATTTTCGTACAAACATGTATATATGATTTGATATTATTTTTTTTATTAATATTTAATTATAGTTTTTCATTTAGGTTGTGTATTTAGTTTGTAATTTTTTAGTTATATTAGTAACTATGTTAGATCCATCTAAATGATATTTTAAATTTTTGATATTTTATTAAATATTGTAGGTTATTTTGTTTGTTATTTGTGATGTAGGGTTTATGCTAACACTTGCCTTTTACCTATGTCACTCAGTTATAGTTATAACTTGAAATTACTGAAATAGTCCTAACGACCAAACCATCAAAACCTCTTTAGGCCAATTATATATATATAGGGGAAGGCTCTGTGGGGAACCTGTTAAATGGGTAACCTAGGAACTATTTTCTAAACACGTGCTACAGTTACTTCTCTTAATATAAAGACACCAATCACACCATGCCTTATTTCTTGTGGCAAAAACATATAAATAACACAACATTTATTCATATTTTACTATTTCAATTTCATCACATATTGTTTGTATACAAAATAATATTGATTTAATAAAAGCATAACATTCTCCTAAAAAAATTATAGAACACAAAGAATTTAGTAATTTACATAACACAAAAGATTTACAGAACACCAAATACAGAACATTAAAAATATTCAGAATATATAAAATATACAGGATATAAGTTAATATAAAAATTAAAATAATAAACACAAACAAAAATTTCAAACAAAAATTAAAAATATATAATACAGAACATTAAAATACCGAACATAGAAATTATGTAATTTTATTATACAACATAAACTAATCTAATTATTGCATAACATATTGAATATTTTTTTCATAAAAATTATTATTTTATCATGACACAGTGGGGAAAACAGAATTTTTTTTAGTATACATATTTCTAAGTATTAATCACCAGAAAGGAAATAGACGCAATACACAGGAAGTTACATAACTTCTCACGTGTACACAATAAACTTACATCTTGATTTATATCTCAATCCAACGGTTTAGTTTTGAGTTACTAGGTTACTTAAATAAATGAGTTCCTCGTTGAACCGTCCTATATATATATATATATATATATATAGAAATTATTTTTGTAATAGAAACTAGAAACTAGAAACTATTTTTGTTTTAAATCGCGTCGAAATATAGCACATATGGTATGCAAATTGATCGTTGAGAGATGAAGAAAAATACAGTGAAGTCGGATTTCAAAATAAAATCACCGATTGACGGGAAAAATCAAATTAGAAAAGGAGGGGATTAG
The DNA here is from genome assembly GCA_030848705.1 of Heracleum sosnowskyi. Classification (NCBI taxonomy): domain Eukaryota; kingdom Viridiplantae; phylum Streptophyta; class Magnoliopsida; order Apiales; family Apiaceae; genus Heracleum; species Heracleum sosnowskyi. The sequence goes on along the minus strand of CM061238.1, from coordinate 135,850,924 downwards.
GTGAAATTGTGTGGGAGAGTGTATTTTAGTTGTGTGTGGTGCGTCTAGGAGACCATTTGATTAGATTGATCTAAGGGAATAGATTAGTTTTCAGTTTCTATTTTAATTTTAGTTTCTATTTGATCACTAGTCTATATATATATTTAACAGTAACTTATATTAAAAATGAGGTATTTGGAAGCGAGATTGAAATTACAACTGGATCAATGCTCTGATACCATTGATATGATTATAGATTGAATCCAACATTCAATTCATATAATCAGGAAACATAGTGAAAGATTAAGAATTTAAAGAAGAAGAAGATGAGATAATAGAAGTAGTAAGTAACTGTATTTCGTCAAGAGTAATGCTAGAGTTACAAAATTAGGTATAAAATATTGTTACAAAAAGATGTGGCAAGTATGATGTGGCAATATGGGATGATTTTATTGGTGATATTGGTGTAAATGCAGGGGAGTCCATTATTATATAGCCAACCAAAGTATAACACTTGTCATTTTGTAAAACTTTTTGTACTCAATTTGGGGACTCTAGCATTTTTCATTCGTCAATCATAAGTCAATTACATTCCCTCTGTAGATTATATATCTTAGAGAGTCAACCACTGACAATTCAGTTATAACTGCCTGAAGTAATTATAATTGAGTTATGCTTAATATCTAAAATTATTTAAAATGCTGGAAAATACTAAAAACCTCCAAATAATTTATTTAAAACAAGACAGATGTAATATCCATATCATTTTATGCTTCTATCCTCAAGCCCGATTTCATCAATATATCGTGAATTGTTCTGTTATATATCCAAGTTAAGGTATGTCAACATTCAAACAACCTGCATTGGACATCCATGTGTAAAGAGCTACGGACATGCCATATTTCTTATATGGATTACACGATTAGTCCTAACCTAACCCCCTTTTCTCCTACTTTAACTTCTTTCTTTGTCATTGATTCACGAAATCCACTCAAGTCATTTTCATTCCACAAGTAATCTATCTGTTAAATAATTTCCTACAAAAAGTTATTAGATCTTAATGAGGTTTATCAATTATCATGTAACCATGCTGCCTTTTTATCTCCTTTGCTGAATTGAAACTCAATATCACCTAATTTCATATGCACATTGTTTATTATTTCTTGTCAACAAAATTGGCCTCTTATATTATATCAGAATACATGAGGTCCCAAACAAAAGATGGTATATCTGCTAGATTATGATATTAAAGAAAAGATATATAAGATTACCCAACCTAAAAATTACATCAAAGATTCTCCAGTGAATTTATGGCCTTGATAAAAAAAAAACCATGTACGAATGAAAATATAAACGTTACACACTTTATCCTGAGACCAAAAACAAAAACCCAGTTTTCGGCACTAGGAGCATATCATATGTACTATGTCTCCAAGCTGTCTAGATTGACAAGCAAAAGCCAATTATGTCAGACAAAACCACTTGGTCCAATGCGGTATGGTGACATCAAGATAATTTTGATTAAGTAATAATATTCATTATTCACTAATACGCTTATAAACCATTTTATTGCATGTGGCGTGCACATTCATTTTTTTATTTTCCTTACTCCCTTTTGATCAATCAAGCAAGTTGAAACAAATGTTTACATCCTTTTTTGGACAAATTTAAAGCAAATTTCATTAATTTGAAAAAAACTCGGTCGGGACAAATTCACAATCGGCTATATAATCAGGTTAAAAAACAAATAAACGAGCTAAATAATTAGCAGCTTTGTTTCCGGATCGCTTAACATACTGAATACAAATATTCTTGAAGTTAAAAATGAATCAAGTAAGACGTAAGGTGCAAAGTTTCTAAAGACAGCATTCCCAACAATCTGATTCTAACAGACTATCATCTAGTTTCATACACACAATTTCCAGTGACCCCTGTGGTCGGACTGAACTCGGCTTTCTGTTGCATGCATCTTGTTAGTTTCACTAGTTTCTAGATCTCTCATATATCATAATAAAGATAAATATTTTATTTATGGTTTAGATTGAATGAGGACAACTAAGTAAAATTTCAGCTTAAGGATGACATGTGGGCTGAGTTTTTCTTGTTTCTTGGCAGGTTCTGTCCAGAAGTATATATTGGTGAGATAGGACATTTAATAAAGACTTGTGGTGGTTATAGACACCGTGCCAAGAATCAACAGCATGAATGGGTTAAAGGGAGCTTGAAAGATATTATTGTTCCTGTGAAGACAAATCATCTTAAGAACATGTTCCAAAATGTAATTGAGCATCAAGAGAGGTTCGATTTTGACCGTGTCCCTGCAGTAGTTGAGTTGTGCTTACAGGCAGGGGCTTTTCAATATTATGAAACTTTATTTTCGAGACACTTGAATTTTGACACAGATGTGAATTCGTTTGTTGGAGATGCAACTTTGTCTGTAGAGGATCAGAGGTTTGTAGCACGAGGAACATTGAGTGCATGGGAGACTGTTAAGTCTGGAGTTCAGAAGTTGTTATTGGCCTATCCTACCAAAGTCTGCGAACATTGTTCAGAAGTTTATGTGGGGCCATCTGGTCACCGAGCACGACTTTGTGGTGTGTTTACATACCAGAGTTGGCGGGGGGCTCATTTTTCGAAAAAAAGCGGCAGTGGATGATTTGGTTCCTCCAAAGGTTGTGTGGTTTCGTAGACCGCAAGATCCACCTCTCCTTCTTAACACATGTCGAGAGTTTTATGGTCATGCCCCAGCTAGAGTGGATCTTTGTGTCAAAATCTGGTGCTATTCCACCATCAAGATACTTGTGTATGATGAAAATGCAAGGGTTATCTGCACCAATATCAAAACTAACTGTTGTGGAAGATTGAGGTTTAATTGTATTTGATTTTGCTGGGTTGGGTCCAAAGCACATGGTTGTATGCCTTCCAGGAGCGCAAGTCTTGGAGCCTTTCTTCCAGGTGCACCTTGAATTTTCGTGATGGCGCTAAAACTTACTTGTGTATGGTCGTTGTGTTGGTCTTCAGAAAAGAGGTTGTTGGAATTTTGTTCTGTGGGGACTATAGTGTTTTCTGGAGACATAGCAGCATGTGAATTAATTTTAGTGCCACCAAGTTCTTCTCCGATAAGTTTGCTCAGCCCTGGCATTTCTGTGTGAATGATCATTCTTTTTACCCCGATGTGCTTCCTATGCTGAGTTTTCTGGACTTGTCACCTGATATGTTCTGTCTCAGAGCCTTGATTGTTCTGTTCCGAATAGTGGCATGAAGATGTTACATCCACGTGTAGGTCTTAGTATGTTGCAATTGGTGTCTTCAGCTGTTCTTTAGTTTTTGCAAGAACCTGGAGTGCAAAGTTTCTGGTTTTGCAGATCTTCATTTGAGGGTAGCTGGGAATTTACAGAAGTGTCACATTTGTGTTGTTTTTTGGTGGTCGAGTGGCCTTGTACCAGGAAGTGTATCTGTACTGGTTTTCCAGTGGGGTTGTGGGTCTACAGGGAGATTAGGAGATATTGAGAGATTATTTGATGCAATGTGTCATGGGTGTCCCGTGCCAGTAATCATTTTGATGGCGTACTAGCTTACGTACTCTCAAGTCGTAACACAACTATTTGTTGTATCCATTAAAAGTTAGTTGTTCAAAGGGTGGATTATGAGAACCAAATCATTTTGACAACTTCATGCTGGATCCATGCAGTAGTAAATACTGGCAGTGGCAAGATCCGAGATAGCACCTTCGAGGAAAGCTGTTCTTGTACTCTGAGCAGCTGAGCCACATAGTTAAATACCAGTGGTGTGAGCCAACCGCACCTCCAGTTCTGGCGACTCCCCTGGTGATTTGCACATTTAGAGCATAGAGAAAATGAATACGTGTGTAGAGACAATTGGTATTTATACAAGGCGGAAAGATAAACATAATAAATCTGTTAAAGAGATTAACTCAGAAAATTGGCTCGAGACGTGTTAACAATTCCTATTTCAACCGTTGCGTCGGAGTCGGCTTTTAGTGTAGGAGGAAAGGTCTTAGATCAATACCGTAGTTGTTTGGCACACAACATCGTGGAGAGTTTGATTTGTACTCGTGATTGGAAATTCAATGAAGAAGGTGATATAATGGAAATGTTTTATATTTTGATTTGCTATTTTGTCAACATATTCTGTCAAGCTCATAAGTGTGCTTTGTTTTCCAATTACAGTATCATAATTATACCTTGGAGCAGCTTACTGAAGATATCACGAGGCTTGATATTACGGATGCCCCGGATCAGGGCGTTTGAGGTAAGATTATCAAGGCCTCACAAAAAACACTTTGTACCTTTGTAAACAATGAAGGGACCTCTGGGTTACTGGAAAAACTTCAAAGCTGAACTTTTATTCTTACAATAAGTATATAAACAGATGAATCATACAGGGGTACGTTACCACCAATTATGGAATTTTGAATAACTGAACTTTAGAAGCATATCATTCTGTAGTAATTAAAATCAAGCTCTAATTTTTGAGCAATTGAATATCTAATTCCGTGTTAGAGAACCAAGGATATTATTCTTTGCTTTTGTAGAACTGATTGACAAAACAAAATGTCCTGTAATCATGCTAGTCGTCCAAATTTTTGACTGTTTGATTATTAAATTTCATGTTGCTTTTAACTGTTATGATGCCAATTTGAGTGGAGCTGCTTTTATTGTTTGTGCATTACGATAGGCCAACTGGGTGGTTTCAGATAGGCCACTCAGTTTTAAAGAAAAAAGAAGAAAATATGCTGCTTGATTTGCTTCATTAAGAAAGGATAAGATATATCTTTCGGATGCTTTTATCATGGACATGGAGACCCAATGCTTTATCAGAAGTGTTTTTTCTTTTGGGATTACATGTTGCTTTTAACTGTTATGATGCCAATTTGATTGGAGCTGCTTTTATTGTTTGTGCATTACGATAGGCCAACTGGGTGGTTTCAGATAGGCCACTCAGTTTTAAAGAAAAAAGAAGAAAATATGCTGCTTGATTTGCTTCATTAAGAAAGGATAAGATATATCTTTCGGATGCTTTTATCATGGAGACCCAATGCTTTATCAGAAGTGTTTTTTCTTTTGGGATTACATATTGATAGTAAACAGTATCTTTAATATTCAATTTGGATGACAGACGGCTCTCTGCAGCGCCAGAGGTGATGGTGGTCTATTGCTGCCTGGTGGTCTGTCAGCAACTCAACATGGTACTCTCATCAAAGGCAGTTTCATGAAGATTAAAGACGAGTTTTATCTTTAGTTTTATCTTTAGTACCTGGATTTGTAGTCCTGGATCTGTTGAACTTTTCTACTTTTATTTATGGATTTTGTTAAACTTTTGAAGTTTTTAATTTGAACATGTAATGTTAATTTTGTACCAGTTCGTGTATCCAGTCGTGTAAAATAACCATTCATTACTTATTTGTTTCGTTTCGTTTCGTGCAGTGTACACGAAAAGTACATGAAAAATTTCGTGTACTTTAGTGTCGTTTTGTGTCCGTGTCGTTTCATTTCATACCAGTTCGTGTCTGATTTTTTGTACACGATTTTGGCAGGTCTAAGCACAACAAAGCAATCTATTATATATCTAATACAAGGGGGTTTGGCTAAGCAATTTAAATCGTGGACCATTTTACCCTTCTTTTTAATATATATTTTCAGGGTTATTTTGGTTTTTTAACATTAATATATTTATTATATATTATTAAAGGCCCCCTGTCTTCATCAAACGTTTGCCATGAACGATTTTTGTAACAAACGATGTTTCAACCATCCGATCAAATATTCAACGTTTAAGATTAGAAAACAGTTTAGTAGTTACCGCAATTCTCCGGTACGTGTTTTTGCTGTATGTGTGGATGTATACAGGTGTACATGGTTAGTTTACAACTGTGTTTAAATTATAAACATATCTAATATTATCTTTTTTGAATTAAGATTATAGTAGAAATGTTTATTATTTTAAACTAAGTGGAGTGTATTTTTATAAATTAAATAAGTACATATTTCGTATCTTTAGAAATTTTGTTATATGTCATAGCATTTTCATATTATATTCTTTATAGAATACATGTATATATTATTTTTAAATTACATGTCACAATATTACAACTATTACAGGTATTCTTTTCAAAATATTCAAAAAATTTCATTACAAAATAAATTAGCCCCACTTAATAAATATAAAAAAAAAGTTATAATAAAAATATCTAATATTCAATTTCTTAAGTAGATATTAAAGAACACGATAAATTGTAAGTTTTGTATTTTCAAAATTTACTGAACTGAAAACTCCACATCAGCAACGTCCATAAATAAAGAAGCTTAATTAGGTTACAAGTAGTTTGATTTTCATAATTTATTTTTTTATGTTTAATACTATAATCTTGGTTCAAATTAATAGATGATAATTTTATTATAATTTTGTGACACATAATTTACAAAAAATGTATAATGATATATATATATATATATATATATATATATATATATATATATATATATATATATATAATGATACAAATTATAGTATAATTTATGATTTATATTTTATAAAAGTTATTTTAAAAAGATAGTGATATGGTCAGAAAAGTAATTATAGAAAGATAATTGACAAATCAATGGAAATGCCGATATTTAAGGCCCGACACCCTAATTATTCATTAATTTCGTAATTAATGAATATAAAAAATATACAGCTCATGAAAAGAGTCCAAAATATGGTAAATTGGTCAAAGAAGGATCCAGAATCTCAATTAATGAGTCATAGCCTTTATCAACAAGGAAAAGACTTATCCGGAAAGAAACACAATGTTTATCCAATATCAAAAAGGAGACTTATTCGCTAAGACTCCTAAACATACCAGTAATGACCGTGGTTGGAGAAGCACCGAAGCGTGCCCGAACAGAAGTATCAATAGGTTTTGATGATTCAGACCTAGAGGGAGTGAAGTTTCCCCACGATGATCCTTTAGTCATCGTTCCTGTGATAGGAAATTCTGAAACCAAGAGAGTTTTGGTCGACAATGGAGCCTCAGTGGAAATCTTGTTCCATGATGCTTTCATCAAGATGGGCTACACTGACTCTCAGTTGACACCCTCGAATATGCCCATATATGGATTCAATGGAGTGGAATCAAAGGTGGAAGGCACTATCCAACTCCCAATGACCATGGGACAAGGAATGAATACATCTACTCAGATGTTGAACTTCTTAGTTATAAAGGCAACTTCGACCTACAATGCAATCCTAGGAAGGACTGGTTTTCATGCGTTCAAGGCTGTTGCCTCATCCTATCATCTGAAACTCAAATTCCCCACGAGAAATGGAATTGGTGAAGAACGGGGAGACCAAAAGATGGCTAGAAGTTGTTATGTAGCAGTGTTAAAGCCTGATGGAATCGGGGGGCAAGTACTCCTAATTGAAGACATGGATACTAGTGACAATGAGGACCGAAGAGGGAAACCGGCTGAGGATTTAATCCCCATTCCCTTAGTCCCTGGTGAACCAGAGAATGTGACATATGTTGGAGCACTACTACCTGAACCATTGAAAAACAAACTCATATCCTTTCTTCAAGAGAACAATGACGTTTTTGCTTGGACATCGGCTGAAATGCCAGGGATTGATCCCCAATTGATAACCCACAAATTGAATGTGGATCCTGAAATAAAGACGGTGAAACAAAAGAAAAGAAATTTTGCTCCAGAAAGGCAAGATGCCATTAAACAAGAAGTGGAAAAGCTTCTAGAGGCCGGATTCATTGAAGAGATACAATTCCCGGAATGGTTGGCTAACCCCGTGATGGTCAAAAAGGCCAATGGAAAATGGAGAATGTGTGTGGATTTCACTGACTTGAATGATGCATGTCCTAAGGATTGTTTTCCCTTACCAAGGATTGATGCATTATTAGATGCTACAGCTGGACACGAGATGCTCAGCTTCATGGATGGCTTCAGTGGATACAATCAAATTAAGATGCACAAAGATGACATCTCCAAGGTATCATTAATCACCGACTTTGGAGTTTTCTGTTACCTAGTCATGGCGTTTGGACTTAAGAATGCAGGGGCAACCTACCAAAGATTGGTGAACAAAATTTTTGGACACCTAATTGGAAAAACCATGGAGGTCTATGTAGATGACATGTTAGTCAAAAGCCTTGTTAAGGCCGATCACATTGAGCACCTCCGAGAGGCATTTGAAGTGCTAAGGCACCACAAAACGATGTTGAATCCAGCTAAGTGTGCCTTTGGTGTAGGCTCGGGAAAGTTTTTAGGCCTCATGGTTTCCAAGAGAGGAATCGAGGCTAATCCCGACAAAATCAAAGCAATTCTAGACATGGAACCACCAAAGACTGTCAAGGATGTCCAAAAACTAACGGGAAGAGTGACAGCATTGGGAAGATTCATCTCCAAGTCAGGAGAGAAGTATTTACCCTTCTTCAAAGCACTCAAGAAAGTGAAATTTTTTGAATGGACAACTGAAAGCCAAGAGGCCTTTGAGGCCCTGAAGAAATACATGGCTGAGGCACCACTGTTGGCAAAGCCCAAGCCAGGGGAAATTCTCTATTTGTACTTGGCGGTTTCAAGCACAGCCCTTGGAGCCGTTTTGGTAAAAGAAGAATTGAAGGTTCAGAAACCCATCTACTATGTGAGCAAGATTCTACATGTGGCAGAAATAAACTACTCAACGATTGAGAAGTTTGCCTTAGCCTTGATAATGGCCTCAAGAAAGCTACGCCCCTACTTCCAGGCTCACAAGATAGAGGTCTTGACGGATCAACCTCTATGAAACATTTTGCATAGCCCTCAAGTTAGTGGAAAATTGATTAAATGGGCTATTGAATTGGGCGAATTCGACATCAAGTATAAGCCTCGAACGGCCATAAAAGCTCAAGCACTTGCTGACTTCATGGTTGAATGTACCATTGACAACCAAGAAGTTGGGGGGCAGGAAGTAATAGTGGAGGATGAGAAAGATCAAGAGATGGATTTCAAAGAATATTGGGTGCTCTATTTTGATGGAGCATCAAAAACAAAATCAAGTGGAGTCGGTTTAGTGCTACAAAGTCTTGATGGATTCCTCATAGAGTATGCACTAAAACTTGACTTCCCAACGACAAACAATGAGGCTGGGTATGAAGCTCTGATAGCTGGCTTAGGGCTTGCTGGGGCCTTGAGAGTTAAAACTCTCAAAGTATGTGGAGATTCGAGGCTAGTGGTTTCCCAAGTAAATGGATAGTTTGAGGCCAGAGATGAAGTCATGGCCAAGTACTTAAAACTTGTCAAGGCCATCATGACTCAGTTCAATGAATGCTATGTAGAGCACATTCCAAGGGAAGAAAACATGAAGGCTGATGCCTTGTTTAAATTTGCTTCTTCAGAAATTGAAAACTATGCAGGGAGTGTATACTTCCAAGTCTTGAAGACCCCAAACATCAACGGAAAGTTGGTAGCACCCATTGATGTTGGCAGTTGTTGGATTGATCCAATCAAAGCTCATCTGGAAACGGGGTGGCTACCCAACGACACTTCAGAAGCACGAAAACTATATGTGAGAGCGCTAAGGTATGCCTTGATTGAGGGAATCCTATACAAGAAGTCTTTCATCATTCCTTATCTGAAATGCTTGAGACCCCAAGAGGCAGAATTGGCCCTAAGGGAAGTACATGAAGGAATTTGTGGGAAACACTTGGGGGGCAGAGCCCTTGCTCATAAAGTCACTCGTCTAGGTTTCTATTGGCCAAGCATACTTGCTGATGCTAAAAGCTACGTGAAGAAATGTGAACGGTGCCAAAAGCATGCACCAGTGGTTAGGCAACCACCAGAGATGATGACATCCATTAACTCACCTATCCCCTTTGCCATGTGGGGAATGGATATACTTGGGCCATTTCCAATGTCCAGTGCGCAAAGAAAATTCTTGATAGTCGCAATCGACTACTTCACAAGTGGATTGAGGCTAAACCTTTAGCCAAAATAACCACCAAGCAAGTGATGCATTTCTTCCGGGAAAATGTGATATGCAGATATGGAATTCCACGAGTCCTGGTCACGGACAATGGAACTCAGTTTAACAACGATGAGTTCAAGAAGTATTGTGATGAGAATGATATCAAATTGCGCTTCACTTATGTTGCCCATCCACAAGCAAATGGGCAAGCTGAGGTTGCAAATCGAATTATCCTAGATGGACTGAAGAAAAGAGTTGAACGCTCCAGAAACACTTGGGTAGACGAATTGCTCCCCATACTTTGGGCATATCGTACTACCTGCAAAGTCACCACCGGAGCAACTCCATTTCTATTGGCTTATGGAGCAGAGGCAGTGGTTCCGGTGGAGATACTCACACATCTCCAAGAGTTGAGGCTTATAAACCAGAAACAAATGAGGAAGGCTTGAGGCTGGCCTTAGATCCGATTGACGAAGTTAGAGATGAGGCAAACGCCAAGATAGTTGAACATCAAAAGAAGGCATCTTTCTATTACAACCTAAGGGTTAAAGAAAGGTTCTTTCGACAAGGAGACTTGGTTCTTCGAAAGATTGAGGCATCTGGAGTTGGACAAAAAGGCAAGTTGGCCCCAAATTAGGAAGGACCATATCGCGTCAAGAACGTATTTGGTCGAGGCTCGTACAAACTAGAAACCCTTGAAGGGCATGAGGTGCCAAGGACTTGGCATGCCTCCAATTTGAAAGTTTATTATGTTTAAGGTGTTTCCCAAGTGGGCTCACTACTAGAAATAAGATTTGATAAAACCAACCCAAGTTTTTAAAACTTGAGTGTTATGTAAGGGTTGATCCCATTTTCAAAGTTATGAATTCCATATTCTTATGTTTTCATTATATACGCAATGCATTCTGATAAGACATGTTAAGTCGAGAATGTAAAAAAGGCTGAACAAAAGCTTAAATAAAAGTTAAGCCCGTAGGCTGAAAGTGCAGTACAAGCCATGGAAGGCCATAAATAAAACTACATCATCTAAGCTGCCTTGTCTACGGCATCCTCCTCCTCCTCCTCCTCTTCATCTCCCTCTAAAGTAGAACCAGAGTGAGTGGCAGCATAATCGTCCCCGACAGTCTGACCAGGTGGAGAAGTATGATCTAGGTCTAAGATCCTGTCATCTTCCTCCATGTCATCCTCTCCAGCCAAAGCTAACTCCAAAGGATTAGGAGTGTAAGGGCTTGGAAAATCAGAGATGGTGAGAGATCCAGGCATCTTCTCCAAAACAGCAGCAAGAGCGCCATCCCATCCCTTAGTATACTGAACTGGGAAGAGGAGCTCGTCATGCTTATAAATCAAGTCCTTGTACTCCGAGGAGTCAAGGTACTCGTCGATAAAGTCATCATTGCCCTTCCTCAAAGAAACCAGCTCAGCCTGGGAGTCGGCTAACTCCTTCTCCTTCCTAGCCAGTGTGGCCTTCAGCGAGCCCACCTCCTCTTGGGACTTCTCAAACTTGCCTTGGTTGGCCTCTGAAGATGAGCGCCAAGCCTTGGCTTGAAAGATAGCCCCTTGGAAGTTGGCATTAGCCTACAAACAAGTTACGAGTCAAATACAAGATATAAAACATGAGACATGTTAAAACTATAAAGAAAAAGAAAGAAAACAGCTTACAACAGCAATCGCCTGAGAGCCTGCATGCTCCACACCCTCCAAAGTGGAGTTGGAAACGAAATCCTTGTAGTCACAAGGGGTCAAAGAATGATAGGACCATTCCATAGCGTGCTTAGACACCCCCACTACGGTGTCTTTCTTCCTAAGACCCCAATTGGGGTGCCAAACTGAACTTTTGGCCGAGGAAGGACCCTCAACCTCATCAGTAAGGTCCACATGAGGCCTTATAAAGGCTGGGACACTTGCAGCACGGGGGTCTTTCCCTCCCAAGCGAGCCCTTTTCATCCTTGATGTCTCCCCATCTTGGGGCTCGTTGGTCTTATTGATAAAGACCGCAGCTGCAAAAAAAACACAAGGAAAGAAACAGTTGGTATAAGATTATCTTAAATAAAGTAAAGGAGAATATGAGGTGAGAATTACCCTTAATTATCAGAAACATTTGAAAGTCCCAAGGACTTAAGCTGGAACTCGTCCAGGAGCACCCTAGCCGTTGTAGCGTAATCATCTTTTGTGAGCTCGGCATAGGCATGGGCCTCCTCATCAGTCAGAATTATATTACTGGGACTACCATCCGAGACCCTACTGAAAGATCTACGGAAAAGGGTACCCCAATCCCCTCCTTCCCAAACTAAATACATAAATTCGTTTTTCCATCTTGGGTTATTATCGGGGATGGATTTCGGATGAAAAATGGGTGGAGTGGAAGGTCGATGGTTGATATAAACCCAACCCAAAGTAACGACATAACTATTTTTATACTGGAAAAGTTTCCTAAATAAGGCGACAGAAAGAGGAAAATTGTTCTTCAAACAAAGAACAATGAAGCAAATAATAATTCTCCAGGCGTTTGGAGGAAGTTGGCAAGGGTTAATCCCAACATCAGCCAAAAGCCTGGGAATGAACTCATGAAAGGGAAACCTGAGTCCCGCAACAATGGCATCCTTATAAATGCATAGAGCATCAGGACGCCAATGACATGAACGGTCCCCTGGGCCGGCTGGGACTAACCTATAGGGGGACTTAATCCTATACATTTTATTGTAGTCCCTAATCAAGTCAATTTCATGAAATTTATTGCTACAATCAAATGAATCTAAGTGCGAAACAGAAGGGTATTCATCACTACGTTCTAAAATCATATCTTGAAGAGACATATGAGAAGAACGAATGGTGATACCTCTCTTAGACGCTTGATTCATTTTTCTGGAGACGTTGCGCAGCACGATCAGACATCTTCAAATCTTCAAAGAAATTCTCAGAAAAGCTTTAAATCTTCAAATCTCCAAACAAAAACCCAGAAAATCTTCAAGAGATGAAGATTAAGCCTAAAAAATCTTCATGGGATGAAGATTGAACCCAGAAAATCTTCAAGAGATGAAGATTGAACCCATAAATCGAAGAAAACCACTACGAAAATCTCCCCGGAAATCGCCTTACTACGGAATAAGAAGAGAGAAAAACTAAGAATACTAGAGAGAAATTTTGGAAAGATGAAAGTATGAAGTGAGCAACAAAGTGGAAATCCCACTCTTTTATAGTTGAAATGACTGGAAACTCAACCGGCTAAGGAAGAGTAACCGTCTATATCCAGTTAAGGCCCACAAATCCATTTATGGATTATAGAAATTAAAGCCCAAATAATTTGGGCCTCAGGCAAATGCGAAGCCCAACAAATTAAGGCTTAATAAGGCCCAAAAGCATGAAAATTAAAGTCCAAATAGAAATTCGTGCTAATTTGAAATAAATCCAAGGCAAAAATCAAGATTCGAGGTCGTAGAGACCTTAAATCGAAGTCGTAAGAACAAGGTCGAAAACATATGGGAAAATGAGGTCGTATCCAACGACCTCGCTCCCAAAATCAAATCAAAAAATTGAAAATTCAAGGTCGAAAAGACCCTAGATCGAAGTCGATTGAATGAGATCGAAAATACACTATAAATCGAGTTCGTATCCCTCGACCTCACACTGAAATGAGGTCGAAAACAGAAGGATTCGAGGTTGAAAGAATGAGGTCGAAAATGACCCAGAAAATGAGGTCTAAACAATCGACCTCACGACAGAATGAGGTCGAAGATGACCTAGAGATCGAAGTCCATATTGACCTAGGAAATCCTGGTCGAAAACGCATGGAATCCTGGTCGATACATCGAGGTCGAAAATGACATGAATTTCGAGATCGAAAGCTTCAACCTCACAACCAAAATCGAGGTCGAAAGAAGACTGATCGAGGTCGAAACCACGAGGTCGAAAAAAGACTGATCGAGGTCGAAACCACGAGGTCGAAAATGAACTGTAGTTCGAGGTCGAAACTATCGACCTGGGACCAAAATCGAGGTCGAAAAAAGGCTGGTCCTGGTCGAACGATCCTGATCGAAAATGACTGGGAATCTGAGGTCGAATCCTTCGACCTGGGACCATTCCTGGTCGAATCCCTGGTCGAAAATGAATTGATTCCTGGTCGAATCCCTGGTCGAAAATGAATTGATTCCTGGTCGAATTCCTGGTCGAAAATGACCTATTTTGAGGTCGAAAATACCCTAAAAAATAGAAAATTTTGGGGAAAGACACGTTATAATTTCTACAAAAATCCCGAGGAGATTTTCCCAGAAGTTGGGGGGTAAATGATATGGTCAGAAAAGTAATTATAGAAATAAAATTGACAAATCAATGGAAAGACCGATATTTAAGGCCCGACACCCTAATTATTCATTAATTTCGTAATTAATGAATAGAGAAAATATACAGCTCATGAAAAGAGTCCAAAATATGGTAAATTGGTCAAAGAAGGATCCAGAATCCCAATTAATGAGTCATAGCCTTTATCAACAAGGAAAAGACTTATCCTGCAAGAAATACAATGTTTATCCAATATCAAAAAGGAGACTTATTCGCTAAGACTCCTAAACATACCATAAATACTAGGCTCCAGACGCCTATATAAGGTCCCTGATCCTACAATCAAAACTACGTCGTTGGCTTGATTCTCAATAACGAATTGAGATACGTAGGCATCTTGTGAGGACCGATTTAGTCTTGAAACACAAGTGCAACCATTAAAGCTCGAAGCTCATTAAACCTTAGCAATTAATATACAAGTACGTTTTTTAATCCACAACAGATAGTATTAAACATGTTTATAATTTAAATACTTTATATAAACATAAAAATACATTTAGTTTGTATACATGTATACATACACCTGTACTGGAGAAAAGTTTCCACGATACCTAATGAAAATTTACACGTACCGCGGAAAGTTTCTGCGGTAGCTACTAAACTGTTTTCTGATCTTGAACGTTGAATATTTGATCGGATGGTTGAAACATAGTTTGTTACAGAAATAGTTCATTGCAAACGTTTGATAGAGACCGGGGATGATGCACATTTAATATGTATATATATACATAAATGCATACATACATACATTACATACAACTCATTGTTCAAGGAGAACCATTATATGGAGAATCTGGGAGAACCATATATTCTATTATAGAATCTTATAAATAATTTAAATTTTTTTTACATAAAATATATAATATGTTTCTAATGTAGAATATAAGCATATACAAATTTTATAAAAAAAAATTAATATTTAAAATTTGAATAAAAATATTGATTTTAAATTTGATTCTGTTGCAGAATCATTTTGGATAAATTTGATTCTACTGTAAAATCACTCTGGACTATTTGACTAATTTTCAATTTTTTTTTTAAAATTAGTTAAATTTCATTTTTTGATTTAATAATTGAAATTTATAATTATATCTAATAAAAAATGTGATAAAAATATGTATTATGAATATTTATGTAATGGTTCTCTCCCGGACTCTATATAAGAAGTTCTCTCTGGAATGTCACCTACATACATATATACGTACGTACTTACATTCATTATGTGAATATATAAAAATATTTCATTCAGCGATTTTAATTTTTTGGTTATCCATATAGGCATACATATAGGTTTACTCCAATACAAACCACTCTTAGACTACAAATTACAAACTAAATAATTTTAGTGATTTCTGTAAGAATAAATAGTGATTTCAGCATAGATCTAGCTATTTATTTTTATATATGTATAAATTTAGTGATTTTACGGTACAAAATCTGTAATTTACGTATAGATCTGGAGAAAAAATTACTACATTTACGCAAAAATCACTATTTATTCTTATAGGAATCACCAACATTTTAGTGATTCTCGCAAGCATAAATAGTGATTTATCGTCGGAATATATCAAATATGGTATGCAAATTTATCCTTGGAAGATGGAGAAAAATACGGCGAAGTCGGATTTCAAAAAAAGCTCTCCGATTGACGGGAAAAGTCAAATTAAAAACGGAGGGGAATAGGTGTGATCGTGTGTGTGTGGTAAGGTGTATTTTAGTTGTGTGTTGTGCATATAGGGGCCATTAGATTAGATTAATCTAAGGGTTTAGATTGGTTCTTAGTTTGTATTTTAAAAAAAGTTTGTATTTGATCACTATATATATATATATATATATATATATATATATATATATATATATATATATATATATATATACATACATACACATAACATACATGACAATATATGATCATATATGCTAATATATACCATATCTCATTATATTATTATTAGATGAATGTGCATTGTAATTATTTATACCTCTAATAAATCAAATTATTCATAATCTTTAACATATTTTAAGTATTAGATTTGTAGGACACAAATATGTTCAAATAAACACAAGATGACAAAAAGAATAAAGAACTTTTATATATACAAGTGTAATACAAAATTGTACTAATTTTATTGTCGCATAAGTTGATATTCTAATAGGCAAACGTACAAAAAAACAGAATAAATCAGTTTACTCATATTTAGAATATGTCCGTGCAATGCACGGGTTAAACATCTGGTTTTTAACAACAATTCAAACAGATCTAGCCACCAGAATAAATAAAGAGAAATGCTAGAGGCCCCAAAACTATTCCAAAAAATTGTTACCAAATGAATTTAAAATAGTAAGTTTCCTAATAATAATATGGGACCCCGCGTGCATTAATATGCGTCCACGAATAAAAAAAAATCATGTGTCGTCCACATAATTTTGTAAATATTTTGGGAATAATTTTTGGGTTGCCTAGTACTACTAGAGATGTTCAAAAAGTCTGAAGCCCGAAATCCGGTCCGGCCCGATCCGAAAAAAAGCCCGAAAAGCCCGGTCCGAAAAAAGCCCGGCCCGAGGGCCTTAAACGGGCCTACTATTTTTCGTCAAGCCCGGCCCGGCCCGAAGCCCGAAAAGCCCGGTTAAAAGCCCGGGCTTTCAAAAAGCCTGGATAAAAGCCCGTGCTTTTTTATAGATCCGGATAAAAACTTGATTTTTTATAGATAAAATCTGAAAATTTATGATATTTTAAATAAATTTTAAGAATATTAAACTTAGTAATAGAGGGAATATGAAGAATAATGAGGCTAAGAAGAATCAACAATGTGCAAGACAAACCTTTTTTTCAAGAAAATTTATTGAGTGTAGTGTATGTGCTTCTTGAAATGGTCATGTACGAGGAGATTTGTATGGCTCACGACCAGGTTAAGTTCAATAACGCATATTATGTGTATTATGTGTAGAATGTACTTGAGTTGCACTCATGTTTTATGATAAAACATTATGCTAGTAGTTTTTTTAGTAATAACTATCGTGTTATCTCTTGTTATGTTTTCTGAATTTTAATAGTTGAGGAGTGTAGCTCTTTTAGGGTCATTTTTTCTATATTTTAATATAATAAATTTGCAAAAAAAAAATTATTTATATATAAATTTAAAAAACCCGGATAAAAGCCCGGCCCGGTCCAAGGGCCTCATATTTTAGAGGAAGCCCGGCCCGGCCCGATTTTTGAAAAAGCCCGACTCGGTCCGATTGTTAAAAAGCTCGGGCTTTTTAAAGCCCGGATAAAGTCCGGTCCGAAGGGCTTTTTGTACATCTCTAAGTACTACTCATAAATAAAAGGAATAAAAGAAGGCGACGACTAAGAAACTATTCGTATGGCTATGTTTGGAAAACTAACACAATAATGACCTAGGGAGCATAAAACGACTATTAGACTTGGACTTGGGGAAGTTATTAAAACGACTCTTGTAATGTGAAGGAGGGAGTTTATATATTAGCCAAACAAATAGCATACACACATTTTTTCACTTTTGTAAAACATACACACACAAAATGGCTGAAAAGAGCGGAAAATTTGAAACTGAACAAGCAAAGCAGAACGACGACGTTAATTCTAGGGCTACAAATGATGAAAACGAGCGGGACGATCTCGAAGAAGGCGAGATTGCGGTGAACGACGATGTTTCGAAGGCTGTAATGCATCATCCTCTACAACATTCTTGGACGTTTTGGTTTCGTAGTTCATCTGCTAAGTCGTCCACAGAGGCTGATTGGGAAAGATCTTTGCGCCCCATTCACACTTTCTCTCATGTTGAAGTGTTTTGGAGGTTTTTCGGTTCTCGATATATGAATAATCTCGATAAAATAATAATCTCTTTAAGTATAGAAGTTTGATGTTTTACTATTTTTAATTCTCTATAAATTACTAATCTGTAATCTGTAAAGGGATTAAAGTTTGCGCATAAATTATAAACATAATTATAACAATAGACAGTGAACAGTGTATCCACAGTGCCACACACGTTATCCATGGCCATGAGTTTATGCATGAGATGCATCAGATTGGGGCATTTTGATCCCGAGAAGTTGTCAGATGTACTGTATTCTAAATTGGATCCCGGTCCCTGGTCATTAATGAATTTAATGCATGAAATTGATGTGAATGCAAGGATCATGTCATTCTATCCAATCTTAATTTTTTGATTTTAGGGTTTAAGTATCTGCGGATAAATGATTTGTCAATCACTGCTAGTTGTTGACCAGCACCCTTCTTAATTATAAATGATTGTTAAACATTTAATATTAAGGCCTTGTAAAGTTTTTCTGCACCAATGATTAGAATATGTTTTAGATGATGTCGAGGTCTTCCATAACATTCTGTTTATTTAAAATTGGATGACGAACTGTTAAGATAATAAGGTTGTTTTAGTATATTTTTCAGTTGGCCTGAATGAAACAGCAACCACCATAGTTGAGTACAAAAGTAGTAAAATAGTTCGGAGCAAATTTTGGGCTGAATCATCCCGAAATCTATTTCATTCTACCATTTAGATCGAATATATGACCCTCAAGTTATCTTTTTGTATCTGAGTATGTGTTCCTGTTGCTTTCTTTGAAGCCTCTACAACAATATACGCCATCCAAGCCAGCTGACCACTGGGGCAGATTTACACTGTTTTAAGAATCACATTGAGCCAAAGTGGGAGGACCCTTTATGTGCTAATGGAGGAAAGTTGACTGCCACCTTTCAAAAGGGAAAATCCGACAATGCCTGGATGAACTCGGTAAGTGTTGCTTAAATTATCTATACCAGCTTAAGCTTTAGTTCGTAACTTTTTACATTCTTGATAAATAGCTGTTAGCAATGATTGGGGAGCAATTTGATCATGGTAATGAAATCTGTGGAGCAGTAGTTAATGTCAGACGGCAGGAAAGAATATCTCTATGGATTAAAAATGCTGAAAATAAAGCAGCTCAGGTATTTACTTGAACTTCACCCGTAATTCTTTAGGCCAGACTTAAATGTTAATGTTTAAGTGTTTTCATGTTAATCCAGCAAGTGAGAAAGTTTGGCGTAGCATGTTATACTTGAATTTGATCATGGTTTTGAAAGTTTGTATCATGTATAAGCAATATGGTCATACACTTACTCATAAGGGGACAATTAATTCTTTCTAATAAATATGTTACAAGGACCATTTTATACGAGACTCTTCCATTTATTCACCATTCCAGATTATTGACCATAGAGATAGATGCATACTGAGTTTTCTGCAGTTGGACTGCCTTGTTTAATGGCTGATCTTTTTTACGTTTTTTACATGACCTATTGACCTTTATTTGTACATGAACGTACAAGCGATGATAACTGCATAATTTTGTTAATTAGCATTGCTCGGTGTTAACGGAGGAATTTGGTGATAACAAATTTCGGGGATTGCTGGAATAACGAAAGTGTGATGATGAGGGATTTTGGGTTTTTGGATTTTTGGGGCTGGACTTGAAAGGTGTCTCGACTTGTTAGATGTGTCGGATCTTATTCCAAGATGTCTGCGTACCCTGTTTATATATAGGGATCAAGCCAACGCAGTTCTGTGATAGGATAGTATTTTTAATCCCTGTGATTGTTAAGAGATATGTTGAGATAAGTTGATTTTATCTTTTTATAGTTATATTAGCGTTGTGATTCTTTCCTGATTTGAAAGAATCGTTTGGAGATTTTTTTTAGTAATTGATTGTTTCCTCGTTTCAGAGAGAGGATATTACTAAGTGGTTAAGCAATTAATTATTACTAGCTCATAACCCGTGCGAAGCACGGATCAAGAATAAAAATTAAATTACTAAAAAAGTAATTTAAAATATTGAGAATAAAAATAATTTTTAAGTTTTATTTAAATATGTACTTGCAGTGAAATTAATATGAAAGTCTATAATAAATAAATATTATTTAATTATGTCGATAGAAATAATCAAATATTTGGTAAAATCAAAGAATTGAAATTGAATAAATAACTAACTTATATAATTATGCAATTGCAGCGAATCGAACATGAGTTTGGAATGAAACAAATTAATTTAGATATATCGTACTAACCAAAATTTGGCTTTGTACTATTGTTTTGCAACGAAAAATAGTTTTCCTTATCAATGTCCCCGATCCCCCGAATAATTTTATTATACTTCTTTTCATTCCCGCCATCAATCCCTGAGTTGTTTTTATACTTCTATCTGTTCTTGTCCTCAACGCGAATAATTTCTTAAATTCTAGTCGCGAATGGGGGTGGAGAACATAGCAAGATTGACAGGACGGATAAAATACCCCTATGTAGTTGTTAGAAGTATGAGAGATACCAAAATTTGGCTTTGTACTATTGTGTTCCAACGAAAAAGAGTTTTCCTTATCAATCAAGTCTGTAATCCTGAATTATTTTTATGTACTTTTCTCCGTTCCTGCCACCAATCCCCGAGTTGTTTTTATACTTCTCTTCTCTCTGTTCCTGTGTCCTGAACACGAATAATGTCTCAAATTTCCGTCCCGAATGGGGCATGAGAACAGAGTAAGATCGACGGGACGAATAAAATACCTATATGTAATTGTTAGAAGTAGGAGAGATAAGAATTATACTGATCGAAAGTAACTTATAAAATAATAGGTAATATAAAAAATCTTTTGATCTCAATCAAATTATATATGTACGGCGGTATACATAACATATCAATATATGAGAACATTAAGTTGGATATCTGATTTTGATTTTATAATAAATCTTATTTATATTAATTTAGAATTATGTTAATTATATTAATATAATAATTATATGTTTACCGATGTATATGACATACTACATTATTAAGAGTGAGTTTTTGATTTTAATAAAGTAATACAAATTAACTTTTAATTAAATAATAAATCATACTATATTAATTTAGAATTATGTTAATTATATTAAGATTATTAAGATAATAAATATATGTATACTGTGGTATACATGGCATACCACATTATGTTTTTAATAAAGACTAAGTATTAATTTTTCATTTAATAATAAATCTTATTATATTTATTTAGAATTATATTAATAATATTAAGATAATTAAGATAAAAATAATATGTATACCGTGATATACATGGTATACCATTTAGAGGCTTCCAGCTTTTAATAAAGAGTATATAATAAAGAGTAAGTATAAGTTTTTAATTTAATAATAAATCTTATTATATTTATTTAGAAGGTATACATGGCATAGGCTTTCTGCTTTTAATAAAGAATTATATTAATAATATTAAGATAATTAAGATAAAAATAATGTGTATACCGCGGTATACATGACATACCATTTAGAGGGGCTTTCTGCTTTTAATAAAGAGTATAGAACATTAAGTTGGATATCTGATTTTGATTTTATAATAAATCTTATTTATATTAATTTAGAATTATGTTAATTATATTAATATAATAATTATATGTTTACCATTGTATATGACATACTACATTATTAAGAGTGTGTTTTTGATTTTAAAGAGTATAGAACATTAAGTTGGATATCTGATTTTGATTTTATAATAAATCTTATTTATATTAATTTAGAATTATGTTAATTATATTAATATAATAATTATATGTTTACCATTGTATATGACATACTACATTATTAAGAGTGAGTTTTTGATTTTAGTAAAGTAATAAAATTAACTTTTAATTAAATAATAAATCATATTATATTAATTTAGAATTATGTTAATTATATTAAGATTATTAAGATAATAAATATATGTATATTGTGGTATACATGGCATACCAAAGTATGTTTTTAATAAAGAGTAAGTATAAGTTTTTAATTTAATAATAAATCTTATTATATTTATTTAGAAGGTATACATGGCATAGGCTTTCTGCTTTTTTTAATAAAGAATTATATTAATAATATTAAGATAATTAAGATAAAAATAATGTGTATACCGCGGTATACATGGCATACCATTTAGAGGGGCTTTCTGCTTTTAGTAAAGAGTATAGATTAGATCAATATTGGGAAATTAAGAGATAATTGAGGCAACTGAAATTATGGCGTAACAACTACCCCAGTTCTTCAGTGCAGCTTGATGGACTAGAGAACTAAGTGTGCTTTGATCTTCTGAATTTCCTGAGTCAATGAAACAACTAGGAGTAAAAGATTAGCAGATAATATGAAGAAGAGAATTACCCGTAATATGCCTGTAAAATCGAGAGAGACAACATGATGTGTCCGTAATATGTCTTGCCTTCTTATACACTCATGCAAAGCAAAGTTTAAGAAAAGGGAAGAGTAACCTCGCATTCTTATACACTCTATGCTAAGCAGAGTTTAAGAAAAGGGAAGAGTAACATCGCCTTCTTATACACTCTATGCAAAGCAGAGTTTAAGAAAAGGGAAGAGTAACCTCGCCTTCTTATACACTCTATGCAAAACAGAGTTTAAGAAAAGGGAAGAGTAACCTCGCCTTCTTATACACTCTATGCAAAGCAGAGTTTAAGAAAAGGGAAGAGTAACATCGCCTTCTTATACACTGCAAAACAGAGTTTAAGAAAAGGGAAGAGTAACATCGCCTTCTTATACACTCTATGCAAAACAGAGTTTAAGAAAAGGGAAGAGTAACCTCGCCTTCTTATACACTTTATGCAAAGCAGAGTTTAAGAAAAGGGAAGTGTAACATCGCCTTCTTATACACTCTATGCAAAGCAGAGTTTAAGAAAATGGAAGAGTAACCTTGCCTTCTTATACACTCTATGCTAAACAGAGTTTAAGAAAAGGGAAGAGTAACATCGCCTTCTTATACACTCTATGCAAAGCAGAGTTTAAGAAAAGGGAAGTGTAACCTCGCCTTCTTAAGAGGTAGAACTCTCTTCTTGGTGAGCTTTCTGGAAGTACAGATAAGCACCCCGGAAGTATGGGTTTACCAAGGTACTCTAAGCAACACCTTCCACAAAGAAGGGCCTTCAAAATAATTCCAAGCAAC
Organism: Heracleum sosnowskyi; assembly: GCA_030848705.1. Lineage (NCBI taxonomy): Eukaryota > Viridiplantae > Streptophyta > Magnoliopsida > Apiales > Apiaceae > Heracleum > Heracleum sosnowskyi. The sequence goes on along the minus strand of CM061238.1, from coordinate 135,827,667 downwards.
ACCTTCATAAAGAAGGCCTTCAAAAATAATTCCCAAGCAACACCTTAAAGAAGGGCCTTCAAAAATAATTCCCAAGCAACACCTTAAAAAAGGGCTTTCAAAAATAATTTCCAAGCAACACCTTCAAAAATATTAACATATTCAATAGAGGGTCTTCAAAAATAATTTCCTCTTCGAAAGAGGGTCTTCAAAAATATTATCCTACTCGAAATAGGGTCAGCAAAAATATTATCTTTCTTCGAAAGAGGGTCTTCAAAAATATTTTCCTACTCGAAATAGGTTCTCTTCAAAAATATTATCCTACTCGAAATAGGATTTTCAAAAATATTATTCTCCTTGGAAAAGAGAGCTTTCAAAAATATTACCCTTATCAGATTAGGACCTTCCACACTTATTTTTTTCCCATGCACGAGCTAGTGATGTAATCAAATCATGTGCTACGAATTCAGATTCTTTAACATCTCCATGATTCAGATTCTGCTCAGATCTGTTTTTTACCTTTTTGCCCCTGTAAACGATATTTTCTTGGAAAACACAAAACATGAAAGTTGCAGGAAACGAAAAAAGCTTTCCGATGATATATGGCTCGTCAGAAACGGACTTATAACGAATCGGGAATCAAATAAAACGTCTGCTGATTAACTTCTCAATACTGAAAAATGGGATCTGATTATGTTTTATGATTTCGAGAATAGATCGAAACATAATCTCAGAAAACACCAATAACGAAAGTTGTAGAAAATCACAAAAGCTTTTCGGATCATAAAAAATCATCAAAAGCTAACATGTAATAAATTTATTACGAATTTTATAAGATAGCTTATTTGTACGGACAAAATCATAAGAAAACTTATCTTTATTTTGAATAGAACCACGAACGAACGCCTCCACCGTTCTGCTCCTCCATTAAAGCCGCTCCAGATCCATAATAACCCCCCATGCGTATTGTATAGATTGATTGTCCTCCACAATCAAAAAGTATGCCCTCCTTCTAGCGCCAATTGTTAACGGAGGAATTTGGTGATAACAAATTTCGGGGATTGCTGGAATAACGAAATTGTGATGATGAGGGATTTTGGGTTTTTGGATTTTTGGGGCTGGACTTGAAAGGTGTCTCGACTTGTTAGATGTGTCGGATCCTATTCCAAGATGCCTGCATACCCTGTTTATATATAGGGATCAAGCCAACGCAGTTCTGTGATATGATAGTATTTTTAATCCCTGTGATTGTTAAGGGATATGTTGAGATAAGTTGATTTTATCTTTTTAGAGTTATATTAGCGTTGTGATTCTTTCCTGATTTGAAAGAATCGTTTGGAGATTTTTTTTAGTAATTGATTGATTAAGATTGATTGTTTTCTCGTTTCAGAGAGAGGATATTACTAAGTGGTTAAGCAATTAATTATTATTAGATCAATATTGGGAAATTATGAGATAATTGAGGCAACTGAAATTATGGCGTAACACTCGGAAAATGTTAATCAAATGCTATATATTCAACCTGGGCCTGACAAGAAATTAGTCTAAATTACTTGCTTTAGTATCCATGAATAAGTTTGACCTGTGGGCTTGAGGCAAATAGTTGAGCCTGGCTCGTTTATCTACTCATGTAAACACAGTCTGGTCTGCAAATTAAAGTTCTTAGACAATTGTTGATTACCCTACTGAAATTACTGTGTTCTATGAACGGAACCCCCGGGCTTGTGAAAATCTTATCATCTGTTTTTTGTTTGGCAGTTGAGCATTGGGGAACAGTGGAAGGGGTTCATTGCCTACAATGAGCAGATAGTGTTCCAATCCCATGTATGTAGACAAGTAAATTATTTCTATAATTTGCATTTATATTCTGTAATTCCGAAAGTTGATTGTTTCCTTTGATTTCTTTAACATTCGGTATGAATTAAATGTTCTATTCTATTGTAGGACGAGTCAAGGAGGTCGGACAGAAATGCTAAGAACAAATACACTGCTTGAGTTGCATGATGAAGGCTGGAAGCGGAAAATGTTGTTAAGAATTTCAATTCTAGGATGAGATACTTGTTCAGTATGCTATCTGAGTTTCCATGTCAGTTTTTATTCAACTAAATTTCTTGGCATTGTTTTCTGAACTGCTAATGTTTAAACATGCTAAATTAGTTTTATTTTCTTATGTTGACAATCCAGGCTGTAAGATAAATATTGGTATGTATTTAATATTATATTTATGTATGGAGTTCGCTAGCGGCCTGATTCAGCATCAGTTGCTGAATTGAAAATGTGATTAGTAAAAGAGCGCATTTAGTAAAAGAATGTCATAATCTTCATAATCTAGACGACATTGATGTATTCTATATCTGCATAAAGAGCGCATTTAGTAAAAGAATGGCATAATCTTCATAATCTAGATGATGTTGATGTATTCTCTATCTGCATAGAGTTAAGTACTAGATCCCTTACTGGTGCATAGTGTCTCGGGTCATTTTCTCAAGCATCGCCCTGTAAGAGGATTGCGCTTCTGCTAGCCGCCTGCATTTTATCAGCCCTCGGTCTTCTTTTAATCAGAACCAACTCCATGTCTTGGATGGTAACTAAAGTTCCATTGAGTTTTATCCTTAGGTTGTGATCAATCTGGTTTGTTGCAACAAATGTCAATAAGCTTAAGGTCTACAGGTGTCTGAGCCTTCTTTCTACAATGTTGTATCTGGAAGGATTATGTTGCAATAGAAATTCAAAAATTCGTATTTTTAACTAAGAAATTTAAAAAAAGTATTTTTGTAAAACAAATTAAAAATAGTCGTATTTTTCAAAAAACCTCTCTTTTTTAAGCCAGGGAACATGCTGCAACGGATATCCACCCGCAACAGAGTTGCTGAGTTTTATGGTATTGACATCTTGAAGGAATATGAAGCTGGATAGATTCTTGGATCCAAACACTTCTTTCACACTAGAAAATGGGCCTAATATTAAGTTGTCGCAGCTTTTTGTGAAGAGAATCATTCTTATTGTTGACGGTTTTATGGACACTGCAACTCTCAAGTTCTGGCAGGATTTAAGATCAAGATATCTCGAAATGAAGGACACAGATGCCAAGTTTAGAGTGACCTTCTTACAGTAAACATGTTGGAGCAACTATGTCCTGGTTAAGGTGTCCTCCTTTCGATGAGGAATCAAATTTGTCCAAGTTGTTTCCTCGTCTATTTCGAAATCATGTTAGACTTCTTGCTTTTACATTTCATGCTGGTGGCTTAATTAGCTTAAAACGGTATGAGTGGGGCTTTTGGTTGGGTTGATTAGATCCGTTAGTTATTTCAGTGTTATTAGTAATTATAATTTTTTTATATATTAAACAAAAAAATATTGTTAAATTGTGCACTTTATTGCAAGATAATGAATAAGATTTTTAAATATTATTTTGAAATTTTTCATGAAAAATCAGATATTAATTATGTAGAGTAAAATAAAGTTATTGAGTGAAAAAATAGAAAATGTAAATTAATGATTTTAAAATTAGGAAAATATGAAATTTCACACAAAAAATATAATAAAACTAAAATAATTAAGAGATTAGTAAAATAAGTATCATGAACTTAACAAGGTTTGCAGATATTATTTTGCATTTTTTCACAAATATATAATTGGAGTAAATGGATTAATGTGGTATTACATGATCTTGGTCGTTAGATATCTCAATTGTGTTATTACTTATTAGTAATTATATATTAAATAAAAAATATATTTGTTAAATTGTACACTTTCTTGCAAAATAATGAATAGCATTTCTAAATATTATTTTGAAATTTTTCATGAAAAATCAGATATTAATTATCATTAACTTAACAAGATTTCCAGATATTATTTTTGCATTTTTTTCACAAATATTAAAAAAAAAAATATTTTCGATTTATTAATAAAAATTCAAAAAATTATTATAAAAAATCTCGTGCATTGCAAACAAGCAAAGATGTCTCATCGCCAACAGACAAACACACAGAGATTATTTAAACATTTTTAAGAGATATTAATAAAAAAAAAAAAGTTATAACTGAAAACAAACAGAGCCTAAAAGTGGCCTAAAACTGATGAAGATCCATGCAACTAAACATCCGCTTAATACTTCTCGGGAAGCCATTACGTTGCAAATTCTACGCTAACTGAACCAACTCAGATTCTTTCTAAATATACCTCACTCCTTTCATCTAATCACACTTAACCCTAATCTCTTCTTGCTTAATCCACCTCTCTCATGACAGGATTAGCATTTTTATTTTTTATTTATTTTTCTCGTACCAATTATTAATTTAATCAGCTGTAAAAGATGGTGTACACCTTTACATTACTCTGCATGTTCATTTTTACTCTGTTTCTAGTTTAATTCTTTTGTAGCTAATTACTTTTTGTTTTGATTGATACTGTGTGTTGAAAACACAGTATCAATCAGTTGCACCACCTTTTCTTGATCATGTTCTGAATGAATTTTTATTCAATGGAGATTGACATGCATGGCGAAAAATTCGATGAATGTTGGAAATTTGATGAGTTCAGTGAAATGTGTGAGGGTGTTGGAAATGACATGGTTGTGAAGAATGAGAATGGTTTTGTTAAGGTGGAGGAAGTGAACGAGGAACATGATGTGAAGCCTAATATTGGAAGTATTGCGGAGAGGAGGGCTGCGAAAACTGGTTTTGATGCTCCTAAGATTGATGTGGTTGGTTTTAGAGGTGTAGGTGGTTCTATCTCTTCTCCGAGTGGTCGGTCTGGTTATCTTACTATACCACCTGGTATTAGTCCTACTGCATTGCTTGATTCTCCTGTTATGCTTCCTAATTCTCAGGTAACAGGTCTTTGTTTCTTTGTCGTGGCACTGTATATTATCGATCAATTTTGTACTCAGTGGAGGTGGTGGCATGTGTGCGTGAGTACTTAAATTCTTGACTATACTAGAAAAAGTCAATTTTGTAGCAGGATGTTTATCTGATTTGGGATTTTACTAACTTCTACTTTACTCACACTTATATTGAAGTGTCCAACATGAATACGTGTGTAAGTGTCGGATTTGGAAACAAAATAAGGTTCTTCGCCTGATACTTATTCTGGTGGTTTTTTTGTTTAGAAGAGAACTGAAATAGAGAGATAGTAAGCCTAGTATACCACTGACGCTTTCTTCCCAATTTAACTCCCCTTAGGCCTTCACTAATACAATTGTGCTCTCGCCTCTCCTTTACGATAGATTTTCTAGAACCGAGGTCTGCTGAAGGTGTAATATGTGTAATACTCCTTTTCACTTGGATTAAGGTCCTAGGAGATAAGTAAGCAGCTAGAAAATGGTAAATACATAACTAGAGGCTTCGCTGAGGAATTTAAATGGCGAACTGGAGCTCCTGAATGAGGCTGTGTAAGATTGGTTAAAAGCAGAGAGCTCTGATACCATGTTCAGTAACCAGCTCATCTAAAACCTTAAGGCTTTAGAGGAAGGCCCCAAATGGATCTTATGCTATATTTCAACACAAAGAAGTGATGACACGTGAGGCTTGTTACAAATGAATTTTACAAACTGTTTCCCTTCTTAACTGCTTTTTAGGGGAACTCGATAAAACATATCAACGTCTCTCAGTGTTCGAACTGTAACTACGTATGAATTGACTCATTTCTTGCGAGCAGATAATATCTTCCACATTGTCAATGGTTGTTTTTGCCTTGTCATAATTATTTATTAGACAATGGATCCTTCACTTTTCTGCAATGAATCTCCAGCGAGTTTGTTGTTTTTCTTATATATTTTCAGTTATATCCTTATCCCTGTTGTTATACTTTTGCATAGGCTGCACATTCATCTCCAACTACTGGAACTTATCAGTCACCCTCATTTAATAATGAAAGCATGATGCAGTCAGCCCCTCGTGCTGCAGATAAAGACGGGGACTGTGATGTTGGTTCTTCTTTAAGTTTCAAGCTTGCAGGATTGCCATGCATTTCAGAGCTAGCAGATAAGGTAAATTTTATGTATTAAGAGTACTTACTGGTATTATTGTAGCGCGTCTCAGCTTATTTACCAAGTGATAGTTGTCAACAGGGTTTTGCTATATGTAGGAAGATTAAGTTAGGACCAAAGTTAGGACTAATAGTTAGATATGTTCTGCAGTATGCATGCAGACTCGCAGACCCTTTGCAGAACATTGCAATACGTATTGCAGCACGTATATGAGTCTCCAAGTCCTAACTTGATAGTTCTAAACTGAACTTTTGCTGTTATTTGTGCATATGCCTAGATAAGTTTGCGATCCAGTCAATCGTTGCACAAGATTATGCAACAACTGGAAATATTAGTGAATTCACAGAATAATACTATGAAAATGGTAGGTCTTGAAAACTTTGTCTGTACGATTATAATCATTAATCTATATGTGAGTCATGAATGTGTTAGTATGTTTATATTGCAGATTATACATGACTGAACATGTTTGGATCCTGTTTTTAGCATTCGTAGGATTGACATGAGCTATTAATAAACATTTCCTCCCATGCAGCCACCTATAGATTTTAAGTGCCCAGCAAAGTATCTAAGAGAAACCGCAACAGATAACTGTGCTACAGGCTCAACTGCTTATGCAGTCAATTTGTCGGAGGAGATTTTTAATGTCAAACGTACTGCATTAAAGCGATCACGCCATACAAATACAGAAAGTGATCAGATGTCTCTATTTTCAGAAACTTCAAGTGGAGTTGACACAGAGGTTTCTCGCCTGCTTGAAGGACAACAGAAAGAGGCATATCCTCCCATGGAAACGCTGAGGACTTCAGAAGATGGATATAATTGGAGAAAGTACGGCCAGAAACAAGTAAAAGGTAGTGAGTATCCTCGAAGTTATTACAAATGTACACATCAAAATTGTCAGGTGAAGAAAAAGGTAGAGCGCTCCCTTGATGGGCAAATAACAGAAATTATCTATAAAGGTGCTCATAGTCATCCCAAACCCCAGCCTAGTCGTCGAGCAATACTTGGATGTCAATTTTCTCCTAGTGAGACCTCAGGGATTGAAAGCACCGCACATGGCATCAATGTTGACGGAGGGGCAGTTTGGAGAAATTTTCAGCTTGGGTTTAAAGATATGAAAGTCGGTCCAGATGGTCTTGAAAGGACATCTTCAACATCTGTCCTTACAGAAATATCTGATATTTTATCAAACACTCGAGGAAAATCAATGGGTGCATTTGAATCTTCTGGAACTCCTGAGCTTTCATCTACATTTGCTAGTCATGATGGTGACGATGAAGATGGTGCTACACAGGGAAGTGCATCACTTGATGAGGATGCTGAGGATGGAGAATCTGAGTCAAAGAGGAGGTACTTCCTCCATGCCCCCTCATATAACTCCCTCTGCACAAAGATAAATTGTCCTAGTTAACTCTTTTTTACCTACTAGGGAAGAAAACCAAAATATAGCATCATACATGACATAAAGAGTTTATTAATATAGGCACCCACAATTACAAAACAATAACTTAGCTGCTCATTTCAGAAGGAAAGACAACTGCATAATTGAAACAAATTTATCATCGAGGACAACGCGTGAACCAAGAATCGTGGTCCAGATTGATAGTGAAATAGATGTACTTGATGATGGATACAGATGGCGGAAGTATGGACAAAAAGTAGTCAAAGGAAATCCAAATCCTAGGTATGTGCTGCTGGTTTAGTATCTTATCATGCAGAGTTGGTGTTTTCCTTTTTAATCATTCATGTAGTCAGTTCGAATGTGAAAGTTATGTATGAAAATGGACGCTGATATGGACTGCATCCCCTCAATTTTGGCCTCCTGTGCAGGAGCTATTACAAATGCACTAGTGCTGGATGCCCGGTGAGGAAGCATGTGGAAAGAGCATCTCACAATCTTAAATCTGTGATCACAACATATGAGGGGAAACACACCCATGAAGTTCCTGCTGCCAGAAACAGTAGCCAGGCCAATTCGGTCACTTCGAGTCTACCTCCGGATCATCTATCTAATTCTCAGCCTACAGTATCACTATCTAGAACAGCTAATACCCCAAAGCCTGAACCACCAGTTCCCGATATTTCTCTTCATTTTGAAAGAAATCCTGCATCGCGCAATAATTTTATGAGACCATATGTTGTTGGAAATTTAGGTGCAGATATGAAATATGGAGCTCCTTCCCTTTACCAAGTTAAGTTACCACCCCTGCCCAACTCAATGTCTTTTGGCTCATTTCTTATGAACCCTGACCACACTGATGCCCCTGCAGCATGTTCCGTCTCCTCAGTACTGCCCGGGTATCCCTTTTCTCTACCAATGACTATCCCGGGGTCAGCAAATATCAATCAGAGTGGTGTAGATTTAAGTAGCAATGGAAAACCAATGGATTCAGTTCACCCTTTCCTAGACGGGCAGCTAAACCAGAATGATTTGAAATTCGTCGAGCCTAAAGTGGAGAAGGATGATAATCTATATGGAAGTAGCCTGCCTATTTCAGATCAGGCAAATTCAGCATCCTCTTCGATGTTCCATCAAATAAATGGAAAATTTCCATCCTGAGCATATTCGAGTTTGAGAAGAAGAATTGAAATTAGTATTTTGCTACCATGCAGCAGTCAAAATGGTCATGCATGACTGGCAATTGGATTCCATTCCACATGCAGTTTACCTTACCTCTATTCCTGTACAAATCATAAAATTGTCAGTACTGGTGAAGCAGCAATCTACCTTATTATCAAGAGGTAGAATACAATTCTTCCTGTGTTTTTCATTATCACTTAACCACTTTTTTTATCCAACCTTTTCAGTAATATTGAAATCATTAAAAACCTACTAAACCTAATTTTTACCTGCTTTCATCTAATAATTATCAGGATCGCTATGTTTCCCTTCTTTCATCTGTGCACGGGGATGCTGCAGAATGGTCCTGGAGATCGAGTTTGATCATAATGGACTGCGTCGTGCCGAAATACTTAACTTTACACGTTGAAAATGACAAAGATCTCCTTCAGTTACATAGCCTGAAGTACTAGCATTAGCAATAAGTTCAGAGGAGGCATTGCTGATCTTATAGTCCTGAGACTTCTAGGAAATTGTTAGAGCTCGTTGTGCTTGTGATTGTAGCATTCTCTTTAATTCTGATTCCATGAAATTTAGAAGGAAGGAGTAGCTGGAAGATCAACTTTTGAAAAATGTACAGCCCTAACTATAAATAAGAAAGGACACTGTTTTCCGGACTGCAGATCAAGTATAACTATGATGTTGAAGGCAAGTAAGGCCATTCAAGTCTTAGTTGCATACCTAAGACCTTTAGGTTTGCCTTCAGCAACTTGCTTTTCTTTCAAGTCGATTTTTGGCAGAATTTTTCCATTTACGAGATCCTGACATTTGATGTTAGGATCGCATCCACAATAAACCGACATTAATTAAGTGACAAAGAATTTAAGAGCGGTTTGTGAAATTTCAAAATTAGGCCCTTCATTTGTACTTTAATATAAATTATATAAATTTTCTCCAAAATTAAATAAACTATAGAAAAACAAACTTTTGCAACACCACTGTTTCATGCTCCAGAATCCAGATGCAATGTTTCCATCAGAATCAACACAAATCAGCCCAACTGTACTGCCCACTGACCTGGTTTAGATGGTTTCATTAATGTGGGCTTAACACGTGATCTGTGTTGAAGTATCCAAAAACTACAGCTTAGGCCAAGCCCACCAACTTCATAGCTTCCGAGAGTCTCTTTCGTATGTTATAGAGCTGAAAAATAGAGTAACGGGGGATAAGTTATCCTTATTTAGAAGAATTTTTTTAAAAAATCATACTAAATTAACATCCTCGTATAGTTTTCTGATGAGAGTCGGCCGACCCTAACCCTAGCCCTAACATCTTCATTCCATCCCCTTTCTTCCCATCTCCATCCCCATCTCCTTTCTTCTCATCTCTGTCCACACAACACATCTTCTCTTGTTATTTCAATTTTCTTTCAATAAAATCGAGATTTGTTCCACAAAACTCGCAAAATCCATTTGAGTTTCTTCACTTTTTGGGTTTTTTTGTTTGTGTGTTTGATTGTCTCGCTTTGTGCGATGTGTTGCTTGTGTTGAAAATGAATTTTGCGGTGTATTGGGAGATCTGGATATCTCGCATCAACACCACTTTCGGCACGTCTATAGCTGGTGTCCGGCAAGTAGATAGCTGGGGTGCGTTTGGAATGGTGGTGAAAATCGCATGTGCTCACCTCTCACAAAAAATATTTGTTCATAACATGAGGTATCTAAGCTTAGTTTTTGCAACTGAGTCCTCTGAACATTGCACTATCCATGAAGTTAATGTGAAGGTCAATTGTGAAGCTATTGTTTTTAGGGGAGATGCAAACTGGATTGCTCGGGAAACTGTTATCTTCATTTTTAATTTTAAGAATATTTGTATTCAATTAGTTAAGCAATCCGGAAACAAAACAACTAATTACTTAGTTTGTTTATTTGTTTTTCAACCTGGTTGCAGTTGGGGTTTGTCCCGATTGAATCTCTTTCAAAATATTAATGAAAAAAAAAGTACTTTTTTGAAGTGAAAATCTAAAAAAAAAAACATGATGAAAAGAATTTATGTAAGCATCAATATTAAAGTGATAAATAGGAAAAGGAATTACTTTGACAAAACAAAAAGTATTACCTAACAAGATTAAACTTTTATTTACTAATAATTATAGTTTATTATTTAAGTGAAAATTTCAAAAATTATTTATGTTAACTAATAGAATAGTTAATATAATTAAATTAATTTCTAATATTTTTAATGTGAAATTAAATAATTTACAAGTTAAAATTGTGATTGTATACCAGACATATGTACATGTCAAAATAGAAAAAAATCAAGATATATACGGTATGAAAATTCTAAAAAAAAAATTATGTGGAACTAATTAAATTGTAAGATTTTTTTTTGAATTTATAGAAGATATATATTTGTTTCATGAATATTAAAATATGTTATAACAAAAAAAGAAGATTAAAATATGTGATTAGAAAGATTACAAATATTGTATAAATAATTATAAGTAGTTGTTATTTTATTTGTAGTGGGGGCTAATAAAAATTAGTGTTGTAAATTATTACAAACTAAAATACAGATACCAAACTTGAAAAATAGAATATAAATATATTTGTGGGAAGAAGCTAGAATCAAACTAATAAAAGATAAATTTCTCTCTTTGATATTCAAATATAATCAATTAAACTAATATATAAGGGGATTTGGTCCCAGTAATGTCAACCACCTGTCGCTATATGTTTCAGGTGATGTGACTCCGCTATGTTTCATTGGGGTGATTGCTTGTTTCATTGCCGGAGGCAGTTGGTATCCACGATGGAGCACCCACACCCATATATAAATTAGTGTTATATTTTATTTACATCAATTTAAAATATTGTTTATCAGAACAAGATAAATGATATATGTAACTAGAAAAAAATAAATATAGGGAAATTCTAAATAGTACCCTTATACATTTGGCTTTTTCAAATGGTACACCAAATAATATTGACTTTCATTTGGTACCCTTCAACTATTAGGTTTTTCCGTCAAGAACCGTTAATCAAACGTTAGTAAATTCTTAATTAAACATAAAATAAAACAAAAAAATAATCTAAAAAATACAAAAAAACATGTATTAGACTAAATTTCATTTACATAAGTCAAATAAGTTGGGCCGGGATGAAATTAGGGATAAATTAATTAACAAAATTAAGGATAAATCAATTGAGTGAATTTGGAGTAACTAAATCAAAGGCAGTCAAGGTTCCATGAGCTAGTATCATCGAGATATAGAAGAATCTTATTCATCTATTCATTAATCTATTCATATCCACGCTTATTACTGCATTGAGGTATACATATGTGTGTATATATGTATTTGTGTACGTATAATATATGTATTTGTGTGTAAATATCATGTATGTATATGCTACTAAGTATCATGGATATGTATATATATATATATATAGAGGAAGGTTCAGTGGGTAACTTATTTATATGAGTAACCTAGTAACCCTTTTGTATTGGCTAATTTGAAATACGTGTAAGTTACACGTGATCATCAAATTCAATCCATCATCCCACGTTTAAACACACTCACTTAACAGAGATATAACAAAGGCTTAACAACTATAATATGATTTAATTATACAATTTTTTTATACAGAACCTAGACATAATCTGCATTTTTTTTATAAGATACTATATACAACAAAATGTGTGAACATACATGTTTATAAACAATACCGAACAGAATAGTTAAAAAAAATAAAGAAAAACTTAAAATGATTACACAAATTATACAATAAAATACAAAACACAAAAATATGTAAAATCTATAATACAAAAAGTACAGAACATAAATACTTTATAGAAATTTACAAAAATTTACAGAACACGAGAAGTTTACAGAACATTAAGATACATAATATAAATAATATACAGAATATATAAAATATACAGAACATAAAGTTAATATAAAAAATATAAATAAAAAACAAAAAAATTGGAAACATAATCTAATATAATTATACAACATAATCTAATATAATTATGGTGTAAAATATTGAATATCTTTTTTCATATTAAATTTATATTTATTTTTTACTCTCGTGAAAATTTAAAAATTAGAAGGTGTGTTATAATTTTTCAGTTTTACACAACTCTTATTAGTATATTTATATTTACAAAATTATATTTTTTTTTTATCTTTTATCATGTACATTTAAGCAATAAATTTATTTCATAATATATTAAGCATTTTTTGACATAAAAATTTTTGTATACAGAACAAGAGATTAATTTTACATGATATTTAATTTATTGTAGTTGATCAAATAAATTTGGCTTGTGAATTGTGATACATAATATTTCACTATTGTATAATGTCAGTTAGGTGTTAGAGTCACGTGTTCTAGGTTATGTATCAGTGCTTTTCTTTGTTTAATCTAAGGGCCAACATTGGAAGTTACTCAGTTACTCATATAAGGAGTTCCTCACTGAGACCTCCCCAATATATATATATATATATATATATATATATATATATATATATATACTAGCTTATAACCAGTGCGATGCACATGCTTATTTTAATATAATATAATATTTTTTATGGTTAAAATATTTTTTATATTATTTTTTGTATTAATAATGAAAATATATAGAATATAGTATACTTGACATTTTTATTAAGAAGATATAGTGTTTGATATATATTTTTTGGAGTGTATTAATAATTGATAGATATATTATTAAAAAAAGCAATATTAATTATTGAAAGATATATGCTTCTAATTTTTATTTTTAGGCGTGTTTATAAAAGTTAATATATTTATATTATTTTATTAAAAAGAATAAATAACCGAAAACCGAAAGCCAAACTATCAATATTTCGGCTATTATATAATAGAATAGATAGATTCGTTGCAATTTATTTTTTATTGAATTATTAAATTTTTATTTAAATCAGTTAATATTAAAGAATATCTAAAAGAGAAATGTAATTCAAAAAGAAAGGTGATAGTTATTGGAATTCAGAAAAAAGTTATGTCTATATCGTTGTTTCTAGTACTTGTTTATTATTTATTTTTTATTTAATATTTGTTAAAATAAAAGGATAATAAAATAAAGAAGTTGTTTAACCAAATTAGGATGGTGCTAAAAAAACTACAAACTTTGCTTACTATAGTTTAGTATTATTATTTAAGAGTAGATTAAAAACTGTGTGATGCACATATTATTTTGATAATTGTTATTATATTATTTACGTTTTGATAATTTATTAATTGCATTTGATAAGAAAAATAAGTAGACATGTTAAAATATGTAAACTTTTTAATTATTTAAAGCATTTAGTAGATTTTAAAATAAATAAATAAAGGGTTTGTCGGTGATATTTTTAGAAAAAAAGGAATTTTAGTAAGAAAAATAGAAAAAGTAAATTGATAAAGGTAATTGCTCGTGATATTTGTAGAAAATGAGAGGTTTTTTTAGAAAAAATGTATAATGTGTTTTAGCTGAATAGGTAATTGGTTATAAACTTGTTATTATATTATTTACATTTTAATATTTTATTAATTGCATTTGTTAAAAAAATAAGTAGGTGTGTTAAAATAATTAAACTTTATTAATAATTAAAAGTATTAAAATAGGTTTTAAAATAAATAGGTATTGGGTTTGCTCGTGATATTTTTAGAAAAAGAAGAGATTTTAGTAAAAAAAAATAGAAAAAGTAAGTTGAAAAATATAATTGTCCGTTATATTTTTATAAAAGAAGGGGTTTTGTTATTATTTAATAATAATTTCTTTAGAAAATGAAAAAAATAGAAAAAATAACACGTTTCAGCTGAAAAAGTGCTTATAATTAAAATTATTAAAATAGATTTTAAAATAATTAAGTAAGGGTTTGCCCGTGATATTTTTGGAAAATGAGGGGTTTTAGTAAGGAAAAATAGAAAGAGTAACATATTTTTGTTAAAAAAGATAATCGCCCGTGTTGTTTTAGAAAAATAGAGGATTTTGTTAGGAAAAAAAAAGGTAATGTATTTTAGCTGAAAAAGTAATTTGTTATAAATAATGTTATTATTTAGTGATAGTTTTAAAAAAAATAAGTAAGGGTAATTAAGTAAAATCACTAAGTACCGACCGTTCGTCCGTCCGACTACCAAACTTTTAATGTTTCGTCTTTAATAATATAGCTTAAAACCCGTGCGATGCACGAATTATTTTTAATAATTGTTAATTTTATTATTTATATTTTATATTTTATTAATTGAATTTATTAAAAAAATAAGTAGGCGTGTTAATCATTTTTAAATAATTAAAAGTATTAAAATAAATTTTAAAATAAATAAGTAACAGTTTGCCCATGATATTATGGAAAAAGAGGGGGTTTAGTAAGAAAAATAGAAAGTACCATGTTTTCGTTGAATTTTAAAATATAAAAGTAAAGATTTGCCGGTGATATTTTTGAAAAAAGAGGGGTTTTAGTTAGAAAAAATAGAAAAGGTGACATGTTTTAGTTGAAAAAGGTAATTGTCAATTAAATTATTAAAATAGATTTTAAAGTAAATAAGTAAGAGTTTGCTCGTGATATATTTGGAAAATGAGGGATTTTAGTAAGGAAAATAGAAAATATAACATGTTTTAGCTGAAAAAGGTAATTGCCCGTGATTTTTATATAAAAAGGGGAAAAGTAATTGCCAATTAAAAGTATTAAAATACGTTTTAAAATAAATAAGTAAATATTTGCTTGTTATTTGGGAAATGAGGTATTTTAGTAAGGAAAATAGAAAATATAACATGTTTTAGCTCAAAAAGGTAATTTCTTGTGATTTTTTTAGAAAGAAATGATAATGTATTTTAACTAAAAGGTAACTGATTATAATGATTTTTATAATAATTAAATAAACAATTAAATAAGGCAAGTACCGTACCAAAAAACTGGTACCAAAACTTTCAATGTTTCGTATGTAATAATATAGTATATATATATATATATATATATATATATATGTTTTTTTTGAATTATTATGGTTTTTGTATTGTTTTCATTTTGCTATTCATCAGCCGCACAAAATTGAATTTTTATACTGTTTATAGGGTCTGCAAACGTTTTAATAACGGAACTTGACGGGAAGGGTACACTAAGGAATAACCTAATAGTTGAAGGGTACCAAGTGGAAGTCAATATTATTATTATTTGGTGTACCATTTAAAAAAATCAAATGTAGGAGAGTACTATTAAGAATTTCCCATAAATATATAAGTACATACTTATTACAATTTACCTAGATGATCTTTTAGTCGGCGATCCGAATATGTTATCCCAGTTCCCAATTTTTATAATTAAGAATGACACGTATATAATAATGATATAGAAGTAGAATAACCGGATAATTCGTATATAATAGTAATAAATATAGATAAAGAATTCAATAATCTAATGGGTCTTACCAAAACAAACAAGGCTTACAGGTCATCAAACTAAATTATTGGAAGCAATCAAGATTTGCCACTTGTTCATCTCCAAAAAGTCACATACTGATGATCCAACCTCAGACTTTGTCTTAAACCAAACTCCCCAACTCACAAATCCAAACATCAACTCGAAATTAAGAATAATGGTCTTTAACAGCAAGTTAGTAGTTTCAGTTGCAAAAACATCAGCAGATGTCTGGCAATCCTTAGCTTGTTTACCTCAAACTATCAACAACCAACATTTACTTGATGTTGTCTTGTGCTTCCCTCTTCAACAGTTTGGTCGTTTTGCTCTTTGTTTTTGGTCTTTTTTTTGTGTTCCATCTTCTCCTGATTCTTATTATTTATATTATTCTTATAATCAAAGTTCTGATTCCAGTTCTGACTCTGATTCTGATTCTCTTGCTGATTTTCGACACCGGTTTTATCGGAATGATTCTCAGTACTCAGATTAATGTACACCCTTTTTTTGATGATCTTCGAAATCCCGTAAATGGAGCGAGGGAGATACCGCTACACCAAGAGGTTTGGTTCGGGTTGTAAACCCTTTTCCAATTATGTGTAAATGGGCTTGTGGAGTTGAGTTTAGTTGACTCTTGTGATTCACATTTATGCTGATTTTTGGGTTCATTTTGTTAATAGTATAAGAATCTACTAACCCTTTCTGCTATGATTTGTATAGAGTTGTTTGAGACTATCATGGATATAATATACCCGAATTGCGGATATTGTGTTTGTTTGAATTGTTGCTCCTTGGATTTGTTATGGCGATCCACTCGTGCAATTGAAACATAAGATCCATTTCAATCCTTTTACTAACATCTTCAAGTTTAGGTTTAGTTGCCGTCTTAACACATTTCGGTGGAGAATGAATGTTGGAATGGTTTCGGTTTGATTGTATGATCATACAGTTGAATGTAAATGTATTTGTATGAGATTTGTGATTGTTAGTTATCATTGTATGACATGGATTGCGTAAATCCATTTGTATCTATTAGAAGGAAAAGAATTCAAATTTGTTTGAGTAATTGAGTTGATATGTAACATTTGATCTCCGGTAGTTATAGTCACATTGGTCTGTCAATCTTTTAGGATCAAATCTCTTGTGACCATTTGTAGTAGTGATCCTATGAAGAAACGGTAGTTATAGTCACATTGGTTTGTCAATCTTTTAGGATCAAATCTCTTGTGACCATTTGTAGTAGTGATCCTACGAAGAAACATGCTTCTAGTAGTTTGAAATTGATATGAATGTTAGTGCAGGGATAGAATTAAGCTTCTTAGATCACCGGGATTAAAAATTAGTTCTTACGACAACATCTTCTAGTGTCTAGATCTGGATTATGTTCAACAGAGTAACAATTTTCCGTATAGCCTGTAACATTGTCTTTAGTCTTTGCTTGCGTGTTACTATGTCTCTAGTCTTCGATTTGTGTTTTAGGATATTAGCTTGATAACAACACTGCAATTGTCAAAACATATCGGCATATGGGAGGTGGTACAAGACGGACAATTGTTGTAAGTGAACTTCCTGTTGGTAAGAGCAGCTCAATGAACATATGATCAGAGACCTTATGTTCCTGACATTGCGGAAAAGAATAGTATGGTATTTAGCTACTGTTATCGACTGAAATGCGCCGTCAACAGATGTTAGACTGCTGGGACTGAAGGCTCAGAGAATGAGTTGAAGTCAGGGATTACATGCTATCTGTGCTCTGGCAATGGCAATGTTTGAGGGAAGTTGCAAAATAACAGAGAAAACTGTGTACTTGATTTTTTAACTGGCAGGATATTATGATATTAATGTTCAATTAATTATTATCATGAATCAATATTTTCTCTTTCAATCCATATGGGGCACACCATACACGAGGTAGTCTGATGAAAAATGTCGGGGAATCAAACAAAAATTTCAAAAAAATGTCCAAAATATCTTATGTCGGTTTGCAATTAATTAACATAATAATTAATAAAATGAATCCCGTGCATTCATATGAGTTCGTCAATAAATTTTTTTTTTTTAAAGTCGAGATTGTACGTTATTTTGGATATTTTTCTTATTCCCTAGCATTACTACTTTTACTGGTGATGTGATAGTGAAATGTGAGCAAATGTAAAAACAATGCAAAAGTCATGGATAATGGATAGCTGCCCACTACCAGTACACCTTGTACACCTTGTACACGATATAACTTATGTATGCAATTTGTAGTTTTGTATCCTCATCAAACCAATAAGATGAACAATTCTCTCAAAAAAAAAAAGGATGGAACAATGGCACGGTAAAATCTCGATTAAATAATAATAATGGATCAAATAATAATTTTATTAATATGGTATATTTTCGATTTCATTACAGTACAGACAGTATATTTTTAAATAATAAATTTGAATAAATTTAGAGCATCTCCAATGATAATATGTAAAATGTTTGGCTAAAATATGATAAAATTGTTATATAATATAATATAATATATATATAAGAAGAACCAGACAGAGCTAGACAGAAATGAGGAGATCATCATCTTATTCATGTCATAAAACAATGTGCATACAAGTCTTTATATAGACTTTCTATACATAGGTTACAAGAGAAGTGAAAAGCCAAAAGTTGTACTAATTACAAGATAGGTGAAAAGTCAATGGAGTTAGAAACTCTAAGAGTCATACAATTTATTTCATAACACTCCCCCTTGGATACTCGCACAAACATCATGCCTCATTAAAACCTTACTAGGAAAAATCATGTGGGAAAACCCTAGTGAAGGAAAAAGAGTACATGTGTTGTACATAATGTAATGTAAAAGAAGTATCATATCTCCCCCTCATTTCAATATATCTCGAAGTTTACGCATTCCAATCTTATTTACCAATTTCCTGAAGGATGATGTAGGAAGTGCTTTTATGAACAAATATGTTGGATTCTCACATGAGCGAATCTAACAGACATCAATTTCTCCCTTTGCTGAAGCTCATGAGTGAAGAAAAACTTTGGATTAATGTGCTTTGTCATATCACCTTTAATGTCGGATCTCCAATCTTAACCATATACATAAATGACTATCCTCATGGGTTGCCAGAATCACGATACAATCATAAGAAGTGCCTACAATTGTTAATTTCATAGCATACCAAAATAATAACATCTCCGCCATATGTAAATACATATTCAATTCTGAGACGCAAATTATGATAATCATGTAAACACTTTGCACCTGAAAAATCAATATAAACCTTTGTCGAATAGGTTAGTGGAGATCAAATAAAAATTTCTCATCAAGATTCGCATGTCTTCATATTTGACTTGCTTTAAACTCCGCTAATGAATTTATTAATTAATAATAACCAGGCATGTATAATTAGCAAGATAAATCAATATCTTACACATTATGATATGTGGTACTTCAGGACCAAGAATTGTCCTTTTAAGTGTGCAGAGCGGTGACTATCATCTTCCTTCAGGAAAGAAGTTGTATTTCAGAATGTATTAGCATCTCTTGCATATATATTAAACATAATCATGTATTTATAATCCTTCTGGGATCTTTATCCAACCGACTTTCATAAGTCGCAAGTTCTAAGCATTCTCATAAAAATTATATTCGTCTCCGCTCAAAAGTAGTTTTCCCTTTCAAAATTTGCATGGTTTCGGGGAAATTGTAAAATAATAATAAAATTCACAGCTTTACAAAACAAACTCAATAATCCTAATATATTATGATTATGAGGTGAAACTCATTCGAATGTCAATTAGAAATACATTCTAATTTTCATCCACTCTGGCCAGAGATTTATAGGAGTTATCACATATCATAAATCATATTATCTTCAAAAAAATAGTAGAAGATTAAACAATCATCATATTTCACGTATATCTTCTTATACCCGTACATACCCTTATGTGTACTCCATGAGTTAAGGAATATGACAAAGTATAATTTTATAAAAATAACAGGAAGTATTTCCGAAATAATTTTATGTTGGACTACTGGTCTAGAACCCTTTACAACTCGATAGGGTTAGTTCTCAAGAACTTAATTTTCTGCTTCTAGCATTTTTAATCCTTCTGGAATTGAATTTAAATGTTGTCAAGTGGGTCATATAAAATTAAAATCAAATCCTTCGTATATTGCCAGACTATTTGGTAATTATGTAATCATGTCCACCACAAGATATTATTTCTCTTCATAACCAATATAAGGTCATTATATAACTATGTGAATTTTATATTTCGTAGATTTCACTTTCACATAAATATTCATTCATACCCCCACTGACTTTTTATACATGTGTGAATTACAGTTCTAAATATTTCTCTATTTTAAAGAGATAATGATTTTTATAGCGTGCTTCCTTCACAACATCTGGTGTGCGAACTGCAAGTCCAAATAATTTATCTCTTTATAAGAGATTTTGCCTCAATCATTTACTTATATCTTTGGCCAATTTATTTTCTGATCCTCATTATAATCCATAACCTCAAGTGTTAAATTTTCATATGATGTATCGTCGACATTGATTTGAGTAAATGGTTCCATTTTATTCTAGACATGACATAATATATTGAGATCTCATAGGTACCTTCATTTTTCTTTCTTTTGTCATGTCTACAATCTCTTCTGGAGATCATTCAAAAGTTACCCACTCCTCGATTTAGCCATCATCAATTGCTGCTCCTTTTTACCTTTAAGGATAATTTTGTTATGGAACCTACTAGTCTATCACGCTTCAGGCGTTCTTTAGACACATAGCATCTTGAGGTTGTCCTTCCAGGACATATTTATTTGGAGCATTTGTAGCTGGTATATGTGATATAGCCACTCTTTCAGGTCAGCATATATGTATGACAATAATTGAAACATATGAATGAATTATCTTCTGAACTTCTAGTTCAGATTCTTTACTACGAGGATCAACACAAGACAATGATAATTAATTCATACTAAATATCACCAGCTATTCATTTTCTCCCCCTAATTTTGAGAAAACAGACTCAATAAATTGAGTCATAGCCAAATACATATAAATGGCTCCAAATATATAATTATTGATAACCACTTATTTATAATGTATATTCAACTCTATCTTATTGTTGTGATGGAACAATTATAGCTGACCAAATTTAATTTATAATAGGGAGACATTATGATAAATGGATGGCTAGATGTGCATCAATAAATGTCACAAGATATCCGAAAATTTTCATTGTACAATAATTCTCATTGAACATTTGGGTAGTAGACTCACCAACATCATATAAATGCATATGCTTGATAATATGATTAACTAAACAATCAAACTCACAAGCTTCTGGTTGTGAGTATATAACAACTATGCATGTAACCATATAGTTCATGTATCAATCATATAATGTCTTAATGGCCCACATTTGAAGTTTTATCATTTATTCCGAAAGATGATAGATTCATAATCTATTTTTGTTGGTGATCAATTTTCCTTATAAACAAATATACCTGAGGAGAATTTACCGGTTTTTCAACGAATGTCCACATAAAATTTCAATTATCATTCGCATAAAATCGGAACTAATTTTAGTACCTTGAGTTAACTCAAGACTCGAAGACATATTTTTTCATTCTAGTATCTCCATGTGGTCGATTAATCATCAACTAAAATTTTTCTATCACTTGGGAGAGTACAATCACATCAATAATGTTAGAGTTCCCTTTTTTTTTCTTGTAATGCTATGATTAAATACATGCTCTTCCGGAGCCTTCTATTTAGAAAAATATAATGAGACATCCAATATATACAATACTCCCCCTTTGGATGACTCATATATGATGTATAGTAGATGTATAGTACTGACCCTGGATACTATTTGGGGAAATTATAAATTTTTGTAATAATCAACCACAAGGATCAAGATATCAACTTATAAATCATAATTTCACTGATATTTATATAGATTTATCTTTCAGGAATATTGTCAAATTAAAATTCAGAAAATTTTATCATACTTATGAAATATTATCTCAATGTTGTATTTATGACAAATATCCTATTAAAAGAAAAAAAAAATTCTTCATGGATTCTATAGGACCAAAAACATAAAAAAAAATGTGTCATAGAAAACTTTTGTTCACATTTGCAAATCTTTCGATCATTATTTAGCACACAACTTCTGATTGTAATTTACGCAACTTCTGGTTGCCATCAATATCAACTAATTATAAAAAAGCATTGAACTCAAGTTTTGAATAAATTTATCATGTAATATCAGTTAAAATCAATTTTATAAATTAGCATAACTCATACAAACACACATTTAGAACAATGCAATAAAAAAGAAGAGAACGATAAAGGGGATGCATACCTTTTAATCTTAAAATAAGTATTGGCTATTTCTCTTTGGATTTCTCACTTTAAAATTTGAAATAAAATGAGTAAGAAAGAACCTTTAGTCGATGATCATAAGAACAACTTGTATCTCTTAATGCACCTTAAACAATCAATCACTTCCTCTAGCTAATACGGCTTTGAGCTAAAGTTTCACTAGGATACCAAAACAATCTTTCATGTTTGTAAAAGTTAATCAACTTCATCGATATAAGGTCCACCATCGTAATGACGGAGTGAAAGAGCTACTCGTGTTGATAACGTGTTATATAATATAATATATATATAAGAAGAACCAGAGAGATCTAGACAGAAATGAGGAGATCATCATCTTATTCATGTCATAAGACAATGTGCATACAAGTCTTTACATAGGCTTTCTATACATAGGTTACAAGAGAAGTGAAAAGCCAAAAGTTGTACTAATTATAAGATAGGTGAAAAGCCAATGGAGTTAGAAACTCTAAGAGTCATACAATTTATTTCATAACAAAAATAAGAATAATGTAAAATTTTAGCTCATGAATGTGATAAGTACTCCAATATATAATTATTGCTAATGGATTACATGGTTGGAGTGTCACATATTCTCCAAATAATGACACGTAGATACCATATAAATTAATTTAGCTAAGGAAATGGTACCGTTGAAGATGCTTTTAGAGCCTATAAATTTAGAAAGATTTAGCTGTAACAATAACATTCTCGGATATATATCAATCTGTTATGTATAATTATGGATGACCCTTCAAACCTCCAACCTTTGATCTTTCAACTCATGTAACTCATGACTTTACAAGTCCATGTAACCTCTATCTTATAAGCCTATAAATAGGCTCCAAACTTGAGCTTGTGGGATTACAACTTTAGCTCCAAGCCGTATTAGCTAGAGGAAGTGGTTGATTGTTTAAGGTGCGTTAAGAGATACAAGTTGTTCTTATGATCATCGACTAAAGGTTCTTTCTTACTCATTTCAAATTTTAAAGTGAGAAATCCAAAGAAGATTAGCCAATACATATTTTAATATTAAAAGGTACGCATCCCCTTTATCGTTCTCTTCTTTTTCATTGCATTGTTCTAAATGTGTGTTTGTATGCGTTATGCTAATTTACATTTTCCGTAAAAATCATATTGAATTTGTTTTACATCGGAATCTATATATTTTAGGTATTTCGGAAAATTCTCTTAAATATCTACAACTTTAGTTGTTTAGCATTTTTGAGATTCTACATGTAAATTTGTAAAATTCATATGTTTGATTCTCAACAATTCTGATTCCTCATAAAATTCGTAGCTAATTCATTATTTCTCGTAATGTTATGTTTTTGGACTCGTTGGAAAGATATTTCGATTATATGCAACTTTCGTTCTTTGTGTTTTTCATAATTCTGCTTGTATACATGTTCAAATCTGCCATTTTTTGTAATCTGGTGGATTAATTTGACTTGATGTGTTGTAGCTTTGAATATTCGTAGTAAATCAAGATTTTATCCAATAATTACGAGTAATATCATTCTGGAAAGCTTGTTTCGATCTATGCGCTTTTTGTTCATATTCCATTGTCAAATTATATGATTTCAGTATCTTAAACATCAAATTATCGTTGTGATCAGGGACTGATTTTGTTCTGGCAGTCCGTATTTTAATTGTTTCTGAATTCGTTACATCTTTATTTGTGACATGCCTTACCATTCTGGAAAGGTCTCGGAATTGTCTACAAGTTTCGTCTTTTGCACTTTTTGATTTGAGTTCATCTTAATAGTGTAAATTGGCTTTCTTTCGGACTGGTCGGTTCTGATTTTTATCTTCGATGGTCTATTTTGTTCGATATTTGATTTTGTGACATTGAATCAATGTGTTTTCAAATATAATCATTTAATTATTAAAAATCGTCTATCTTTATGATGGTCAAATCTGATTTTGTTCATGTACATAGTGTTATTTTTGGAGTAAGAAAATGTATAGAGTTTTAATCTTCTCCGTATATGCAATTATGTTGATATGTAAGTAGTGTTAAGATTTTCACGTTTATGTGTATTTTTAACATGATTATTAAATTATTTTGATGTGCACTTCTATTTGTGTGTATCTTATTATGCTTTTGTAGAACTCACACAAAATATTATAGCAATTGCGATATGATTGCAGTGAAAATATATTGAGTGATGTTATTATACATTGATGCAAAGAAAATTGATGGTTATGATTTAAAACTGTGCAAAAAAAAAGGTATTGAGAATTGAATAAGTATATAAAAATGAGACATCTTGTGACTGGACTATGCACATAATATTTTAATTCTACTCTGCCGTCTTATCCACATATTTAAATGTTTTATGCTTGCTTCAAATAAATGAGAGTTTAATATTATAAATATTTTTTTTTTGAAGTCTTGCTTGTGATATATATAATACATGGTAGTGTTGTGTTATCATTATATGATTTATAAATTTGATTTTAATTGATATTACATGATAAATTTATTCAAAACTTGAGTTCAATGCTCTTTTATAATTACTTGATATTGATGGCAACCAGAAGTTGCAAAAATTATAACCAGAAGTTGTGTGCAAAATAATGACCGGAAGTTTTGCAAATGTGAACAAATTTTTTCTATATGACACATTTTTTTATGTGTTTGGCCCTATAGAATTCATGAAGATTTTTTTTTCTTTTAATAGGATATTTGTCATAAATACAAAATTGAGATAATATTTCATAAGGATGATAAAATTTTCTGAATTTTAATTTGACAATATCCTTGATAGATAAATCCATATAAATGATAGTGAAATTATGATTTATAAGTTGATATCTTTTGATCCTTGTGGTTGATTATTATAAAAATTTATAACTTCCCCAAGTAGTATCCAGAGTCAGTACTATACAACATATATGAGTCATCCAAAGGGGTAGTATTGTATATATTGGATGTCTCATTATATTGATGTGATTGTACTCTCCCAAGTGATAGAAAATTTTAGTTGATGATTAATCGACCACATGGAGATACTAGAATGAAAATGTTAGATCAGGATTCAATGATCGTCAGGATCTAGACTCAACTGATCAGAATTGCTGATGTCATCAGTATTGCACAAACGTCAGTATCAGGATTGCTATCAGGATTTCTGTCTGGATTTATCATCAGGACTGGAAGCTGATCAGGATTACAACTTCGAGTTATTTATGGAGTCTAGTTAAAGAAGGAAGTTTATTTTGTCGGTTCCTAGTTTATAGGAATGAAGCTGTCGGTTAGGATATGTTTCAATAATGTTTGTAATTGATTTGGACTTGATTTGGACTTATCTTGTAATCGATAGAGAAGCTGTGTAGTATATAAACACAGTTTAGGTTTTGATTTTAATTAATCAATCACATACACGAGTATTTTCTAACCTAGAAGCTCTCAAGAACATCAGAATTTCTTGAGAGAGTTTGTAACAGTTTTATATCAGATTTAATAAAACTGTTATTATTCTTTCATATTTGTGATCCATATTTTATTAAGTCGAGAATCTTATAAAATTGTATTCAACCCCCCTTCTACAATTGTTATTTACTAGGCAACAATTGGTATCAGAGCAAACTGATTTAAATTTGAATCAGATACGATCTAAGATGTCGACAACCAAGTATGAAAGCATGAAGATTCCCATCCTGAAGAAAACTGAATATCCAACATTGAAGTAAAGATGTTGATGTACCTGGAGACTATGGATCCTGACTATCTGGACAGGATTCGTGATGGACCATATATCCCTACGAGAATTGTTGGACAAACATATATTGTACCTGAACACTGCGTGGTCAAGGTAAAAAGTGAGTGGACTCCAGAAGAGAAAGCTGACGTTCTCAGGGATGCTAAGATAAAGAATATTTTGCACACCAGTCTTGATGTTGTCATGTCTAATAGGGTGATAGCATGCAAGTCGGCAAAAGAAATTTGGGACACCTTGGAAACTCAATGCCAATGATCTGCATCTGTCAAGAAAAACAGAAGGGCTCTACTGATACAAGAGTTTGAAAAATTTGATGCTAGACCTGATAAGAGCCTTACTGACATGTATGATAGATTCCTGACACTCCTGAACAATCTATCTCTAGTTGGCAAAGAGTATGTTTCTGAAGATTCGAACACCAAGTTTCTGAGAGCTTTACCTGAAGAATGGGACACTCAAACTTCAATCATTAGACACCGGTATGATCTAAACACTGTGTCACTTGATGAAGTTTATGGAATGCTAAGAACCTATGATCTTGAGGTTCAACAAAGAAAGAACAAGAAAAGCAGCAAGGCAAAGTCTATAGCCTTGAATGTTGAGGCTAAATCAAAAGGAAAAGCTGTGGAGGTCCCTAGAAGAAAATCAAGAATAGTTGATTCAGATCCTGATGACTCATCATCAGATACTGATGGCAATCCTGACGCCAATACTGATGATGATTTTACTGACTCAGACATGGAAGAGATGGTTGCTATGATAGTCAGAGGCTTCAAGAAGATGAAGTTCTGGAAGGCTAGAAGACAAGGCAACTTCCAGAAAAAGACCTGCAATGCTGACAAAGACAAGTAGAACAAAAATGACAGCAATAGTGGCAAGTTTGACAAGTCAAAGGTTAGATGCTACAAGTGTAATGGAATGGGGCACTTTGCAACTGAGTGCAAGAAGGCTAAAACACTCATCACTTCAAGCAAGGATTGGATGGACTCTTCCTCAGATTCTGAAACTTGTGGTCAACTATGCCCTAATGGCCAATACTGATGAAACTGCTGTTCATGATGAAATGGTACCAAATGTTGTTTTTTATTTTGATACTGATAATGCCTTTAAGTTAAGATGTTTTCTAAAGTCATTGCATATTAGCTTTAGAAGTCAAACTGCTGAAAATACTAGGATCTTATCTAAGATGTCTGAACTTGGGAAAATGAATGAGCATCTAGAAGCTAAGTTTTCTTTTATGCAAGAAGTACAAAAAGAATGTGATAATGCTAAACACATGCATTTAGAGATGAAATTTAAATGTACTGCTCTTGAGAAAGAACTTGAGTTTGCTAATGAGAAAATCAGAACCTGGATAGATTCTGGAAGGAAATTTCATGAGATTAATACTTTTAAGAATTGGAATGAATGTCTAGGATATAAGTAAGATGAAGATAAGAAATTGAAAGAGAAAGTTGTTATAAATGAGACAGTTAACCCAATGACCTATAGACATGTTATAGACAAGACCAAATCAAAGATTAAGCCTGTTAAATTTGTATTTGGTAAAGATCTCAATTCTACTTTTTAAAAGGGATCTACTTCTTCTCAACAAGTTTCAAATGCTAAGTCTAAACCTGTTAAGAAAAATATAGGTTTATTATCTCAGAAACAACTTAAGGAAAAAGTGTGTGAGGTAACAGGTAAACAAAAGTCACCTACTGTCAAAAGAAACAGGAATGGTAAAGTTGGGATTAATAAAAAGAATAATTATAAGTTTATCCCAAATGCACCAAGAAAGTGTTGTTATACCTGTGGTAACTCTAATCATCTTGATATTGATTGCAGGAAGTGTAAAAAGAAGGTTACTGAGATTCCTAAGTCTGATGTTAGGAATAAATTAGTATTTTATAAACCACAGAAGTCTTGTTTTTATTGTGGTAGTAAATGGCATTCTATTTATACTTGTGAAGAATACCATAATTTGTACCATAACTTTTATGATCATTTACCTAAGTTTAATAAAAGTTCAAATTCTGGTAAATCTAAGAATGTCAATGTGAAGCATGCATCTGTTAATACTAATACTGACAAAGCAAATCCTGATGGATTTTATCCTGTCAGGATTGCTAAAGTCAAAAAGTCTTCTGCTGCTAAAATTAGTAAATTGCATGGAAAAGGAACCCAACAAGTATGGGTTCCTAAATATTCTAACTAGTGTTTTGTAATTCTGATTTCAGGGAAAAAGGAAAAATGTGTTAGTCATGGATAGTGGATGTTCTGTGCACATGAGTGGAAACAAAGCCCTGTTATCAGAATATGAGGAAAAAGCTGGCCCAACTGTGTCTTATGGAGATGACAACATTGGAAAAACTTTGGGATATGGCAATATAATCATTGACAATGTCATCATTGAAAAAGTAGCTCTAGTGAAGGGACTAAAACACAACTTGTTGAGTATTAGTCAAATCAGTGACAGTTATCATGTCAACTTCTATTGCACACACTGTGAAGTAGTCAGCAAAGCATCAGGAAAAGTGGCACTCACTGGCTACAGACATGGTAACATTTATGAAGCCAACATTCAATCAAATACTGATGGCTCTTCTACTTGTCTCATCAGTAAAACATCAGTAGATGAAAGTTGGAATTGGCACAAGAAGCTTTCTCATCTCAACTTCAGCAATATCAATGAGTTGGTGAAGAAAGATTTGGTTAGAGGACTACCTAAAGCTTTGTATACTCCTGATGGACTCTGTGATGCATGTCAGAAATCAAAACAGAGAAGGACATCATTTAAGAGTAAATTTGAATCCTCTATTGGTGAACCATATCACATGTTACATCTTGATCTATTTGGACTAGTCAACATAATGTCCATCAGTAAGAAAAGGTACACTCTTGTAATTGTTGATGAATATTCTAGATTCACATGGGTGTACTTTCTGTACAGAAAAGATGAGACTCCTGAGATACTGTTAGACCATGTAAGAATGATTGAGACAGGAACAAAGTACAAAGTCAAGATTCTGAGAAGTGATAATGGTACTGAATTCAAGAATTCAAAGATGGAAGAGTTTTGTAAATACAAAGGAATTACTCAACAATTCTCTGCTCCTGGCACACCCCAGCAAAATGGAGTAGTTGAAAGGAAAAATAGAACTCTTATTGAAGCTGGCAGAACTATGTTGGAAGAAGCTAAATTGCCTACATATTTCTGGGCAGAAGCAGTCAATACAGAATGCTATACTCAAAATCTCACATTGATAAACAGACATGGTGTAACTGATCCCTATCAAATGCTCAAGGAGAAGAAACCTAGTTTGAAGCATCTGCATGTGTTTGGCTGTAAATGTTTTGTTCTCAGAACTCATCCTGAACAGCTAGGAAAATTTGAAACAAAGGCTGATGAGGGAATTTTTATTGGCTATCCTGCATCAAGAACCTTTAGAGTTTTTAACTTGAGAACAAGAACTGTCATGGAGTCAATACATGTATCTTTTGATGAGAAGAAGATAACTGGATTGAATGAAGACTCTCATGATAGTTTGGTCTTTGAAAATGAAGCTACCAAGGAACCTGAAGAAATGGAATCAGATACTGATACACCATCAGATACTGATGGGTCACCAAATACTGATGGTGCTACTGATGGTGCTACTGATGATACTACTGACAGTCCACATGTTGAGGGGGAGCAACATCAGACTGCTACTGATACTGAAACTACTCATTCATCAGGACAGAATACTTCAGATACTGATTCAAGTGACAATCTTGATAATATATCATGAGATGACAACAACATTTCAAGGGGAGCTTCTTATGAAGCAAATTCATCTAATCAAGACAACATCAATCCAGGGGGAGCATCTACTTCAAGGAATGAATTACACCAGCTAGGAAATGGACAAGAAGCCATACTCCTGATTTGATAATTGGGGATCCTGATGCAGGTGTTAAGACAAGAAGTGCAACTCAGAATGAATGTTTATATCACAACTTTCTATCAAAGGAGGAACCTAAGAAAGTTGAAGATGCACTTAAGGATGCTGATTGGGTTACTTCAATGCAAGATGAATTGAATGAATTTGAAAGGAATGAAGTCTGGAAACTAGTACCAAGACCAAAGAATAGGTCAATTGTTGGTACAAAATGGATTTTGTGAGATATCCTAATGATAGTCAAGGATATCGGTTGAATATTCTACTGAATATAGTGTGTATGACATACTGCCTGCTTAGAAGAATTGTTCATTCTAGAAGGGTTCAGTGGGAGGAAGGTTGAACTTAACTAAGTTCAAACACCACAAACTACAAAGGTTCTAAAGGAAGAACATTTTCAGACAGGATAATCTTTTGTAGGTTAGCTTAAGTATAGGTCTTGATATTTTACCACCAACCTGAGATGTTGACTGCCTTGTCATTACAAATGACAATGAGGTGTCAATTATATGATAATGACCTTATGACCTATACTAAAGCTATGAGTTATGACTCGGAGAAATGGCATAGTACCATGAAATCCGATATAGATTCCATGTACATCAACCAAGTACGGACTATGGTTGAGGACCTAAAGGTGTCATAACCGAAAGGATACAAGTGAGTCTATAAAAGGGAGATTAGAGTGATTGGCCGGGTAAAGACCTATAAGTCCTTGCTTATTGTGAAAGGATTCAATCAAATCAAAGAGATTGACTTTGATGAAAAAAAATTCTCATGAAGTAGTGCTCAAATCTATTCGGATTTTGTTTGCGATTGCGGCTAGTAATGACTATAATATCTAATAATGGTCGAACGGTCGACCCTCCTCGATAGGAAACTTGAAGAGGATGTGTAGTTGATACAATTAGAGGGATTTATTGATATGAGTAGCAAATCTATGGTCTAATAGCCACGACAATCCATTTATGGATTGAAGCAAGCTTCTCAATGATCAAACATCTGTTTTGATGAGACAATCAAATAGTTTGATTTTATCAAAGACAATGATGGATCATGGATCTACAAGAAGGTTAGTGGGAGCGTGATGACATTCCTAATAATGTATGTGGATGACATACTTATGATAAGGAATGATGTATCGACGCTAAAATTAGTCAACGTGTGGTTATCTAGCACATTCTCTATAAAGGACTTGGGAATGGCTTCCTATGATATAGGAATGAGAATTTATAGGATAAACCAAGTGTTGGGCTAAACCCAAAGTGTGTACATCATTTATATGCTAAGATGTTTAGCATAAATAACTCTAAGAAGTTACTTGAATTGTCAAGTCACGGAGTTACTTTCTCTAAGATAGTGTCTTTCTACGACATCTGAGGAGAAAGGACGTATGAGTAAGATTCATTATGTTTCGGTAAAAAGATCTATCAAATACCGGATATACTATACAAGACTTGATGATCGCTAATTCACTAGGAGAGATAAGCGAACACCAGTCTAATCCTTGAGAAGCGAGATAGTAAGACGGAAGAACGTCCTTAAATACTTTGGAAGGGTTAATGACATCTTTCTTGATTATGGTGGGTCCAAAATGAAAATCGAGTGTTATAAACACTATGATTTTATTAATTAGGACAAAAGTGATAGGGAATCCATGTCAAGAATAAGTGTTAATTTTGAATGGATGAGCGGTTTGTTGGAAGAATTCCAAGCAGTTTAAGATAACTGATTCCGTAGTGGGAGCACTTTATGTATATAGCTAGAAGTGAAGTTGCAAATGAGGTTCTTTTGATAGCGAAACCTATTTTTGCTAGTTAGACATGGTTCCTAGCATAGGATTTATATTGTTGTATCGGTACAACATATGGTAGTAGCGCAGGCTATGGAACCTAGGTTTAATCAGGGATTCAAGATCCAAGTTGCGGCACTTTTATATGATATATGAGATCGTTGAAAGTAGAGATGTTTAAGTCAATATTGACTTGACACCTATAACAACATAGTAAAGACCATTTACTAAACCGTTATTTGAACATCGCTTTGTTCTCTATTAGGAGAAGTTGTGTATGAGATACCAAGGTGATTGGTTTTAGTACAAGTGGGAGATTGAAAGATGTGTGTCCTAAATCCAATCATGGATGAAGATTTAGGAGACACTTTGTTCAATCTGATTCAAGTTTGTTTAAATTATTAAAATGGTAATATGTTTTATAACGGGCTTTATCTATTTAAAGTGTTTAAATTAGATGATCCATAGTTTAGAGTAAAGCTTTAGTGGATTATGATGAGATCATGATAATGAGACCTTAAAGATGATAACTCTAAACTTAAATAGTTCCTGGTCGTAGGATATTTAATTGGTAGTTAATTAATCCGCAAAGATCGGTACATACTATGATTGCTTCATTATGAAGGATGTCTGTTCTCATAGATATTTGTGTGTTGACACTATAGCTAGTATGTAGGTGCTTATTAGGAATTAGTTCACTGAACATGACTCGATCAGTTGTACAACTAATGGAGTTCACTCATGTGTCAATAGTTGTTCATATAGTGATGGTTGTACAAATGTCCTTTGACTTGAGATCATCATAGTCATCTTGTGTACACTGAACTATACTTTGGTTTAGCTCTTAATCTCGAGGGACAATAATTAGTGCTCTTCTGGGTATATGAATTTGTGCACGAAGATAGTGAATGATCAATAAAGGATCTGCCCCTTCCAATGAAGGAAGAGAATGTCCTATGTTATTCCATTTATGCTAGTTCAGGAATCTCTGGCCAGAGTGAATGAAATTAGAAAGAAGTTTCTAATTTGCATTAATCGGAACTAAGCATAGTGAATAAGAAAGCATATGATTAAATTAGATAGGCTTGACACGAGATCCATGCCTTGTATTTAATCGGGACATTGATGGGTAGAAGGAATTGATTGTGTGGTACCAAGTCACTGAATAGGTTCTTGGTATTCTAAGTAGTGAATTCATATTATCCGGATAGTCGCGATATGCTGAGAAGTATCACTCACGATGTAGAATAAATATGATTAATTTATTAATCGTATTTAATGAATTAGAAGAATTCATATAAATTATAATAAAATAGTTTATTATTATTTATTTCTACTACCGACTTAATATTGAACCTACAGGGTCACACCATAAAAGAGAATGATTTAATGGTGAAGAAATTAATTAATAATGGCTAGTCATTATTTATTTATGAAATAAATATTTGATAGCATTTTTATAATCAATTAAATATGATTTAATTAATTATAAAATAATTAAGAAGTGTTCTTAATATTATTAATTAAGAATTTAATTTAAGAAATTAAATTAAGTGGGAGGATTATTTTCTAAAGAGTTTAGAAAAAGAATTAATTAATAAAAGAGTTTTAATGATTAATTAATTGATTAATGAGATTAATTAATTATAGAGTTAATAATAATAATATTTTATAGGATAAATTTTCAGCTGAAATATTTGCCTATAAATATACTATTATAGACCCTAAGCCTTTAACCCTAATTTTATAAGAAAAGAAAAATGGAGGCAACCATAATTCTCTCTCTCGGCCTTTTTTCTCTCCATCGGATCGTCATCTCTTGGTGGATACTTGTGGAGTGCTTCACACTTGAGGAGCAGATGCTAAGAGTCTCTATTCATCATCATTGGATCGCTTATGAAGGTTAGTTTCCGATTCTTTATTTTATCCATGAATCGTATGCGTTAGATACTGGTTTTATATATAAATAATTGTTATCCATGCTTCCGGGTATGCGATAAAACCCAACAATATATTCACCAAGCCACTGCCTGAAGCTACTTTCAATAAGTTGGTGAATGAACTTGGAATGATGAACTTTGAGAATTTCTGAGGAAAGCTACACAGAGGAAATCCTGATGACTGTCAAATCCTGATGGTCATTCTGTAAGGTATGTAATTTTGATCAAATCCTGATAGGAAGTCAACTGGTCAATCCTGATGTACATGTCAGTATTTCATTGCTTAAATTGTGCCTGATTTTTTGTCAGTTACTGTAAGAAACGTTTGGGTTTTAGTTGGATAACTGTATGCGCGCGTGTGTCACACTGATAGATATATACATATAGATACACATAAAAAGCGGTGCAGTTATGTTTAATTACGCACGTAATTTCTCCACTAATTATTTGTGCACGAATCACAGCATGCCACCTGTCACTGAGAGTAATATTTTGTTTCAACAAAATATATTTGATTTTCTAAATTTTACCGTTTACTCTCTCAACATCAGTTTTTGCTTTTCACCTTCTCTCTGTGCTCACGAACCCTAATTTCTAAATCTCAATTCTCAAGCTTTCTGTATTGTATCAATGGCATCTTCATCATTCATGAATAAACAAACAGTAATTATTGGTATTACTTTTGCCACTAATAATTTTGTAGTTGTGTTAGACCATCAGGAATTGCCTAATGAGTTCCATGTTATTCAAGATTTCTTAGCTTCAAGTCCATTGAAGTTTGCACTAACAGAACCTGCAAGTGTTTCGTTTAAGTCAATTATGCAGGTGTGGAACACAGTTAATTTTGACAAAGGGCACTCAGGCTCAATCCTGATGAGTTTTGAGTTTGATGGGGTTACTCACTATGTGACTCCTGCAATTGTGGAAGAAGCTCTTCATTTGCATGTTCTGGGTGATAAGGTTCCTGCTACAGTTTCAGACTCAACTCTCTTTGAGTTTGTTACTAAGTTAGGCTACAATGGGGAGGTTAAGAGATATGGCAATCTCTTCAGGACAAAGCTCAAGAAGGAATGGAACTATTTCTTTGACACCATAAGTAGATGTTTCCTGAACAAGACATCCAACTTTGATGCTCTACCATCAAGATCTCTCAAGATATGGTACTCTCTTATTTACTCTACTGTTTTTGATTATGGGTCATTTATTCTGAAAGCTTTAAGTGATAGGAAATCAGATAAGTTAGGTTATGTCTGTTTTCTTAGATTTTTACAGTTAATTTTTAATCACTCTTGTCTTAATGTTGTTTTTGAAGAGGATGTAATTCTACCAATTTGTAGAATTACTGAGAATAATATTAAGTCCTTAGTCAACAGTGATAAGGCAAATGGTTTTACAGGCAAAACCTACATTCCTGATGAGGGCAGGCTTTTCTTACAAGAGAAAATGCCTACTTGTTATGGAACAGTTTCTGATGCTATGGGGGCAAGGCCAATCACACATTGTTCCTGACACAAGCATCCCTCCCAAACACTCTAAACACTCATCAACCACCTCTAATGTCTCTCAAAAGACTTTAGTTGTAAAATCAAAGAAATCAGCTAGAACTGATGTGTCTAGGAGGCAATCAGGATCAAAGGATTTCTCCTCTACACCACTCACCAAAAAGAAGAAACAAAGGGGTGTACAAGCGTCAGTATCTAGACTCAACTGATCAGGATTGTTGACGTCATCAGTATTGCACAAGCGTCAGTATCATGATTGATATCAGGATTGCTGTCAGGATTTCTATCAGGACTGTGATCAGGATTTATCATCAGGACTGGAAGATAATAAGGATTACAACTTCGAGTTATTTATGGAGTCTAGTTAAAGAAGGAAGTTTATTTTGTCGGTTCCTAGTTTATAGGAATGAAGCTGCCGGTTAGGATATGTTTCAATAATGTTTGTAATTGATTTGGACTTGATTTGGACTTATCTTGTAATCGATAGAGAAGCTGTGTAGTATATAAACATAGTTTAGGTTTTGATTTTAATTAATCAATCACATACACGAGTATTTTCTAACCTAGAAGCTCTCAAGAACATCAGAATTTCTTGAGAGAGTTTGTAACAGTTTTATATCAGATTTAATAAAGCTGTTATTATTCTTTCATATTTGTGATCCATATTTTATTAAGTCGAGAATCTTATACAATTGTATTCAACCCCCCTTCTACAATTGTTATTTACTGGGCAACAGAAAAAATATGTCTTCGAGTCTTGAGTTACGGGCTAAGTCATTCCGATTTTATGTGAATGATAATTGAAATTTTATATGATGTTGGTGAGTCTACTACCCAAATGTTCAATAAGAATTATTGTACAATGAAAATTTTCGAATATCTTGTGACATTTATTGATGCACATCTAGCCATCCAATTATCATAATATCTTCTTATTATAAATTAAATTTGCTCAGCTGTAATTGTTTCATCACAACAAAAAGATATAGTTGGATATACATTACAAATGAGTGGTTATCAATAATTATATATATATTTTTGGATCCATCTATGTGTATTTGGATATGACTCAATTTATTGAGTCTGTTTTCTCAAAATTAGGGGGAGAAAATGAATAGCTGGTGATATTCAGTTTGAATGAATTATCATTGCCTCGTGTTGATCCTCATAGTAAAGAATTTGAACTAGAAGTTCATAAGATAATTCATTCATATGTTTCAATTATTGTCAGACATATATGCTGACATGAAAGAGTGATTATATCACATATACCAACTACAAATGCTCCAAATAAATATGTCCTGGAAGGACAACCTCAAGATGCTATGTGTCTAAAGAACGCCTGAAGCGTGATAGACTAGTAGGTTACATAACAAAATTATCCTTAAAGGTAAAAAGGAGCAGCAATTGATGATGGCTAAATCGAGGAGTGGGTAACTTTTGAATGATCTCCAGAAGAGATTGTAGACATGACAAAAGAAAGAAAAATGAAGGTACCTATGAGATCTCAATATATTATGTCATGTCTAGAATAAAATGGAACCATTTACTCAAATCAACGTCGACGATACATCAAATGAAAATTTAACACTTGAGGTTATGGATTATAATGAGGATCAGAAAATAAATTGGCCAAAGATATAAGTAAATGATTGAGGCAAAATATCTTATAAAGAGATAAATTATTTGGACTTGCAGTTCACACACCAGAAGTTGTGAAAGAAGCGCGCTATAAAAATCATTATCTCTTTAAAATAGAGAAATATTTAGAACTGCAATTCACATATGTGTAAAAAGTCAGTGGGGGTATGAATGAATATTTATGTGAAAGTGAAATCTATGAAATATAAAGGTCACATAGTTATATAATGACCTTATATTGGTTATGAAGAGAAATAATATCTTGTGGTGGACATGATTACATAATTACCAAATAGTCTGGCAATATACGAAGAATTTGATTTTAATTTTATATGACCCACTTGACAACATTTAAATTCAATTCCAGAAGGATTAAAACTGCTATAAGCAGAAAATTAAGTTCTCGAGAACTAACCCTATCGAGTTGTAAAGAGTTCTGGACCAGTAGTCCAACATAAAATTATTACGGAAATACTTCTTGTTATTTTTATAAAATTATACTTTGGCATATTCCTTAACTCATGGAGTACACATAAGGGTATGTACGGGTATAAGAAGATATACGTGAAATGGGATGATTGTTTAATCTTCTACTATTTGTTGAAGATAATATGATTTATGATATGTGATAACTCATATAAATCTCTGGCCAGAGTGGATGAAAATTAGAATGTGTTTCTAATTGACATTGGAATGAGTTTCACCTCGTAATCATAGTATAATAAGATTGTTGAGTTTGTTTTGTAAAGCTGTGAATTTTATTATTATTATACAGTTTCCCCGAAACCATGCAAATTTTGAAAGGGAAAACTAATTTTGAGGAGAGACGAATATAATTTTTATGAGAATGCTTAGAACTTGCGACTTATGAAAGTCGACTGGATAAAGATCCCAGATGGATTATAAATACATGATTATGTTTCATATACATGCAAGAGATGCTAATACATTCTGAAATACAACTTCTTCCCTGAAGGAAGATGATAGTCACCGCTGTGAACACTTAAAAAGACAATGCTTGGTCATGAAGTACCATATATCATAACGCGTAAGATATTCATTTATCTTGCTGATTATACACGTTCCGATTTATTAATTAATAAATTCACTAGCGGACTTTAAAGCAAGTCGAATATGAAGACATGAGAATTTTGATGAGATATTTTTATTTGATCTCCACTAACCTATTCGATAAAGGTTTATATTAATTTTTCAGGTGCAAAGTGTTTACATGATTATCATAATTTGCGTCTCAGAATTGAATATATATTCACATATGGTGGAGATGTTATTATTTTGGTATGCTATGAAATTAATAATTGCAGGCACTTCTTATGATTGTATCGTGATTCTGGCAACCCATGAGGATGGTCATTTATGTATATGGTTAAGATTAAAGATCCGACATTAAAGGTGATAGGACGAAGCACATTGATCCAAAGTTTTTCTTCACTCATGAGCTTCAGCAAAGGGGATAAATTGATGTCTGTCAGATTCGCTCATGTGAGAATCTAGCAGATTTGTTCACAAAAGCACTTCCTACATCATCCTTCAGGAAATTGGTAAATAAGATTGGAATGCGTAAGCTTCGAGATATATTAAAATGAGGGGGAGACATGATAGTTCTATTACATTACATTATTTGCAACACATGTACTCTTTTTCCTTCACTAGGATTTTTCCCACAGGGTTTTTCATAGTAAGGTTTGAACGAGGCATGTTGTTAGTACATGTCATCCAAGGGGGAGTGTTATGTAAAATTATGGATGACCCTTCAAACCTCCAACCTTTGATCTTTCAACTCATGTAACTCATGACTTTACAAGTCCATGTAATCTCTATCTTATAAGCCTATAAATAGGCTCCAAACTTAAGTTTGTGGGATATTCAAATATATAATTATATAATACAATCTTTGTTTTGATACTCCTTTCTAAGTTTATTCATATTATGAATGAATTTTCACAAGCCTACTACTCCCTCTCTCTCATTTTTTTAAACTTTTATTTCTCTCATTTCTTTAAACTTTTCTTTGTGAATGTATCTCTCAATTCTTTACATTCCAATTTTTTTTTAAAATAGTAAAATTTTATAATATAAAATTAAATACATCCACTACTTTCCCCACTATGTCCACTTTATACATTAAATATTGTTTGGTCCCACCACTTTACTTACTTTTCTCCACTAATTTACATTTTTTCTTAACCTCCGTGCCAAATCCCAATGTAAAGAATTGGGTGGGACGAATTAAATATTATAATAGAAATTAACCTTAAGCTAATCATAGAAATTGAAAATGAATATATCTTTTTAATAACCATAAATAAAAGATAAAATAACATTCAATTTGACTCGATAATAAATAAACCGAACATAAACCCTAATTGTGTATTTTTAATCCAAAAATGGATTGTAATTCAAAAAAAAAATGAGGAGACAGAAAATGAATTGTCCTAAATTATTTTTTCTTTTTGATTTTGATCCAGAGATGGAATGATAATTTATAATTAAAATATAAATTTATATTTAAAATTAAATTATGATTATATTTAATTTAGTTTTTAATAATTTAAAATGTAAAAGATATTAGAAAAGGGAAATAAGTGTTGTATTAATCATATTAGGGTTTTTTTTTTCAAAAAATACCATGATTATACAAAATAATTTCAAAAATACAATTATGTCAAACATAATTTATAACAAATCATTTTTTTAAAATTATTTTCAAAAATACGATTTATAACCCAAAATGTAACTTCACTTTTCTTTTTATATCAAAGTTGATTCTAGTTGTCAGTTACATTTTAGGAGTAACTCTTTGAGCAACCACAATCAACCAAATCCAACATCCAAACTAACCAAATTTTACCAACGTTATTGTAACTTTTTATTTACAAATTTATGTATGAAGTTGTATAAATAAACAAAAGCGAAACACTTAAATCAACTAGTTGCAGCTAGATCAGGCCGGTTCCATACTATACGAAGGCGCGGGGCGAAATTTAAAAAATGGACCCTCATTTTTTTTCCTTGCTATAACTGAAATATGATTATGTTATTCTTTATTCAAGTTAATTTTAAAAATAAATCATAAACTGGTTAATTGAAATTGTAAGTATGATTGCTTAAACCTTGATAATCAGCTTTGTTAAAAATAAAACTATAAAAATTAAAGAAATTAAAACCCTAAAGCTCTAATAGTTGTATTAGAATATACAACATACTGTATAATATAGTTATATAATATTAGCATGATTGTAGAAATTAGAAATTGAAACTAATTGGTTGACCTACTAATTCAGAATTAATCTGGGATTAATTCAATTTTTTTTATAATCTAGAATTTTTGAAATAAATTAGAGATTTTTAGATAATTATTAAAATATTTATTCGGGATTAATGAAATTTTTTTATTACACGAGTGCTTGTATATGCTTTACAGTTTATAGTGACCCGTGAAGATTAAAAGAAGAAGGAACATAACCCTCAAGTCTTAAGTAAAAAGGTCTCATGTATTAAAAGTCCAAAAGCACAGAAATTATACAAATCAAACAACGAGAATATAAACATTACATAACAAACTTAGAAAATTTTGGGTCCCCAGCAAATATGGGTCCTGGGCGGGTGACCTGATTCCCCCTGGCAGGGGCCTGAGCTGGATCGATATTTGAACATCACTCACCATCAAACCATACATCATCTACCTCCCATCTTTTTTGATGATTACACATAAAATATATTTTTTAAAGTACATAACATTTTAATTCATTTAAATTATATGATATAATTTAAAATATAACAAACATAAAAGGATGATATTGAAATATTTTTAAAAATTGAGAATTTCATATATCTTATCGATAATTTTAAATATAATATTTATAGAGAATAAAGATAATAAGATTAATTTCAGCATACAAATAAGATTAATTTCAGCATACTTTCCCTAATATCACAACTAATAGATGTAAATAAATAAATCTATTCATCTATTGTTAAATATTTATTTACCATATATTTTGATTTGTTTATAAATTAGGAAAGTGAGTAATTAGATAGTTAATATAATACATTTAAATAATCAATTACTACCTCAGGAGGAGTTTGGATCTTTATTCTCATTAACTCCTTTTATATAATAAGCGTAAGAGAGATTTTATCCAAAAATTTGGTCGGTCATTGTACTACCAAAAATATACGGTCTGTTAGATTATAAAACTATAAATATTCAAATAGATGAGGACCGTTAGATATAATATTAAAAATTGTATTTGATATATAATAGGATAATATTTAAATACTAAAGATGTATTTTGATAATTTAAACCAATTATAAATGGGTTTTCTATATTGAATAGGAATCTTTATGTAAAAATTCGTAATTATCTTTTCTCTTTAGTTTATGGATAGTTCCAGTTAGATAATAATTATTAAACCATCATTAAATTAAAGATAATTTTGTTGGCTTCGCGAGCACTGTAAAATAGTTAAAATCCGTTGTCTAAAACTCAAGATAGAGCCCAAACAGTAAAGTGATTATCTAAATTTTAATAAATATTTTTGTATTATTGTAGCACCAATTTATTTTCCTAATTCTTTTAAATTTATAAATTCTATGTTTATTTCAATAAAATATTAAAACCAATTTAATAAAAAATTAAAATCGATATGGTCCGTGTACGATCACTATACGACCGAATTAATAATTATAGTTAGATCTTAAATAGATCGATTAGAATTGTTAGATCTAATATTAAAAAGTGTATCTGATTAATAATAGAATTATATTTAAATACTAAAAAGTGTATTTTGATAATTTAAATTTTTTCTATGTAAAAATTCTTGAATATATTTTCTCTTGAATTTATGTATAGTTCCGGTTAGATAATAATTGTTAAACCAAATATCAAGATAACAATTCATATCGATTACAATATTAAAAATTATCAATATAATGCTCATATATATCATAGTAACAATGATACACGTGGACCCTACTACGTTATAAGTGACTTAGAAGAACTCCTGTACATGAATAAATTTAAACACTTTTTTTTCTGAAGTAACGTAACAATTTGATTAATCCAAATTATAATTATATTATTTTACATATAACAAACATAAAAGGATAATATCAAAATATTATTAAAATATTGAGGGTTTCATATTCATAAACGATAATTTTGAATATAATACTTATATTAAAATGTGTATTTGATTAAAGGTAGGATTATATTTAAATACTAAGAATTGTGCTTTGATAATTTAAACCAATTATAAAGTGGTTTTCTATATTGAATTGAATTCTTTATGTAAAAATTCTTAACCGTCTTTTATTTTCGGTTTATGGATAGGTCAACTGGTCAAGTTAGATAATAATTATTAAACCATCATTAAATTAAAGATAATTTAGTTAGTTTCACATGAGTTGTAAAATCGTCAAAATTCAATTTCTAAAACTCAGGATAGAACCCAAATAGTAAAGTGAGTATCTAAATTTTAATAAATATTTTTTTATTATTGTAGCACCAATTTATTTATTTTTCCACTAATTCTTTTAAATATAGAAATTTTATGTTTCTTTCATTAAAATATTAAAATTAATTAAGAACAAATTCAAATCGATAAAAAATATAATAATATGATAATAAAATTTTATATAATCATAACATAATTTTTATTCTGTTTAATAATTTTTAAGTAATAATGTATTTTAAAATTTTATATACACTGTAAATAAAACCGAAACATTAAAAGTATCACTATACTACCAAAAGTATACGATCTGTTGGATTATAAAACTATAAATATTCAAATAGATGAGGACCGTTATATATAATATTAAAAATTGTATTTGATTAATAATATGATAGTATTTAAATACTAAAAAGTGTATTTTGATAATTTAAACCAATTAACTCCTTATATATAATAAGCGTAAGGGAGATCTTATCCAAAACTTTGGTCGGTCACTGTATTACCAAAAGTATATGATCCGTTGGATTATAAAACTATAAATATTCAAATAGATGAGGACCGTTAGATATAATATTAAAAATTGTATTTGATTAATAATATGATAGTATTTTAATACTAAAAGATGTATTTTGATAATTTAAACCAATTATAAATTGGTTTTCTATATCGAATAGAAATCTTTATGTAAAAATTCGTAATTATCTTTTCTCTTTAGTTTATGGATAGTTCCAGTTAAATAAAAATTATTAAACCATCATTAAATTAAAGATAATTTTGTTAGCTTCGCATGGGCTGTAAAATCGTTAAAATCTGTTGTCTAAAACTCAAGATAGAGCCCAAACACTAAAATGATTATCTAAATTTTAATAAATATTTTTTTATTGTAGCACCAATTTAATTTTTTTCCTAATTCTTTTAAATTTATAAATTCTATTTTTATTTAAATAAAATATTAAAATCAATTTAAGAAAATATTAAAATCGATCTGGTCCGTGTACGATCACTATACGACCAAATTAATAATTACAGTTAGAATCGATGAGAATAGTTAGATCTAATATTAAAAAGTGTATTTGATTAATAATAGAATTATATTTAAATACTAAAAAGTGTATTTTGATAATTTAAAAGTTTTCTATGTAAAAATTCTTAAATATATTTTCTCTTGAATTTATGTATAGTTCCAATTAGATAATAATTATTAAACCAAATATCAAGATAATAATTCATATTGATTACAATATTAAAAATTATCAATATAATGTTGATGTATACTCCCTCAGTCCCATCCATTTGTTATCGTTTCAAATGGGAGATTCGGCACGCATTTTAAGGCTCCTATAAAATATAGTTTCATTACTTATTTTTAAAAAATTTCTTCTTTGAATAAAAATCCAAACATTTAATTTTTATTCAAAGAACAAATTTTTTTAAAATAAGTAATGGAACTATATTTTATAAGAGTCTTAAAATGCGTGTCAAACCTTCCATTTTTAATGATAACAAATGGATGGGACGGACGGAGTATCATACTAACAATGAGACTTACGAGAACTCATGTACATAAATAAATTTAAACACTTTTTTCTAAAGGAACATAACAATTTGATTAATCCAAATTATAATTATATTATTTTACATATAACAAACATAAAAGGATAATATCAAAATATTATTAAAATATTGAGGGTTTCATATTCATAAACGATAATTTTGAATTTAATACTTATATTAAAATGTGTATTTGATTAAAGGTGGGATTATATTTAAATACTAAGAAGTGTGTTTTGATAATTTAAACCAATTATAAATTGGTTTTTTATATTGAATTGAATTCTTTATGTAAAAATTCTTAACCATCTTTTCTTTTCGGTTTATCGGTAGGTCAACATGTCAAGTTAGATAATAATTATTAAACAATCATTAAATTAAAGATAATTTTGTTAGTTTCGCATGGGTTGTAAAATCGTCAAAATTCAATTTCTAAAACTCTGGATAGAACCCAAATAGTAAAGTGAGTATCTAAATTTTAATAAATATTTTTTTTTATTTTTGTAGTACCAATTTTTTTTATTTTTCCACTAATTGTTTTAAATATAGAAATTTTATGTTTCTTTCAATAAAGTATTAAAATTAATTAAGAACAAATTCAAATCGATAAAGAATATAATAATATGAGAATAAAATTTTATATAATTATAACATAATTTTTATTCTATTTAATAATTTTTAAGTAATAAGGTATTTTAAAATTTTATATACACGGTAAATAAAACCGAAACACTAAAAGTAAAAACAGTTAGTAAGATACTTATATCAGTATATACTTGATATCCTTATTATATTAAATCCTTATATATAATAAGCATAATAGGATCTTATCCAAAATTTTGATCGTACGGTCTTGGACAACAAAACTAATAAGGACCATTAGATCTTAACTAGATAAATGAAAATCGTTAGATCAAATATTAAAAAAATGTATTTTATTAATAATAAGATTATATTTAAATTC
Source organism: Heracleum sosnowskyi (assembly GCA_030848705.1). Classification (NCBI taxonomy): domain Eukaryota; kingdom Viridiplantae; phylum Streptophyta; class Magnoliopsida; order Apiales; family Apiaceae; genus Heracleum; species Heracleum sosnowskyi. Next base: position 135,782,799 of record CM061238.1, on the reverse strand, counting down.
TAAAAAGTGTATTTTGATAATTTAAACCAAATATACCAAATATAAATAAGTTTTCTATATTGAATAGAATTCTCCATGTAAAAAATTCGTGACTTTCTTTTTTCTTTCATGGACAAATCCAGTTAGATAAAAATTGTTAAACCATCTTTTAATTAAAGATAATTTAGTTATCTTCATGTGGGGTGTAAAATCATCAAAATCTAATTTTTAAAACACAAGATAAAGCCCAAATTAGTAAAGTGGGTATTTAAATTCTAATAATAATTATTACGTCATCATTATTTAAATGCCAATTTAATTACTTTTTTCTAACTATTTTAAATTTAGAAATCTATTTTCAAAAATTCAAATCAATCTAAGAAAAATTCAAATCAACAAAGAATATAATAATACGAGGATAAAATTTTATAAAATTGTGCATATTTTTTATCTTATTTTATTAAATTTTATATCATAACTAATTAAATAATATTTATTATTAAATAATAAATTATACGCAAATGGTGATTTTGTTTTATAAGAACTCATAGAGACCTAATTTCATTGTTAGCAGGACTATATTCATATTTAAAAAAACCGTATTTTGAAATTTTAGACTCAGCTACAGAAAGGCCTAACTTTTTTAACCAATATACATTGTAAATTATTAAATTTGACACTTTAAAAGTTTGTTAATCAATTAGTATAGTACTTTTTTGAAAAATCGTACTTTATAAAAAATATTATCAAATAACCCATGTCTACAAGAAAAAAAAATGAAAAAATTCTTATTTTTCAAAACCTTAGATCATTCTACGTGATAATTTTACTGTTATATCTAACGTTCTCAACAATTTAATTTGAAAGCTCCAACGATTATGAATTGAGTGATCAAGCGACCAGTCTTATAAGAAAGCTTTCATTATTTAGTCTTTAATATAATAACATAGATATTTACGGGATATACTATAAAAAAATGAATTTTATACAGAATTTTGATCGTCACGGTGTAATACTTTAAAAGAAGAACTATTACAAAAAAATTATATTTTAATTGATAATTTATTTTCTCAAAAGTTCAAAGTTCCCGAATCATTAACATATTACAAAAAAGAGTATATTATATTTTAGCAATAAAAATTTTAAAAAAAATATTAAAAAAATTAATGATGTTATCCTGGTAGTTTGGTCCTAAATACCGCCAAAACATTCTAAACCGTTAGATCCAATACTTTTAAAAATAGACGATCAAGATTCTATCATATAAAAAGAAGTTATTATCTAAAAATGATATAAGTTAAAAGATATTATATTAGGATTGAATTTTCCAAAAAGTTAAAACATAAAAATAGTTGTAATTAAATAAGGAACCCGTTTAATATCAAAATAATAAAAATCGTTTAATCTTAAATAGATAGGTGAAACCCGTTATATTTAACATTAAAAATTGTATTTGGTTAATAAAGGGTATTCTAATAATCTAAACTACATATAAGTAGATTTCCTAAATCGAATAGAATTTTCAATATTAAATTTCGTCACTTTATTCTCTTTTTAGTTTTATAATAGTTTTTAATTGAAAAAGAACTATTAAACCACAAATAATTAAAGATTATTTTGTGAATTTCATGTGGGCCGTAAAATTGGCCAAATCTAACTTTTATAACTCAATATAAACAAATATTAAATTGAGCGTGTAAAATATAATAAATATCAAATTTTTAACTATAATTTTTTTTGGCTAAATCTTTTTTAACAATAATTTAATCATGTAAACTAATAACTTTTAAATATTAAAATATTCATAAATAAATATAATTATAAATATTAAAAAAACAATCGTGTGTTCCATGGGTAATTAAAATATAATTATAAACAAAATAATTATAAATAAAATTTAAGTAACCGTGCATCGCACGGGATATAAGCTAGTATATAATAAGCATAATATGGATCTTATCCAAAATTTTGGTCGTACGGTCCTTGGACAACCAAAATTAATAAGGACCATTAGATCTTAACTAGATAAATGAAAATCGTTAGATCAAATATTAAAAAGTGTATTTTATTAATAATAAGATTATATTTAAATTCTAAAAAGTGTATTTTGATAATTTAAACCAAATATAAATAAGTTTTCTATATTGAATAGAATTCTCCATGTAAAAATTTCGTGACTTTCTTTTCTGACAATTCCAGTTAGATAAAAATTGTTAAACCATCTTTTAATTAAAGATAATTTAGTTATCTTCATGTGGGGTGTAAAATCGTCAAAATCTAATTTTTAAAACACAAGATAAAGCCTAAATTAGTAAAGTGAGTATTTAAATTCTAATCATAATTATTATGTCATCATTATTTTAACGCCATTTAATTACTTTTTTCTGACTATTTTAAATTTAGAAATCTATGTTCAAAAATTAAAATCAATCTAAGAAAAATTCAAATCAACAAAGAATATAATAATACGAGGATAAAATTTTATAAAATTGTGCATATTTTTTATCCTATTTTATTAAGTTTTAGATCATAACTAATCAAATATTATTTATTATTAAATAATAAATTATACGCAAATGGTGATTTTGTTTTATAAGAACTCATAAAAACCTAATTTCATTGTTAGCACGACTATATTCATATTAAAAAAAAACCGTATTTTGAAATTTTAGACTCAGCTACAGAAGAGGCCAAACTTTTTTAACCTATATACATTGTAAATTATTAAATTCGAAACTTTAAAAATTTGTTAATCAATTACTATACCACTTTTCTGAAAAATCGTACTCTACAAGAAAAAAAATGAAAAAATTCTTATTTTTCAAAAAAAACCTGTAAATTTTAATGTTGGTAGATTCAAACCTTAGATCATTCTACATGATAATTTTACTGTTATATTTACGTTTCTCAACAATTTAATTTGAAAAATCGAACGATTATGGATTGAGTGATCAAACAGAGCGACCATACTTATAAGGAAGCTTTAATTATTTAGTCTTTAATATAATAACATAAATATTTACGAGATATACTATAAAAAAATGAATTTTATACAGAATTTTGATCGTCACGGTGTACTACTTTGAAAGAAGAACTATTACAAAAAAAATTATATTTTAATTGATAATTTATTTTCTCAAAAGTTCAAAATTCCCGCATCATTAACATATTACAAAAAAGAGTATATTATATTTTAGCAATAAATATTTAAAAAAATTAAAAATTAATTTTTTTTTATAAATACTAAGAAAAATTATTGATATTATCCTGGTAGTTTGGTCCTAAATACCGCCAAAACATTCTCAACCGTTTGATCCAATACTTTTAAAAATAGACGATCATGATTATATCATATAAAAAGAAGTTATTATCTAAAAATGATATAAGTTAAAAGATATTATATTAGGATTGGATTTTCTAAAAAGTCAAAACAAAAAAATAGTTGTAATTAAATAAGGAAACTCATTTAATAACAAAACAATAAAAATCGTTTAATCTTAAATAGATAGGTGAAAACCGTTAGATTTAACATTAAAAACTGTATTTGGTTAATAAAGGGTATTATAATAATCTAAACTACATATAAGCAGATTTCCTAAATCGAATATAATTCTCAACATTAAATTTCGTCACTTTATTCTCTTTTTAGTTTTAGAATAGTTTTTAATTGAAAAAGAACTATTAAACCACAACTAAATTAAAGATTATTTTGTGACTTTCATGTGGACTATAAAATTGGCCAAATCTAACTTTTATAACTCAATATAAACAAATATTAAATTGTGCGTGTAAAATATAATAAATATCAAATTTTTAACTACAATTTTTTTGGCTAAATCTTTTTAACAATAATTTAATCATGTAAACTAATAACTTTTAAATATTAAAATATTCATAAATAAATATAATTATAAATATTAAAAAAACAATCGTGTGTTGCATGGGTAATAAAAATAAAATTATAAATAAAATTTAAGTAACCGTGCATCGCACGGGCTATAAGCTAGTTAACTCCTTATATATAATAAGCGTAAGGGAGATCTTATCCAAAACTTTGGTCGGTCTCTGTACTACCAAAAGTATATGATCCGTTGGATTATAAAACTATAAATATTCAAATAGATGAGGACCGTTAGATATAATATTAAAAATTGTATTTGATTAATAATATGATAGTATTTAAATACTAAAAGATGTATTTTGATAATTTAAACCAATTATAAATGGGTTTTCTATATTGAATAGAAATCTTTATGTAAAAATTCGTAATTATTTTTTCTCTTTAGTTTATGGATAGTTCCAGTTAGATAAAAATTATTAAACCATCATTAAATTAAAGATAATTTTGTTTGTTTCGCATGGGCTGTAAAATCATTAAAATCTGTTGTCTAAAACTCAAGATAGAGCCAAACAGTAAAGTGATTATCTAAATTTTAATAAATATTTTTTTTATTGTAGCACAAATTTAATTTTTTTCCTAATTCTTTTAAATTTATAAATTCTATTTTTATTTCAATAAAATATTAAAATCAATTTAAGAAAATATTCAAATCGATCTGGTCCGTGTACGATCACTATACGACCAAATTAATAATTACAGTTAGATCTTAAATAGATCGATGAGAATTGTTAGATCTAATATTACAAAGTGTATCTGATTAATAATAGAATTATATTTAAATACTAAAAAGTGTATTTTGATAATTTAAAAGTTTTCTATGTAAAAATTCTTAAATATATGTTCTCTTGAATTTATGTATAGTTCCAATTAGATAATAATTGTTAAACCAAATATCAAGATAACAATTCGTATTGATTACAATATTAAAAATTATCAATATAATGCTAATGTATATCATACTAACAATGATACACGTGAACAGAGACTTACGAGAACTCATGTACATAAATAAATTTAAACACTTTTTTTCTGAAGGAACATAACAATTTGATTAATCCAAATTATAATTATATTATTTTACATATAACAAACATAAAATGATAATATCAAAATATTATTAAAATATTGAGGGTTTCATATTCATAAACGATAATTTTGAATATAATACTTATATTAAAATATGTATTTGATTAAATGTAGGATTCTATTTAAATACTAAAAAGTGTGTTTTGATAATTTAAACCAATTATAAATTGGTTTTCTATATTGAATTGAATTGAACTCTTTATGTAAAAATTCTTAACCATCTTTTCTTTTCGGTTTATGGGTAGGTCAACTGGTCAAGTTAGATAATAATTATTAAACCATCATTAAATTAAAGATAATTTCATTAGTTTCGTATAGGTTGTAAAATCGTCAAAATTCAATTTATAAAACTCAGGATAGAACCCAAATAGTAAAGTGAGTATCTAAATTTTAATAAATATATTTTTTTTTAATTTTTGTAGTACCAATTTATTTATTTTCCACTAATTGTTTTAAATATAGAAATTTTATGTTTCTTTCAATAAAGTATTAAAATTAATTAAGAATAAATTCAAATCGATAAAGAATATAATAATATGAGAATAAAATTTTATATAATCGTAACATAATTTTTATTCTGTTTAATAATTTTTAAGTAATAATGTATTTTAAAATTTTATATACACTATAAAAAAAACCGAAACATTAAAAGTAAAGCAGTTAGTAAGATACTTATATCAGTATATACTTGATATCCTTATTATTTTAAAGCCTTATATATAATAAGCATAATAGGGATGTTATCCAAAATTGGAATCGTACGGTCTTGGACAACCAAACTAATAAGGACCATTAGATCTTAACTACATAAATGAAAATCGTTAGATCAAATATTAAAAAAATGTATTTTATTAATAATAGGATTATATTTAAATTCTAAAAAGTGTATTTTGATAATTTAAACCAAATATACCAAATATAAACAAGTTTTTTATACTGAATAGAATTCTCCATGTAAAAAATTCGTGACTTTCTTTTATCTTTCATGACAATTCCAGTTAGATAAAAATTGTTAAACCATCTTTTAATTAAAGATAATTTAGTTATCTTCATGTGGGGTGTAAAATCGTTAAAATCTAAATTTTTAAACACAAGATAAAGCCAAAATTAGTAAAGTGGGTATTTAAATTCTAATAATAATTATTACTTCATCATTATTTTAATGCCAATTTAATTACTTTTTTCTAACTATTTTAAATTTAGAAATCTATGTTCAAAAATTCAAATCAATCTAAGAAAAATTCAAATCAACAAAGAATATAATAATACGAGGATACAATTTTATAAAATTGTGCATATTTTTTATCCTATTTTATTAAATTTTATATCATAACTAATTAAATATTATTTATTATTAAATAATAAATTATACGCAAATGGTGATTTTGTTTTATAAGAACTCATAGAGACCTAATTTCATTGTTAGCAGGACTATATTCATATTTAAAAAAACCGTATTTTGAAATTTTAGACTCAGCTATTCGAAACTTTAAAAGTTTGTTAATCAATTAGTATAGTACTTTTTTGAAAAATCTTACTTTATAAAAAATATTATCAAATAACCCATGTTTGCAAGAAAAAAAATGAAAAAATTCTTATTTTTCAAAAAACCTGTAAATTTTAATATGTTGTTGGTAGATTCAAATCTTAGATCATTCTACGTGATAATTTTACTGTTATATCTAACGTTTCTCAACAATTTAATTTGAAAGATCCAACGATTATGGATTGAGTGATCAAGCGACCGACTTATAAGAAAACTTTCATTATTTAGTATTTAATATAATAACATAGATATTTACGGGATATACTATAAAAAATTGAATTTTATACAGAATTTTGATCGTCACGGTGTACTATTTTAAAAGAAGAACTATTACAAAAAATATATATATTTTAATTGATAATTTATTTTCTCAAAAGTTCAAAGTTCCCGCATCATTAACATATTACAAAAAAGGGTATATTATATTTTAGCAATAAATATTTTAAAAAAATATAAATTAAAAAAATATAAATATTAAAAAAATTAATGATGTTATCCTGGTAGTTTGGTCCTAAATACCGCCAAAACATTCTCAACAGTTAGATCCAATACTTTTAAAAATAAACGATCAAGATTATATCATATAAAAAGAAGTTATTATCTAAACTAAGTATAAGTAGATTTCCTAAATCGAATAGAATTCTCAATATTAAATTTCGTCACTTTATTCTCTTTTTAGTTTTAGAATAGTTTTTAATTGAAAAAGAACTATTAAACCACAACTAAATTAAAGATTATTTTGTGAATTTCACGTGGACCGTAAAATTGGCAAAATCTAACTTTTATAACTCAATATAAACAAATATTAAATTGAGCGTGTAAAATATAATAAATATCAAATTTTTAACTATAATTTTTTTTGGCTAAATCTTTTTTAACAATAATTTAATCATGTAAACTAATAACTTTTAAATATTAAAATATTCATAAATAAATATAATTATAAATATTAAAAAACAATCGTGTGTTCCATGGGTAATTAAAATATAATTATGAACAAAATAATTATAAATAAAATTTAAGTAATCGTGCATCGCACGGGCTATAAGCTAGTACTTATAACATCTATACTATTATATTAAATACGTTGTAGTTTGGTCATGAAAGTTTTTGTAGTCTGGTCACTTCATTCATAGCCGTTAGATATTTTTGATCAAATCATTGATAACCGTTAGATAAAATATTAAAATTAGTATATAGAATATCTTTTATATTTTTCCTAACTAAAACATCTCATTTTCCAAAAATATCACAGACAATTTCATTTAATAAAATAACATAATAAGGTTATTTGTTTTCAAAAAAAAAAAACATAATTAGGTTATAATTGCTAATAAATAACTCATTACCATTTTTAGCCAAAGTGTATATTCTTTTTTATATTTTATAACTAAAATTTCTACTTTTCTATTTTTTCTAAATAAAACCTCTAATTTTTCAAAAATATCACGAATAGTTCTATTTAATAAAATAAAATAATAATATTATAATTATTAATGACTAACCGATTAGCTTTTTTTTCCAAAACATATTTTTTTTATATACTATTATATTAAAAACGAAACATTGAAAGTTTTTGTAGTCTGGTCACTCCATTCATAGCCGTTACGTATTTTTGATCAAATCATTGAGAACCGTTAGATAAAATATTAAAATTAGTATATATGATATGGTCAGAAAAGTAATTATAGAAATATAATTGACAAGTCAATAGAAAGGCCGATATTTAAGGCCCGACACCCTAATTATTCATTAATTTCGTAATTAATGAATAGGGAAAATATACAGCTCATAAAAAGAGTCCAAAATATGGTAAATTCATCAAAGAAGGATCCGGAATCCCAATTAAAGGCAATTAATGAGTCATAGCCTTTATCAACAAGGAAACGAATTCTCCATCAAGAAATACAATGTTTATCCAATATCAAAAAGGAGACTTATTCGCTAAGACTCCTAAACATACCATAAATACTAGGCTCTAGACGCCTATATAAAGACCCTGATCCTACAATCAGAAATACGTTTTGGACACAGCTCCATACGTCACGTTTTGGACACAGCTCCATACGTCATCTACAACGTTTTGGACACAGGTTCATACGTCATCTACTACGTTTTGGGCACAGCTCCATACGTCACAACGCCTCGAAGGCGCAACAAGCCACAAAGGCACCCCTAGAACTACGTTTTAGACTTCATCCACGAATAAGGACATACAAGTCATCTACAACGTTTTAGACTTCATCCTCGAATAAGGACATACAAGTCACTACATCCTTGGTGTGCCCCTACCGCCATAGCCCCGAGGGCAACACCAAGAACTACGTCTTTGGCTTGATTCTCAATAACGATTTGAGATACGTAGGCATCTTGTGAGGACCGATTTAGTCTCGAAACACAAGTGCAGCCATAAAAGCTCGAAGCTCATTAAACCCTCGCATTAAATTCGTAAGCTCAGATTTTATTCCACAACATTTGGCGCCGTCTGTGGGAAGACAACATCAACCATGGCAAACACATGAAGAACAATTCGCGATCCTCAAACTTCTGATGGACTCCCAATCACCTCTGCAACAGAGACTCAGGGGAGCCAACCCCCACCAATCACTGGCGCTAAAAGGGCAGACGCCCCCATCATCACCACTCAAGGACCGGAAGTCCCAATTACTGCTGAAGGGACGAATCCCCTACAAATGGTCATTCATGGACGAGATCCACCAGAGACCACTCTCCAGCAACCAATCATAACCACTCCGCTGCTTGCAAATGCACCACGTGGTCTCCAACTTCACACCACGGATCTTCCCCAATATGCTACCCAAACTCTCGGCATGCCAACCTATGTTATGCCACCTCGACCCCCGGCGGGCAGCAGTGGGACTAATCCCATCTACCATGAGGCATACGTGCCCCCTTACATCCAAGGTCTGGGACCCCAAACTAGGCGATCTCCTTTTCAAGACTACTCAGGTCTCTATACCGAGGATGAGAATTACTCAACAGGAGACGAGAAGGATGTTGCCCCAAGAAGGAGACGTTCTTCACAAACCAATCGGGAACAACCCCAAACTACTAGGGAGAAACTTGCAGCCCATGAGGCAGAGACTGCAAGGCTCAAAAAACTCCTTGCTGAGGAGGAGGCTACCAACGCTCAAGGCCGAGCAACTGGGGGAGTCCCGATAATCAACTTGGACCCAACGCCAAGAAGGACTAAGAGGGCTGAAGCCCAAGGGGTGATCCTAGTGTTTTGTTGCCCCTAGGAGATCCTGATGATCCTACACCACCATTCACTCAAGACATCATGAAAATGACTATATCCAGAAAATTCAAGATGCCTTCGATCAAAACCTATGATGGAACGGGAGATCCCGCAAATCATGTAAGGACCTTCTCCAATGCACTGCTGTTGCAGCCAACCAACGATGCGGTCAAGTGTAGGGCATTTCCACAAACCTTGGCAGGCATGGCCCAGCGCTGTTCATTAGTGGAAGGGTGCATGAGAAAAGTTCTGCATCACTCATGGCAATCCAGCAAGGAAAGAATGAAGCCCTAAGGGACTACATCAATCGATTCATTCGGAAGGCTTTGAAAGTCCCGGACTTAGAGGACAGAGTGGCTATGATAGCCCTGCAACAAGAAACTACTGATGACCACTTCAAAAGGTCGTTAGCTAAACATCCACCCGAGAGCATGCTGAAGCTCCAAGATAGAACCGGAAAGTATATCAAGGCTGAAGAAAGCATGAGAAAGTATGAACCCACTGCTAGCGGTAGTGGAAACTCAAAGAAAAGAAAAGAAACTCAGGAGTACGACGTCAAGGAAAAGTTTCCCACAACGTCAAAGGACTCTGATTCTCCACCCAAGAGAAACAATTTTGGGCCAAAGTTTACGGAGTAGGCAAGATTGAACACTCCCAGGAGTCAAATTCTGATGGAGATAGCTAAGGAAGGAGATCTCAAATGGCCGAAGCCAATGAGGGCTGACATGTCCAAACGGAACCAAAATCAGTTCTGTCGGTTCCACAAAGAAGTCGGTCACGACACCGACGATTGTAGGTAATTGAAAGATGAGATCGAATTTCTGATACGAAGAGGAAAACTCAGCAAATTCACCAAGGATGGAAATCAAGGGAGTCAAAGAGGAAAATATGAAAGGAAGGATTACGACAGAAGGGACAACGACCAAGATCGTAACCCTAAGCCCCGAGGGCCTGTCATCAACATGATATTTGGAGGACCGACTGCTGTTGGATCCTCCCGAAACTCAAGGAAAGCTTATGCCCGAGAGATAATGACTGTTGTGGGAGAAGCACCGAAACGTGCCAGGACAGAAGTGGCTATTAGCTTTGATGATTCTGATCTTGAAGGGGTGAATTTCCCCCATGACGACCCGTTGGTCATTATACCTGTAATAGGCAACTCTAAAACTAAGAGGGTTCTGGTAGATAATGGAGCTTCCGTGGACATCCTGTTCCATGACGCCTTCATCAAGATGGGATATACCGATTCACAACTGACTCCTTTAAACATGCCCATATATGGGTTCAATGGGGTTGAATCCAAAGTAGAGGGAACTATTCAGCTCCCTATGACAATAGGGCAATGTTCACAAACAACAACTCAAATGCTGAACTTCGTGGTGATAAAGGCAACCTCGACTTATAATGCAATCCTTGGTAGGACATGCCTTCATGCATTCAAGGCTGTTGCCTCAACTTACCATTTGAAAATCAAGTTCCCAACAAGGAATGGGGTTGGTGAAGAACAAGGAGATCAAAAGATGGCTAGAACTTGTTACGTAGCCGCGTTAAGGCCTGATGGAATCGGGGGGCAGGTTCTCCCCATTGAAGACATGAATACAAACGACGATGAGGACAGAAGAGGGAAACCAGCCGAGGACTTGATCCCAATTCCCTTAGTCCCAGGTGAACCAGAGAAGGTGACTTATGTTGGGGCACTAGTGCCCGAACCATTGAAAAGCAAACTCACGGCTTTTCTTCAAGAGAACAATGACGTTTTTGCTTGGACAACGGCCGACATGCCAGGGATTGATCCCCAATTGATAACTCACAAACTGAATGTGGATCCTGAAAGGAAGACGGTGAAACAAAAGAAGAGAAGTTTTGCTCCGGAAAGGCTTGAAGCCATAAAACAAGAAGTTGAAAAGCTTTTGGAAGCCGGTTTCATTGAGGAAATTCAATTCCCAGAATGGTTGGCTAACCCAGTGATGGTCAAAAAGGCCAATGGACTTCACTGACTTAAATGATGCATGTCCCAAGGATTGATGCACTAATAGATGCAACAGCCGGGCACGAGATGCTAAGTTTCATGGATGGCTTTAGCGGATACAACCAAATCAAGATGCACAAAGATGATATCTCCAAGGTATCATTCATCACTGACTTTGGTGTTTTCTGTTACTTAGTCATGGCCTTTGGGCTCAAGAATGCAGGGGCAACCTAACAAAGGTTGGTGAACAATATTTTTGAACACCTAATTTGAAAAACCATGGAGGTCTACGTAGATGACATGTTAGTCAAGAGCCTCGATAAGGTCGATCACATTGATCACCTCCGAGAGGCATTTGAAGTGCTAAGGCACCACAAGATGATGTTAAATCCAGCTAAATGTGCCTTTGGTGTAGGCTCGGGAAAGTTTTTAGGCCTGATGGTTTCCAAGAGAGGAATCGAGGCTAATCCCGACAAAATCAAAGCAATTCTAGACATGGAACCACCACGGACTATTAAGAAAGTCCAAAAACAAACTGGAAGAGTGGCAGCATTGGGAAGATTCATCTCCAAGTCATGAGAGAAGTGTTTACCTTTCTTCAAAGCACTTAAGAATGTGAAATTTTTTGAATGGACAGCTGAAAGCCAAGAGGCCTTTGAGGCCTTGAAGAAATACATGGCTGAGTCACCACTATTGGCCAAACCAAAACCAGGAGAGGTTCTTTATCTATACTTGGCAGTATCCAACACTGCCCTTGGAGCTGTTTTGGTAAAAGAAGAGTTAAAGGTTCAGAAACCCATCTATTACGTGAGCAAGATCCTACATGGGGCAGAAATAAACTACTCTACCATAGAGAAGTTTGCCTTAGCCTTGATAATGGCCTCAAGAAAGCTACGCCCGTACTTCCAGGCACACAAGATAGAGGTCTTGACCAATCAACCTCTAAGAAACATCTTGCATAGCCCTCAAGTTAGTGGAAGGTTGATCAAATGGGCTATTGAATTAGGAGAATTCGACATCAAGTATAAGCCTCGAACGGCCATAAAAGCTCAAGCACTTGCTGACTTCATGGTTGAATGTACCATTGACAACCAAGAAGTCGGGGGGCAGGAAGTAACAGTGGAAAGCAAGGAAGATGAAGAAATGGTCTCCAAAGAATGTTGGGTGCTCTATTTTGATGAAGCGTCAAAAACAAAATCAAGTGGAGCCGGTTTAGTGCTACAAAGTCCTGATGGATTCCTCATAGAGTATGCACTAAAACTGGACTTCCCAACGACAAACAACGAAGCTGAATATGAAGCTCTGATACCTGGCTTAGGGCTGGCTGGAGCCTTGAGAGTCAAAACTCTGAAAGTATGTGGAGACTCGAGGCTAGTCGTTTCCCAAGTAAATGGGGAGTTTGAAGCCAGAGATGAAGTCATGGCCAAGTACCTAAAGATTGTCAAGGCCATTATGACTCAGTTCGATGAATGCTATGTGGAGCACATTCCAAGGGAGGAAAACATGAAGGCTGATGCTTTGTCTAAATTTGCTTCTTCAGAAATTGAAAACTATGCAGGGAGTGTATACTTCCAAGTCTTGAAGACCTCAAGCATCAACGGAAAGTTGGTAGCACCCATTGATGTTGCTAGTTGTTGGATGGATCCCATCAAAGCTCATCTGGAAACTGGGTGGCTACCCAACGACACTTCAGAAGCACGAAAGCTATATGTGAGAGCATTAAGGTATGCCCTGATTGAGGGAATTCTATACAAGAAGCCTTTCGTCATTCCTTATCTGAAATGCTTGAGACCCCAAGAGGCAGAATTGGCCCTAAAAGAAGTACATGACGAAATTTGTGGGCTACACTTGGGGAGCAGAGCCCTTGCTCATAAAATCACCTGTCTAGGTTTCTATTGGCCAAACATACTTGCTGATGCTAAAAGTTATGTGAAGAAATGTGAACGGTGCCAGAAACATGCACCAGTGGTTAGGCAACCACCAGAGATGTTGACATCCATTAACTCACCAATTCCATTTGCCATGTGGGGGATGGATACACTCGGTCCATTTCCAATGGCAAGTGCGCAGAGAAAGTTCTTGATAGTAGCAATCGACTACTTCACCAAGTGGATTGAGGCTAAACCTTTAGCCAAGATAACCACCAAACAGGTGATGCACTTCTTCTGGGAAAGTGTAATATACAGATATGGAATCCCATGAATCCTGGTTACGGACAATGGAACTCAGTTTAACAATGATGAGTTCAAGAGGTATTGTGAAGAGAATGATATCCAATTGCGCTTCACTTCTATTGCCCATCCTCAAGTAAAAGGGCAAGCTGAAGTTGCAAATTGAATTATCCTAGATGGACTAAAGAAAAGAGTTGAACGCTCCAGAAACACTTGGGTAGACGAATTGCTCCCCATACTATGGGCATATCGTACTACCTGCAAAGTCACCACTGGAGCTACCCCCTTTCTGTTGGCATATGGGGCAGAGGCAGTGGTTCCAGTGGAGATTACTCACACGTCTCCAAGAATTGAGGCTTATGAGCCAGAAACAAATGAGGAAGGCTTGAGGCTGGCCTTAGATTTGATTGATGAAGTTAGAGATGAGGCAAATGTCAAGATAGTTCAGCATCAGAAACGAGCATCTTTCTATTACAACCTAAGGGTTAAAGAGAGATTCTTTCGACAAGGAGATTTAGTCCTCCGAAAGATTGAGGCATCCGGAGTTGGACAAAAAGGCAAGTTGGCCCCAAATTGGGAAGGACCATATCACGTCAAGAACTTATTTGGTCGAGGCTCGTACAAGCTAGAAACCCTCGAAGGGCATGAGGTGCCAAGGACTTGGCATGCCTCAAATTTGAAAGTCTATTATGTTTAAAGTGTGTCCTGATTAGACTCACTACTAGGACAAATAGAAATAATGTTCGATGAAATCATGAGCTTCCTAAAAAGCAAATGAAGGGTTGAAACCCCAGAAACCTAAGACATTCAGTCCAAACCCCATCATTCGATATGCTCAATGAAAGGCTTGAAGCCAAAACAAGACGGTATAAGACATAAAAGGCTTATGCAAATGTCAAGTTAGCCTCGAATAAGGCAAAATCGTCGTAAATGTGTAGGTCGCTCCACACTTTACACCAAGACGATACTCGTGAAACACTAGTGTATATTAAAATCCCCAAAAAAGGGTAGTAAGTCCCAGGTAAGGGATAAAAAGACCCCAAGTCTCGAAAAAGACCGGTATAACTTCTATGAAATCCTAGTGCATTATCATAGACGTTGGGAAGCGCAGTCAGCCATTTTAAACCCAGAATCTTCAAAGAAAGCCCACAATCTTCAAAGAATTCTTCAAAACTTCAAGTAAGAAACCCAGAAAACGATGAGATTCAACAGAAAATCTCGCCATGAATCGCCTAGTGACTGGAAACCCAACCGGTTAAGGAAGGGCAACCGTTTATAGCCAGTTAAGGCCCACAAATCCATTTATGGATTATAGAGATTAAAACCCAAATAATTTGGGTCTCAGGCAAATTCGAAGCCCAAACAATAAAGGCCCAATAAGGCCCAAGGCTGGAATAATTTAAGTCCAATTAAAAATTGGGCTAGTTAAGGCCCAAGAAAAGAATGAAATTTGAAATATAGCCAAGGCAAAATCAAAGATTTAAGGTCGAAAAGACATTAAATCGAAATCGTACGACCGAGGTCGAAAACATATGGGAAAACGAGGTCGATTCCAACGACCTCGCTCCCAAATAAAGTCGAAAAATAATGAAATTGATGTCGAAAAAACCTTAGAACGACATCGAAGGCTCGAAGTCGAAAATATACGAGGAATTGAGGTCGTTTCCATCGACTTCGCACCAAAAATCCAGTCAAAGACCCTAGATCGAAGTCGATTGATTGAGATCGAAAATACACTATAAATCGAGCTCGAACCCCTCGACCTCACACCCAAGTGAGGTCGAAAACAGAAGGATTCAAGGTCGAAAGAATGAGGTCGAATATGACCTAGAAAACGAGGTCTAAGCGTTCGACCTCACGCCAAAATGAGGTCGAAAATGACCTAGAGATCGAGGTCGATATTGACCTAGAAATCATGGTCGAAAAAGGCTGGAACGAGGTCGAATGACCCAGGTCGAAAATGACCTGCAAAATGAGGTCGAAAGTATGAGGAATCGAGGTCGAATGACCCAGGTCGAAAATGACCTGTAAATCGAGGTCGAAAGTATAAGGGATCGAGGTCGAATGACCGAGGTCGAAAATGACTAGGAAGTCGAGGTCGAAACCATCGATCTGGGACCAATCAAGGTCGAAAAAAGGCTGGATCGAGGTTGAAGGCTCGAGGTCGAAAAAGACTTAAAAATCGAGGTCGAAACCTTCGACCTCACTCCAGTCGAGGTCGAAATCCAGATCGAATTTCAGGTCGAAAATGACATGTTTCCTGGTCGAATTTGAGGTCGAAAATGACTTGTTTCCTGGTCAAAAAGGAGGTCAAAAATGACCTAATTTGAGGTCGAAAATGCCCTTAAAATGGAAAATTTTGAGGAAAAACACGTTATAACTTCTACGAAAACCCCAAGGAGATTTTCCCAGAAGTTGGGGGGCAAATGATATGGTCAGAAAAGTAATTATAGAAATATAATTGACAAGTCAATAGAAAGGCCGATATTTAAGGCCCGACACCCTAATTATTCATTAATTTCGTAATTAATGAATAGGGAAAATATACAGCTCATAAAAAGAGTCCAAAATATGGTAAATTCATCAAAGAAGGATCCGGAATCCCAATTAAAGGCAATTAATGAGTCATAGCCTTTATCAACAAGGAAACGAATTCTCCATCAAGAAATACAATGTTTATCCAATATCAAAAAGGAGACTTATTCGCTAAGACTCCTAAACATACCATAAATACTAGGCTCTAGACGCCTATATAAAGACCCTGATCCTACAATCAGAAATACGTTTTGGACACAGCTCCATACGTCACGTTTTGGACACAGCTCCATACGTCATCTACAACGTTTTGGACACAGGTTCATACGTCATCTACTACGTTTTGGGCACAGCTCCATACGTCACAACGCCTCGAAGGCGCAACAAGCCACAAAGGCACCCCTAGAACTACGTTTTAGACTTCATCCACGAATAAGGACATACAAGTCATCTACAACGTTTTAGACTTCATCCTCGAATAAGGACATACAAGTCACTACATCCTTGGTGTGCCCCTACCGCCATAGCCCCGAGGGCAACACCAAGAACTACGTCTTTGGCTTGATTCTCAATAACGATTTGAGATACGTAGGCATCTTGTGAGGACCGATTTAGTCTCGAAACACAAGTGCAGCCATAAAAGCTCGAAGCTCATTAAACCCTCGCATTAAATTCGTAAGCTCAGATTTTATTCCACAACAATATAGAATATCTTTTATATTTTTCGTAACTAAAACATCTCATTTTCCAAAAATATCACAGACAGTTTCATTTAATAAAATAACATAATAAGGTTATAATTGCTAATAAATAACTCATTACCATTTTTAGCCAAAGTGTATATTCTTTTTTATATTTTCTAACTAAAATTTCCACTTTTCTATTTTTTCAAAATAAAACCTCTAATTTTCCAAAAATATCACGAATAGTTCTATTTAATAAAATAAAATAATAATATTATAATTATTAATGACTAACCGATTAGCTTTTTTTTCCAAAACATATATTTTTTATATATTTTCTAACTAATATTTCTCTTAACTAAAATCTCAAAAATATCACGGGTTATTTCATTTAGTAGCATAAAATACTAATATTATGAATATATCTCTCTATCTATATACTATATTATCAAAGATGAAACATTGAAAGTTTTTGGTACCTGTTTTTTTGTACCTATTTTTTGATACGATATTTGCCTTATTTAATTGTTTATTTAATTATTATAATCAGTTACTCTTTCAATTAAATTATATTACCATTTTTTTCTTAAAAAAATCAGGGGCAATTTCCTTTTCAGCTAAAACATGTTATTTTTTCTATTTCATTTGCTAAAATCCTTCATTTTTCAAATATATCACGAGAAAACCCTTACATATTTACTTTAAAATCTATTTTAATACTTTTATTTGACAATTAAATTTTTCAACTAAAACATGTCACATTTTCTATTTTCTTACTAAACCCCCTCTTTTTTCAAAAATATCACAGGCAAATCATTACTTTTATATTTTAAAATTCAACGGAAACACGTTACTTTCTATTTTTATTACTAAAACCCCTCTTTTTCCAAAATATCACGGACAACCCGTTACTTATTTATTTTAAAATTCATTTTAATACTTTTAATTATTTGAAAATGTTTAACACGCCTACTATTTTTTTTACTAAATGCAATTAATAAAATATATAATATAAATAATAAAATTAACAATTATTAAAAACAACCCGTGCATCGTACGAGTTTTAAGCTATATTATTAAAGACGAAACATTAAAAGTTTGGTAGTCGGATACGGTCAATACTTAATGATTTTACTTAATTACCCTTACTTATTTTTTGTTTTAAAACTATCACTAAATAAATAACATTATTTATAACCAATTACCTTTTCAGTTAAAATACATTACCTTTTATTATTATTTTTTCTTACAAAATCCTCTCTTTTTCTAAAAAAAACACGAGCGGTTATCTTTTTTAACAAAAACATGCTACTCTTTCTATTTTTTCTTACTAAAATCTCTCATTTTCCAAAAATATCACAGACAAATCCTTACTTATTTATTTTAAAATCTATCGTAATACTTTTAATTATGTTACTTTTTCTATTTTTTCATTTTCTAAAAAACTTATTATTAAATACTAACATTTTTATAACCTACTACCTTTTTAACTAAAATACATGATCTTTTCTAACAAAATCTTCTCTTTTTCTAAAAAAATCATGGGCAATTACCTTTTTCAACTAAAACATGTTATGATTTTTCTTTACTAAACCCCTCATTTTCCAAAAATATTCCAGACAAATCCTTACTTATTTATTGTAAAGTCTATTTAAATACTTTTAATTACGGACACTTAGCTTTTCAGCTAAAACATGTTACGTTTTATATTTTTCCTTACTAAGACCCCTCCTTTTCCAAAAATATCACGGGCAAACAGTTATTAATTTATTTTAAAATCTATTTTAATACTTTTAATTATTTAAAAAAGTTTAACACGCCTACTTATTTTTTTAGCAAATGCAGATTAATAGAATATTAAAACATAAATAATAAAAATAATAAAAATAATAATTATTAATAATAATCCGTGCATTTTAAGCTAGTATTAATAAATATTTAAATTCCGAATCATCTCAATGATATATGAACATTAAATATTTAAAAAATTAACAAAGAAATTACATTTTGAATCATAAATATTTGAATAAATATACATAAAATATATGTATTTTGCACATGATAACCGCAACACGAAATAATTAATTCAAAAATATATCATTATATATTTTATCTATAATTTTGACTGTCACGGTACAATACCATAAAAACATTTGTTAAAATTTAAAATAAATAGATGAGAATCGTGAGACTTCATCAACAACGTATAACATATAAAAATAAAATTTTTATCTCTAAATATATTTAAAAAGCGTCCATAATTTTAGTCCTTAAAGCACGATACTACACAAAAGTAAGAATTAATGGATTTTAAAATAAATAGATAAGAACCGTCAAAAAATTCAAAATTCAAAATTCGTCAACAAAATTTTAAAAAAAATTATATTTTACAATTACAAAATTAAAAAATTAAAACAAATATGATGAATACTAAAAATAAAAATGTGAATTAATATAATAAAAATTACAAATAATAATAATCTATACTATCTATACTATATTATTAAAGCCGAAACATTGAAAGTTTTGGTTTTCGGTTAACGGTCGGTTTTTGGTTTTGGTACTTTTTCTAATTAATAAATTAATAATATAATCAAAATTTAGGAAAGTTTTATTCTACATTAATATTTCACTATATTTTACTACATAAAAATCAAATAATATTGAAATCTAATAAAAAAAAATGAAAATGTGGGATCTAATTTGTTTAAATTTAGGATACATTGCTACAAATATACTTCTTTCTTTTTAGGATAACGAAAGCTACTACAAATCAAATCTTTAATTGAATTGTATTATTGTCAAGTTACCAAAATAGTAACTAGATGACTGAGTTTTATAATTAAAATATTTTTTTTCTAACAAAATCTACTTATTTTCCAAAAATATCATTACAATTATCTTTAAATTAAAACATATTACCTTTTATATTTGTTATTACTAAAATTTATGTTTTACAAAAATATGAGGTGCAATCCTTACTTATTTATTTTAAAACCTATTTTAATATTCTATTTAATAAATAATAAAACAATATAAAATTAGTAACTAACTGATTGTCTTTTATAATTAAAAAAAATCTAACAAAATCTACTCCTTTTCTAAAAATATCACGACAATTACCTTTAAATTAAAAAATAATATCTTTTATATTTGTTATCACTAAAATCTCTATTTTCCAAAAATATGAGGTGCAATCCTTACTTATTTATTTTAAAATCTATTTTAATACTCTATTTAATAAATAATAAAATAATATAAAAATATTAACTAGCTGATTGCCTTTTATAATTAAAACATTTTTTTTCTAACAAAATCTATCTTTTCCAAAAATATCACGAGCAATTACCTTTAAATTAAAATATATTACGTTTTATATTTGTTATCACTAAAATCTCTATTTTCCAAAAATATCAAGTGCAACCCTTACTTATATATTTTAAAACTTTTAATTATTTAAAAAAAACTTACCTATTTTAACAAGTGAACGTATTTTTTTTAACAAATACAATTAATATAATTAAAACACATCATCACTAAAATCCTTATTTTCCAAAAATATGAGGTGTAATCCTTACTTATTTATTTTAAAACCTATTTTAATACTCTATTTAATAAATAATAAAACAATATAAAAATAGTAACTAGCTGATTGTCTTTTATAGTTAAAACATTTTTTTCTAACAAAATCTACTTTTTTTCCAAAAATATCACGGGCAATTACCTTTAAATTAAAATATATTACCTTTCATATTTGTTATCATTAAAATCTCTCTTTTTCAAAAATATCAAGAGCAACTTATATATTTTAAAACCCATTTTAATACTTTTAATTATTTATAAAAAAACTTACCTATTTTAACAAGTGAACGTATTTTTTTAACACATAAAATTAATATAATTAAAACACATCTAAAAATATTACAGTTACTTTTTTTTAATTAAAACATTTTAACTTTTCTATTTGTTCTTCTTAAAAAAACTTACTTATTTTAACATGTCAACATATTTTTTTAATAAATACAATTAATATAATTAAAACACTTCTAAAAACATCACGGTCAATTACTTTTTTTAATTAAAACATGTTAGATTTTCTATCTGTCCTTATTATTAATATTATTTTATTATAAAATAATATTAATAATACCTCATTTATCTTCCTCGACCTCATTTGTATTTTTTTAATATCTTTTTATGTTTCATTGAATATTTAAGTTTTTTCATTTTATAATTTATCATATTAATTTTTACTTTTATAATAATACATGCGAGTGTGAGTTTCCTCGGCATTTCCTTAAACCGGTGACCGTTCCGTTAATCTCTCCTCCGGCTCTTTATTTTGTATTAAAATTCAGCCCCATGCCCTTTTCTTATTTTAATTAATATATATTTTATCACCCCCCAGAAGATCTAAATCAAGACTTTGTAATTTACATTACTAGGCTAGCTACCTTTTTCTGTGTGTGTGTGTGTGTGTTTTTCAGATCTATTCTTGATTTATAAAGTGTGATAATGGGGTTAGAATATTCGAACCCCAACAAGATTCTTGTGTGTTTGCTCTTTATTCTTCTGGGATTTACTTGTGTTCTTGCTCAGGTTTGAATTGTTGTTCTTTCTTTTTGTGATTTAAGTCACTTTTATTGTGTAATGTGTGATTTTTTTGGATTGAATTGGTTTAGGATGATGATTCGAATGCTTCTGGTAAAGATCTGGGTTGGGGTACAATTAAAGACAAGGTTCTTGACAGGAGAAGCAAAGTGAGTCTCTCTCTCTCTCTCTCTCTCTCTCTCTCTCTCTCTCTCTCTCTCTCTCTCTCTCTCTCTCTCTCTCTCTCTCTCTCTCTCTCTCTCTCTCTCTCTCTCTCTCTCGTTAACATAGTGATTGAGATGATGTTATTTTACCTAGTAATTGTTTTATTTGAATAGGTGATAATGTTAGCATACCTTTAAATTTGCTGTTTTATAAATTTTACGATTAAAGATAGTTTTGCTTCTTCACTTTATGTTGGTATTAGTAAACAATATAAAGTTGTTTTCCTAATAATAATGTGAATGACATCAAACAGTTATTACTGTATTAGTTATGCGGAACACTTACAATTAGGGATATGGTTAAAATAGTTGTTTTTTAGTACTTGATTAGTACTAAGATGCTTCGCACTGCTTAATTTTATTTTAAATTTTCTTCCAGTCAAGTTCTAAGAAATTGAAAAATCTCGATTAGACGATTACCTATTGTAACCTTGAGATGAACTTTTTGCGGAAGAAATTGAAAACCTAGCCCAGTAGGCTAACCGATTCTTACAAATATCTCTAAGCCATATCAAGTATAGACGATGTGCTTCTTTTAAATATTTACCTGTGTAAAGGGTAAATAAATGGTTCATGGGATTCACTCTCGTGAACTGATTTCTTTCATGCCTGAAACTTCTTTTTTTGTTTAATCACTATTCATGTGTGTGTGTATACATATATATATGTGTGTGTGTGTTTTATTTTAATTTATTAGGACAAATATGACTTTTTTTTGGAGATATCTTTCAGTTTTCATCAAGAAAGGTTTATATATTTTAGCTTGTTAAATAATATGTGCTTTACATGGTTATTCGTTAGTTAGTCTACCAATCTCATATATAGAACTGATGTGGTGTAACATATTCTGGACAGATTGTTATAAACAATGAGGGTGATGCTAAAAAGGGCGCAACTGATCTTGAATCAATTGTTACTAATCTCAACTTGGATTCTGGTCTTGGAGTGTTTGATGCATTCTTTGCAAGTTTGTCAATGATACTCGTCAGTGAGGTTTGTGCCAGTTCTTACTTTACTAATTGTTGGTGAAGTGAAAATTATTTGTAGAGTAATGCACTATGTTCTATTTGATCCTAGGCACTTATAATACTAATTGTTATGGTTAACCTTCTAATTAAAGATGTTTGCTTTGGTAACTAATTGTTTCCCCAACTAATACACATGTCGTTGTTTAGTTATATGCTAGTTTTTGTAATTAAATCAAAGTTTGAGAGATGCGTATATGCTTCTTGACTCAAAAAGTGGATTCAGGACATGCAGAATTGTTAAATTAACACACATGTCTTTGTATAAATAGTTACAGTATATACTACACATTTTGAAATTCAAGCTTAATTTAAATATGACAAACTGCATAATTACATTTTATTTTTGGCAATTCAAACTGCAAAACAGTTGTTATTGTTATTGCAGTTCAATTATTAGCACATACTAACATGGATGAACTTGTTATACTGTATATGCCAACTAGCAATCTACCGGTAGTAAGACCTAGATTATCATTCATTTATCTCAACATATTTATTCTTCTTATCTATTTCAAAGGAAATACAATTGGTTTTGTGAAGTACGTAAGGAATTTGACGGGATCTTATTGGCGCGCTGAAACATGATCAATATGTTGTTTAAGTTTTTGGCTTTTACTTGTAGATTGGAGATGAGACATTCATAATTGCAGCGCTTATGGCGATGCGCCATCCAAAGTCAATTGTTTTGTCTGGTGCTCTGAGTGCCTTATATGTGATGACGGTAGGACAATTCTTGGATGTTTCTTTTCATTGTATCATTGTGTTCACTGTATAATAATTTAGCAGGCCATATATATAGGTTTTTTAAATTATAAATTTATCACATTTTCATGAAACAGATACTCTCAACTGGACTTGGAAGAATTGTCCCCAACTTAATATCAAGGAAGCACACTAACAGTGCTGCAACAGGCATGTTTTAACTTTTTATTACAAGGTTAATGCTCGAAGTTTTTTCTGTATACTTCACTCTGCCTGGGACATTCTATTTTTTATTTTCTTATGTATCTAGCCAAGCAACAAGGTAAGTTAGACAACCCACAACTCATTAAGTAGGACGGAGAGTTTTTTTATGCGAGACAGAAGTACACATGTATAATAGATAATTCCAACCTACAGTGAGATATCATGTGGATAACCCATCACCACTAACTGCAGCTGCAAGGAAAACACCTACTACTGGATGGTAGGTAAACTAAAGATGCTGTAATACTTGATTTCTAGGATTGCAAGGGCGACATTTAGGACCCCCCCCCCCCCCCCCAAAAAAAAACCCCAAAGAGGATGCCGATCCTTGATGAGAAGTTTCTTATCCTAGCCATCGAAAGAAAGCAAAATTAGAGAAATCACATTAGGGCCGTTTGCTTTATGTTTATTGACAATTTGACATCAATGGTACTGTGACCTGGACCGCTTTACGATTCTGCTGCGCCTCAAATTAGAAAATCAGTAGTTAGGCTTGTATTTTTTTTAGTATCTTACTCAATGTACTGATTTGAATTTTCGTGTCTTTAGGCTTATCTCACATTTCTTGCCAAAGTGTGAAGTTGAAGCATATTGACCTTTCTCATGTTATCCACACATTTAGAGCATGTTTGGGGTTCCTTTAAGTAAAACTCTCAATAGAATACACACTGACTGGGAAATGCCGGATAGATAGAGCACTTGAAGTTTCAACTAACAAAAAAGCAATAAGTAGCCGGGTTACTTTTTTTCATTTTCATACTCTTCAAGCTATGTAATTATATTTATACATGTATATGAACTTACTAAGTTAGCCAGACACATTTAATTTTACTTAAAAATTCCAACCAAATAACTTTTAAGTGACAAGTAAGTGCTATTAAGGGCAAACATGATCATAAACTTGTTTCTCTTATTGCCTAGATGTGTTAAAAAAATATACATAATATTATTGATGCAAATTACTTGAAAATAATAGGTTTACTCTTGAGCTAGTTCTCATTCCACAGTTCTACTACTGCAGTACTTTATGCCTTCTTTGGTATGCGACTACTTTATATTGCGTGGAGGTCAACTGACTCAAAAGCGTCCACAAAAAAGGAAATGGAGGAAGTAAGTTTTTTTGTTTCTAATTTTCATCTACTTTAGATTTTCCAGTAATTATTTTGTTCATCCTTTTTTGTGTTGCTTTTGATGGCCAACCTATTATGCATATCTGAATTCACGGGGTTGATGATGTATATTGAAGGACTTCGTTTCACACTTCTTAAAGTCAGATTATTACTTCATTCAAATTAGTGGTAACTTGGAATGTACAACCAGATTTAATGTAGTTTAGCATTATAAATCCTCTTTGTGTGCCAAATTACCAAATCTAGATTTGAAGGTTATTGCTGAAATGCTGAAGTTAGTTTATAGATGTCAATTAGCAACAAAAGAAAAAGTTAGGTTATAAATTTTAAAATGTGCCATGTCCTATATCTATATATGATAGTGAAACGTTTTTTTTTGTTTTGAATTCCTTGTGTTACATGGACCCTTTGTGGATAATTAGCTGTATAATGGCGGTATGGGTGTATTTTTTTCCTTAAAATTTGTTTTTCTTTGGCATGTATGAGTATTGCGCCCCAAGTCAAAGTATTGATTATTCTTATCTTCTCAGGTAGAAGAAAAGCTTGAGTCTGGGCAAGGAAAAACAACAGTTCGGCGTTTCTTTTCGAGATTTTGTACACCTATATTCCTGGAGGTTTGTTTTGTGTTAAATAAAAATATGGTTCTTTCTGTCTGGAATAGCATCTTAATATTAAAATTTTTGTACTCATTACTTAAGCAAATGACATATGCATGCATATGAAGATATCATTAGAGTATTGCAATGATGTGAATTAGAATTCTTAAGGCACTGCTGTTAAATACTACAATGATTGTTGCTCTATGATGATGTTTTTCTTGCAGTCATTTATTTTAACATTTCTAGCTGAGTGGGGGGATCGTAGCCAGATTGCAACAATTGCTGTAAGTTATTTATCTTCTCAGAATCTTTTAGAAGAAAGTATTGCATACATCACATTTGTGAAATTCCTCCTAAATTAGTTGAATCCATGAAAGTCTTCCTTCTCCAAGAGAATTTTGATACGAAAATTCTGTTAGAAAGGCATTTTCCCTGCTCTGCTTATTGTTGTTAATTCGTCAGCAGTCGAAATGTTGTTCTTGTATAGCTGACTTAGTATGTATGTTATTTACATTCTCTTATGTGTTAAACAGATCACTGTATTTTTAATCAGTAATCTAACAGTTATGACAACTCACTGTTATTCAATGTTGTGTACTGCTTACCAAAGAAAGTAAATTATTTGAACAACAGTTGGCTACTCACAAAAATGCACTTGGAGTCGCTGTTGGAGCTTCTTTGGGGCACACAGTTTGTACATCAGTAGCCGTGATTGGAGGAAGTATGCTTGCGTCCAAGATCTCTCAGCGCACAGTTGCAACAGTAGGGGGCCTATTATTTCTTGGGTTTTCCGTGTCTTCTTACTTCTATCCTCCCCTATAACGTAGTAGTTGACCGTCGCAGATATTTACGATTCATCAACATTTTTTTTAATGTTATTAATCTGCCTATTCACTTGAAAAAAAAGCACGTAGAAACAATATGATGCCATCTACATACGATTTATCTACTTGTACTATAGTTTGTAGATCAGTGGGAAAGTACTCTGTAATGTCTTTGTTGGTATGTATAATTTCTTGCCAGGAGGTAGGGTACTGGACATCTTTTCCGCCCACCTTTACATAACTTCAAGTTACATCCTTTGTGCACCACGATATAATATATTTGTTGTTTTTATTATATTTCCGCAGATAATGTTTTTTCTGAGGACACATCATTTTAGCTACGCCATTGGTGATGATAATTATTATTATCTAAAGTCGTTTGGTGGTTGATACCATTTCATGCAGTACTATTAATGGAGTGACATTCCTTGTAAGAAGGCAATGCACTAAATTTATTCCAGAGTGCTGAAAGAGAGGTTGGGAAGTAAGGAAAAGATAAGTGCAGGTAAATAGGATAATAGTTCTACAAAACATGCTGAAACTCGGTATAGATGAAAGCTTGAAAGAATCAAATTATTTAAAGTCATTTCGAGGAATTCACCAAAGAAATAAAAACCAAGATTAAAGGAGAAAAAAGAGAGAAGGCCTAGGGGCGAATAAACCCCAAAAAACATGAAAATATGTTCAAGGAATAATTTGTTAACTTTCCTCCAGTCTTCTAATTATCAAAGGAGATTTTCTGATCGAACTCGATCAGAAAAAGACGTATCAAACTATAGAATAAGATAAAATCTGCATTCCAAGCAAACACTTTGTTTATTTACACAGTGGCCATACTACCACGTGTACAATACTACCACTAGATACTCCGTACATAACCTTCAGTATTATTCCTTTTGTCCTACATACTAGTGACCGTGACCAATGCTGGGGCTAGGAGCTGATTGATCACGTCTCCGACTAAGCTTTTCTACTTGAGAAGCAATGAGCTTCTCATCAATAATGGTGGCATGCACTGGAGTTGCAACAGCAGCCTCCTTTAGAAGGGTTTGTACATAAACGTTTTCGTTCGTGTTTTGCCCATGCAGGCTGGAAATCTTCCTGCAATGTGAGGAGGAAGAAAAAGAGGCTAAGGTGAGAAGAAATACAAAGAAAACAACCCTTGAACTGGCCATAACTGCAATATATTGTAGACGTGGCCAATACTCATAAGAGCCATCTTTATTTATAGCAAGAAATAGGTGAAACTCTGATCTCATAGCTCAAAATAAAAAATAAATTACATTTTGTAAATACCAACACTGAGAGTACCAAATGATAAAGGTTGTTTTGAAAAGCTGTGTTTACAAACGGCTTACATTGTCACTGTCAGCATACTAAATTTGTGTTGGGCCAGCTGGAGGAGGTAGATTATATGTGAGGCTTAGGGGGCTCTCAGAGCTAACTTAGATGGACTTTATCTGGAAGGTCTTATTGATGAAAAGCTAATATAGTTCATCCACGTAGTTGTTAGGCGTAAAACTTGAATATAGTAGTTTAGACTTTATCCGGACCAGTCCTGCTATTGATGTTCATCCACGTAGTTGTTAAAAATACTTGAATATAGTTTAGCCACGTTTAACTGTACCTATCCATCACACAGTTTATTTTATGATTAAAACCTTGTCATCAAGTTAGTCTATCATGAGTAAAAATACTTGAATATAGTTCATCCATCATGTTTAAATACTTAAATATAATTCATCTATATTTAACTGTGCATGTTCATCACACAATTTATTTTATGATTAAGATATGAACAATTAATTTATTATATTTGTAGTTTCTTAAAATAATATAAAACCCTAATTTATTTATATTTACAGAATATATGCCTAATTTGATTAACTATATATATTCAAAAGGACATACAAAAATAAGAGTTATGACAACAACATAAGATTACGAGGGTCAATATATATGGTTTGATTTGAAAATGAAATATATTATAACAAAACAAGAACACTATGCCTGTTATGGTTTAAATTAGTTGATTAATTAATTGTTATTCACAAAAAATGGACACATGAAGGAATTTTCTGTTTGTTGGATGGCAGACAAACAAATAATATTATCACTAGTTGTAATTAATTGTGTTTATTGTACTAATATTGTGCCGGCTAGCATCATATTCATATTAAATAATAGATTTTAAAGTATATTCACTGGAGTTATAATTTTATTTTCACCTACTTAAAAAAATGTACTTGTAAAATTCAAGTACATATTTAATTGTTTAAACAAATCATCAAAATATATTTTTCTAATCATTTTTAAAATAGTATTTATGATCTTAAAAAACCTTATCAAATGTATTGTGTTGTATAATTGTGTCTTATTTTAATATAGTTAAAAAGTATCCTTAATTAATTTTTAAATTAAAAGAATTTCATTTATAAACCTAAGTTGTTTACTTATGATTAGCCCTATATTATTAAAAAGAAATAATTCACACCACTCCCATAAATACATTTTTGTAAGGATACATCATATTCTAATGATTGTAAACTCAAACTTATTTTCATATTTGTCAAATATTAAAGTTCAGATATTTATTTTAGTCATAAGTTTTTTTTTTTTTGGACAAATTTAAAGGTGCAATCAGGTTGAAAAACAAATAAACGAGCTAAACAATTAGCCGCTTTGTTTCCAGATTGCTTAACATATAGAATAAAAATATTCTTTGAACATAAAAAGATTACAATAGCTTTTCGAGCTTTTCGAGAAATCCAACCTACACCATCCCTAAAACCAGTAGCAGGGACAGATGCCCTAGTAATATGAACAATCTTCCGTTGTGAAACGTGATCTTTTACGATTTTCACCAGCGATCCAGTCTCAATGCAAGCTTTTCAGATCTCCTAGGATACTAATTGAATCATTGAGACAAAACAACAAAACAAAAGTACCAAAAACATATCAAACACTCCAAAAAAAGGAGGACAATCAAGCACCCATAGAATTATTTTAGTCATAAGTTAATTGTAACAAAGACTATTTATTTTAAAATCTAATCAATAAAACATGCATTTTATATTATATTATTAAAGTCGAAATAAAAAAATTTAATAATTATTTTTAGGTACTAGTCTTATTTTCACCGGTTTACATATCTTAAAAATTTATTGTAATTTAAACTTTCATAACTAATTTTTTTTTTCAATAATCAGGAATAAAAAAGGTATCAAACAATTAAAAGATAAATTTGCATTTCAATAACATTTTGTTTGTTTTCACCATAGTGCCATATAACTATCACTATACTTTCGGTACATAAGCTCCAATATTATATTGGGAATGGATTGGTTGTCAAGCAACAATGCCCAGATAAATTGTAAAGGGAAGAAGGTTAAGTTGAAATTACCAGGAGAGAAGGAAGTGGTGTTCAAAGGAAAACGACAAACCCAAAAGTTTTTAACCATAGCCCAAACCAAGAGGTTATTACGTAAAGGAAATGAGGCGTACTTGGCATATGTTATGGACACCCAGAGAGGGGTGCCCAATTTAGAGGATATCCCGGTATTTAATGAGTTTGAGGATGTGTTTCCAATAGATCTTCCAGGATTACCACCTGATAGGGAAATCGAATTTGCGATTGAGTTAGCCCCAGGAACAACACCAATTTCAAAGGCCCCGTACCGGCTAGCCCCACTAGAAATGAAAGAATTAGCTACCCGGTTACAAGAACTGTTGGAAAAAGGAATGATAAGGCCCAACATGTCACCATTGGGTGCACTAGTGCTATTTGTAAAGAAGAAAGACGGTAGTATGAGACTGTGTATAGACTACCGAGAGCTAAACAAGTTGACAATAAAGAATAGGTACCCTTTACCCAGGATTGATGATTTGGTCGACCAACTAAAGGACGCAGTATACTTTTCGAAGATTGACTTGAGAACCAGATATCACCAACTGAAGATTAAACTAGAAGATATCCCAAAGACTGCTTTCCGTACCAGATATATACATTATGAGTTTTTGGTGATGTCGTTTGGATTAACCAACGCTCCAAACGCTTTCATGGACTTGATGAATCGAGTTTTCAAGAAGTATTTGGACAAGTGTGTCATAGTTTTCATCGATGATATTTTGGTCTACTCAAAGACAGAGGAAGAACACGCGGAACATTTGAGGATAGTATTGGAGGTACTAAGAAAGGAAAGGTTGTACGCCAAATTCCCGAAGTGCGAGTTTTGGCTAAAGGAAGTTCAGTTCTTAGGACATGTGATCAGTAGTGAAGGAGTGTTAGTCGACCCCGCTAAAATAGAAGCAGTTTCGAATTGGGAGATGCCAACCACCCCGACAGAAGTAAGAAGTTTTATAGGACTGGCTAGATATTATCGAAGATTTGTTCAAGATTTTGCCAAGATCGCAGCCCCGTTAACTAGACTTACCCGTAAAACCGAGAAGTTTGAATGGACTGATAAGTGTGAGAATAGCTTCCAAGAGTTGAAGAAAAGGTTGGTGACAGCTCCTGTGCTAGCACTACCAGATGGAAAAAGAGATTTTGTGATCTACAGCGACGCATCGCATAAGGGATTAGGTTATGTGCTTATGCAGCACGGAAAGGTGATTGCGTATGCATCCGGCAATTGAAGGAATACGAGATTAGGTACCCTACCCATGACTTAGAACTGGCAGCGATAGTTTTCAATTTGAATATTTGGAGGCACTACTTGTATAGAGAGAAGTGCGAGATTTACACAGATCATAAGAGCCTTAAATACATTTTTACCCAGAAAGAGCTTAACATGAGACAGAGACGATGACTAGAGCTAATCAAGGATTATGACTGTGAGATTCTTTATCACCTAGGGAAGGCCAATGTGGTGGCTGATGCCCTTAGCAGGAAAGAGAAACTTAAAATGATAACATCGTCAGATGAGTGAATCAAAGAGTTTGAGAAGCTGAAAATTAAGGTTAAGGTAACAGCAAACGGTACCGAGAAACTATTTGAGATTGCAATGCAACCAGAATTGTTACAAAAGATCAAGTTGTGTCAAGAGCGAATGATGAGTGAAGGAAGAGAGTTAATGACGGGAGAGGAAATAAAGACTGAGAAAGATGACAAGGGGATAATGAGGTATTTTTACCGAATTTGGGTTCCTAATGTTCAAGAGTTGAAGGATGAGATTTTGTACGAGAGTCATAGCTCAAGATATTCAATTCACCCGGGAGGCACCAAGATGTATAGAGATTTAAAGGAATACCATTGGTGGCCTAACATGAAAATGGATGTAGCAGAGTGGGTAAGCAAGTGCTTGACCTGCCAAAGAGTGAAAGCGGAGCAACAGAGACCCAATGGACTTTTACAACCCCTAGAGATTCCAGAATCACTACGCCATA
This sequence comes from Heracleum sosnowskyi, assembly GCA_030848705.1. Taxonomy (NCBI): domain Eukaryota; kingdom Viridiplantae; phylum Streptophyta; class Magnoliopsida; order Apiales; family Apiaceae; genus Heracleum; species Heracleum sosnowskyi. The sequence continues at coordinate 135,750,924 of CM061238.1, read as the reverse complement.
AATGACTTTCTACAACGCTTTTGCAAGGTGTTGCCATCTACAAGTGTTGTAATAGCCCTATTAAATCCTATCTATTACAACATCTATTACCTGTGTTAGCGTATACATGATAAAGTGTTGTCATAGTTATTGTACAAAACAAAACTTATATTACTATAAGTAAAAATTAAATTAAATAATAATTTTATATAAAAAGTAAAAAAAATTATGAAAATGATTTATTTATAAATTTATTGAAATTTTAATTGGAGTGAACGATAATTTGTTTTTTGTAAATTAATGTATTTTTAATAATTTTAAAACGAATAAATTTTAAAAATAAAATAAATTATGTTTTTGAAGAAAAACTTTATAATATATATTAATAAAAAATTAAATTAAATAAATAATTACAAAAATGCATTTATTAGTTATATTGAAAATGTTATTCCACTAGGAGTTTCATGATGATTTATTTAACAATTTTAAAATGAACAAATTAAAAATTAAAAATGAATATTTTCATAAATTAACATACTACAAATTCTCATGTAAGGGATAATTGTCCAAATTGATGAGAGGTATCAAAACGAATAATTATTTTTAAAAACTTTAATATTCATATACATAAATAACTATTACATAAAACAATGACACACAATGACTATTGCACGAAAATAGCTGAAATGTTAGAGCAGCAAAAAGACCGCCCTTTTTATTTTTTTCATTTCTATCAAAACACTCGCCTGGTCTCTCTCTCTCTCTCTCTCTCTCTCTCTCTCTCTCTCTCTCTCTCTCTCTCTCTCTCTCTCTCTCTCTCTCTCTCTCTCTCTCTCTCTCTCTCTCTCTCTCTCTCTCTCTCTCTCTCTCTCTCTGAGGTTAGTGCTCTTTATCTATCTCATCTTCTCCCTTTTCAATTTCTTGAGATAAAAAAACAATGAACTCAAAAAACACATACCACTCCCCCCCTCTCTCTCATCCTCTCTCTATTAGTTTCACCTATTTTTCATGTATAATATTGTGAACCATTGCGTCGTTACATGTTTTATTCCGCAATAAATTTTTTTTGCTTACATTATGCTTACTCTGTTTTTAAGTACTGGTCTTTTGTGCTACGGAGTCTATGTGTGTATGTTTTTACATGCCGTATGTATGTCTGTTTGTTATGTACATGTGTGAGTATGTATTACTTGTTAATTGCTTACCTTGAATTTGATTAGTTATGTTGTTAATTTGTGTTCTTTTGTGTTTCTTGATTTATTTGTTTGTTGTTTTCAGAAGCCACTCTTGTGCAAGAGGATTTAAGGGGAAAAGGCTTTTCTTTCTCATCTTTAGAATGCAATATATATGAATTAGGTGAAGTCAGCCTGAAGCTATACTATCCCAAGGGACTGAAAGAGTTACCAAAAGTCATATTATATTATACAAACATACACATGTAATTTTACTAATATTGTTCTATAATGCGAAATATGGCTCGTCTGCAATATTGAATATATGTTCTTTCTTCTTCACAGACTCTATTCTTTCTCCTGATGTACCTATTACTCTCCGGCTGTCGAGCCATCTACTGGTTGGTATGGTTAGGATATATTCAATAAAGGTGAAGTATCTATTTGATGATTGCAGTGAAGCACTGCTAAAGATAAAACATGCGTTTAGATCGACTACTGTGGATTTGCCACCCGAGGAATCTACTGCACCCTATCATTCTATCACTTTGCCAGAAACGTTCGATCTTGATGACTTTGAGCTGCCTGATAATGATTTTCAGGGGTACTTAATAGTTGACTTAATTTCCAAATTGATTCTTCACTATTGCGCAGCAATTACCTCTAACATTACCTTACACCATTTTAATCTTTATGAAGTTAATAGTTTAATTGGTTATGAACAACTTTACCTATGGCAGCAATATAAAAGTTTCTCAAATTATAATTGTAATTTCTTGTACAATATTGTCATAGTTTAAAAACATGATAGTAATTTGTGTTTGTATATATCAAATTAAGTTATAAATTAAGTTTAACAAAACATGCAGTATATATAAATTTGTTGTGCTGAAATTAAGTAGTAGCCATGGATTTCGTAGTAGGTTTACCAAGGACCAAAGCTAATCACGACGCCCTATGGGTAATCATCGATCGATTAACGAAATCAGCCCACTTTCTCCCGATCAACGAGAGGTACACTATCGACATACTAGTGGACATTTTACATGAAAGAGATTGTTGTGCGACATAGAGTCCTCATCGCCATTGTATCAGACCGAGACCCCAAATTTTGGAGGAGCTTCAGGAATGTGTGGGAACCAAACTAAACATGAGTACAACCTACCATCCCCAAACTGACGGCCAAAGTGAAAGGACCATCCAAACGTTAGAGGATATGTTGAGAGTCTGTGCTGTAGACTTTAAAGGAAGTTGGGATGAACACTTACCGCTGATTGAGTTTTCATACAATAACAATTTTCATGCAAGAATCAGAATGCCCCCGTACAAAGCCCTTTATGGAAGAAGATTCCGCTCTCCCTTGTATTGGGATGAAGTTGGCGAGTGAAAGATGCTCGGGCCCGAAGTGGTCCAACGGACTAAGGAAATAGTAGATCTTATCAGAGGAAGGTTAGTAGCATCCCAAGACAGACATAAAAAACATACAGATTTGGCACGAAAGGATAGAGAGTACGAAGTAGGGGACCTTGTGTTGTTAAAGGTATCCCCGTGGAAAGGATTGATGAGGTTCGGTAAGAAAGGGAAGTTAAGTCCCAAGTATACTAGAACATTTGAGATATTAAGACGCATCGGGGAAGTGGCTTACGAGCTAGCCTTGCCCCCAAACCTGCAACAAGTTCACAATGTGTTCCATGTATCAATGTAAAGGAAATACAATCTGGACGCCAGGCACGTGGTAGAATACGAACATGTAGACATACAACCGGACCTATCCTACGTAGAGCAGCCTGTGGAAATCATCGACCGCAAAGAGCAAGTACTCAGAAATAAGTTTGTTAAGCTGGTGAGAGTCTTGTGGAGGAATCATAATGTTGAAGAATCAACCTAGGAACTAGAAGGCGCAATGCTGGAAAAGTATCCCCATTTGTTTTCGAACTAATTCCGGGATGGAATCCTTTTAAGGAGGGGAGACTGCAATAACCCCAAATTTTGTACTTGTTTAAAAATCCCTGATGAATAGTAACTTTTGTCGTTTTAGACATTTATCAGACCACCCTATGTACGGGTCAGGATAATGAACTTTCGAAGTCGTATTAGCGTTCTACTATGTAAATGAGTGAATGCAAAAGTTGTCAGAATCAAAAGAATAGCATTTTCTGTTTTCTCCGAGATTCCACCAAATACTGATGGATTAATCATTATTTAAATAAATTAGAGGATTTTAAATTATCAATTCCATGGATATGGATTTAGCAAAGGTATTAATATATCAAGAACGTTTACGGTAAACTACTTCGATAGAACACTTAAGAAATCTCTGCGAGCGTTCAACGAGATTAAACAGTAACAGAACAATGCGACACTTAGGATTAGGATGATGCTTCAAATACTCCCGTCAAATATCTAGGTTGGCATACAACTAAGGACAAAGTACTGGACAGAAGAAGCAAAGTGAGTAACATTAAACACGACAAAGACAATAAGGGAATGACAATTCTCTTTAGTGCTAAAAAAAATTAACCGTAATGAATTTACAGTTTCCTGGGATCTACAAATGCCATCACTACAAGAAACCTGGTCCCATGTAGGAAGAAGGTGGAAGAATCTGTTTGCCTACATGGGACCAAGTTTTCTTTTTGCAATGGCATACATAGATCCGGGAAACTGTAAGTTCATTATGATTATATTTGTTTTAGCACTAGAGACAATTGTCATTCCTTAAGTGTACTCTTCGTGTTCAATGTTACAGCTGAAGCAGATCTGCAGTCTAGGGCCTTGGAAAAGTATGAGGTATATATCTCTTCTGTAGTATTCATTGTTTTTGCTTGTTGAACTCGCATAGGCTACTAGATTTACCCCTAATCTTCTTTTAGTTTAGTGCTTGAATATTTCATTTTATTTAGTATTGTTAATGAGTTGAGATTCCTTTTAAGAAGGCAGTAGAATAACGTAATTTGCATTTCAGTTCATGCTCTTTAAGTTTGTTTCTTTTCCTTGGAAAAAGGGGGATGCAAATTTAACATGTATTCGTAAAAGTTGCATTTCAAAAGTAGAATGTAGTGGTATGCAAGTAGTGAAAATAAAAGAAGGCTTAATGACCTTTTAGCCACTGAGGTTTAGTACCATATACCCATCAACCCCTGTTTTTTTAAAAGTGTACCTTTTTGCCCCAGAGATATTAATTTTGTACCTTTCGACCCTTAAACCCAGTTCAGAAAAAAAATCGGGTTTTAGCGGAGGGGCAAAACTGTCTTCGCATAGTTAGGTTCCCTCCAAACATCAAGAATACATGAATAAAATACATATGAACAAGTAAAACTGAAAAATACAGGATAAACACAAAATACACACAAAAAATCCAATCAAAATCACTTGATTATCAAAGAAACAGAAAAAGGCTTCATAAACATACCTTCATAGCTTCCATTGCTATCCCCCATTCTTTCATCCACAATAGAGATTTGTATTTGATAATCGCACACCTTAATCCTCTTCCGAACAGTTTAATTAAGATATATCTCTGTTCAGTTTTAGTAAATAAGCTTTACTTTACTCTTTCGATACTTTAGGGTTTAAAACGGATGGCATTCTTACACTTAACTATGCGAAGACAGTTTTGCCCCTCCGCTAAAACCCGATTTTTTTTCTGAACCGGGTTAAGGGTCAAAAGGTACGAAATTAATACCTCGGAGGCTAAATTGTACACTTTTAATACACAGGGGCTGATGGGTATATGGTACTAAACCTCAGGGGCTAAAAGGTCATTAAGCCATAAAAGAAACAAAACTGTCTCGAATAATCACCTAGTGCTCGAAGCTCACTCCAACTATATAAATTTCCAAGTACCAGCCAACTTGACATGAGAAAGCTCACTCCAAGTAATGCTATCATGGTTACAAATCACGAGACACGAAGATGAGCGACAAATTTCAGTAATCAGAAGTGATTCGAGGGTGGAAGAGACTACACGTCGTCTGTCATAAGAAAGCATTAGAATGTGATTCACAAGCCAATATACGAGCATTACCAAGAAGGGCAATCAGTGGAGTCTACCGTACCACAGATCACGCCACAAGTTAAAGCAAAATGCTAAGCCTGGAGCACAGAAGATAAACCTGAGAGCAACAGTAGAAGATTTCAACAATTTTCTAAGACCATAATTGTTAACTCCAGAATCCGATCCCGTCCTTCCTAGCCGTTCCCACGCCTGGATGCGGTGTAGCTGCTGGTGGGTGTCTGCAAAACAACACCGGAGGGGGGTTTGGACCCTGGCGGTGCCTCCAGCGTGAGAATAAGTGTGGGCTTTGGAAGAGAAGATAAGACTATAGAGATATCTAAATGTGGAGGGTGTGTGTATAGTAACCCTAAAACTTTCCTTCTTGGGCTATTTATAGGCCCATAATTAGGGTTCAGGGGTGTACCTGCAATCATGAGCGTTGGATCCTAGGTAGGTAGGACACCTGGGTGATGTTGATGGGTCACACATGTCCAGGTGAGAATTATGGTGTCATGTGCCATGCTCCTGCTGGCGTGTGGTTTAGATAGGACATAATTGTGCCAATCATTGGGTATTCAGAAATCAGAGGTGTTGTGGCTAGGTGTAATTCCTGACAGCGACCTGTATTTTCCACGTCACAGTTGACGACCTTATCTCACGTCATTCGAGTTTATCCTTTCTTGAGTGTTGTGAAACTTCATTTGTCTAAGTCAGGATTTGGAAGTGAACCAGGGTTTCTTGAGAGTCAGGGTTCAGGTATCATTGAATATGCCACAACCAGGAGCCCGAGTTAAGTCTTTAGACCGGGCTTAGGTACTGAGTTTGGGAGTCAGGGCTCTTGAAGCCCTATTAATGAGAGCCTGGGCTCTTATAGCCTATCATTTGCCCCCCACTCCCTTATTCTGATTTTCTGGATGGGGAGTAGAATTCTCCACGATCTTGGATGACTTAGAAGAAAATTTGGTTGATATTTGCCCCATAATCCGGACAGTCGTCAATGACAGGATTCCGGATTCGAGAGTTGATGAAATTTCCTCTCAAGTCCAAGGTTGTGAGCCTTGGGTAGCTTAGAAGAAAATTTGGTTGATATTTGGCCCCCAATCCGGATAGTTGTCAATGACAGGAGTCCGGATTCGAGAGTTGATGAAATTCCCTCTCAAGTCCAAGGTTGTGAGCCTTGGGTAACTTAGAAGAAAATTTGGTTGATATTTGCCCCCCAATCCGGATAGTTGTCAGTGACAAGAGTCCGGAGTCAGGAATCCGGGCTTCTCTGATGATAATAAATTGGAATTTCAACCAGTTTTTTAGCTTTCCCCCCAATCATTTGAATTTGTGTTACTCCACTATTTCTCGGAAACCGTTTACAATCACTGTCAGCATTAAATGTGTCTGTCTCTTCACATTTTCTATTTTTCTTTTTCTTGTTTTCGTCCAATCATTCCATGCCATGTGTCTATTGGGGGGGGGGGGGGAGTAAGTTTCTTGTTTTTTCTATACAAAACCCCCTTTTTACTTCAACTTTTTTACTTTTCCAAAATCACTTCCTTTCTTCTTCAATTTTCCGAGTCTGCTTTTCTGGTCCTCTGTGATTCTGAGCTTCTGCAGCTTGGTCATCTTGAAGCCATCTCTTTCTCCTGCTGTTTGTAAGATTCCCTATCTCTCTTTCTGTTTCTTGTCATTTTCATTCTTTGATTTGTTCATGTATTTATGTTTTACTGTTTGTGTTTGAATGTTTGGGTTTTGGTCAAAACTTTTTTTTTGGTTTTGGGGTTTGAGTTTTATGTTGTTCAATTGTATGTATACGAACGTTTTGTGTTCGAATCTGGTTTGAATGTGTAGGTATTTGCGAATTGGGGATTTTCGAATTCTGGGTTTTATTTGAATGTTCTAGGGGAGTTCCTGTATTTGTAAGTGTAAGTAGGTGTAGTTTGATCTGTGTTTGGGATTTGATTTGTTGTTTAAAATGTTTCTGGTATTCGTTTTTGTGACCAGAGTCCGGGTTGAATCTTGCCCGGGCTCCGTGTTATCGTTTGACATAGCCTAGTAGCCCACCTTTTCTGTTTTGGTTTATACGTAATCGTATTCGGGTAGGCCTTGAACCCGGGTTGATAGTAAAAATTCTAGGTCTATGACTGAACTAGGATTGGCATTAAGACCAGACTAGCTGTACAAATAATAGGTTATCGTGGAAGGTTAGAGTCCGGACTTAATTTAATAAGAGGTTAAGAGACTGGATTTTGGACATTTGGACGCAATTTGAGACCAGACTGGCTTTAATTTGTTATAGATTTCGGGTTGTGTATTGTTTTGACTAATTCAAGATAAAAACGATTTATTTCTAGGTTTATGGTTCGGATAAAACAGAGGGTTAACAGAGTGTTGACACCGGATTCAGAACCATCCACAAGTTCATCTAACTCGGATTTGAAGGTGTTAGAAGTAGTAGACTTACACTAATGCATAATGGCTAAGAAGAAAAAGACATCTGTGATCACCTAACTCAACACCAACGTACTAGCTGAGAGGGGTAGCCTCATCACACCTGATGGCTATTGGATTGATTCTGAGTTCATGCTCGTTAGGAAAGATCCTGATGAGGATATGTCTCGTGTATACAGGTCCCTTAGTTACTCATATAGGCATCGACACGAGAATGGAGACCCCGGGCTATATAATAAGACGACTATGGATGCTCTTTTCGCTAACAGCATTATAGGTGAACCCCTCCCCCCAATGAAGGAAAGTTTTAGGAATATGCCTTTTCTGGAAATGGATGAGATAGTCCGGGCTGCGTTTCATCTTGGTCCCCGGATACAATGGAGGTGGCCAGAACCCGGGGAGAGGGTATATGATAGAACCGATGATGGGTTCCTTGGCGTTTGGTTAGAGCACTTGCGCTCGGGGTGGAACCCGGAGTGTCATGTTTTTGTTAAACACCTCTGTAAGTACGTTTATGAAATTCCAATAATGCAAATAACCCCAAACGGTGTAAAATGAATAACATGGTTTCTCGCTTGTTATGAGAAGTTCAGACTCCTACCCACTTTTAAACTCTTCCACCAGCTTTTCTACCTGCTCCGGTCTAACAAGAGACCGTTTTATGAGCTAAGATTCCGGGGTGAAGAGTGCGGGTACCTGTCAGGCAGCGCGAAGCCGGTGATGCAAAATATCTCTCTAAAGGGCTGGAACGGGGAAGTTATTATGCTGAAGGGCCTAGATTTACTATATCTGCCCCACTTTGTGGCTGGTGAAAAACCCAAAACATTTCCCTATTACAAGCTTGAGGGACAAGCCCGGGCTAAAATCCATGCTTTCTGTGAGTGTCTTGGGTATCAACTAACCCGAGACACTTTCATGGATCACCACAAATTGTTTGAACTTGGATGTAAGTAACTATTATAATATCTGTGAGTCCGGATTCTTTTAATATTTCTCTAACCCGGTTTCTCTTGTTTTTTCTGGTCAACCCTTTTATAATCCAAAGTTCAACGAGATAATGGCTTCCAACAACTATTCTCTCTCTCTAAGGCAATTAACTGGGGTTCACATTCCTCGACCCCAGAAAACCGGCGATGAGTCTGGGTCAAGTGCCCTTAAAGAAGTTGGTGCAGAGTCAATTGCCCGAGAACTAGTGATCATTGAGTCTAGGGTTAACGTTCCCGAAGAGAACCTTAGCGTAAGCCCGGTCAGGAAGTACAAGGAACAGAAGAGGAGATCGGTGACTCCGACTCCGGGTTCTGGGGCCAATGCCGGGGATGAAGTTGAGGATGTTGCCCAGGATCCCGAAGAAGAAGAAGACCGGGTTGGTAAGTATAGCTTGGAAGAATATGCCGAGATGGTTGGCGAAATCCCCCGGGAAGAAGATTGGAAGACCATGGGAGATGCCGTTATGCGGGGGGTGCTGAGGGGACTAATCGGGGATCTTGGGAAGGTACGTTTTCTTTATTAATCCTTTCTCTCAAATGTAATTCTATCTTGTCCTTTCACTTATATTTTTGTTTACCACTTGTAGGCCGCAATGAAAGCTGCTGGGGCTTCGACATTGATGAAGAACCGGGATGACAAACTCAGCTACTCCATAAAAATGAAAGATCAACAAATCTTGGGGCTCGGCAAAAGCTTGTCCGAGATGAAGGTTGCCCACCAAGAGGAGATGTCCGGGCTCAAGGGTGACCTGATCGCAGAACAAGACCGGGTTACTGATCTTGAAAAGAGACTTTCCGAGGCCGAGAAGAAGCTTGAGGCTGTCAAGCCCGATAGTGAGGTCATTGTAGAGTTCTAGAAGACCGAAGAATATAATCAAGCTATAGCGAATGCAGGTGCTCCTGAGATTCTTCGGGCTTGGAAGGTTGCTGAGAAGCTTATCAAGACCACTCCTTCTACCGACTGGGACTCCTTTGTAGATACTTTTATAGCTGCTAAGCAAACTATTGAAAGGGGAGAAGGCGAGCCCGAACCCTTCAATGGTCCAAACCCTTTAATTTTTAACCATTAGAATGATACTTCTTATGTAATCATTAACTGCTCCTGAAAACTTATCTTTAACATTATGGAGTGTTTCCGGGTTGAAGGTCAACCCGGGCTACTATACTCGTTTATTCTGAATGCATATTTTTATTTCACAACCTCTTCATTTTCTGATATTTCTTAAAATGTGTATATCGTGAGTCTGGCCTCATTGCTTGATTCTTGGCTAGGCTCTTGATTCTGTACTTAGAATAAAATCTAAGATTTTTATCGTCGCATATTGCTTGGGAGTCCGGCCACATTGCTTGATTCTGGGCCGAGCTCTTGATTTTGTAGTTGCATATTGCTCGGGAGTCCGGTCTCATGGCTTGATTCTGGGCCGGGCTCTTGATTCTGTATTTAGAATAAAATCTAAGATTTTTATCTTTGCATATTGCTCGGGAGTCTGGCCTCATTGCTTGATTCTGGTCCCGGCTCTTGATTTTGTACTTAAAATAAAATCTAAGATTCTATAGTTGTATATTGCTCGGGAGTCCGGCCTCATGGCTTGGTTCTGGGCTAAACTCTTGATTTTGTACTTAGAATAACATCTAAGATTCTATGGTTGCATATTGCTCGGGAGTCCGGCCTCATGGCTTGATTCTGGGCCGGGCTCTTGATTCTGTACTTAAAAAAAATCCAAGATTTTTAGATTGCATATTGCTGGGGACCCTGGCTTCATGATATGCCTATGGCTCTGAGCCAGGGTTGATAAGTTGCATATTGCTGGGGGCCCTGGCTACATGATGTGCCTATGGCTCTAAGCCAGGGCTGATAAGTTGCATATTGTTGGGGGCCCTGGCTACATGATGTGCCTATGGCTCTGAGCCAGGGCTGATAGATTGCGTATTTCTAGGAGTCCGAACTAAGTTGTTATAACAGAATACAGAAATATAAAATACAATTTTATAGGAAATAACAAAATGCCCGAATTTTATTCATAACAAGATCATGAGTACAAATTTTCTACTTTTCAATATAGAGCGATCCTTATTCCTGTTTGGGTTTGAAATCTTCTACTGATAGAACTTCCCGAGTTTGAGTCATTTCCAAGTGTTGGGGACCTCAGAATCATCCATGTGAGGAAGCTTATAAGTTCCAGGTCGGAGTACTTCTATTATTTTGTAGGGTCCTTCCCATTTTGGCATAAGTTTGCCAGTATTAGTTGGGTCAGAAGCCTCAGTATCTCGAAGCACCAGGTCTCTAACTTGAAAGTTATTAACCCATGCCTTTTTTCCAAAGTACTCACGAGTTTTTTCCTTATACTTTTCCATTCTTCTAACAGCTTGATCCCGAACTTCATCAATCAGGACTCGATTAGTGCTTAGCCCTTCTTCATTGGCTATCTCTTCGAAATTTATAGCTTTGTGAGAAGGATTCCCCACTTCAATGGGCAACAAGGCTCCAGTACCATATGCAAGTTTGAATGGGGTTTCACCAGTGCTAGTCCGGGGACTAGTCCTGTATGCCCACAACACGTTTGGTAGCTCCTCGGGCCATTTGTTCTTGCTTTCTTGAAGTCGTTTCTCGATTCCCCTTAGCAAAATGCGGTTTGTGACTTCGACTTGACCATTTCCCTTTGGGTAGGCAACAAATGACTTCTTGTGCTTGATCTCTCTTTCCTTAAAATAACTTTCGAATTCGGATCCCACGAATTGTGGCCCATTGTCAGAGACCAGAACCATGGGTAGCCAAACCTCATCAAAATGTTGTCCATGAACTTAATGCAGTCTTGCTGGTTGATAGTCCTCATTGCCTTAGCTTCAGCCCATTTAGTCATGTAGTCAATTGCCACAAATAAATATCTCAAGTCTCCCTTAGCCCGGGGAAATGGACCCATGATGTCTATTCCCCATACTGCAAAGGGGATTGGAGACAGGAGTGAAGAAGGCAGGACCGGGCTCTGTCTTGGGACATTGCTGAATAGCTGACGTTTCTTGCACTTCTTCACGAAATCAATAGCATCATTATGGATAGTCGGCCAGTAGTAACCTTGTCTGATTATCTTGTGAGCCAGGGCTTTTGCAGCCATATGGTCACCACAGATTCCTTCATGAACTTCTTCCAAACAATAGGTAGCTTCAACTTGTCCAACACACTTTAATATTGAAGCGGAGTAGGTTCGACGATAGAGTATGCATGTTAGGCCAAATACACAATATATAATCAAGTATGTATGAGAATAACAATTAAGAACATAGGTTTGTAAATCAACAAACTGAATTATATTAAATAATTCTCTCTTAGTGATGTTAATGAATCACAAAGAGCTACTAGGTTACAAGAATAATGTATTCAATGTTCGCGTTCCTTCTAGGGATAACCTATCTGTGTTTATATAGTACACAGTTACATACAATCCTTATCTAATTGATACTCCTAAAAATTAGCTATACAATTGATATCAATTAAGGATTGCTTCAGTCTTCTGTCCAGTCTCCTTAGCTGTATCAATATATTCTGCTTCTTTCCATCTTCAGAATATATTGCTTCTAGAATCTTTATCTTTGCACCGACAGCTAAGTCAACTTTTATCCTGTCAGACTTTAAATAAACTCTGACCGGTTTCCGATAAACTCTTATCAGTACCTGTTGCTTAAACACTGATAAACAAACGTCAGCAATTATATCTAACAATCTCCCCCAACTTGTTCATAATAAAATGTACAAGTTAAAAATATAATTGATGATGTCAAAACATATAACAAATGCAGTGTTTAACATATGTCAGAGTTTAATTTAACTTAGAACAGAAAACATAAAAACTTACAGTCAGACTTTACTTAATCTCTTGAATATCAGGCACTGTCCTGATATAATCTGACAGTAGTTTCTTTTCAGCTCTATTCAGTTCAGCAATCATAATCTTCTTCAGCTCCTTCATTTCTGGTTCATCTTCACCAATTTGATAAATGGCAGCCCTCAAAGAATATATGATGTTTTTGTCCATTTCATTGCCAAGTCTGATATAAAAAGGTTTATCAGACTCTAGATTGAACTCAAGAACCTTTTTATTTAGTGCAGTTCTGAACCTAGCACTATTTCTTTTCATTTCTACCAACTTTCCATGTGCATCTCTGTATTTAGGAATGTATGCACTTGATACTCCAGCTCCACTCAAAACTTTGGATTTCATCATCCTTTCTTTCAAAACTCGAGCAGCATCTTAAGTACTTCTATTCTTTACTTCAAGTAGATATAGAACATATTCTAGCTCTTCCCAAAGTTTTAACTGGATATCAAATTCACCAAATCTATACACTCTGCCATCAGCCATAAAATATAACAAGAATTCCTTTTTGATTCCTTTGTGAAAAATCATCTGTACAGATTCTAGTTTGTCAAGGCCTTCTTGAGTAATTCCAACTCCAAATTCTGCCAATGAAAACTTGTCTTGAGATCTGTTATTAGTTCTTCTCTCTCTGTGTGAACCCAGTCCAGATTTATCAAAGGCTTCTTTTCCCAATACTGTTCTGGTTTCTGAGAAATTCACAGCTTCAAGCTTTAAGTCTTCAAGAATTTTTGGTTTGCTGAATCCTGGAAGTTGTGTAGATTTCTGTACAACTTGAGCAACGTCAGAGGTTGTCATAACTTTAGTAGTATCATCAACTTGAGCAGCGTCAGAGGTTGATTTTGCTAATCTTGTTTCAACTTGAGCAATGTCAGAGGTTGAATTATCTTTCTTTTTCAGGTTAGGCTCTTCAATCATTATGCCTTTACCCTTATCAGTGTTTCCAATCACAGGTCTCCTTGTATATTGTATACTCTGTTGTGTATTCTCTTTGATAGAAATACCAACTTCTTTCTTTCTAGGAGCCTTGATTTCCTTTTTCTTGTAGATTCCAGCTTCAAGATTTTTCTTGTGTTCCTCAGCAAGCATTTGCTCTTCAGCCTGGATATCTTCCATAGTAACATTCTTTCCATGCTCTTTAATGAATATTTTAGCAGCAATCTCTTCATCAGTAGATGGATTAGTTGAAACAACTAAACTCTTGAGTTTTGAAGTAGATTGGCCACCAGAGTTTATCTTGTCAGAGTTTAAGTTTATTCTTTTCCTACTTTGCCTTTGAGCAAGAATCTTTCTTTTATTTTCTTTGCTTCCCCCATCAGTAGAATCATCCCTCCGTCTCAGAGCTTGAGTGTCTTTGCATTTGTCTTTAGGTACACTCTCCCCCTTTTTGACATCATCAGAAAGTAATACTGATGTCAGCAATTCTAGAGCATTAGAAATAGAATTCAATTGAGTAGACATTTCAGCCTGATTCTCCTCAACTTTTCCAAGCCTCTTCTTGATTTCCTCAGAATCCTTGGCTTGCTGTTTGAATTGTGTAGAGTAAAATGATCTGTCAAGCTTCAAAGTTGTATCCCTGATAGAAAATTCATTCCTAAGATTTGTAAACATCTGTTGATTCTCATCAAATCTATTATGAAGAGATTTGACTTGAACAACAGTTGCCTGTAATCTTGTAAGTACATCAGTATTTGAGATCTTCTTGACAGAATCAGATAGCAAATCTGCAGCCCTTTGTGCTGAGAAGACACAATCTGCATCAGCCCAATTGTTGTAGTACATATTCTGGAAATGCTCATTGGTCTGTCTATTTACTTCCCTTGCTTCATCACTATTAACATCATCAGCCAATGAAACTTGAATACTAGGGTGTGAATGAGAACCCTCAGCATCATTTCCAGCTTCTTCATTATTGTCTGCTTCATTTTCAACAAGAATATTTTCAGCAGTAAACTGTGCAGCTTCATCAATTTTCTCCTCTTCTACAGCTACAGGATTATCAGAGTGAACCTGAGCAAAAACCTCTGCTTCTCTTTGAATCTGATTAACCTCCTCACCTTTGTCAAGATCACAAGAAATAATTTCAGTGTGAGTGGCCAGAGATTCTTCTATCTGATCAGTTACTTGATCAGCTTCCACACCCTCTGTATAATGATCAGAATGTATAGAGGTGTGTGCTTCAAAATCAAAAACTCTGCTATCAGAATGAGTAGCAGCTTCCTCAACTACATCATTAGCCATTGATGTAGGAGTTTCTATATCCAAATCCATCATCTTATCATTAGTATTTATCCTGTCTAGATTGACAGCTTCAGAGTTTGCAGCATCCTCCTGAACAAACACTTCAGGAGCTTCAGTGTTTACAAACACTCTGTCCTCATCAGCATTGAGAATATCCTCCTCAACAACAATTGCAGGAGTAGCATGAGGAACAGCTTCAGTCACAATCTCCTCATTCTCTGATGCAGGAGCTTCAGTTTCCTTAGAGACTCTGTCCATATTGACATTTATAGCACCAAAAAGATGTGCAGCCACTAGTCTTCTTTTTCTCTGATGAAGAGTTTCTTCATCAGTTTCAGTCTCTGAGGCTTCAACAACAGACTTTGCCCTATTGGCTCTTCTTTTCTTTAGCCTTGTCTTCTGAGGCATCTCTTCAGGTCTTGATACCCCAGCTTCAGTAGATGATCTCCTTGCAGGTTTAGTACCAATATGTTTGGTCCTACCTCCCCTTGCAGGTTTAACAGAAGGTGATGGAGGTAACTCTGTGTTTAAAGGTTCTGGTTGAGATTCAGCTTGTGGTTGTGGATTTACTTGAGCATCCACAAACTGCTGCACAAAAGCAGGTAGCAAAAGATCTCCAACAATTCCTTTCTTAACATCTTTGTTAATGAGATCAGAAAATACTCTCTTGTGTAATTTAAAACAAGAAACATCTCCATTAACAACATCTACCCCTTCAACACAGTAAGAAACCAAAAGCTGACAAAATCTAGAAAAATAAACAACTCCTCTATTCTCTGTCATCTTCTCCCCTAAGTTAGTCAAAACAAGTCGTGCAAAATCAAAATGATTATCATATAATAAAGAATACCCGATTTGCAGACTGTCTGTGGGAATAACATCCCAATTTGTGCATTTCTTTCCAAATGTCCTCGTGATGCAGTCGAAGAAGAAACTCCATTCCTTGCGCAGAAACGGCCGTTTGAGTTGCCCAATCTTTGTCAATGGCCCAGAGTAACCAATCTCTCGCATCATTCGTATTAAATCCTCATCACCCATTCCAACAGTATAAGAAGGATACTCAGGAAACCCCAATGCATCTCGAATAGTACCAGCAGTAATAACATACTCTGTTTCTTCAAACTCAAAGATTATGGATGGGCTCCCAGTCTCACCACCATCATCATAAACCCCTGTCTCCCAGAACGCCTTGATTTGTAAACCAGAAAGTTTGGCTGGTTCAACTAAAGCACGCCCAATTGCTGACTGAGCAAGAAAGTGTTGAATCATATGAAATGCTTCTGGTGCGTTTGCAGTGTTTAGTGGTGCGGTATAGTTGTTTGGAACGAACTCTAACCCAGACGAAACGAAAGCTGTGGTTGCCATTGGAAAATTTTGAAGAAAGAACAAGTAATTGATGTGAAAGCTTAACAGAGTTTATGTGTAGAAAGGTGTTTGTGACTTTGTGTGTGTGATAATAGATGTGTATGAGTAAGATGTGAAAAGTTTAACGGAAGATGTGTGTATTGTATAAAAAAAAAATTAAAGATTAAAAACTGAAGAGTTTTTAATCATCAATACACAACTGTAATCATGCGCATAATCATGTGAATGGGACACATGTCAAACGTGCATACGCTGACAGCATATAATTGGCAGTTTCCAATACGCATGCGCAGTAAAAACAGCAATAATTACCGCCTGTTACACTTTTCTATGCAATTAACCTCTCTCCTCTGTTTAAAATATTCTTGAACAACTTTCCAATCTACACGGCAGACGAGGAGACGCCTGATATCACATAAGACACTCAAAATTTCCGCTTATTGTCAAACAAAATCAATAATAATAAAATTATCGATTTTAATATCTCAGAAACATAATTTCGAAGTAGCTCAACAGTCAGAAGAATAATGACTGTCTTGGAACTCCGCACTTTACTGTTCCCAGAGCTTCGAACCATGCAAAACCCTTCAGTTGCCCTGTTGGATGCTATAAAAGCTGGAGCATTGTAACAACAGGCAATTCATACATTAAAAATTACCATACATCAAATGGCAGGAACCTTTGAATTCATGGATGTAGAATCATTCTTGAATTTGAACTGGCGTCAACAAGCAAACTATATCATCGATGAGTTTCTTGTGTTGTCATTTCTGAATGATGAAGGGCTCATCGCTGATGATGAAATAGCGGAAGGACCTATCTCCAACCCCTATGTGCACATCATCCGTCCTGGACCATATGATGTGCCCATCCTTGCAGATGATGAGGCTGTCGAGATCTGTATGATGCTCTTCTATCAGAGCTACTTGAAGGGTTCGAAAAAGAATTTCTTCTTGGAATCCTGCAAGCTGCAAACCAGAAAGAGAGTGCGAGAGGATGATGATGATGATTCAACATCAGGGGGCTGTCAAGCCTTGGAAATCCCAGATGGTATAATGATCAGATAACCGAACAAGTAGCTAGATAAGATTATGAAATTTTCTGAATGTAACCAAAGTTTGAATCAAAAAAAAAAATCATTGTTGTGCTTTACATATCAGTATCTCATAGTAATTGTAAAGTGAAAGAAATGATATCACTTTAAACAGTAAACTAACATACTCATCAGCGCTACTAATCACCATCAGGACTTATCAAACACACTCTTTCTTTTCTCTGTTTAATGCAAAATAGATCCTTTACCAATCATACTTTTTCGAAAAACAAATGTCTAATCTCAAAATTATAAAATGTCTGAAACAAAGAAATTATTTTAACCATCAGAGATTAAAACAAAGTTACCTCGGCATATGTCACACAATACATCAGTGTTTACCATTTGTCCTTCTTTGTCAATAAACTCTTTTCTCAAACTGTACAGGTGTGAAAATATGTGTGTGTAATAGCAGAGTTTACCGAAATCAATATTTAGATCATCTCAAAGTGCATAAAATCCACAAACTAAAGTAGTAAAAACTGGTTGCCTAAACTCTCATGTATAACATAAAATCTGAATTTAGATCTAAACTCTATATACTGATATCCTTTCATTTGGATATGTCTTTTATTTTTCACCCCCTTTCTTTATTATTATTTTTTTTTATTTTTTTTATTTTTTTTATTTTTTATTATTTTTCCAGTAATCAGTGGTTGACACTAGTCACCAAAAATCAAATATTTTAGCCCTTATTTCATACAATAAGTTCCTGGATCTTCCTAGGCACAACATGATCTCAAAGGAATTTGTGCTCTGTTTGGCATCTTTTGATTTGAGGGTGAATTTTTTTAATTAAGAATCAGAGTTTAGACTTTTCATCAGTAGATATAATTAACTTATGAGAGAAAATGCAAACAGCTAATACAGACTCAGTGTATAGGATCAATAAACTAAGAGATGGTATAAATACAGAGACAGTATCATGCTGTGTTAACTTACTGCACATGTTTGAGATCAGAATCTATACAACTCTTAAGGATTCATAATTACTTACTGAGAATTATGCTTCATACAAATTTCTTCATTGGTCCATATGTTTCAGACAAAATTACAATCAGAGTATAGCATTAAACTGTAACAATCAGAGTATGACCAACATTTTATGACTAACAGAGTTTAGCATCAGAGTTTAACCGACAGAGTTTATGACACTGGTACTCGTAACAGTTAATACATGCAAGGAATCATGAGCATTAAAAATCAAACATGTATAGATTTTGAGTCTAACCCGTATCTCTAGTCAGAACCAGAGATCATCCCAAGTTCATTTACCAATCTTGTAAAAGTAGCTTCACTCAAAGGTTTGGTGAAGATATCTGCAAGTTGTTGGTCTGTAGACACAAAATGAAGCTCAATGTCCCCTTCTTCCACATGTTCTCTGATAAAATGATACCTTATGCTGATGTGCTTGGTCATGGAGTGCTGTACTGGATTTCCTGTCATAGCAATAGCACTTTGGTTATCACAGAAAATAGGTATTTTAGAGTACCTTAACCCATAATCCAGCAATTGATTCTTCATCCATAAAATCTGTGCACAACAGCTACCAGCTGCTATATACTCTGCTTCAGCTGTGGATGTGGAAATCGACTTCTGTTTCTTGCTGTACCAAGAAACTAATCTGTCACCTAAAAATTGACAGCTTCCACTTGTACTTTTTCTGTCTATCTTACAGCCTGCAAAATCTGCATCAGAGTAACCAATTAGCTTAAACTCTGATTCTCTAGGATACCACAAACCCAAGGTTATGGTTCCTTTGAGATATTTGAAAATCCTTTTTACAGCTGTTAGATGAGGCTCTCTGGGATCTGCTTGAAATCTTGCACAAAGACATGTTGCATACATGATATCAGGTCTACTTGCTGTAAGATACAGTAAAGACCCTATCATTCCTCTGTAGTTTGTCATATCTACTGAGGCTCCTGTGTCTTTGTCTAGCTTTGTTGCTGTAGCCATGGGAGTTGTAGCAGATGAACTATCAAGCATACCAAATTTCTTGAGAAGATTTCTGGTATATTTTGCTTGATTGATAAAAATACCATCATCTGTTTGCTTGACCTGTAAGCCTAGAAAATAACTAAGCTCTCCCATCATGCTCATTTGATACCTGGATTGCATAAGCTTTGCAAACTTCTTACAGAGTTTGTCATTAGTAGATCCAAAAATAATATCATCTACATAAATTTGAACTAAAAGCAAATCATCACCAGAATTGAAATAAAACAAAGTTTTATCAATTGTACCTCTTGTGAACCCACTTTCTAAAAGAAATTGAGCAAGAGTTTCATACCATGCTCTTGGTGCTTGCTTTAGTCCATATAATGCCTTGTCAAGCCTGTAGACATAATCTGGATGCTTGGGATCTACAAATCCTGGTGGTTGTTCAACAGATACTTCTTCTTCAAGCTTCCCATTGAGAAAAACACTTTTTACATCCATCTGAAAGACTTTAAACTTCTTGTGTGCAGCATAGGCCAGAAAGATTCTTATGGCCTCCAATCTTGCAACTGGAGCAAAGGTTTCATCATAGTCAATTCCTTCCTGTTGTGAATATCCTTTTGCCACAAGTCTAGCCTTGTTTCTTGTAATCACACCTTCACTGTCAGTCTTGTTTCTGAAAACCCACTTCGTACCTACAATTGATCTATTCTTTGGTCTAGGTACAAGTGTCCAGACTTCATTTCTCTCAAATTCATTTAACTCTTCTTGCATTGCTGTTATCCAGTTTGCATCTTGAAGAGCTTCCTCCACTTTCTTTGGTTCTGTTTGAGACAAGAAAGCATGATACAGACACTCATTATTTGTTGCACTTCTAGTTCTCACACTAGCATCAGGATCTCCAATTATGAGATCAGGTGTGTGTGCCTGTGTCCACCTTCTTGCTGTTGGTAAGTGGTTTCTTGCATCATTATTGGATCCTCCCCCTTGATCCATGCTCTCCTGATTCATATGTTGACTTTCTGCAGCATCTGAGGCTCCCCCTGAATTGGATGGCTCAGAGTTTGAACTGTCAGAGTTTGAATCAGTTTCCTCAACTGACTCACTTGCTGTGTCTTGTTGAGCTTCTTCACGCTCCCCCTCAACTGGTTCTCTATTTTGTTCAATTTGAGAATTTCCAGTTTCTCCAGTATTTACCAGTAGAGGTTCAGAGTATGCTTCGTCAGAGTTTGTCAACCCTGCTTCATCAGAGTTTATATCATCAGAGAATAGATCTTCATTTTCAAAACGCAGTTGATCATATCCATCCTTGTCTTCAAGTCCAATTATTTTCTTGTCATCAAATGACACATGTATAGATTCCATGATCACCTTAGTTCTTAGATTATAAACTCTGAATGCTTTTGTTGACAATGGATAGCCAACAAAGATTCCTTCATCAGCTTTTAACTCGAACTTTGTCAACTGTTCAGGATGAGTCTTCAACACAAAGCATTTGCATCCAAATATATGAAAATATTTCAAATTTGGCTTCTTATTTTTCACCATCTCATATGGTGTTTTCCCATGCTTGTTGATCAATGTTGCATTTTGAGTAAAACAAGCAGTTTGAACAGCTTCTACCCAGAAGTATGTTGGTAATTTTGCTTCATCAAGCATAGTTCTGGCTGCTTCAATTAAAGTTCTGTTCTTCCTTTCAACTACACCATTTTGCTGTGGAGTTCCAGGTGCAGAAAATTCTTGTTTCACTCCTCTTTCTTTGCAGAAAGCTTCCATAATTGAGTTTCTGAATTCAGTTCCATTATCACTCCTTATAATTTTGACTTTGTACTGTGATCCTTTGTCCAGTAGATTTACATGATCCATCAGAGTTTGAGCAGTTTCATCCTTCTTTGACAAGAAATACACCCATGTATATCTAGTATATTCATCAACAATTACTAGGGCATATTTCTTTCTGCCCATGGACATCACATTCACTGGTCCAAAGAGATCAACATGTAGAAGATGATAAGGTTCCACTACTGAAGATTCAGATTTGCTCTTGAAAGATGACTTCCTTTGCTTGGCTTTTTGACAAGAATCACACAAGCCATCTAGACTGAGTATAGATTTTGGAAGTCCCCTTACAAGATCCTTTCTTATTAGCTCATTGATGTTGTTCAAATTGAGATGAGAGAGCTTCTTGTGCCAATTCCAACTCTCTTCATTTGACATTTTTGCAGTCAGACACACTGTTCTTCCATCAGAGTTTGTTACCAAACTTGCTTCATAAATGTTGTTGTGCCTGTGTCCAACTAGAACAACTTTTCCAGTAGATTTACTGATAACTTCACAGTATTCACTATGAAAATCTACATGGTTTCCTCTGTCACAGATTTGACTCACAGATAACAGATTATGCTTGAGTCCTGAGACTAGAGCTACATTTGTAATGATGACACTTCCAAGATTGATATTGCCATATCCCAGAGTGTGTCCTATGTTGCCATCTCCATAGGAAACTTTTGGGCCAGCCTTCTCCTCAAAGTCTGATAGCAGGGCTTTATTTCCAGTCATATGTCCTGAGCATCCACTGTCCAAGATAAGTGTGCTCTCTATTATACCCTGCAATCACAAACAAATACTAAGTATTAGTTTTAAGGACCCAGACTTGCTTGGATCCTTTGTCTTTCTTAACAGTGTTAGCTTTTGCAGCGGAATTACTATCAACAGAGTTTAAGCTAACATTGTCAGACTTTACACTTGCAGAGTTTGCTTTAACCCACTTCAGATTGGGTTTTAGCTCATAATAGTTATGATAAATAGCATGATAACTCTTGCAAGTATAAATGGAATGCCAAGTGCTCCCACAGTGTGTGCATAAAGTTTGTGGTTTAACCCTCACATAATCATTCTTTACTCCTGATGTAGAAGATAAAGAATTAATATGTTTGTTCTTAGTGCAAAATCTAGCAAGATGATTAGAACTACCACAATTATAACATGTTTTCCTTGGAGCAGCACCAGTAGGCAAATGATTATTTCTATTATTTATGCCTATCTTTCCATTCCTATTCTTCTTGGACCCTTTTGGTTTCATGGCAGATTTTATCTCTTTCAGCTTATGATTAAACTGTTTCCCTGTCATCAAACCAACATTAACCTGTTTCTCACAAGTTTTTACTGGCTTTCTAACAGTTTCTCTTTCCATAAGTTTTTCTGTTATAATATTTTCCTTTCTTTCACAGGCTTCATCTGATTCCATATCAGCTTCTCTTATTACAACAGATTTTAACTTATTGGCTTCTGGAACAAATTTCACAGGTTTAAGTTGTGGTTTTACCTTAACCTTGTCTTTAAACCTAAGTTCATCATTTTCACAATAACCTAAACCTACAGAATCAGTCTGAAACACTTGATGAGTGTCTCTTCCAGAATCTGTCCAAGTCTTGATTATTTTTCTTTCTTTTTCTAAATCAGATTCTAGTTGCCTATACCTTTTAAGCAACTCCTGTTCAACATAAACAGCATCATCTCTTTCTTTTTGAATCTGCTTCATACTTTCAAGTTCTCCTTCAAGAAACTTGTTTCTATCTTTAAGACTAAGATTCTCAGATTTAATTCTTTCATTTTCTAAAGTCTGATCCCTATAGCTAACATGAACACTTTTCAGATATACTCTTAACTCAGATATATTATCAGTATCATAAGCATAAGTAGTTAGGGGTACCTTATTTTCAGATGACTCAGTCTCATCTCTGACAGTTGCCATAAGAGCATAATTTTCTCCATCATCAGAGTCTGAAGTATCTGCCCAGTCTTTGCCTTTGGAGATGAGTGCTTTCTCAGATTTGCCTTTCTTGCACTCTGGGGCATAATGACCCATCTCTTTGCACTTATAGCACTGGATCTCAGATTTGTCCTTCTTTCCAGACTTGGTATCCCTTCCATCAGACTTTCTGAAATTCTTCTTCTCAGAATTTGAATCTCTCCTTGAGAATCTCTTTCCCTTCTTGAAGTTCTTGAACCCCATCTTCTTGAAGGTCTTCACCATCAATGCAGCCATTTGCATCATCTGTTCTTCATCATCATCAGAGTCAGAAGCTTCACCAGAGTTTGAGTCATCATCAGAATTTGATGACTCACTTTCAGATTTAATGACTAAAGCCTTTCCCTTGGCTTTCTTCCTTGATGATTCCTTCTTAATGGGCTTCTCCTCGACTTTGAGAGCAACAGATTTTGTCTTTTTACTCAATCTTCTATTCCTTTGTTCTATCTCCAGTTCATGAGTTTTCAATAACCCATAGATTTCATCAAGATCTGTATCAGCAAGCTCATAATTATCTCTTATTGTGGTTGTCTTTAAATCCCACTTTTCAGGTAGAGATAACAGAAACTTGAGATTAGACTCTTCAAGCTCATATTCTTTATTAACCAGAGACAGGTCATTCAACAGTTTACAAAATCTGTCATAAGTCTCAGTCAAGGTTTCATTAGGTCTTGAATCAAAGTGCTCATACTCCTGTGTGAGTATTGTCTTTCTGTTCTTCTTGATAGCACCTGTTCCCTGACATCTGACTTCTAAAGCATCCCATATCTCTTTGGCAGTCTTGCAGCCAATTACTCTGTTAGACATAACATTATCTAAAGCACTATGGAGAAGATGTCTAACCTTTGCATCTTTTGCAATTGATGAGATGTCCTCAGGAGTCATATCTTTCTTTTCCTTTGGAACAGTCTTTTGTTCTTGTCCATCAACAACAGGGGACAATTTAGTTGGCATATGAGGACCATCATAAATTCTGTCAAGGTATTCTGGATCTGTAGCCTCCAGAAACATGGTCATCTTAACCTTCCAAATCGGATACTCTACTGGCCTGAGAATTGGAACCCTGATTGTTTCATATCGACTCACAGAATTGGGCTTAACCTGTTCAGCCTTAGGAGCAGTTTGATTTTCTTCAGACATGATTAATACTGTGTTTGAATCGTAAAACTGTATATATTAAACAGCCTTGGCTCTGATACCAATTGTTAGGCCGAATACACAATATATAATCAAGTATGTATGAGAATAACAATTAAGAACACAGGTTTGTAAATCAACAAACTGAATTATATTAAATAATTCTCTCTTAGTGATGTTAATGAATCACAAAGAGCTACTAGGTTACAAGAATAATGTATTCAATGTTCGCGTTCCTTCTAGGGATAACCTATCTGTGTTTATATAGTACACAGTTACATACAATCCTTATCTAATTGATACTCCTAAAAATTAGCTATACAATTGATATCAATTAAGGATTGCTTCAGTCTTCTGTCCAGTCTCCTTAGCTGTATCAATATATTCTGCTTCTTTCCATCTTCAGAATATATTGCTTCTAGAATCTTTATCTTTGCACCGACAGCTAAGTCAACTTTCATCCTGTCAGACTTTAAATAAACTCTGACCGGTTTCCGATAAACTCTTATCAGTACCTGTTGCTTAAACACTGATAAACAAACGTCAGCAATTATATCTAACAATGCATTCATCCAAAAACAACTTTGCTGCTTTGGCTTTGAGTCTTTGAGCTTGACCCTTCTCAGGCGGTAATTCTCCCATTTCCAAGTATAGAATGATAGGAGTCATCCAACTGGGTTGATCATCAATTTCCATGACTTCCTCTCGATCTATTGTTTGTTTATCCAATTCCTCAAAGTACACGGAGCTATCCAAATCAACCGAGTTCTGTACTAGCTTGGATAGGATATCAACTTCAGTGTTATCTTCTCGATTCACTTGAATGATTTCAAACTGGGGGATCATAGCTAAGTGACCTTGAACCAGGACTTGGTACCTAGTCAGAGTTGGATCTTTTGCAATGTACTCTCCTGTAGTTTGCTTGACCACAATATGAGAATCGCTGAAGATGGTAAGTTTTTTCACCCTTAGAGTCCTGGCCAAGTGAAGTCCTGCGAGGAGAGCTTCATATTCCGCCTGGTTGTTTGTTGCTGCGAACCCGAATCCGATTGCTTGCTTGATTTTGAATCCCTCCGGGCTCTTCAGTGTGAGTTCTGCTCCAGACCTTTCGCTAGTGGACGAGCCATCTACTTGTAAAATCCATAGGAATGTGGACAGATTCGGGGAATGAGCACTCCACAATAAAATCGGCTAGGGCATGAGCCTTGATAAAAGTCCTTGGGATGAATGTTAAATAGAATTGGCTGAGTTTGATGGCCCAATTGACCAAGCGTCCGGACACATATGGTTTGTGGATTATCTTTCTTAGAGGCTGATCAGTGATAACTTTGATTTCACGGCCTTGGAAATAATGCCTTAGCTTCATTGATATAGTAACAAGAGCAAAAGCGAATTTTTCCAAGTTGGGATAACGGGTTTCAGCATCTTTCAATACTTGGCTGACATAATAAACAAGTTTCTGTTGGCCTTCATAATCCCGGATAAGAGCCGTACCAACAGCCAGAGGTCCTGCAGATAGGTAGAGGCTTAAAGGTTCCCCGGGTTTAGGCTTGGTCAGGATTGGTGGTGTTGCTAAGTACTCCTTGAGTACCTCAAATGCCCTATGGCAATCTGGGCTCCAGACAATATCTTTCTTTTTCCGCGCACCCTTAAGTAGATCAAAGAAAGGTAAACAGCATTCAACAAGTTTAGGGATAAACCTTCTTAGAGCTGCCAAGGATCCCACAAGCTTTTGTATATCTTTATAAGTCCGGGGTGCTTTCATCTCCATTATAGGTTTGATTTTTTCTGGGTTAGCTTCGATCCCTTTTTGGCTGATCATGAAGCCCAAGAATTTTCCAGCTCCAACTCCAAAGGTGCACTTCTCCGGGTTAAGCTTCATCTCCTGCTTTCGCAAGTTGTCAAAACATTCTTTTAAGTCTGCAATGTGGTCCTGGACTGTGGTGGATTTGGCTATCATATCATCAACATAAGACTCTAGGTTCCTTCCCAGCTGGCCTTTGAAAATTTCAACCATGGCTCTCTGGTAAGTGGATCCAGCATTCCTCAACCCAAAAGGCATGAGTTTATAAGCATAGACAACTCGGTGTGTTATAAAAACAGTTTTGGCTATGTCAGCCGGGTTCATCTTGATTTGGTTGTAGCCGGAAAAGGCATCCATGAAACTAAGCATGACATGCCCGGCTGTGGCATCAATGAGCTGGTCTATGCTGGGCAATGGGTATGGGTCTTTGGGGCATGCAACATTCAAGTCAGTGTAATCAACACACATTCTCCACTTCCCATTGGGTTTCTTTACCAAGACAATATTGGCCAACCAGTCTGGGTACTTGATCTCGCAGATAATATCCGCTTTGATTAGCTTCTCAACTTCCTCATAAATAGCTTTCTGCCTCTCCGGGGTGAAATTCCTTCTCTTTTGTTTGACTGGCTTCTTGTTTGGGTCTACATCCAAGCTATGCATTGCTACAGACTCCTGGAGCCCGTGCATGTCATCCGGACTCCATGCAAATACATCAGCATACTCCCGGAGTAGCTCCGTGAGTTCTTTCTTGAAGACGGTGTCCAAACCAGTTCCAATTTTGATTTTTCTGTCCGGGTTGCCTTCCTCCAATTCTATGGATTCGAGCTCCACAGCGGCCTCCACTTTACCCATTTCCGCTCTAGAGGCATCCTGTTGTACCCGGGCTTGCACAACCTGGTCAAGGTAGGTCGGGGCTGGTGGGTTTTCAATGTTTTGGACCTCCTTGCCGGGCTCTTGTCTCCCAGGCTCTTTTCTTTGGTTGTATATGTGCTTCTTGCGGCTTATATTTTTCTGATAAGAACTCACCTTCCTCTTGTTTTCAGGATCAGTTTCGGCCATGACTAGGGCCTGCCTATAGCATCGACTAGCCATTTCGTAATCTCCCCGAACCTCTCCGGTTCCGGCTGGTGTTGGGAATTTGAATTTCAGGTGAGGGGTCAAAGTAATGGCTTGAAGTTTGGTCAGGACCGACCTTCCTAGAATAACATTGTAAGAGGAAGGAGTGTTGATAATGTAGAATTTAACCATGTTGGTTACTTGCTTCGGGTAAGTCCCAAACAAGACTGGTAGGTACATGGTTCCCTGGATTGGGACCAAGTTGTTCCCGAATCCATATAGAGGGTCTTCCTTACAATCGTTCATCTTTACACTGCCTAGCTGCATTCGATCCATAGTATGTTTGAACAGAATGTTGACAGAAGAGCCATTATCAATCAGGACTCTCCTGACCTCATTATCGGCTATACCAAGACTGACAACCAGGGCTTCATTGTGATTTGGGTTGAGTCCTTCAAAATCCTCTTTGCTAAAACTGATCACCTGCTCCGGACAAGCTTGGACCATCATTATTTCATCTCCAGAACCCGGGCTCCTGGGTGGTGAGGTGGATCCTCCCATTACAACATTCACGACATTCTTGTCTTTTCCAGAACCTTCTCCTCTTTCAGCGGTTCTCCGGGCTAGATATTGACCCATGTTTCCTTTCGTGATTTGATCTTCAACGAAGAACTTTAGAGATAAGCAATTTTCAGTGGTGTGCCCATGAGTTTCGTGATAATCACAATGCTTGTGAATGGATCGATTTGCTGGCCCGGTGACCATGGGTTTGGGAGGGTAGTAGAAGGGCTTGTCTCTTACTTCTTTCAAAATATCAGCTCGAGTCCGATTCAAAGGAGTCCAGTTTGGTTCAGGCCTGGGCTCGGGCTTTGGTTTAGGTTGTCCGGGCTCCCTTCTTTGGCTGGAGTCCGGGGGTGTGGCTGGCAAAGCAAGCTGAGAGCTCTGAATGTAGTTACTTTGTCGGTTGGGTTTGAACTTCTTGTCTTGATGGTTGTAGTTGGTTTTGGGTGGATCTTGAATCCGGGTTGGAGATGCCCCTTGCCGGGTCATTCTCATGGCTTGGAGAACATCAGTTTCTTTGATGAACCTGGCAGCCATTGCATAAGCTGCCGCCAGGCTCTGAGGCTCTTTGTGGATGAGGTCCAGGACATACCTCTCATTATTATCAAGATCCAAGTTTCTTCGGAAAATAGTTAGTGCCTCCCGCTCATCCTGGTTGGTTATGTTATCGATGGCTTCTTGAAAACGTTTCATGTATGCAGATAGGGCTTCTCCCCGGGCTTGCCTAACAGTTTCCAGATGGCACATATGCATTTCATGGGTTTTGTTTGCCCGAAAGCGTTTGAGGAATGCATCGCTGAACTGCTTCCAGCTGTGGATGCTGCGAGATGGAATCCAGCTAAACCACCTCTGGGCTCCAGATTTGAGGGTTGAAGCAAAGAACCTGCACTTTGTTAGATCATTGTAATAATAAATCATGGCAATTTGTTCGAAATAATTCACATGTTCTTCTGGATCATCCAATCCATTGAAGGATTCAAAGTTATAATGTTTGATGTTTTTCTGCCTTGGTGTTGCCTCCAAGGAGTAACTGAATGATGTGAGGGTGTCTCCAATGTCAAGCCCAGAATCTTGGCCGACTTTTTGTTGTAGCTCGTGGATCATATCCATAAGTCCTCCCGGGGTTAATCCTCATCTGAGATTATTTCAGGACTGGGAGCCCGGGTTCTTCTTCTATCAGAAGTTTTGCCAAGAATCTGGGCTTCTTCTTCATGTATTCTTTTCTGGACCCTTAGGCCGAGCCTGGCTTGTTCTTCTTCTTGAATCTTTTCTCGTATCTCAGCCAACCTTTTGAGTTTTTCAGCTTCTTCATTGTGGTTTCTGCTGTGAGTTCGGTGAGCCCTCCTTTCCGGGTCTTTCTGCTTGTCCCTAATCCGGTCAAAGACGGACATAGAGCGATGGGATCCTTCAGGGTGATAGTTCTCACACTGGTCTTGCTCTTTGTTCCGGGTTTGGTTGTATAGCCGAATTGCTTCTACAACCTATTCACCGGTTAAGTTCTCCATCTGTCCGGGCTCAAGAGCAAGGTCAGTATATTTGTATTTGTTTACCTCTATGTTCACCCGGGCATCTCTTGGCCGGATTACCTGTGAGGCCAGAGTCAGGACTGGGGGTACCTGGTTACTAGCCTGACCTGGGTTCGGGACAGTGGGATCCAGGGTTGGGTTACTTGGGGTGTGTCTGTTCATGCTCTTACTTCCACGAGCCATGGTTCACACATAAATAGGTGTATATAGTATTTATAACAACAAATTGAAGCAAATAGAGCAACAAAGTAAATTGGATTTATAACTAGATCTCAGTGGGTTCGTGAAGTAGTAACAATGTATGCATGTATTTCTGGGTTTACACTATCTCAATAGACAAGGAAATTGGATTTTTGAATAGATCTAAACAGGAGCAATATAGATCTAAGCAAGGATTAAAGCATATAAGCAAGGAGTTGTAACTCTATTAAGGTTATGAACATATTTGGGCTAAACAAGGCTAAAAAATATGCATACATTGGAGATATGGGCTAAAGAGTTCATATTTGGTGGCTAAAATGAAAGGGTTTGTTTAGATCTTACTGGGTTTAATCAGGACTCCTCCTTAAAGGATGAAGCTTGTTGATGATGGTGAGTCTAATGGCACCGAGACCAAAAGACAAGGTATCCCCTCCTTCTACCGCCAAATGATAACTCCAGAATCCGATCCCGTCCTTCCTAGCCGTTCCCATGCCTGGATGCGATGTAGCTGCTGGTGGGTGTTTGCAAAAAAAACACCGGAGGGGGGTTTGGACTCTGGCGGCGCCTCCGGCGTGAGAATAAGTGTGGGTTTTGGAAGAGAAGATAAGACTATAGAGATATCTAAATGTGGAGGGTGTGTGTATAGTGAGAGTGAGTAACCCTAAACCTTTCCTTCTTGGGCTATTTATAGGCCCAAAATTAGGGTTCAGGGGTGTACCTGCAATCATTAGCGTTGGATCCTAGGTAGGTAGGACACCTGGGTGATGTTGATGGGTCACACGTGTCCCGGTGAGAATTGTAGTGTCATGTGCCATGCTTCTGCTGGTGTGTGGTTTAGATAGGACATAATTGTGCCAATCATTGGGTATTCAGAGGTGTCGTGGCTAGGTGTAATTCCTGACAGCGACTTGTATTTTCCACGTCACAGTTGACGACCTTATCTCATGTCATTCGAGTTTATCCTTTCTTGAGTGTTGTGGAACTCCATTTGTCTAAGTCAGGATTTGGAAGTGAACCAGGGTTGCTTGAGAGTCAGGGTTCAGGTATCATTGAATATGCCACAACCAGGAACCCGAGTTAAGTCTTGAGACCGGGCTTAGGTACTGAGTTTGGGAGTCAGGGCTCTTGAAGCCCTATCAATGAGAGTCTGGACTCTTATATCCTATCAATAGTTATTCCATAGTCGTCCATAATCAATCCAAATAGATTGGTGGGATAACTCGCCAAAGATTGAACAGAACCCCATCATTATTCCATTCATGAAGATCCCCCCTCCCCAAGAAAGACTTTAGAGGACGACCCCCCCCCCCCCCCCCCCCCCCCCGGAAAAAAAGAAAAAAGAGAGTAGTCTGAATCTTCTGCACAGCTCTGACCAGTTGCATTCTCCCAGCTAGAAAAAAAATGCACGACCAAATAACTTTGGGCTCGAAAAAGCACAGCTCTGACCACTTGCATTCTGCCAGCTATAGATAAAGAATTAGTTAAACCAGCCATTTATCTTACAACGATCTACCTATTACAGTTATAATTGTCATTGTCGCATCACTAATTTAAAATTTCTATAATCTAACTGGGTTCACTTTTAGAATTAGGCATTGGAGCACAAGTTCTCTTTTTAGTGAATTTTATGCCGATAAAAGTGACAAATCTCTACATCTAAGCATTCGGATATTGCTTAGTGAAGAAATCATAAGGCTTGTCATCGTTTATCCACTACTACTATTTGTATAAATTCCACAGCAATCTCCTTGTTGAGAAGAAGAGGGAGCAAATATCATCCTTAGGAAAGTGTTTGCGCGTTCCAAGCCTTGTATTGTTTTATGTTCTGTTCTCTTTGGGCATATAGATTATCTCAACAAAAGTCCTTCAAATTTAAATCTACGCAAACCTCTCCGTTCTTTTGTAAATTCATAACAGAGAGTTGCCTTGCAAGCATCTCTC
This sequence comes from Heracleum sosnowskyi, assembly GCA_030848705.1. Taxonomy (NCBI): domain Eukaryota; kingdom Viridiplantae; phylum Streptophyta; class Magnoliopsida; order Apiales; family Apiaceae; genus Heracleum; species Heracleum sosnowskyi. The sequence continues at coordinate 135,719,802 of CM061238.1, read as the reverse complement.
CCCTAGCTAATTTATTACATTTTTACATTTCCATCACGCAATTCCTGCCATGATTAAAATCAGAACAACTAAACCCGACCGTTTTGAGCCTAACCCGACCAATTAAACCCGACTGTTTTGATCAAACCCGACGGTTAAAACGATCGGAACTGTCTCTGTTTCTTGTAGTGATAGCTTCTAGAAGCAATATTAAACCCTAATAGCTTTTTTACAAAATCCATAGTAGGCATCTCTAGCTTGATTAATCGCGAGTTTGATTAATCATGTACTCAAAAGCTGCATGCAAACTTGGAATGAGTTGTGAATAAACAACAAGACTATGGGCGTCAGCTTGCTTTGTTGCATTCTCTTGCCACAGTTGCCAGCAATTTTTGTTGAAACAATTATATGACTGGGCAGCTATATGATCACAATTTGTTCAGTTGGGAACATGAGAAGTTCTCGTTCACTTGCCAGCTTTTTTTGTTGAACAATTACATGGCTGGCTATGTCGCATCACAATTTGAACAGGCTAAAGATTCAGTTGGGAAACTTAGGACTATTTAAGCATTACTGGGAGGACGGACAAATACGCAACTAGCTAGCTAGCTAGCACTTCATCCCTGTTAAGTTTTTCCGTTGTTGGTGGTACTACACAGGTCCTGCAAACAGTTTTGCATTTTAGAAACAAGAAATTCAAATTTATATACAAGATAGTGAAGACGACGGTGTCCAAACTGATTATCATCAACCATTGTATGCAGGAAATTCAATTAAAGACCACGGCTCCTACTGATCTTGCGGATAAACTATCAGAATTTAGTTCAATCATGACATGATTTTTTTAATAACCAGGAATAAAAAAAAGAGGTATCAAACTATAGAATAAGATAAAATCTGCATTCCATGCAAGCAAACACTTTGTTTATTTACACAGTGGCCATACTACCACGTGTACAATACTACCACTAGATACTCCGTACATAACCTTCAGTATTATTCCTTTTGTCCTACATACTACCGTGACCAATGCTGGGGCTAGGAGCTGATTGATCACGTCTCCGACTAAGCTTTTCTACTTGAGAAGCAATGAGCTTCTCATCAATAATGGTGACATGCACTGGAGTTGCAACAGCAGCCTCCTTTAGAAGGGTTTGTACATAAACGTTTTCGTTCGTGTTTTGCCCATGCAGGCTGGAAATCTGCCTGCAATGTGAGGAGGAAGAAAAAGAGGCTAAGGGGTGAGAATAAATACAAAGAAAACAACCCTTGAACTGGCCATAATAACTGCAATATATTGTAGACTTGGCCAATACTCATAAGAGCCATCTTTATTTATAGCAAGAAATAGGTGAAACTCTGATCTCATAGCTCAAAATAAAAAATAAATTACATTTTGTAAATACCAACACTGAGAGTACCAAATGATAAAGGTTGTTTTGAAAAGCTGTGTTTACAAACTGCTTACATTGTCATTGTCAGCATAATAAATTTGTGTTGGGCCAGCTGGAGGAGGTAGATTATATGTGAGGTTTTAGGGGGCTCTCAGAGCTAGCTTAGATAGACTTTATCTGGAAGGTCTTATTGATGAAAAGCTAATATAGTTCATCCACGTAGTTGTTTGGCGTAAAAATACTTGAATACAGTTTAGACTTTATCCTGGTCCTGTTATTGATGAAATATAGTTCATCCAAGTAGGTGTAAAAATACTTGAATATAGTTTAACCACTTTATCCTGGTCCTGTTATTGATGAAATATAGTTCATCCAAGTAGGTGTAAAAATACTTGAATATAGTTTAGCCACGTTTAACTGTACTCCATCACACAGTACCTTTCCATCACACAGTTTATTTTATGATTAAAACTGTATGAATATAGTTTAGCCACGTTGTACCTATATGAATGACATAAATTGAACAGTCATCAAGTTAGTCTATCAATAGTAAAAATACTTGAATATAGTTCATCCATATAAATTTTAGGAGTAGAAATACTTGAATATAGTATAGTTCATCCACTTAGAAATACTTTCATCTATATGTTTAACTGTACATGTCCATCACACAATTTATTTTATGATTAAAATATGAACAATTAATTTATTATATTTGTAGTTTCTTAAAATAATATAAAGCCCTAATTTATTTATTTTACAGAATATCTATACTCTTTATTAAAAACATAAATCCCCTTTAAATGGTATGATATGCCATTTATACCGCGGTATATATATAATTATTAATATCTTAATAAATTAGCTTAATTTCAAATTAATATATATAATAATTATTATTTAAAATCAAATTAAATCTTTATTAAAAGCAGAAAACCCTCTTAATGGTATTGTATAGATATATATCGCGAGATACATATAATTATTAACTTAATTAACTTAATATTATTCTCTTAACTTCAAATTAATATAATTATTATTTAAATTCGAGTATGTTAATTTGAATTTATTCATCAATATTAATTTTTATATACCGATGTATCTTCTAATATATTAATATAAATCAATAACACAATTAATGTATTTATAAAATTACCTTTAAGAACTCTATATTTATAACAATTACCTCTTATACTATAAGTTATCTAATAAACTTATATTAATATAATTACCATCTTTCTTACTATTATGGATGAACATTTCATCCGCGCCACCTTATCTCGATATGTTCCCATGGGGTCAAGAATTTGAAGAATTTTTCAGGTTCGAGCAGGATCGGGGAGAAGTATAAAAGCAATTCGCGAATCACGAATCTGTACTCTTTATTAAAAGTGGAAACCCCCTTTAAATGGTATGGTATGTCATGTATACCATGATATATATATATAAGAGTAAAGTTCACTTTGTGTACTCGTACTTTAGTCAAGACATCACTTGCAATACTATAATTTAAAATTGAGTAGTTGCAATATCAATGTTTGTATTTCACTGCACTTTTTTGAATTCCGTTAATTGAGGTTAACTGTAATATCCCGTAATTTTTAGATTAATAATAATAAAAAAATATAATAAAAAAATGTTAGGCCGAATACACAATATATAATCAATATATGTATGAGAATAACAATCAAGAACTCTGTTTATGAACAATAAACTGAATTATATTAAATAACTCTTCTCTCAGTGATGAAAAATATCACAGAGAGCTGCTAGGTTACAAGAATAATGTATTCAAGTATTTGCCTCCCTTTTAGGGTTAACCTATCTGTGTTTATATAGTACACAACTACATAATCAATCTCTAATTGATATTCCTATAAATTAGCTATACAATTTATATCAATTTAGGATTGTTTCTGTCTTCTGTCCCGTTTCTTTAGCTATCTCAATATATCTTGCTTCTTTCCATCTTCAAGATATATTGCTTCTAGAATCTTCAATGTCAGCACCGACAACTAAATAAACTCTCATCCCGTCAGACTTTATCAAACTCTGACTGGCTTCTAGTAAACTCTGATGAGTACCTGTTGCTTAAACACTGATAAACAATCATCAGCAATTATATCTAACAATCTCCCCCAACTTGTGCATAATAAAAATGTACAAGTTAATAGATAATTGATGATGTCAAAACATATAACAAATGCAGTGTTTATAACATATCAGAGTTTAACTTTTACTTAGAACAGAAAACTTTAAAAACTTACAGTCAGACTTTACTTAATTTCTTCAATATCAGGCACTGTCCTGAGATAATCAATGAGTAGCCTCCTTTCAGCTTTTTCTAGCTCATCCACCATGATTTCTTTCAACTCTTTGAGATCTGGATCACTTTCTCCAGTCTGGTAGATAGCAGCTCTCAGAGAATAAATGCTGTTCTTTCTCATTTCATTCCCTAGCCGGATAAAGTAAGATTTTTCTGACTCTAGGTTGAATTCCAAAACCTTTATTCCCAGTGCAGTCCTGAATCTGGCACTGTTTCTCTTCATTTCAACTATCTTTCCATAAGCATCTCTGTACTTAGGAATGTAAGCACTTGAAACACCTCCTCCAAGAAGAACTTTTGATTTCATCATTCTGTCTCTTAAAACTAGAGCAACATCATGAGTACTTCTATTTTTGATCTTAAGAAGATATAGAACATACTCTAGCTCTTCCCATAGCTTCAGATGAATATCAGCTTCTCCAATTATGTAAACTCTTCCATCATCCATGAAGTATAACAAAAACTCCTTCTTTAATCCTCTGTGGTAAATCATCTGAACAGACTCTAGTTTGTCAAGGTTTTCTTGAGTAACCCCAACACCAGGTTCTGCCAGTGATGTAAGATCTGCAGGACTGTTATTAATTCTTTTCTCCCTGTGTGAACCCAAAACCAGACTTATCATAAGATTCTTTTCCAAGTACTGTTCTGGTTTGAAGAAAGTTCACAGGTTCTGGCTTCAGAGTTTCAGGAAGTACAGGTCTTTTGAAACCTTGGAGTTGTGTAGATAACTGAGTTTGCACAACTTGAGCATTGTCAGAGGTTGTCACAACTTTAACAAAACTATCAACTTGAGCAACGTCAGAGATTGATTGATTTAGTCTTGATTCAACTTGAGCAACGTCAGAGGTTGAATAATTTTTCTTTGAAAACTGTCCTTCTTCTACCAGTTTTCCCTTTCCTTTTCCAGAAGCATCTACTGTAGGCCTCCTGGAATATTGTATACTCTGTTGAGTATTTTCCTTGATGGAAAGTGCAATTTCCTTTTTCCTAGAAGCCTTAACAGCCTTCTTCTTGTAAGTACCAGCTTCAACCTTCTTCTTATGCTCTTCAGCAAGAATCTGCATCTCAGCATCCATATCTTCCACTGTGGCTTCACCACCATGTTCTTCAATAAATAGCTTAGCAGCAATCTCTTCATCAGTAGTTGGATTTGCTGAAATCACTAGACTCTTAAGTCTTGATGAAGAAGATTGACCACCATAGTTTAACCTCTCAGAGTTTGTCAGTTTAGCAGAGTTTGACCTTAGTCTCCCTTGCTCTTGAACAGTTTTTGACCTTCTCTCTGCTTCCTTGCTTCCACCATCAGTTGCATCATCCCTCCGTCTCAGAGTTTGAGTCCTTTTGCATTTGTCTTTAGAAACTCTCTCCCCCTTTTTGACATCATCAGGAATTAGCACTGATGTCAACAACTCCAAAGAAGTAGCAATTGAATCAATCTTTGCAGACATTTCACTTTGATTGCTCTCTACTTTGCTTAACCTTTGCTTTATGTCCACTTGATCCTTGATCATAGAAGATAATCTGGTTCTATCATTCTTCAAAGCTAACTCCTTAGCAACAATATCATTACTTAAGCCCATGACAGCCTTATGAGTCTCATCAAATCTATTGTTAAGAGACTTCACTTGGACTATTGTAGCCTTCAAATGACTAAGAAGTTCTGGATTAGAAATCTCCTTTGTAGATTTATCTACAAAATCAGCAGTTCTTTGTTTGAAGAATATACAATCTGCCCCTGACCAGTTTGAATCATACATTTCTCTATAGTGAGCTTCAGTGGCAGTTTGTTTTTCTTTGATAGATTCAGCAGTTGGATCTCTGAGAAAAGGTTCATTAGAGTCTGAAAGTTCAACATTGATGTCAGAGTTTGCATGAAGAGAATGTTCAGAAATTTGATCATCATATGCATCAACATTGTCTTGGATAGGCTCTCAGCTTCATTAATAACATTCTCTGCAGTAGCTTCAGTATTTAACTGTGCAGCTTCTTCAAGAACTTGCTCTACAACAGCTTCAACATTCTCAGAGTTTACATTTGCAAGAACCTCTGCTTCTTCAGGAACAGTCTCAACAACAGTCTCAACCATATCCTCTGCTGTATCTTCATTTATCATCTCTACAACAGCTTCAACAACCTGATCAACCTCTTCACCTATTTCAGGAACTTGATTAGTGACAGAGAGAATCTCTGTATGAGTTGCAAGTGACTCATCTATAACTATGGTGGGTTGATCAGCTGCCACCTCCTCAGTGTCACAAACATTGATAGAAGGATGTGCTTCAAACTCTTCTGCTATATCCATGTCAATATATTCATCATGGGGCTTAGGCATAGCATCCTCTGTATCCACATAAACTCTGTCCTCAGTATCATCATGGACATTTGCAGCATTCTCCTGAATAACAACCTCAGGAGTTTCATCCTGGACAGCTTCAGGAACAGCTTCATCATCAACCTCATCAAACAAATAGTCAGCTATCAACCTTCTTCTTCTCAGAGTCAGAGTTTCAGTATCGTCCTCATCATCAGAACGAGGTCTCTTTGCTCTACTCTTCTTAACAAACTTCATTTTGGGTGAACCAACAGAGTGTGGCACAGAAGTTTTTGAAACTCCAACTTCAGTAGCTGGCTTAACACTCCTTGCAGGTTTAGAAGCCCTGTGTTTAATTCTACCTCCAGTACGAATTGGTTGGGTTGGAGATGTGTTCGCACAAAATCACGCAAGCGTACGCGGTCACAAGTAATACAGGATTAAGTAAAGTTCGTTCCCACAGAGACTGCTTTGGTTAAAATAGTTTAGCACTTATGCAACAATGTATGGTTATTATTCAATGCTAAGACAATTATCAAAGATTGTGTTTTAATTAACTAATTAGTTTGTAATTAACTAAAGAACAGATTTCTGTAAATTTACTTATAAGAATAAACATGGGATCCTAACTTCATTAAGTACTTCATCTAGAGTCTTTTGTCTTTAATCAATGCATGTGACGGTAGTGATAACTAATCGGATAACACGAAATCAGTACACGCTACCTTTCAGTATACGTATACCAAACTACTCAAACATCCACAAAAGAGATAGAAGTTGAGCAGACACCAATTATGCTTAGACCCTATATGTCTATAAGATTTGAAAACATAACGGTTTAATGAGCAAGTTATCCATTAAGATTACATAGGGCAGGTAAGATGGTTAAAATTACCTACGAATCATGCATGACAAACATACATAAACCTATGCTAGTATGGCAAGTTCTAAATCTCTATATCCACTTTCGCAATCAATAGAGATTAACAAACAATCTTAGATGTTAGCTACGCATCCAAGAAGAATAAGCACAACCAATACTAGGAAATCAATTAGCCATCACACACACATCTTTAAAACAATTAACTACTAAAATCCATAAATAAATCCGTTAGAATCCCACGACGACGATTAGTTCATAATCGAACCGTTCATCATCGTGGGTTCTGATGAAAACATGATAGTAAATATGTCTGGAATACTGAATAAAGTGCTAGAGTTAAGAAAGAACAAACGAGAATCCAAAGTATCGCCTAATTTAGAAGAATACAAAGATTAGATGAAAACTAGGTCTTCGTAAATCAGCCGTCTTCTTGTTCTCTAGCCGGTGGATGGATATGAATGTAGGTTTTTGATTGTATATGTATATATATCTCAGAAAACGTCCACCAAATTCTTATAAAGGCTTAAGGCTGAAAATCTATGGTAAGTTTCCTTTTCTGACCACACACTTGCAGTTTTCAGCATTCTTCTGGCGCGGGCGCGCGGGAGGTGGCGCGGGCGCGCGGTGACTTCTGTCAGTTGTGGCGCGGGCGCGCGGTGATTTCTGTCAGAAAATTCTAAAAACGCTTCTTTTGCCATTTCTTTGCCCATTCATCATTCACACTTGCTTGATCTTCATACACATGCTTAAACACCACCTAACGAACATAGAATCACCACATCTCTGCTGATAAAGCAACTCTACAGATACTAAACACAAAACACATCAAAAACAACACGTACTTGAGAACAGAATGATCAGATTAAGACAATTTAGGACGATCCAAGTAGATATGAAATCCACTTATCAAGATGCTGCAGTATTTACTAGTTCTGGTTGTTGTTCTACTTGGATAGAATCATTCACAAACTGTTGCACTATTGCAGGAAATAACAGATCACCTATATTTCCCTTCTTCACATCCTTGTTTATAAAATCAGAGAATATACGTTTGTGCAATTTAAAACATGGAATCACATCTACATCAGAAATATCGACCCCACCAACACAAGCAGTAAATAAAAGCTGACAAAATCTAGAAAAGTAAACTACTCTCCTATTTTCAGTCATCTTTTCACCCAAATTGTTAAGAACTAGTCTACCATAATCAAAATGAGTACTATAGATCAGAGAATACCCAATTTGTAGACTTTCAGTAGGTATGGAATCCCAGTTTGTGCACTTCTTGCCAAACGTTCTAGTTATGCAGTCGAAGAAAAAGCTCCTCTCTTTCCTCAAGAACGGTCGCTTCAGTTGACCAATCTTTGCCAAAGATCCACCATAGCCGATTTCCCTCATCATCCTCATCAATTCAGCCTCACCAACATCAATAGTGTAAGCATGATGTTCAGGAAATCCCATAGCTGCACGAACTGTACCAGGAGTAATAACATACTCTACTTCTTCAAACTCAAAAACAATAGATGGAGTACCAGCATCTCCACCATCATCATAAATACCAGTCTCCCAGAAGCTTTTGATTTGAATCGCAGAAAGCTTCACTGGTTCAACAAGAGCACGCCCAAGTGAAGATTGAACAAGAAAGTTTTGCATCAAATGAAACGCCTCCGGTGCGTTCTCATTACTCAAAGGAGCAGAATAATTGTTAGGAACAAACTCAAGTCCAGAAGAAACAAAAGCAGTAGAAGCCATTAGTATGAATTAGAAATAATCAGAGAATGACTTAGAGAAATTTCGAGAGTGTTTGCAGGAAAAGTGTTTGTGAATATGTGTGTGTGACAGTAAAGTTTGAATCTAAGTAAGATGTGAAAAGTTCAAACGGTTTTGTGTATTGTATATGAATACAAAATTAAAAATTAAAAACTGAACAGTTTCTAATCAATACACACAACTATCTTACTCCGTAATTCGTGTGAGTGGGACACGTGGCACACATGCAATGACTGACAGCAGTAATTGGAAGTTTCCAATGCGCATGCGCAGTAAAAATAGCAATAATTACCGCCTTTACACTTTCCTAGACACTCAACCTCTCTCCTCTGTTTAATACACTCTTGAACAACTTTCCAATCATACTCTTTTGAATTTTCAAAACAAATGTCTTTTCTCAAAACCATAATATGTCTGAAACAAACAAAATTTATTTTAATCATCAGAGATTAAAATTAAATTACCTCGGCGTAGAGTACACAGTTCATCAGTGTTTACCAATCCTCCCCCTTTATAAATAAACTCTTTTCACAAACTGTACAGATGTGAATAATTGTGTGTGACTTAGCAGAGTTTACTGAATATAAATATTTAGATAATCTCAAAGTGCATAAAATCCACAAAATAAATCAGTAAAAACTGGTTGCCCAAACTCTCATGTATAATATAAAATCTGACCTCATCTAAACTCTGTACTTCTAAATTTATTATTTTCACCCCCTTCGATTTTTTTTTTAATTTTTCCAGTAATCAGTGGTTGGCACTAGTCACCAAAAATCAAAGATTTTAGCCCTTATTTCATACAATAAGTTCCTGGGTCTTCCTAAGCACAACATGATCTCAAAGGAATTTGTGCTTATTTTGCATCTTTTGATTTGAGGGTGAAATATTTGCAACTAATTATCAGAGTTTAGACTTTTCATCAGTGAATACAATTAATTTATGAGAGAAAGTGCAAACAGCTAATACAGACTCAGTGTATAGGATCAATAAACTAAGAGATGCTATAAATATAGAGACAGTATCATGCTGTGTAAAATTTCTGCACATTTTGAAATCAGAATTCATATCACTCAGAAAGATTCATGATTACTTACTGAAAATCATGCTTCATACAATTTTCTTCATCGGTTCATGTGTTTCAGACAAAATCACAATCAGAGTTTAACATCAGAGTATAACTGACAGAGTATGACTAACAGAGTATGAGTTCAGAGTTTGACAAACTGGTATGAATGACAGTTAACATATGCAAAGAATCATGAGCAACAAATCACAGAAGTATAGATTTTGAGTCTAACCAGTATCTCTAATCAAAATCAGAGATCATTCCAAGTTCATTTACCAGTCTTGTAAAAGTAGCTTCACTCAAAGGCTTGGTGAAGATATCTGCAAGCTGTTGGTCTGTAGACACAAAATGAAGCTCAATATTTCCTTTCTTCCACATGTTCCCTGATAAAATGATACCTTATGCTGATGTGCTTGGTCATGGAGTGCTGTACTGGATTACCTGTCATAGAAATAGCACTTTGATTATCACAGAAAATAGGTATTTTAGAGTACCTTAATCCATAATCCAGCAATTGATTCTTCATCCATAAAATCTGTGCACAACAGCTACCAGCAGCAATATACTCTGCTTCTGCTGTGGATGTTGAAATTGATTTCTGTTTCTTGCTGTACCAAGAAACTAATCTTTCACCTAGAAATTGACAGCTTCCACTTGTGCTCTTTCTGTCTATCTTACATCCTGCAAAATCTGCATCAAAGTAACCAATTAATTTAAACTCTGATTCTCTAGGATACCACAAACCAAGAGTTATGGTTCCTTTGAGATATTTGAAAATTCTCTTCACAGTTGTTAGATGAGGCTCTCTGGGATCTGCTTGAAATGGTGCACAAAGGCAAGTTGCATACATGATGTCTGGTCTACTTGCAGTTAGATAAAGAAGAGACCCTATCATCCCTCTGTAGTTTGTCATATCTACTGAGGCTCCTGTGTCTTTGTCTAGCTTTGTTGCAGTTGCCATATGAGTTGTTGCAGATGAGATATCAAGCATAACAAATTTCTTGAGAAGATTTCTGGTATATTTTGCTTGATTGATAAAAATCCCATCATCTGTTTGCTTTACTTGCAAGCCTAGAAAATAACTAAGCTCTCCCATCATGCTCATTTGGTATCTTGACTGCATTAGCTTTGCAAACTTCTTACAGAGTTTATCATTAGTAGACCCAAAGATTATGTCATCCACATAGATTTGAACTAACAGCAGATCATTACCAGTATTGAAATAGAACAAGGTTTTATCAATTGTACCTCTAGTGAACCCACTCTCTAAAAGAAATTGAGCCAGAGTTTCATACCATGCTCTAGGTGCCTGCTTTAATCCATATAATGCTTTGTCCAATCTGTAGACATAGTCTGGATGCTTAGGATCCACAAATCCAGGTGGTTGTTCAACAAAGACTTCTTCTTCAAGTTTCCCATTGAGAAAAGCACTTTTCACATCCATCTGAAAGACTTTAAACTTTTTGTGTGCAGCATAGGCCAGAAAAATCCTTATTGCCTCCAATCTAGCAACTGGAGCAAAGGTTTCATCATAGTCAATTCCTTCCTGCTGTGAATAGCCTTTAGCCACAAGTCTAGCCTTATTCCTTGTAATCACTCCATCACTGTCTGTTTTGTTTCTGAAAACCCACTTTTTACCAACAATAGATCTGTTCTTTGGTCTCGGTACAAGCGTCCAGACTTCATTCCTCTCAAATTCATTTAACTCCTCTTGCATTGCTGTTATCCAGTTAGCATCTTGAAGAGCTTCTTCCACTTTCTTTGGCTCAGTTTGAGACAAGAATGCATGAAACAGACATTCATTAGTTGTAGCACTTCTAGTTCTTACACTAGCTTCTGGATCTCCAATTATCAAGTCAGGTGTATGGGCTTGTGTCCACCTTCTTGCTGTAGGTAATTGGCTTCTATTATTATTAGATCCTCCCCCTTGATCCATGCTTTCCTGATCTTCTTCTTGACCATTTGCATTCTCTGAGGCTCCCCCTGAATTTGACTGTTCAGTATTTGAACTTTCAGAGTTTAATCCAGAGTTTCTATTTGATTCTTCAGCTAACTCACTTTCAGAATTTGAGTAATCATTTTGAGATGTTGCTGAAGTATCTTCACGCTCCCCCTCAACTGGTTCTCTATTTTGTTCTGTCAGAGAAACTTCCTCAGTGTTTACCAGTAGAGGTTCAGAGTATGCTTCATCAGAGTTTGTTGGATTTGCTTCATCAGAGTTTACGTCATCAGAGTTTAGATCTTCATTTTCAAAGTGAAGTTGATCATGATATTCTTCATCTTCTATTCCAGTTATTCTCTTGTCATCAAATGACACATGTATAGATTCCATGATCACTTTAGTTCTCAGATTGTAGACTCTGAATGCTTTAGTTGACAGTGGGTATCCAACAAAAATTCCTTCATCAGCTTTTAAGTCAAACTTGGTCAACTGTTCAGGATGAGTTTTCAACACAAAGCATTTGCATCCAAAAATATGAAAATATTTCAAATTTGGCTTCTTATTTTTCACCATCTCATATGGTGTTTTCCCATGCCTGTTTATCAGTGTAGCATTTTGAGTAAAACAAGCTATTTGAACAGCTTCTGCCCAGAAATAAGTTGGCAATTTTGCTTCCTCAAGCATTGTTCTGGCAGCTTCGATTAAGGTCCTGTTCTTTCTTTCAACTACACCATTTTGCTGTGGAGTACCAGGTGCAGAAAATTCTTGCTTCACTCCTCTTTCCTTGCAAAATTCTTCCATTATTGCATTTCTGAATTCAGTACCATTATCACTCCTTATGATTTTCACTTTGAACTGTGATCCTTTGTCCAGTAACTTCACATGATCCATTAGAATTAAGGCAGTTTCATCCTTCTTTGCTAAAAAATACACCTAGGTGTATCTAGTGTACTCATCAACAATAACTAGAGCATACTTCTTTCTGCCAAGAGACATTATATTGACTGGACCAAAAAGATCAACATGAAGAAGATGATACGGTTCCACAACTGAAGATTCAGACTTACTCTTGAAGGATGACTTCCTTTGCTTGGCCTTTTGACAAGAATCACACAGACCTTCTAAGTTGAGTATTGACTTTGGAAGTCCCCTTACAAGATCTTTTCTTATCAGCTCATTGATGTTGTTCAAGTTTAGGTGAGAGAGCTTCTTATGCCATTTCCAACTCTCTTCATTTGACAGTTTTGTAGACAGACACACAGCTTTTCCTTCAGAGTTTGTTACCAAACTTGCTTCATAAATGTTGTTACGTCTGTGTCCAACTAGAACAACTTTCCCTGTAGATTTGCTGATAACCTCACAGTGTTCAGATTGAAAATCTACATGATAACCTCTGTCACAGATTTGACTCACAGAAAGCAAGTCATGCTTGAGTCCTGGGACTAGAGCTACATTTGTGATGATGACACTTCCAAGATTGATATTGCCATATCCCATAGTACGTCCTATGTTGCCATCTCCATAGGAAACTTTTGGGCCAGCCTTCTCCTCATAGTCTTATAGCAGGGCTTTCTTACCAGTCATGTGTCCTGAACATCCACTGTCCAAGACTAGGGTACTTTCCCTTATGCCTTGCAATCACAAACAATTACAAAGAGTTAGATTTAAGGATCCAGACTTGCTTGGATCCTCTGGCTTTCTTAACATTGTTAGCTTTTGCAGCGGAATTACTATCAACAGAGTTTAAGCTAACAGTATCAGACTTTACACTTGCAGAGTTTGCTCTAACCCATTTCAAGGTGGGTTTTAACTCATAATTGTTGTGATAAATAGCATGATAACTCTTGCACAAATGGAATGCCAAGTGCTCCCACAGTGTGTGCATAAAGTCTGTGGTCTAACCCTAACATAATCATTCTTTACTCCAGACATGGAGGGTAAAGAATTAATATCTTTGTTCTTCTTGCAAAAACTGGCAAGATGGTTAGTACTACCACAACTATGACATGTCTTTCTAGGAGCAACAGAATTAGGCAGATAATCATTTCTCTTATTAATGCCTACTATTCCATTCCTATTTTTCTTGGACACCTTCTGTTTGTTGACAGACTTTACCTCTTTGAGCTTATGTTTGAATTGTTTTTCTGTCATCAAACCAACATTAACCTGTTTATTACAGATTTTTACTGGTTCTTTAACAGCTTCTTTCACAACTACAGATTTTAGCATACTGGAATCAGAAACAAATTTCACAGGTTTAAGTTGTGGTTTGACTTTAACTTTATCTTTAAACCTAAGTTCATCTTACTCACAGTAACCTAATCTTACAGTATCTGTCTGAAAAACTTGATGTGTGTCTTTTCCAGAATTAGTCCAGGTTTTAATCACTTTCCTCTCTTTTTCCAACTCAGATTCTATTTGCCTATATCTTTTAAGCAATTCCTGTTCAACATAAACAGCATCATCTCTCTCCTTTTGAACTTGTTGCATGTTAACAAGTCTCTCTTCAAGAAATTTATTCCTCTCTTTAAGACCTAGATTCTCAGATTTGATTCTCTCATTCTCTAAAGTCTGATCCCTATATCTAACATGTATGCTTTTAAGATAAATTCTTAATTCAGATATATTATCAGTATCATAAGCATAAGTTGTTAGGGGTACCTTGTTTTCAGATGATTCAGATTCATCTTTGACAGTTGCCATGAGAGCATAGCTTACATCCTCATCTGAATCTGACGTGTCTACCCAGTCTTTTCCTTTAGTGATAAGTGCTTTTTTTGATTTTCCTTTCTTGCACTCTGGAGCATAGTGACCCATCTCTTTACACTTGTAGCACTGGATCTCAGACTTATCTTTCTTTCCAGTTTTGGTATCCCTTCCTCCAGACTTTCTGAAACTCCTTCTTTCAGAGTTTGAATCTTTCCTTGAGAATCTTTTTCCTTTCTTGAAGTTCTTGAAACCCATCTTCTTGAAGGTCTTCACCATCAAAGCAGCCATCTGCATCATTTGTTCTTCATCATCCTCAGATTCAGAAGAAACATCAGTGTTTGAATCATCATCAGAGTTTGATGACTCACTATCAGATTTTATGACCAAAGCCTTTCCCTTAGCTTTCTTCTTTGATGTTTCTTTCTTCATGAGTTTTTCTTCAACTTTGAGAGCAACAGATTTTGTCTTCTTTCCAGATCTTTTGTTTCTTTGTTCTATCTCAAGTTCATGAGTTTTAAGCAACCCATAAATTTCATCAAGATCTGTTTCTGCAAGATCATAATTATCTCTTATTGTTGTTGCTTTTAAATCCCATCTTTCAGGTAGAGATTGTAGAAACTTGAGATTTGACTCTTCAAGGTCATATTCTTTATCAACAAGAGATAGATCATTCAAAAGTTTACAGAATCTGTCATATGTATCTGTCAAAGTTTCATCAGATTTCGAGTCAAAATGCTCATACTCCTGTGTCAGTATGGTCTTTGTGTTCTTCTTTATAGCACTTGTTCCTTGGCATCTGACTTCTAAAGCATCCCAAATTTCTTTGGCAGTTTTGCAACCAATAACTCTGTTAGACATTACATTATCTAAGGCACTGTGTAGAAGATGTCTAACCTTTGCATCCTTCGCAATTGATGAGATGTCCTCAAGAGTCATATCTTTCTTTTCCTTCGGAACAGTCTTTTGTTCTTGACCAGCAACTGCAGGAGACAGTTTAGTTGGCATATGAGGACCATCATAGATTCTATCAAGGTATTCTGGATCTGTGGCTTCTAGAAACATGGTCATCTTAACCTTCCATATTGGATATTCCACTGGTTTGAGCATTGGAACCCTGTTTGATTCATATCGACTTACAGAAGCAGATTGAACCTTTTGAGCAATAGAACCTTCCTGAGAGTTTTCAGTCATGATTATACTTGTGTTTTAGATCGTAAAACCGTATATATTTAACAGCCTTGGCTCTGATACCAATTGTTAGGCCGAATACACAATATATAATCAATATATGTATGAGAATAACAATCAAGAACTCTGTTTATGAACAATAAACTGAATTATATTAAATAACTCTTCTCTCAGTGATGTAAAATATCACAGAGAGCTACTAGGTTACAAGAATAATGTATTCAAGTATTCGCTTCCCTTTTAGGGTTAACCTATCTGTGTTTATATAGTACACAACTACATAATCAATCTCTAATTGATATTCCTATAAATTAGCTATACAATTTATATCAATTTAGGATTGCTTCTGTCTTCTGTCCCGTTTCTTTAGCTATCTCAATATATCTTGCTTCTTTCCATCTTCAAGATATATTGCTTCTAGAATCTTCAATGTCAGCACCGACAGCTAAATAAACTCTCATCCCGTCAGACTTTATCAAACTCTGACTGGCTTTTAGTAAACTCTGATGAGTACCTGTTGCTTAAACACTGATAAACAATCATCAACAATTATATCTAACAAAAAAAAATTAAAATTTGAAAAAGAATAGGATTTAAAATTAAATTAGACTAATGGGCCTAAAATATAGATCAGATTTAAGTTCGGATAACTAGTTGGTTTGAACTTAGGGTTTCGTAACGCTATATAAACATCTTATTCTATTTTCTTCATCTTTTTAGTCAAAATTCGTAGGTCTTTGTCTCTCAAAAATCAGCAGTCTTGTAAAATTCGTAGTTAATTCATCGTAAGTCGGAATTCGTTGATTCTGGACTTTTAGGAAATCTCTTTCAATTTCCTACAATTTATATTTAACAGTGGTTTTAGAGATTATGCTCTGAACTGTTCTTAAAATCACAAAACACAATCAGATCTTGTTTTTCAGTTTCTGTTCAAATTCAGCGGACGTTTTATTCAATTCCCTATTCGTTATTAGTCCGATTTTGATGATTCATATCCTTTCAGAAAGGTATTTTTGTTATCTACAACTTTTGTTCTTTGAGTTGTTCAAGCAAACGTCGTTTAGAGGGTCAAAATGAGTAAATACAGTTCTGGTCAGAATTGGATATATAATCTAGGATGCGTTGAGGTAAGTTTCCGATTGTTCTTTCTAGTGTTTTTCAAAACTATGTGTTGTGTGTGTTTTGATTATATAAACTTGGGCTTAGTGATGATATATTTTGAAGTGATATGTATTATTTGATATGTGTTATGTGTAAGCAATAGTCTTGGGATTCTGATTTGTGCCATGGTTTGTGAAAATATCGAATAAGAATAAGGACCGAGTCACAGGGTTATAGTGACAGTTTTCTGAAAATTTAGGACCTTTATCACCGAGTTGTAGTGGTCGTGGCATGAATTTTGGATTTCGAGTTATTGTTGTTATGTGGTGTCGTATCGTATCTATCGAATAAGAATAAGAATATGTATATTGAAATTTATTTGTTTCGTATATTCTATCGTATCGAATATTGTATTATCTTATGTGTATACATGTTACTTGGCCCTGCTAGTTGGATCGATTGGTTTCTTGCTGGGCTGTATGGCTCATTCCTTACAATTTTCAGGTTCGGTGTAACTTAAGTGGGATAGTTTTGGATTTTGAGGATTATCGTTAGCTACGCTTTTGTAATAGTTATCTTTGTATAGAACTTTTGTCACGCTTCTGTCTGTAATTGTCATTGTATAGTACTTTATTTAAGTTTTGTATTTAGATTTAATAGTCCGAAAAGTCGGGCTGTTACAGTTGGTATCAAGAGCAGGCTGTCCTTCAGAGTGTGTTAGGTATGGGACTAATACATTCTCTAGGGTGCAATCTTGTGGACGATAGTTTAAGTTTGACTTGTAGGAAATTAGTGGGTAGACGTGTCATATGAGAGGATTGTTGTGAATTTGGGGACCAAATTCTTTTTATGGAGGGTAGTTTGAATTTTTTTTTTAAGGAGGGTAGTTTGTAATATCCCGTAATTTTTAGATTAATAATAATAAAAGAATATAATAAAAAAAAAATTAAAATTTGAAAAAGAATAGGATTTAAAATTAAATTAGACTAATGGGCCTAAAATATAGATCAGATTTAAGTCCGGATAACTAGTAGGTTTGAACTTAGGGTTTCGTAACGCTATATAAACATCTTATTTTCTTTTCTTCATCTTTTTAGTCAAAATTCGTAGGTCTTTGTCTCTCAAAAATCAGCAATCTTGTAAAATTCGTAGTTAATTCATCGTAAGTCGGAATTCGTTGATTCTGGACTTTTCGGAAAGCTCTTTCAAGTTCCTACAATTTATATTTCACAGTGGTTTTAGAGATTATGCTCTGAACTGTTCTTAAAATCACAAAACACAATCAGATCTTGTTTTTCAGTTTCTGTTCAAATTCAGCGGACGTTTTATTCAATTCCCTATTCGTTATTAGTCCGATTTTGATGATTCATATCCTTTCAGAAAGGTATTTTTGTTATCTACAACTTTTGTTCTTTGAGTTGTTCAAGCAAACGTCGTTTAGAGGGTCAAAATAAGTAAATACAGTTCTGGTCAGAATTGGATATATAATCTAGGATGCGTTGAGGTAAGTTTCCGATTGTTCTTTCTAGTGTTTTTCAAAACTATGTGTTGTGTGTGTTTTGATTATATAAACTTGGGCTTATTGATGATATATTTTGAAGTGATATGTATTATTTGATATGTGTTATGTGTAAGCAATTGTCTTGGGATTCTGATTTGTGCCATGGTTTGTGAAAATATCGAATAAGAATAAGGACCGAGTCACCGGGTTATAGTGACAGTTTTCTAAAAATTTAGGACCGTTATCACCGGGTTGTAGTGGCCGTGGCATGAATTTTGGATTTCGAGTTATTGTTGTTATGTGGTGTCGTATCGTATCTATCGAATAAGAATAAGAATATGTGTATTGAAAGTTATTTGTTTCGTATATTCTATCGTATCGAATATTGTATTATCTTATGTGTATACATGTTACTTGGCCCTGCTAGTTGGATCGATTGATTTCTTGCTGGGCTGTATGGCTCATTCCTTACAATTTTCAGGTTCGGTGTAACTCAAGTGGGATAGCTTTGGATTTTGAGGATTATCGTTAGCTACACTTTTGTAATAGTTATCTTTGTATAGAACTTTTGTCACGCTTCCGTCTGTAATTGTCATTGTATAGTACTTTATTTAAGTTTTGTATTTGGATTTAATAGTCCGAAAAGTCGGGCTGTTACATTAACTCCGTTATTAATTTAGGGAATAAAATGCACTTTTTGTACTCTCACTTTACTCTAAAGTGCACTTTGTGTACTCACACTTTACTCTAAATTTTGAACTAAAGTATTGCAAGTGATGTATTGAGCAAAGTGCGGGTACACAAAATGCACTTTAGAGTAAAGTGCGAGTACACAAAGTGCACTTTGCTCCCTAAATTAATAACAGAGTTAACCATGCAACAAAGTGCATTGAAATACAAAAATTGATATTGCAACTGCTCGATTTTGAACTATATTATTGCAAGTGGTGTCTTGACTAAAGTGCGAGTACACAAAATGCACTTTACTATATATATATATATATATATATATATATATATATATATATATATATATATATATATATATATATATATATATATAATTATTACTATCTTAATATATTTTGCTTCATTTCAAATTAATATATATAATAATTATTATTTAAAATCAAATAAAATCATTATTAAAAACAGAAAACCCTCGTATTGTATAGATATATACCGAGAGATACATATAATTATTAACTTAATTAACTTAATATAGTTCTTTTAACTTCAAATTAATATAATTATTATTTAAATTCGAGTATGTTAATATTAAGAACTGATGATATATTAATAATTTGAATTTATTCATCAATATTAATTTTTATATACAAATATATCTTCTAATATATTAATCTAAATCCATAATACAATTAATGTATATCTAAAATTATCTCTAAGAACTCTATATTTATAACAATTATCTCTTATACTATATAAGTTATCTAAAAACCTTATATTAATATAATTACCATCTTCATTCCAAGCAAACACTTTGTTTATTTACACAGTGGCCATACTACCACGTGTACAATACTACCACTAGATACTCCATACATAACCTTCAGTATTATTCCTTTTACATACTAGTGACCGTGACCAATGCTGGGGCTGGGAACTGATTGATCACGTCTCCGACTAAGCTTTTCTACTTGAGAAGCAATGAGCTTCTCATCAATAATGGTGACATGCACTAGAGTTGCAACAGCAGCCTCCTTTAGAAGGGTTTGTACATAAACGTTTTCGTTCGTGTTTTGCCCATGCAGGCTGGAAATCTTCCTGCAATGTGAGGAGGAAGAAAAAGAGGCTAAGGTGAGAAGAAATACAAAGAAAACAACCCTTGAACTGGCCATAACTGCAATATATTGTAGACTTGGCCAATACTGATAAGAGCCATTTATAGCAAGAAATAGATGAAACTCTGATCTCATAGCTCGATCAAAATAAAAAATAAATTACATTATTGTGTAAATACCAACACTCAGAGTACCAAATGATAAAGGTTGTTTTGAAAAGCTGTGTTTACAAACTGCTTACATTGTCATTGTCAGCATACTAAATTTGTGTTGGGCCAGCTGGAGGAGGTAGATTATATGTGAGGTTTAGGAGGCTCTCAGAACTAGCTTAGATGGACTTTATCTGGAAGGACTTATTGATGAAAAGCTAATACAGTTCATCCACGTAGTTGTTAGGCGTAAAAATACTTGAATATAGTTTAGACTTTATCCGGGTCCTGTCATTGATGAAATATAATTCATATCGTAGGTGTAAAAATACTTTAATATAGTCTAGTCAGGTTTAACTGTACCTATCCATCACACAGTTTATTTTATGATTAAAACTAACTGTACCTATCCATAGCACAGTTTATTTTATGATTAAAACTAACTCTACCTATCCATTTATTTTATGATTAAAACCGTATGAATGACATAAATTGAACGGTCGTCAAGTTAGTCTATCATTAGTAAAAATACTTGAATATAGTCATCCATATAAATTTTAGGAGTAGAAATACTTGAATATAGTATAGTTCATCCACTTAGAAATACTTAGAAATACTTGAATATATTTCATCTATGTTTAACTATACATGTCCATCACACAATTTATTTTATGATTAAAATATGAACAATTAATTTATTATATTTGTAGTTTCTTAAAATAATATAAAGCCCTAATTTATTTATATTTACAGAATATCTATACTCTTTATTAAAAGTATAAATCCTGTATGATATGCCATGTATATCGCGGTATACATATAATTATTAATATCTTAATATATTTAACTTAATTTCAAATTAATATATATAATAATTATTTAAAATCAAATTAAATCTTTATTAAAAGCAGAAAACCCTCTTAATGGTATCGATATATATATATATACAGCGAGATACATATAATTATTAAGTGGGGGAGTTTGTAACTGTTAAACTAAAACCAATATAATGTCTGAAACAAACGGACTTGCTTTTATTAATTCCTGAATGGTTTACAAACTGAGAGAGATAATATAAAATGCTAACACAAACTGAATACTTAAACAAATTCTGCACTACGTTAGTAGCTAAAAACCAGGAATGTGCATCTGGTTTTTCTCCACTCTTTATTCATCAGACTCCAACTAAACTCCAACGCTGTGGACCTATTCTTATTCCTACATTTTCTCCACAGTAAAGACTAGAAAACAAATAAAACAAATAAAACAAATAAGCCCATTTAGATTAAGCCCAACATACTCCCCCTTAATCTAAATTAGTGAAGCTCTTTTACCCCCAGCAAACTCCTCATTTTCTCAAACTTCACAGCTGACAAAGCCTTGGTCAGAATATCCGCACGCTGTTCATTTATGCTCACATGTTTAATAATAATCAAACCTTGCTCCACGCACTCACGAATAAAATGATAACGGACGTCTATATGTTTGCTTCTACCATGGAAGACAGGATTCTTTGCAAGATCCACAGCTGATGTATTATCTATGTACAAAGTTACTGGTCCTGCCTTGACATCCGAAATCTGACTAAGAACACGCTGAAGCCAAATGCCTTGACATGCAGCAGCCGTAGCTGCCATGAATTCAGCTTCGCAAGAAGATAAGGCGACACATATTTGTTTCTGAGAAATCCAAGTAATGAGACTATCATTTAAGTAGAACGCCATTCCTCCAGTACTCTTGCGATCATCCAAACTCCCAGCTAAATCACTATCTGAATATCCGGCTAACAAATAATTTCCTTTGCCAGCCTTGTACACCAGACCAAAATTCAGAGTTCCTTTGACGTAGCGTAGTATGCGTTTAGCTGCTGAAAGATGCAACAATGTTGGTCGTTCCATATATCTGCTAACTACTCCGACTGCGTAAGCTATATCTGGCCTGGTGTGCACCAAGTATCGTAAGCTTCCCACAATAGACTTGAATTCTGTTGGGTTCACTGGTTCACCTCGTTCATCTTTATCTAACTGTAACTTATGCTCCATTGGAAATTTAACAGGATTGCAGTCGATCAACCCGGCTTTTTCCAGCATCTTCTTCGCGTATGCAGCCTGCTTTAGTTCGATGTATCCGTTCCCCTGTTCAACTTCTAGTCCGAGATAGTAAGTGAGTTTACCTAAGTCAGACATGTCAAATTCCCGGGCCATTTGCTCCTTGAAGGCGACTATATGCGGCACACTAGTTCCTGTGATTAGCAAATCGTCTACGTAAACACCAATCACCAATGACTAATCTCCATCCCTTCTAGTATACACGGCATGCTCGAATGGACACTTGGTGAAACCCAATCTGTGGAGACATTTATTCAGCCGCGTATACCAGGCCCTGGGTGCCTTACGCAAGCCATAGAGAGCTTTCAAAAGTTTATACACCTTCGATTCTTGGCCACGCTTTACATACCCTTTTGGCTGGGACACATACACAATTTCCTGCAATTCACCATTAAGAAAAGCAGATTTTACATCAAGATGGTGTACCTCCCAAGAATTCTTAGCAGCCAAGGCCAGGAGCAAACGGACAGTTTCCAGCCTCGTCACTGGTGCAAACACTTCTTCATAATCGATTCCCTGCTTTTGAACGTACCCCTTCGCAACTAATCGGGCTTTGTGCTTAACAATCTCGCCATTGCTGTCTATCTTAATTTTGAAAACCCATTTGAGATCGATCGGCTTATGTCCCTTTGGCAAGTCCGTTAAAACCCAGGTGTTATTCTTCTCTATTGCGTCGAGCTCGGTTTGCATAGCTTCTTTCCACACCTTACTTTTGACGGCCTGCTCATAGACCACAGGTTCATTGATATCCAGCAGTAACAGCTCCTCTGCCAGTTCTATACGTTCTGTCTCATCATACACATCATCAAGATCTCTCAGTCTTCGCGGACCACTACTGTCACTGCTACCTGACTGAGATGAGCCGTTGCCTGTACTCGTATCTGTCCCAGTTGCTGAACTCGCAGTGATGCGAGCACTTGAGTGCTGTGTTGCAGCTGAATGTTGCCTGCTTGACTATGGTGTAGTGAGTTCACTATCCTCATTAGAATCTCCTGTCTGCTCAGACTCCACCTGTTCGGACTCTTCTTCTTCGTGTTCGTCGTGTGCAAGTCCCACGACGCTGAAGCTTCTGGACCCAATGCTGTGTGTTTCTGTATTATTAATCCAAGGCCAGCTTTTGCCTTCTTCGAAGCACACGTCACGACTAATATGTATGCTGCCCGTGAGTGGATCATAAAGCCTGAAAGCTTTAGTACCTGGTTCTCGTCCGAAATGCACTACTTTCTTACTCCTGTCGTCTAGTTTCTTGGTATGAACATAAGGGATTTTCATATATGCAACACACCCAAATACACGTAAATAATCAACATAAGGTTTCTTACCGAACCATGCTTCGTACGGTGTGATGTCAGAAAGCTTTCTTGTAGGTAATCTGTTCAATATATAGACTGCATGCCTGATAGCTTCACCCCACAGTTCATTTTGCAACAACCGTCCTATTCCGGCGTTCGACCACCCCATTTTGCTGTGGCGAATAAGGTGCGGTGAAGTGCCTTAATATGCCGTTATCCTCACAGAATTTGTTGAATTCATTTGAACAGAATTCACCGCCTCGGTCGGTGCGAAACACACGTATTCCAGTAGGTGCTCCATTCTCGACTAACTTTTTAAACCGGATAAAACTTGACAGTGCTTCAGCTTTGCTTGCGAGCATATACACCCACATCATCCTTGTATAATCATCAACCAACAACATAAAGAATTTGTTCCCAACAGGTGTTGAAGGTGATATAGGTCCACAAAGATCACCATGTATTAATTCTAGAGCAGCTTTAGCAGTAAAATTAGAACAAGAAGGGAAAGGCTTACGGGGTTGTTTAGACATGATGCACCCGCTGCATAATTCCTTTGGCTGCACCAGGTTTGGCAGGCCATGAGCCATCTGCTTCTTCGACATCATCTGCATTGCTGGGAAATTAACGTGGCCAAATCTAATGTGCCAAAGCCGAGTGTCTTCCTCTGTCTTCGTTAACAGACAAGCGCCTGGAGCTCTCTTTATGCACAGCTTATACAGTCTGTTTGACCCCCTCTGTACTTTTATCAACAGTTTTCCGTTAGCTGCATACACCCAAAGCATGTCTTTGTCGAGTATGACTTTATTTCCCTCCTCCGACAGCTGTCCCAAACTGATTATATTACTCCGGAGTGTGGGAATGTAATACACTTCCTTTAATTCACGTGCTTCACCATTTTTACAAATCATATTTATAGAGCCCTTTCCGTGGATATGCACGAGAGACCCATCCCCAAACTTGACTTGACCTGTGATACTCTCATCTAAATGCTTGAATTTCTCACGACGCCCAGTCATGTGATTACTGGCGCCGTTGTCCAAATACCACGTGTCGTCTTTGTCTGCGTCGGTGTTGTTCTCTATTTCTGCAACCAATAAAGCAGGTTCTTCATCATTAATCACGGCTAAGTTCGCCTCAGCCCTGTGTTCCCTGTCTTTCTTCGGTTTTCGGCATTCTGCTGCGAAGTGTCCAAGGTTGTGACAATTAAAACATTTTACTCTACTCCTGTCGCGAACCATACGCCCATCCCTGACGCGATAATCTTCGTTGCCACCTTTCTGTGTTCGCTTTAACCATTCTTCCCTTGTGAGTAGTAACTTAACCTCGTTACCCTCACGCTTCGTCCACTCTTCTTCAGTCAGCAAGAGCTGTTCATTCTTAGCTTCCAACTGTCCACGTGTCCTCTCCTCATGTGCCTTGAGGGATCCCACAATCTCTTCTAATGACATTGTCTCCAAATCTCCGAATTGCTCAATAGCTGATGCGATTTGGAGAAATCTTGTGGGTACGACTCACAAGAGTTTCTTGACGACATACGTCTCCTCTACTTTCTCTCCTCAAGCTCGGATATTAGTGACCAAGCTATTCATCTTCATACAGAAATCATCTAGCTGCTCCGTTTCTTTCATGGTGAGAGTTTCAAGTTCGGTCTTTAGTGTCTGTGCTTTCGCCTTCCTTACCTTATCAGCCCCTAAGTGCATCGTTTTTATTGCCTCCCATGCGCCCTTCGACGTTGTTTTCTCAGCAATGGACAACATCAATTCCTCACCTATTCCCTGATATATGATGGCCAAAGCGCGCTTATCGATCTTGTCTTCCACCGCGACCTTAGGATCCTTTTGCTCGACAGCTTCCCAAACACCGTGAGCTTGCATAAAGACACGCATTTTCATAGCCCATGCTGTATAGTTGACCTTCGTTAGCATTGGATAGCTTAGGCCGAAAGAGCTTTCCTTCCCCTTGCTGGCTTCCATGGCTGGTTAGTAAGGTAACAGTGTAGCAGGTGTGTGAACAAGCTCTGATACCAGATGTTAAACTAAAACCAATATAATGTCTGAAACAAACGGACTTGCTTTTATTAATTCCTGAATGGTTTACAAACTGAGAGAGATAATATAAAATGCTAACACAAACTGAATACTTAAACAAATTCTGCACTACGTTAGTAGCTAAAAACCAGGAATGTGCATCTGGTTTTTCTCCACTCTTTATTCACCAGACTCCAACTAAACTCCAACGCTGTGGACCTATTCTTATTCCTACATTTTCTCCACAGTAAAGACTAGAAAACAAATAAAACAAATAAAACAAATAAGCCCATTTAGATTAAGCCCAACAGTAACAATATAAAGATTTGATAGGAGAGGATATCAAAGTTGCAAAAAGTTGAAATTTTTGAAAATCACGAGAAATAATCACAAACTTGCATGTCCATCAGTTTTTTCATCAATTATTGTTATCTTGCCCATACAGCTAGCAGTAGCACCCTTGTTTTTTTTCACTTCTTGCAGGTACCAAGTGATAGCAAGCTAAACCCGTGATTTCACATTTTACCTACTCTGCGACAATTATCTCGGCCGTTTGTTCCGTCCATGTACGTGACTATCTCAGCGAATAATTTTTCTTTATATTCACCACCTCATTCCTTCTTTTTTTCTCTGCCCTAAACCCGCATGCAGCATTTCTGGTGAGTATATCTCCGTTGTGCTGCATTACTCAGACCTGCTTTCTTTCGTACTCATAACACACTTGCCCAGAGAGGACATAATAAGTTACTAAGCATGCAATTTTCTCAGGGGACTCCAGATGTTAGTTTACAAAATGCCAGATAAATAGGTAAGTTTACTCAGTTTCTGAGTAGTACACTTGGCTTTAACGTGGCGTTTATTAAGCGTGTAATAACTATTCGGTAATTGGGTGAAATTAATCTAAGATATATAGATCTTTATTTATTTATCACATTTCTAAATTGTTATCAATTGAAAGGAATTCATAGAAGTCTTCCTTCTCCGAGAGATTCTTGACACAAAAATGCTGTTAAAAAGGCATCTTTCCTGTTGCTTATTGTTGTTAATTTTTCTGTTATTCTGTTGTAATAAATCAGAGAATAGTCGTCCTTGAACTTGCCTAGTAGATGACCTAAGTCATAACCCGGTAGCTGACAGTAATTAGTGGGATTGAGGTAAAAAATGTTTTACTTGCGCGAAACCTTAGACTCTGTAAATTGGTCATGATCTGCCCTCACTTTTGTATCTGATATTTTACTTCCTAAATCACAAACTAAAATTTTATTTTGGGCGGGAAGTCTCTCCATTGGCTTCGATTCCCATCTAAATCTTCAGGTATTTCCATCGTGGTTTCTACTGGCTCCACCATCTACATTGCCTTCTGGTCTCTGCTCTAACTTAATAATCAACTAATTCCAACAATTCTGTATATAGATTATATATTTTAAAATTCGACATTGTTAATTAATGACCAAGTATGTATAGTATCGGGTAATATAGTTTCCGATTTGCAAAGCAAACTATTGTTTTTTCATTATTGAGGTAGGAGTTTGATCTGATGGGCCAATGGTGTTATCACCTTGGAGATGGAAATGATTGAACTGAATGTTTTCAGATGCTTCTAATAAAGTGCTGCTCTGTATTTTAAGTTTGTCATTCCTGATGCTAAGATCTTTCATTCTTTCTGTTGTCTATACTACTTACCTGCAAAGAGAACAAATTATGTGAATAACAGTTAGCTACTCACGTAAATGCACTTGGAGTGTCGCTGTTGGAGCTTCTCTGGGGCACACCGTTTGTACATCAGTGGCCGTGGTTGGAGGAAGTATGCTTGCGTCCAAGATTTCTCAGCGCACAGCTGCAAATGTAGGGGGACTCCTATTTCTCGGGATTTCCGACGACGCATTAGCTAGTGAAGTCTTTCAGCTACATTATTTTTTGAAATAATTAGTTTTTATCTAGTTTCGTTTGTGCTTGATGCCATTTCATTCAGTACTGTTACGGAGTTGTTTAAGAAGGCAATGTACTTTTAAAGTAACTGCGAGTCTGCGAACTTACATCCGTCGATCCCTCAAACTTAAACCTTCAAAATTTTATTTATTACAATTATATAATATTTTTAACATATTTACATAAATATATGATAATAACATATGTTTAGTTGAAATAACGAAACAATTATATATATGAATATAATTGTATATAAAAAATAATCATTAAATTTATTTCGATTAATGATCTGATTAATCATTCCGATTAATCCCCGATTACCCGATTAATCCATGGACGGTGCATTCACCGATTAACTCCGATTCCTGCTTTTTACAACACTGAAAGTAGTACACCGTGATCAAAATTCTGTATAAAATTCATTTTTTATAGTATATCCTATAAATATTTATGTTATTGTATTAAAGACTAAATAATGAAAGCTTCCTTATAAGTTTGGTCGCTTTGTTTGATCACTCAATCCATAATCGTTGGATCTTTCAAATTAAATTATTGAAAAACGTTAGATAGAACAGTAAAATTATCATTAAGAATTATCTAAGGTTTGAATCTACCAACAACATATTAAAATTTATAGGTTTTTTTTTTAAAATAAAGAATTTTTTCATTTTTTTCTTGCAGACATAGGTTATTTGATAATATTTGTTGTAAAGTACAATTTTTCAGAAAAGTACTATACTAATTGATTAAGAAACTTTTAAAGTTTCAAATTTAATAATTTAAAATGTATATATGTTAAAAATATTTGGCCCTTGTAGCTGAGTCTAAAATTTCAAAATACGGTTTTTTTTTAATATGAATATAGTCCTGCTAACAAAGAAATTAGGTATCCATGAGTTCTTATAAAACAAAATCACCATTTACGTATAATTTATTATTTAATAATAAATAATATTTGATTAGTTATGATCTAAAACTTAATAAAATAGGATTAAAAATATGCACAATTTTATAAAATTTTATCCTCGTATTATTATATTCTTTGTTAATTTGAATTTTTTTTAGATTGATTTTAATTTTTGAACATAGATTTCTAAATTTAAAATAGTTAGAAAAAAGTAATTAAATTGGTGTTAAAATAATGATTACATAATAATTATTATTAGAATTTAAATATTCACTTTACTAATTTGGGTTTTATCTTGTGTTTTAAAAATCAGATTTTGACGATTTTATACCACACATGAAGATAACTAAATTATATTTAATTAAATGATGGTTTAACAATTTTTATCTAACCGGAATTGTCCATGGAAGAGAAAAGAAAGTCACGAATTTTTTACATGGAGAATTCTATTCAATATAGAAAACTTATTTATATTTGGTTTAAATTATCAAAATACACCTTTTAGAATTTAAATATAATCCTATTATTAATAAAATACACTTTTTAAATATTTGATCTAACGATTTTCATTTATCTAGTTAAGATCTAATGGTCCTTATTAATTTGGTTGTTTAGGACCAAAATTTTGGATAAAATCCCCATTATGATTATTATATATATTGATTTAATATAATAAGGATATCAAGTATATACTGATATAAGTATCTTGCTAACTGTTTTTACTTTTAATGTTTCGGTTTTATTTACAGTGTATATAAAATTTTAAAATACATTATTACTTAAAAATTATTAAACAGAATAAAAATTATGTTATGATTATATAAAATTTTATTCTCATATTATTATATTCTTTATCGATTTGAATTTGTTCTTAATTAATTTTGATACCTTTTTGAAAGAAACATAAAATTTCTCTATATTTAAAAGAATTAGTGGAAAAATAAATAAATTGGTGCTACAATAAAAAAAATATTTATTAAAATTTAGATACGCACTTTACTATTTGGGTTCTATCCTGAGTTTTAGAAATTGAATTTTGACGAATTTACAACTCATGCGAAACTAACGAAATTATCTTTAATTTAATGATGATTTAATAATTATTATCTAACTTGACGAGTTGACCTATTCATAAAATTAACTGAAAAGAAAAGATGGTTAAGAAGTTTTACATAAAGAATTCAATTCAATATAGAAAATCAATTCATAATTGGTTTAAATTATCAAAACACACTTCTTAGTATTTAAATATAATCATACCTTTAATCAAATACACATTTTTAATAGAAGTATTATATTCAAAATTATCGTTTATGAATATGAAACCCTCAATATTTTAATAAAATTTTGATACTATCCTTTTATGTTTGTTATATGTAAAATAATATAATTATAATTTGGATTAATCAAATTGTTATCTTCCTTCAGAAAAAAAAGTGTTTAAATTTATTCATGTATGACTTCTTCTTATAACGTAGGGTCCACGTGTATCATTATTGTAATCGATATGAATTGTTATCTTGATATTTGGTTTAACAATTATTATCTAACTGGAACTATACATAAATTCAAGAGAAAAGATATTTAAGAATTTTTACATAGAAAATTTTTAAATTATCAAAATACACTTTTTAGTATTTAAATATAATTATATTATTAATCAGATACACTTTTTAATATTAGATCTAACAATTCTCATCGATCTGTTGAAGATCTAACTATAATTATTAATTTGGTCGTAATCGTACACGAACGATCGATTTTAATTTTTTCTTAAATTGGTTTTAATGTTTTATTGAAATAAACATAGAATTTAAAATTTTAAAAAAATTAGGAAAAAAAATTAAATTGGTGCTACAATAATAAAAATATATTTATTAAAATTTAGATAATAACTTTTTTGTTTGGGCTATATCTTGAATTTTAGACAACATATTTTAACGATTTTACAGCCCACGCGAAGCTTACAAAATTATCTTTAATTTAATGATGGTTTAATAATTATTATCTAACTTGAACTATCCATAAACTAAAGAGAAAAGATAATTACGAATTTTTACATAAAGATTTCTATTCAATATAGAAAACCTATTTATAATTGGTTTAAATTATCAAAATACATCTTTTAGTATTTAAATACTATCCTATTAATAATCAAATACAATTTTTAATATTATATCTGACGGTTCTCATCGATTTGAAGATTTATAATCCAACGGATTGTATACTTTTGGTAGTACAGTGACCAACCAAAATTTTGGATAAGATCTCCTTACGCTTATTATAGAGCTTATTATAGAGGAGTTAATTTTTCGCATCTTCTTAAAACGAATAAGGCAAGGTATTATATTGTATGACTTTTTCAAAATATTTTAATATAGATAACAAAAATTGTTCAAAAATTTTAAATTAGAAGAATTTGTTATATGAACAACATAGAATTTGGATTTCCAGAAAAACATAATAAAATTGTAAACTTACTTTCAAGTTTCAACTATAGTTTTTGTAATTCAAAAGGTTATGGAGGAACAGGACATGCTCTCAAATTTGAAGTACTCGATCCCGAGCAAGTCAGGGTGATTGATTTGGAAATATGATGGAACGGCCTGGCCTTTTTATAGAACTGATTACATGGATTTATGAACATGGATTATGAATACGAAGAAGATGGACTGTTTTTGTATTTACGGGAAGGAGGGGCACAAATATGCAACTAGCAGCTAATCCCTGTTTTTTTTTTTGGATGTAGGAGGTGGACGTCGTACACATAGTTTTGTATTTTAGAGACAAGGAATTCATATTCATATACATATTCCATTTCAAGACTAAATAGTTGAAGACAACGGTGTCCAAACTGATAATCATCTATTGTAGTCCGCAGGTAATTCAATTAATCACCACAGCTACTAATCTCAGGGATAAACTATCAGATTCTAGTTCAATCCTGACATAAAATATGTTGCAATTCTAGAATTAGTGTAAGTTAATATTGCACATGTAAGTATATAGATATAACTGTTTAATGTTAAACTGAGAAAAGCAAGTTACGTGGAAGCTGTTATCTTATTACTCAAACATGCAGTACAATATAAAGAAAAGGAAACAAGAAAGTGGCTACAAATAAGGAACCACGAACAACAAACTCTCCTAATGCAACTCTACTACTAGGTGCAGCTCCTGGAAAACCTCCACGACTCCAATGACCAAATCAAACCTACAAACATGCATACTAGCTGATAAACGAAATAAACAAATATTACAAGTTTCAAATTAAATAAATCCAACATTCACCCCCTTAATTTGGAACTTGCTTCTCCAGACGTATAACTCCCAATAGTTGCCTCATTCGCTCAAACTTGACAGTGGACAACGCCTTTGTTAGTGAATCTGCACGCTGCAAATCTGACCTGACATGCTTGACAATGATTTCCTTTCGCTCGACACACTCACGGATAAAGTGATATCTAATATCTATATGTTTGCTTCTACCATGAAACACTGGATTCTTCGTTAGATCGATAGCTGACTTGTTGTCGATGTGTATCACTACAGGACCAATGCTTTTCCCGGTTAATTTGCTCAGTAAGTTCCTCAACCATATCGCCTGACAAGCAGCCGCAGTAGCAGCCATAAATTCTGCCTCACAAGAAGATAAAGCAACACACCTTTGCTTTTGAGAGACCCATGTAATCAGACTATCATTCAAATAAAATACCATCCCTCCAGTGCTCCTCCTGTCATCAGATAGTCCACCAAGGTCACTGTCCGAATAGCCCATGAGCATGTTGTTTTCGCTGTTCTTTGTGTAAACCAGACCATAATTCAAAGTTCCTCTCACGTATCTCAGAATGCGTTTCACAGCATTCTTATGAACTACTGTAGGGTTCTCCATGAAGCGACTGACTATGCCCACAGCATAGGCAATGTCCGGGCGAGTATGAACCAGATAACGTAGTCCGCCAACCATGCTCTTGTACTCAGTTGAATCCACCCTTTTCCCGCCTTCGTCCTTTGTAAGTAGTTCCTTTGGATCCATTGGGTATTTGCAGGGATTGCATTCACCCATACCTGCCTTGCTTAGTACTTTCTTTGCATAACCCGTCTGTTTCAACTCGATGCTATCCTCCCCTTGCTTTACTTCTATGCCCAGGTAGTACGACAATTTTCCCAGATTATTCATTTCAAACTGATCGTTCATCTGTTGCTTGAATTGTTCTATTGCAGCTCTGCTAGTGCCAGTAACCAACAGGTCGTCAACATACACACCCACGATGACAGTTTCCTCACCACTTCGTTTTGTGTATACGGCGTGTTCATGTGGGCATCTGGTGAAACCAATGTCCTCGAGATATTTATTCAGCTTAGCATACCAAGCTCGTGGAGCCTGACGCAATCCATAGAGTGCCTTTAATAACTTATAGACCTTTTGTTCTTGTCCTTGTTCGACAAAGCCTTCGGGCTGAGAAACATAGACCTCCTCCTGAATATCACCATTTAAAAATGCCGTTTTTACATCCAAGTGGTGTACCTCCCAACCACACTTTGCAGCTAAAGCGAGCAACAAACGAACGGTTTCCAACCTGGTAACTGGGGCAAAAATTTCGTCAAAATCCACTCCTTGTTCTTGGACGTAGCCTTTGGCCACAAGCCTGGCCTTGTATTTAACTATCTCCCCATTCGCATCACGCTTTATTTTGTATATCCACTTTAGACCTATTACCTTGTGACCAGCTGGCAAGTCTGTCAATCTCCATGTGTCATTCTGTTCTATAGATTTCATCTCGCTTTGCATCGCCATCCTCCAATTACGATCCTTAGATGCCTGACTGTAATTCCTTGGCTCATCGACTCCCATGAGAAGAAGTTCATCATCCAACTCGATCTCCTCAGTATCATTGTATATATCTGTAATCGATCTCATATGCACTGGTTCACTGCTTCCAGCTGTGCTTTCAGAGTCGATACTTTGGTCAGACATTTGTGACTGAGGTGTAGCCACATCTCCATTAGTATTTGAATCAGCATTTGAGTCCTGCTCACGTTCTCTGTCTGTGTCGCCTTCATCTTGCACACTGCCATCAACAGTGATCGTAAACGTGGTTTGTCTACTAGACACAGACACAACCTCCCCATGGTTATCCTGTTTCCATGACCATGTTTTCCCTTCTTCAAATATAACGTCTCGACTAACCAAAATCTTGTTGTTTACAGGATCGAGTAAACGGTATGCTTTTGTACCAGGCTCACTCCCGAGGTGGACTACCATTTGATTCCTGTCGTCCAGTTTCTTTGTAAGAACCCCTGGTTGCTTCATGTGCGCCAAGCGGCCAAAAACCCTCACATGACCGATGTCTGGTTGTTTACCCTTCCATGCTTCAAACGGGGTTCTTTCATTCATCGAACGAGTAGGCAATCTATTCAGCAAATACACAGAATGCCTTATAGCTTCACCCCACAATGTCAATGGCAGACTCATTTGCTTAAGAAGACTTCTAGCCATGGCCACTACGGTGCGATTTCTTCTCTCTACCACCCCATTTTGCTGAGGGGTGTAGGGAGCCGTATAATGCCTGGTTATTCCATTATCTTCACAGAAAGATGTAAACTCTTTAGAACAGAACTCTCCTCCACGATCAGTCCTAAGAACCTTCACCTGCCTTTCGTTTTCTTTCTCGACTTGCGCTTTAAATTTTTTGAACATTGTGAAAGCTTCATCTTTGTTCTTAATCATGTACACCCACATCATACGACTGAAATCGTCCACAAGAAGTAAGAAATACTTATTACCTCCTGATGTGGCTGGGAATATAGGACCACAAAGATCTGCATGCACTAGCTCCAAACTTTGTTTCGCACGGTAGTTGGCTTTGGAAGGAAAAGACTTTCTTACTTGTTTTGACATAAGACAGTCTGAGCACACACTCTTGGGTTGTGAAAACTTTGGCAGGCCATACACCATTTGCGTGGTGTGCATCAAATGTAAGGCCTGAAAGTTTACATGTCCCAGCCTAGAGTGCCACAACCAACCCACTTCATCTGATTTAGCCATTAAACACGTCATCTTACTAGTCTCAAGGATAATTTTATACAACCTATTTGGTGATCTTTTGACCTTCATAAGCAACTTCCCATTTGTATCATACACCCACAGAAAAATACCATTCAAGACCACCTTGTTTCCTACCTCTGACAGTTGTCCTAGACTTACGATATTATTACATAACACAGGGATGTAGTATACCTCATGTAGCACGCGTTCTTCACCATTTTTGCAGATGAAACTTACGGATCCTTTGCCTTTAATTTCCACTGTTGATCCGTCACCAAATCTCACTTGCCCCGTCACCCTCTCATCCAATTCTCTGAATTTTGTACGTTGTCCGGTCATATGGTTGCTAGCACCGTTGTCCAAGTACCACAAATTCGACTCCACACATTTCTGTTTTTCTCCCAACTTTGGTATCACATTTTCTTCGTTGAGCAGCATCAAATTATTCCCTTTTCCTTCCTGTTCTGTCAACAACAAGGCCGGTTCGTCGTCTTCAACTTGGGCCATGTTGATTTCTTGCTTTTGATCCTTTTCTCTTCGAGTTTTTCGACACTCTACAGCGTAGTGGCCATAGTTGCCACAACCATAGCACTTCACTCTGCTCTTATCACGTCCCCTGTCTTTTCCACGATATCTTTGGTTAGAAGACCCTTCAGGACCACCTTTGTTATTCCTCTTGATCCACTCATCTCTAGTCAGTAGCAATTTCCCTTCGTTGTTCTCTCGTTTTGACCACTCCTCCTCTGTTAATAGTAGCTGTCCTCCACCACCATCTGTTTGTCCTCTCATTCGCTCCTCATGAGCCTTTAGCGAACCAATCGCTTCATCAACTGACATAGTTTCCACATTGCCAAATTGTTCAATAGTTGAAACAATTTGCAAAAACTTTTGTGGCATTGCACGAAGCAGTTTATGTACCACGTAACTTTCCTCAACGGTTTCTCCCAAAGCGCGTATGTTCGTCACCAGTCCGTTCAGTTTCAAACAAAAATCATCAAGCTGCTCCCCGTCCTTCATACAGAGAGATTCAAATTCACTCTTCAGAGTTTGAACTCTGGCCTTCTTCACACGCTCAGCACCTTGACACATAGTCTTAATGGCCTCCCATGCCTCTTTCGCCGTCCCCTTATCGGCCACAGACAACAGAATATCCTCAGGGATCCCCTGGTAGATTGTGGCCAGGGCGATTTGATCATGTCTGTCGTCAACCACAGCTCCCTTCTCCTTGGTCTCTACCGCATTCCACACACCCTGAGCCTTCATGAACACCTTCATTTTAAGTGCCCATGCCGTGTAGTTGCTTCGAGCTAGCATTGGATAATTCAAACCAATCGCACCTTCCTTAAGCTTACTTGTCTCCGTAGTCGTCATCTTTGGCATATACTTGGGCATGCAATAGTGGCTCTGATACCAATTCTAGAATTAGTGTAAGTTAATATTGCACATGTAAGTATATAGATATAACTGTTTAATGTTAAACTGAGAAAAGCAAGTTACGTGGAAGCTGTTATCTTATTACTCAAACATGCAGTACAATATAAAGAAAAGGAAACAAGAAAGTGGCTACAAATAAGGAACCACGAACAACAAACTCTCCTAATGCAACTCTACTACTAGGTGCAGCTCCTGGAAAACCTCCACGACTCCAATGACCAAATCAAACCTACAAACATGCATACTAGCTGATAAACGAAATAAACAAATATTACAAGTTTCAAATTAAATAAATCCAACAGCAATAATCAGGGATTAAGAAAATGGATCAAACCATATATTAAGATAAAATTTGCATTTCAAGCAAACAATTTGTTTATTTTCACAGTAGTTTGTACATGCCATACTACCACGTGTACAATACTAGATATTCCATACATAACCTTCAGGATTATTCCTTTTAACCTACATACTAGTGACCGTGACCAATGCTGGGGCTGGGAACTGATTGATCACGTCTGGTTGTTTTTACTTGATGAACAATGAGCTTCTTGTTGATGATAGGGGTATTAATTGAAGTTGCAGAAGCAGGCCCCTTTGGAAGGGCATGTACATTAACATTTTCCTTTGTGATAGTTATTTTCTCCATGCAGGCTTGATGCCTTCCTGCAATATGCTAAAGAAGAGAAAGAGCCTAAAGTGAGAAGAAATACAAAGAAAACAACACTTGAACTAGCCAGAACTGCAATATACTGTAGATGGAATTAATTATCTTTGATCTCGTAACTAAAAAAAAACACGTTGTATGATTACCAACAGAGAGAGTACCGAAGGATGGAATTAGTTTTGAAGAAATTGTCAGCATCTTAATACACGTTGTACTTTGTACGTTGTATGTTGCGCCACGAGGAGGAGAGCACCAAGCCGTGTAGAATATGTGTGAGGTTTAGGGGGCTTGGAGAGGTAGCCTTGGGTCGGCATTATCAAAACCCTTGCCGACGTTTAATACTCCAGCAGTACATGATATAAGCACTGCAAGAGGAGACAGGAGGAGTAAGCTGCAGTACCAAGCCGTGTACACTGTGTGTGAAGTTTAAGGGGTTTGGAGAGGTAGCCTTGGATGATGGGTCAACTTTATCCAAATGTTCCTTACCGAGGTTTAATATTTATGACATGATATCAGCAAAATAAACTTTTCTCAAAAATCAAACTATTAGATTTTAATGACCGCAGCTATTAATGACCACAGATACTATTCTTTTGGATAAACTATCAGATTTTAGTTCAGTCATGACATGAAATTTATTTCGGATAAACACCCAAATTTTACAAACACCCAAATTTTAAAACTTACACTATCAACATGTTATTTTGTGCCAGCCAGCACTGCAAGAGCAAAGCACCAAGCGGTGTACATTTAATATATGAAATAAGCAAAAGAGCCTTTTTCTAAAACTGAACCTAAACTGTTCACACTTCACATACATATTCATGGAAATGGATACCTTTGACAAGGAGCAAAATTAAGAGGCTAACCTAGGCTCAAACTCCTGCTAAAAAGATATTCCTCCGTTCCCCTTAAATTTTTTACAGTTTTTTTAACGACACCCATTTTAAGGCTCGTGTAAGTATATTTTTACAACTTCTTTTTAAATATTTTACCTAAAATATGCGTGTCAAACTTCCATCACCTGGGGAGACAAAGGAGTATAATTACGAGAAGGTATATGCAAATCTGGAATGAGTTGCAACAAAACTGGTGGGCGCTTGTTGCAGTCACCAGCAGTTTTTGTTGAATGATTACATAATGTAATTTACATGGCTGCCTAAGTTACATGGAGTTGCTCCAGTAGTAACCTTGCAAGTGGTACGGTATGCCCAAAGTATGGGGAGCAACTCGTTCACCCAAGTGTTCCTTGAGCGTTCAACTCTCTTCTTAAGTCCATCAATGATGATTCGATTGGCCACATCGACTTGTCCAATTGCTTGAGGATGAACAACAGAAGTAAAACGTAGCTCAATGTCATTCTCCTCAGAATAATTTCTGAAGTCTTCATTGTCAAACAGTTTTCCATTATCCGTAACAAGGATCCGTGGAATTTCATATATGCACATCACACTTTCCCATAGAAATTACATCACTTTCTTGGTGGTTATCTTGGCTAAAGGTTTAGCCTCAGTCCACTTGGTGAAGTAGTCAATTGCCACTATCAAGAACTTCGTTTGCGCACTTGCTACTGGAAACGGTCCAAGTATGTCCATTCCCCACATGGCAAATGAGATAGGTGAGTTAACAAATGTTAACATCTCAGGAGGTTGTCTCATAACAGGGGCATGTTTCTGGCATCGTTCACATTTTTTCACATATTCTTTCGCATCAACCTGCATGTTGGGCCATGTCCCCCAAGTGTTGCCCAAAAATCCCCTCATGAACTTCTTTCAGGGCCGACTCTGCTTCTTGAGGTCTCTAACATTTTAAGTAGGGGATGACAAAACACTTTTTGTATAAGATCCCTACAATCAAGGCATAACTCAATGCTCTTACCGTCAACTTTCGTGCCTCCAAGGCATTATTCGGTAAACAACCAGTCTCCAGATGAGCTTTAATGGGGTCTATCCAACAGCCACCAATGTCAATAGGTGCTATCAGTTTTCCATTGATGCTTCGGGTCTTCAAGACTTGGAAGTACACGCTTCCAACATAATTTTCTATTTCAGAAGAAGCAAACTTAGACAAGGTATTAGCCTTCATGTTTTCCTCCCTAGGAGCTCCACATAGCATTCATCAAACTGAGTCATGATGACTTTCACAATCTTTAAATACCTGGCCATGGTTTCGTCTTTGGCCTCGAATTCTCCATTCACTTAGGAGACTACCAACCTTGAATCCCCACATACTTTGATCAGAGTCTTGACTCTCAAGGCACCAGCCAGCCTAAGCCTAAGCCGGCTATCCGTCGGGACTTTGTAGCACCAAACCTGCTCCACTTGATTTTGTTTTTGATGCTCCATCAAAACAGAGCACCCAATACTCTTTGAATACCATCTCTTCATCTTGTTTCTTAGTCTCTTTGCCCTACAAGGGTACTATATCAAAATAGAACACCCAATACTCTTTGAATACCATCTCTTCATCTTGTTTCTCAGTCTCTTTGCCCTTCAAGGGTACTATCTCCTGCCCCTCGACTTCTTGGTTGTCGATGGTACATTCAACCATGAAGTCATCAAGTGCTTGTGCTTTAATGATCGTTTGAGGCTTGTACTTGATGTCAAATTCTCTCAACTCAATCGCCCACTTGATCAACCTTCCACTAACCTTTGGGCTGTGTAGAATATTTCTTAATGGTTGTTCAGTGAGGAGTTCAATCTTGTGCGTCTAGAAGTACGGCCGTAGCTTTATATATTTTATATACTTTGTTTTATGTAGGGGAGAAAATTCAGGATTAAAAGTATGTGGAATTTAGGGGGAGTTTTACATTATATATACTTTGTTTGGTTTGATAATGCTAAATGCTTATGTGAAGCCAAACCAAGATATTGTTTATCTCCTTATCTACATTGCTAAAAATTATGTAGGAGAAGTATAAATTTAAGGGGAGTTTTTAGCTCCTGAATATTGGTGTGTAATCATAAAAAACGGGAGATTGAAACCCTATTGGTTTTGGTGATGACACATAATTAACAGCAAGCTAATTGCTTGTCATTGAATATATTAGCTTGTTATTTTGTTAACTTGTTTTGCATGTTACTTTGATTGAGGAGGAGCTTTTAGCTCAATCTCATATAGATATGTTATCATCAAAAAGGGGGAGATTGAAACTCTATGAATTTTGATGATCACATAGTGGCAAAGATGTTTGTGTTTATATATATAAAGCAGCAAGCTATATGATATATCTTAACTTGTTGTTGCAGGGCAAGATGGCTTACTGATATGAAATATCAGTGCATATAAAATAACATGTCATTATCATATGTACTAACTTGGTTTTGCAGGGAAAAATAGCTTACTGATATGTATGTCAGTTTATACAAACAACAAGACATTAGTGTTGGACCGAGTCAGTTTGGGAAGCCAACTTCACATGTTCAATATACAAACAACAAGCCAAGTTGTTCTGCTCAGAATCTGTCAAGTTCATGAATCATGGATCTATTTCAGGAAACTTGATTAAATATATTGTGAGGGCTCTTTTAAGAGTTAATACGTACATAATATATTTAGAGCTCAAAATCTTTTATCAAATCCGTTTTTACATAATCTCTTTCCTAAATTATAGGAGTTTGCCATGTTTAAAAGATTTTCTCTTACAAAACCTCCTATACATGTTTTCTATACACACAAGCAGAAGGGTTTTGTTATTCATTGATCTACTTCTTCCCAACCCTCTGTCAAACGGTCACATAAATGTTACTAAAATCACTCCAACCAATTAAACGTTAGAATTGGATTCGAGACGTTAGTAAATTGATTGTTTGATTTTTGAACGTTATTTGTGAAACTATTTAAACCTGTTCTTGTGTCTTTTTCTATAATCCATCCAAGCACAACAAGAACACACACAACTCAGTTTTACTTTTCTATATTCAAACAAATTCTCTCGAGCTCTTCATATATCATATACGTACTATATCTTCGAGAGTTCATAGGTTTTGAGTTATAATCACTTTATTGATTTGTATTGCTCTATTTGTAATCAGTAGTTGTTGGACATATTGTATAGGGAACAGGGGTTTGGTGAACGTTGCTAGAGAAGTGTACTTGGGAAGTATAGCTTAGAGAGCAAGTTCTGAAACAGGTGTTCAACAAGCCATTTGTCAGCAACCGGGAAGAAAGATGGTATATTATTGTATCTTGTAATCGTTATTATCTTTGATCAATAATATATTCTCTTACCGGGTTGGTAAGGGACCAGGAGGTAGACCATAGGGGACTAGGGGTCGAACCTAGTCAAAAGTTTATTGTGTTCTTTACTTTTCTGCACCTTACTTACTATATTGCATTTAGTTACAATCAGCGTGTCATTTGTGTCTGTATACGTAACAATTAGCGTGCCATTTAAGTCTGCATAAATTGAACTCAGTAATCCATTTCTGGTAAACATTAAAATTGGTCATAATTAGCGATATACACCTATTCACCCCTTCTTGGTGTGCATTTTCAAATCCTTCACTTTTTTCAAGGTTTTAAAGAAGGGCAAGCACTTCTCTCCAGACTTGGAGATGAATCTTCCCAATGCAGCCACTCGCCCGGTGAGTTTCTAAACCTCCTTGACGGAGCGTGGTGGTTCCATGCTGAGGATATCTTTGATCTTGTCGGGGTTTGCCTCAATTCCTCGTTTTGAGACCATTAGACCCAAGAACTTTCCTGATCCAACGCCAAAGGCGCACTTGGAGGGATTCAACATCATTTTATGGTGTCTCAGCACTTCAAATGCCTCTCGTAGGTGCTTTATGTGATCGGCCTTATCGAGAATGTTGACTAACATGTCATCCACATAAACTTCCATAGTTTTTCCAGTGAGGTGTTCAAATATTTTGTTCACTAATCTTTGATACGTAGCACCTGCATTCTTAAGTCCAAACGCCATAACCAAGTAACAATAAACACCAAAGTCAATGATGAATGATACCTTAGGGATGTTGTCCTTGTGCATCTTGATTTGATTATATCCACTGAAGCCATCCATGAAGCTCAGCATCTCATGCCCTGCAGTGGCATCTATTAGTGTGTATATCCTTGGTAGGGGAAAACAATCCTTGGGGCAAGCGTCATTCAAATCCGTGAAGTCTACACACATTCTCCACTTTCTATTGGCTTTCTTGACCATAACCGGGTTCGCCAACCATTCGGGGAATTGAATCTCCTCTATAAATCATGTCTCAAAGAGCTTATCTACCTCTTGCTTTATGGCCTCTTTATCTTTCGGGAGCAAAATTCCTCTTTTTTTTTGTTTTACCGTCGTTCTTTATGGATCCACATTCAACTTTTGGGTTCTCAATTGGGGATCAATACATGGTATATCAGTCGTTGTCCAAGCAAAATCATATTCGTTTTCTTGGAGAAAAGATGTTAATTGGCCCTTCAAGGGCTCGGGTAACAATGCCCTAATATAAGTAACTTTCTCTGGTTCACCCGGAACTAGGGGAATAGGAATTAAATCCTCATCTGGTTTTCCTCTTCTTTCTTCATCATCCTTTGAATCCATATCTTCTATTGGGAGAACGTGCCCCCGACTCCATCAAGCCTTACCGCTACATATCAGCGTCTAGCCATCGTTTGACCTCCTCGTTCTTCACCAACCCCGTTCCTCATTGGGAACTTGATCTTCAAATGGTAAGTTGAGGCAACAGCCTTGAATGCATGAAGGAATGTCTTTCCAAGGATCACATTGTAAGTCGAGGTTGCCTTACTCACCAAAAAATTCAGCATTTGAGTCGTTGTTTTTTAGTCGTCCTATGGTCATAGGGAGCTGAATGTTTCCTTCTACCTTAGATTCAACTCTTTTGAACCCATATATGGGCATATTTAAAGGTGTCAGGTGAGAATTAGTGTATCCCATCTTGATGAAAGAATCATGGAACAAGATGTCCACGGAAGCTCCATTATCTACTAGAACCCTTTTGGTTTCAGAGTTGCCTATCATAGGTATGATGACCAATGGGTCGTCTTGAGGGAACTTCACTCCCTCAAGGTCAGAATCATCGAAGCTAATGGCTACTTCGGTCTTGGCACGTTTCGGTGCTTCTCCTACAACAGTCTTTACTTCACGGGCATATGTTTTTCTCGAGTTTCGGGAGGACCCAGCAGCAGTTGGTCCTCCAAATATCATGTTGATCATAAGACCTCGGGGTTTAGGATTACGATCTTGATCATTGTCCCTTCTATCATAGTCCCTCTTCTCGTAACTTCCTCGTTGATTCCCTCGATTCCCATCCTTAGTGAACTTTTCAAGTTTTCCTCTTCGGATTAAGAACTCAATCTCGTCTTTTATTTGTCTGCAATCATCGGCGTCATGACCAACTTCCTTATGAAACCGATAGAATTGATTCTTGTTTCTCTTCTCCATGTCAGTTCTTAGTGGCTTCGGCCATCGGAGAATCAACATTTATCTTTCTCAATGTCCATCAGGATTTGGCTTCTAGCAGTATTTAACCTTGCATACTCCGTGAATTTTTTTCCGGGATTACCCTTCTTTGGTGGAGAATCAGAATCCTTAGTTGTTCTGGGATACTTGTCCCTTGCATCATACTCTTGAGCTTCTTTTCTCTTTTTTCCATTTTCGTTTCCCCCAATAGTGGGTTCATACTTCCTCATGCTTTCATCAGCCTTGATATAGTTTCCAGCCCTATCTTGTAGCTTCAACATGCTTTCCGGCGGATGTTTTTCTAGGGACCTCTTGAAGTGGCCATCAGTGGTTCCTTGTTGTAGAGCTATCATGGCTACTTTGTCTTCCAGATCCGGGACTTTCAGAGCCTCTCTGGTGAATCGATTTATATAGTCCCTCAAGGATTCATTCTTACCTTGTTGAATACTCATGAGAGATGTAGAACCCTTCTCATGCACTCTCCCAACTAACAAATTTGTTGATAAACGCCTTGCTCAACTCTTTAAAGGATCCAATTGAA
The DNA here is from genome assembly GCA_030848705.1 of Heracleum sosnowskyi. Classification (NCBI taxonomy): domain Eukaryota; kingdom Viridiplantae; phylum Streptophyta; class Magnoliopsida; order Apiales; family Apiaceae; genus Heracleum; species Heracleum sosnowskyi. The sequence goes on along the minus strand of CM061238.1, from coordinate 135,676,300 downwards.
TTGGGAGGAATATGATTATACCGACGTTCAGCCATGCCCGCAAGGGTTTGGGGAAACACCCTACACTTGACTACATCATTGGTTGGTTGTAACAACAGTGCGTTGGATAAAGTTCTTACATGATTTGCGGGATCTCCCATTCCATCATAAGTTTTGATGGTTGGCATCTTGAATTTCCTGGATATATGAACCTTCATGATATCCCGAGTAAAAGGCGATGTAGGATCATCAGGATCTCCTAAGGGTAACAACACAGTAGGGTCACTCTTTGGGGCTTCAGCCCTCTTGGTTCTTCTCGGTGTGGGATCAAGATTTATTATTGGAACCCTCCTGGTTGATTGGTTTTGTGCTCTAGCAGCCTCCTTCTCTACCAACACCTTCTTGAGTCTTGCAGCCTCAGCTTCATGTGGTGCAATCTTATCCTTAGTGGTTTGGGATTGTACCTGGGTTGTTTGGGAAGAATATCTCCTTCATGGGGCTATCTCCCTTTCATTATCAGAACTATAATTTGTGTCCTCGGTATAAGGACCAGAGTAGTCTCGAATCAAGGGGGTTTGTTGAGTTCGAGTTTGTTGATTTTGGGGTCCCAGCCCTTGGATATAAAGGGGGCACATATGCCTCATGGTATAGTGGATTGAGACCACTGCTCCCAACAGCGGGTCAAGAGGTCATGCCATAAGTTGGCATACCTAGAGTCTGATTCGTGTATTGAGAGAGATCGGTGGTATAGAGTTGAAGGCCACGTGGTGCGTTCAAAAGTAGTGGAGAGGTTGTGATTGGTAGTTGGAGAGTAGTCTCTTGAGTATGAGGATGAGATCCATGAACCACCATCTCTAGGGGATTCGTCCCTTGAACTGAGATTGGGATTTCTGGTCCATGATTAGCGGTGAGGGGGATATTCGCCCCTTGATTTTTAGTAGTTGGCGGTGGTTGGCTTCTGGTTCCATGAGCCTCTGTTTGAGAGGTGATAGGAAGCCCTTCAGAGATTTGTGGATCTTGAGTTGTTCTTCGTGTATTCACCATGGTTGATGTTGTCTTCCCAAAGACGGCGCCAAATGTTGTGGAATAAAAAGTAGGTCTTTAAATCGCGGCTATGATTTCGTGAATTTAATGCTAGAGTTGATGAGCTTCAAGCTTTAATTGTTGCTCTTGTGTTTCGTGACTAAATCGGTCCTCACAATATACGTACGTATCTCAATTCGTAATTGAGAATCAAACCAAGAAAACGTAGTTCTGAGATGAGGGGTCAGACTCTTTATATAAGCGTCAGGAGCCTTTGTTTTAGAATAGGGTTAGGAGATTTGGGGACCAAGTCTTCTACTTGACGGTGGATAAGTATCGATTTCCTTGGAGTATAAGTCTTTCCCTTATCGTAGGATAATGACTGATCTCAGATATTTCGTTGTAGAGGTTGTTTCCATGTTGGAATCGATGTCTAAAACGGACTTGTATTGAAACAAGCCTTGGACGTCTCCTAGTATATATTGTATTTCTGCTCAAATATTAATTACGAAATTAATATTTAAATAGCATTTCGGGCCTAATTAATGGGCTTCATTTATGAACCAACTAGATCTAATTAATGTAATATTGATTAAATTTTTCAGGCCTTATTTTAACCCATGAGGTTTAGCAGGCTCCGGAAAGGCAAATCAACTTTATCTAAGTACTGTTATTGGTGAGAAATTATACACGCTCCAGATAAATTGAACAATCTCTTGTTTGAAAACCTGCGTACTAGAGTGTAAACAGACTACAAACAATGCATAAGTTAACAGACTAAGTTTGCCAGAAAAACGTCTTACTTTTATTGGCAATAGAATGAAGTACATATACTGCAAAACAAAGAAACTACTCTCCTAGAAATCAGGACTTACTGCTACCACTACTTCAACTATCCTGACCAAATCAAACTCCTACAAACTAGCCACTACATGGAGTGACAAAGACTGATTCTACTACATTTATTCAAAACAAATAAAAGACAAATGTTTAAGATTAATCCAACATATCTCTCTGATAAGTGGGTATTTTATTCACTTAGAACGTTTCCGTTTGGCTTAAAACGTGTGTTTGTACTCGAGTTGTGGTATTTTTGATCTCTTTTAAGGGTATTGTGCAGGTATAGTTATCACAGGTGAGTTAGGAATGAAGTGAAGCAATTGGAATGTAAAATGGAGCTTAAATGAAGAAAAGAAGAAAAAATCAGTTTGTTGGCCAGGGAGTATGGCGCGGCAGCGCCGTGCTAGTGCTTTGGGATGGCGCGGCAGCGCCGCAGAGAAAATGCTGAACAGTGGATATGGCGCGGCAGCGCCGCAAGCCTATATAAACTTGGCGCGGCAGCGCCGCAAGCCTATATAAACTTGGCGCGGCAGCGCCGAGATCTCTGGAGGGAATTTACTGTTTTAATTAATTTCCGATTTTTTTGAGGAAAAAGCTAAATAATTCCAATTCTATTCGAGTTGTTGCACCGGGAGGCTTATAAAAAGAAGAAACAAACCCTAGAGAGAAGAGAGCGAGGAGAGACATATCATATATCTACGGATTTCAAGCACGAAGAAGCGAGGGAGAAGATCAACTAAATTTTATTCTTGTAATCTTTCTAGTTTGTGGATGCTTGGATTTGGTGTACTCTTAAAAACCCTTAATATTTATAATAGTTATAATTTGTTTTCTTCTATCATGTTTTCATTAGAACCCATGGTGACAATTAGTTTGATTATGAACTAATTCGTTATCATGGGGTTTTAACGTAGTTATTCATGAAGTTTATTAGTTGAATTTTCTCGATGCCTATAGTGTGATTGATGTGATATCCTATCATGGTTGTTTTAATTCGTTATAGGAGAGTAGCTAACTCCTTTAATTGTGTGTTAATTCTTAAAGAAGCGAAAGTGGATTTAAGAGTTTAGAACTTGCCATGCTAGCATAGGTTTATGCGTGAGAATATCATTCGTAATTAGTGTCGTAACTCTAACCGTTTTATGACGACTATGTGATCAATTGAATGTTTATACTTAAACCATTATGTTTTCAATCTTTATAGACATATAAGGACTAAGCATAATTGGGAGACTAAGTGATTTCTATCTTAATTGTGGATATTATTTAGGATGTTATTGGTACAACGAAAGTTGGCTTATATCAGTTTTGTGTGTTCGATCAGGTATTACAAATCACATGAAAGGGCTAGAGAATTGAAGACTTTAGATGGATTGTTTAATGAAGTTGAAATCCCATGTTTCATTCATATAAGTAAAGCAATATAATTCTTAGTTTCAGTAGTGATAATTAGTCATAATTCTTAGATAAATTTTAGTGATAATCAAAACCACTTTGTTAAGTGTTTTAGCATCGAATAATAATCATACATTGGTGAGTGAATTAACTAGATAAATAACGAGTCCCGGTTGGAACGAACCTTATTTGCTATCTGTATTACTTGAGATCACGTGCACTTCCGTGTTTAGTTTGGTCGTAACAAGTTTTTGGCGCCGCTGCCGGGGACTGCGGTTTTATTTGTTTAGTTTCAGTATTTACCATCAGTGGTCATTAAAGTTCGGTGACTAGGACGTTTCTCACCAAATTTTCTAGTTGGTGAATTTCAGGTACTTATTGAGAGTGTATGCGTACACGAGCTCGAGCACGTAGAGAAGAACTAGCACGAAGGAAACTTGACTTTGAGAAGACCAGTGTGGAAAACAATCTTGAATCAGAAGAAGATATGGATGATCAAGCACAACCAGCGAAGGCTTTGAGTGAATTCTCTCAGCCAAAGGTAGAGGACATTCATACCAGCATTGTTCGTCCAGCTATTGGGGCGAATAACTTCGAGCTTAAGCCAAACATCATTCAGATGATTCAGAATACAGTTCAGTTTGGGGGTAGTCCAGCTGAAGATCCCAATGCTCATATTAGGGACTTTCTTGAGATCTGTGATACCTTCAAATTCAACGGAGTTACAGATGACGCAATCAGATTGAGGCTATTTCCCTTCTCTCTTAGGGATAAAGCCAAGAGTTGGTTACATTCCATGCCATCAGGTTCTATTACAACATGGGCAGACTGTGCTCAAAAGTTTTTGACGAAGTATTTCTCCATGGCAAAGACAGCAGCTTACAGGAATTCTATTTCTCAGTTTGCTCAGCAACCCCAGGAATCTTTGGGGGAATCTTGGGAAAGGTACAAGGAGATTTTGGCACGTTGTCCGCATCATGGAATGCCGGATTGGATGATAATCAGCAATTTCTATAACGGGTTGGGAGCTCAGTCCAGGCCTATGTTAGATGCAGCATCTGGAGGTGCGCTATGGGCAAAAAGCTATGAGGATGCCTATAATCTTATCGAGATGATGGCGGCCAATGAGTTTCAGAATCCTACTCAACGCTTGCCACATGCTAAAGTGGCTGGAGTTCTTGAATTGGATGCAGCTACTGCTATTGCTGCTCAACTCAAGGCGTTGACAATGAAGGTAGATTCCCTTTCTAATCATGGGACTAACCAGGTTGCTATGGTGTGTGAATTGTGTGCAGGAGCTCATGACACGAATATGTGTGCTATCTCATCTGAATCAGCACAGTTTGTTAGTAATTTTCAAAGAGCTCAGCAGCCAGTGCCTAATGCTTATCACCCCAACAATCGGAATCATCCTAATTTCAGTTGGAGCAACAATCAGGGGGGTGTTCAGCAACCACAGAATCAGCAGTTCAATGCAAGGCCATATGGTCAGAACTATCAACAACCACCCTATGCTCCAAGGCAACCATTCAATCCACCTGGATTTCAACCATCTCAAGGGAATTCTTTGAATCAGTCTGAAAAGTCCGAATTGGAAGAGCTGCGAATGATGTACAAGAGTCAGGCGGTGTCATTGAAAACTTTAGAGAATCAGATTGGCCAACTAGCCAATGCATTGCTGAATCGTCAACCAGGAACGCTTCCGAGTGACACAGAGGTGAATCCAGGCAAGAAAGATCACAAGGAACAGGTCCAGGCAGTAACCTTACGATCGGGGAAGAATCTACAAGGTCAGAACGAAGAAAATTCAGCCGAGAAAAAGAATGATAATCTTGACGTTGGGGTCGAATCCGTTCCTGATTTGGTACCTAATGCTATTCTCTCGAATCCTAAAACTGCTAGGACTGATAATTCTCAGAAGGAAGTAGAAGAAAAGGTGTTTCCACCTCCTCCATTCCCAAAACGAGTTCAAAGGCAAAAGTTTGACAAGCAGTTTGCTAAGTTCTTGGATGTCTTCAAGAAGCTTCAGATTAACATACCATTTGCAGAGGCTCTTGAGCAAATGCCGAGCTATGCGAAGTTTATGAAGGGCATTCTTTCAAAGAAATTGAAACTTGAGGAGCTAGAGACAGTTGCATTGACGGAAGAATGTAGTGCCATCTTGCAACAAAAGTTGCCACCTAAGTTGAAGGATCCTGGAAGTTTCACCATTCCATGTACTATTGGAAATCTCTCCTTCAGCAAATGTTTGTGTGATTTGGGGGCAAGCATTAATCTCATGCCCTTATCAGTTTTCATGCAACTTGGTCTTCCAGAACCAAGGCCAACTACTATGACGCTGCAACTTGCGGATCGTTCAGTTACTTATCCTCGAGGAATAGTTGAGGATGTTTTGGTGAAGGTCGACAAGCTTATCTTTCCAGCCGACTTTGTGATTCTTGACTTTGAGGAAGACAAGAAGATCCCTATCATCTTGGGACGACCATTCTTGGCTACAGGTCGGACTCTGATTGATGTCCAAAAGGGAGAAGTCACTATGAGGGTGCACGATCAAAATGTGACCTTTAATGTTTTCAATGCAATGAAGCTTCCAACTGACGAGGAAGTGTGTTTTAAAATTGATATGGTGGACAAGGTGGTTAGCTCCGCAACTCAACACTTGATCAAATCTGATGTGTTGGAAAGAGTTCTTATTAATGACTTGGAGATTGAGAACGAAGAGGATGAAGAACAATTGCAATATCTTAATGCATCTCCATGGAAGAAGTTCGAGATTCCGTTTGAATCTTTGGGGTTGTCAGAGCTGAAGAAGTCTCATGTTAGACTTACGCCATCGATCGAGGAAGCACCTAAATTGGAACTTAAGCCATTGCCTGAACATCTAAGGTATGCCTATCTTGGTGATTCTTCTACCTTACCTGTTATTATATCATCTAAGCTTTCAGGCATGGAAGAGGAAAAGCTATTGCGAATTTTGAGGGATTTCAAATCAGCCATTGGATGGACTATAGCAGACATCAAGGGTATTAGTCCTTCTTATTGCATGCACAAAATTCCTTTGGAAGAGGGAGCTAAACCTACAGTTGATAATCAAAGGAGGCTGAATCCGGTTATGAAGGAAGTCGTGAAGAAGGAAATTCTTAAATGGCTTGATGCAGGCATTATCTATCCGATCTCTGATAGTTCTTGGGTGAGTCCGGTGCAATGTGTGCCCAAGAAGGGAGGCATGACAGTGGTGACTAATGAAAAGAACGAGCTCATTCCCACTCGAACAGTTACTGGTTGGAGGATTTGCATGGATTATCGAAAGTTGAACAAGGCCACTCGGAAAGATCATTTTCCACTTCCGTTCATTGATCAGATGCTCGACAGATTGGCTGGACATCAGTACTATTGCTTGCTTGATGGGTATTCTGGTTACAATCAGATTTGCATAGCGCCCGAGGATCAAGAGAAGACTACATTCACTTGTCCATTTGGTACATTTGCATTCAGACGTGTTTCTTTCGGGTTGTGTGGAGCACCAGCTACTTTTCAGCGATGCATGATGGCCATTTTTTCTGACATGATTGGAATTAATGTGGAAGTATTCATGGACGATTTCTCAGTCTTTGGGGATTCTTTTGATGAGTGCTTGGGAAACTTGAGTTTGGTTCTAAGACGTTGTGTGGAGACAAATCTTGTTCTTAATTGGGAAAAGTGCCATTTCATGGTGCAAGAAGGTGTCATTCTGGGGCACAAGGTTTCGTGTAAAGGTTTGGAAGTTGACAAGGCAAAAGTGGCAACTATTGAGAACCTTCCGGCCCCTGTTTCAGTCAAGGGTATCCGCAGCTTTCTTGGTCATGCGGGGTTCTACAGGCGTTTCATAAAGGACTTCTCAAAAATTTCTAAGCCACTTTGCAATCTCTTGGAAAAAGACGTTCCGTTCAAGTTTGATGAGGCTTGTTTACAGGCATTCGAGATCTTGAAGAAGAAATTAATTTCTGCTCCAGTGATTACAGCTCCTGATTGGAGCCAGCCATTTGCTTTGATGTGCGACGCTAGTGATTTTGCGCTTGGGGCCGTTCTAGGCCAAAGGAAAGATAAGGTGTTTCATGTTATTTACTATGCAAGCAAAACTCTTAATGATGCTCAGATGAATTACACCACCACTGAGAAGGAACTACTTGCTATTGTCTACGGGTTTGAAAAGTTTCGCTCTTATCTGCTTGGTACTAAGGTGACAGTTTATACGGATCATGCTGCTATTCGCTATCTCCTGGCGAAGAAAGATGCTAAGCCAAGGTTGATTCGTTGGGTTCTTCTGTTGCAAGAATTTGACGTGGAAATCAAGGACAGAAAGGGGACGGAGAATCAGGTAGCTGACCACCTCTCTAGATTGGAAGATCACGGGAAGTCACCCAAGGATAATACAGTTATTAATGAGTTTTTTCCGGATGAGCAACTATTCAGTGTGGAAGATGTTGAACCATGGTATGCCGACATTGTGAATTATCTAGTAAGTAACATCATGCCACCTGAGCTCTCTTATGCTCAAAAGAGGAAATTCTTACATGATGTCAAGCAGTATATTTGGGATGAGCCGTTTTTGTTCAAGCAAGGAGCTGATCAGATTATTAGGCGTTGTGTTCCTTACAGTGAGACCGAGGCTATTCTTAGTGATTTTCATGCTACAGCTTATGGAGGCCATTATGCGGGTGAAAAGACAGCCACACGTATTCTTCAAGCAGGTTTCTATTGGCCGACTCTATTCAAGGATGCTCATCAGTTTGTGTTGAGATGTGATCGATGTCAACGAGTTGGTAATATTTCTCGTAGGGACGAGATGCCTCTTAATGTCATGTTGGAGGTAGAGATCTTTGACGTGTGGGGAATCGACTTCATGGGACCGTTCATTCCGTCATGTGGTAATCAGTATATTCTGTTGGCTGTGGATTATGTGTCTAAGTGGGTGGAGGTAAAGGCACTTCCAACTAATGATGCTAAGGTGGTGCTTAATTTCCTTCACAAGAATATATTTACTCGGTTTGGAACTCCGCGAGTTATCATCAGTGATGAAGGTACGCACTTTTGCAATCGGAAGTTTACATCTCTTATGGCACGTTACAATATCAATCATCGAGTTGCTACAGCTTACCATCCTCAAACCAATGGGCAAGCTGAAGTGTCTAATCGTGAAATTAAAAGGATTCTTGAGAAGGTGGTAAGTCCTTCTAGGAAGGATTGGGCTTTGAAGCTTGATGAAGCAGTGTGGGCTTATCGGACAGCCTATAAAACGCCTTTGGGAATGTCACCATTTCAGCTTGTGTATGGAAAAGCATGTCATCTTCCAGCTGAGTTAGAACACAAGGCTTATTGGGCGTTGAAGAAGCTGAATTTTGATCTTACAGCAGCAGGTGAAAAGCGTATGGTTCAGTTGAATGAAATGGACGAGTTTCGATTGCAAGCTTATGAGAACAACAAGCTATATAAAGAGAAAGTCAAAAGGTGGCATGATCGTCGGTTGGTTCTTAAGACATTTGTGCCCGGACAATTGGTGCTGTTGTTCAACTCTCGACTTCGGTTGTTTCCTGGAAAGTTGAAGTCGCGTTGGTCAGGTTCATTCTCAGTTAAAACAGTTTTTCAGCATGGAGCAGTGGAGATCTTTGACAAGTCACCGGACCAGTCGTTCAAGGTCAATGGTCAGCGGTTAAAGCCATATTTTGGAGAGAAGTTGAATCGCGAAGTTGAGACCGCGGTTCTAATTTGCGCAACGTAAGGAAATGAAGCTATGTCAAGATCAGGACGTAAAAAGAGCGCTTCGTGGGAGGCAACCCACGTGATTGTGTGTTATAAAAAAAAAAAAAAAAAAAAAAAAAAGAAAAAAAATTTTCAGCAGAAGTTCTGGCGCGGCAGCGCCGTGCTGTAGTGTATTCCTGGCGCGGCAGCGCCGTGGCAACTGCTGAGGAAAAAAAAAAGAAAAAAAAAAGAAGGAAAAACTGAAAAAAATTTGCAAAAACAGAAATATTGTTGTTGTATTAGTGGCCCATTACCTAAACCCATTACCCAAAGCCACTAACCCTAAATTCTTCTTATAAAAACACATCTCCTATCCCTACCTATACAACCTATACATACACTACTTACAAATCTCACAAATTCTCAACATCCTAAACACTTTCGTCATTCAATTCAATGGCATCCAAGAGACAAAGGGTTGTTATTGGTGGTGGTAGTGAAGGCGCTAGTGGTAGTGGGGCTGGTGGGAGGCACCCTCGTTCTTCTTCTTCCTCTGATTCTGGTGGAGCCAATGGTGGACCTCAATTTGTTTCCAATGAGGCTCGTGAGGCTTATAACGAGTTGTTGGGGCGCCCTGTCGCTCGTGAGAGGGGCCTTTTGCCTACGGCATCAGATGGGTACATGTTGGAGAATATTGCGGAGAGAGGTTGGGAGCTATTTTGTGAAGCTCCGGAGCCGGTTCCGATGACGGTGGTTCGCGAGTTTTATGCGAATGCTGGGGTTGACAGGAATGGGATTAGCCAAGTTCGTGGGTTTCGAGTGGACTATCGGCCGCGTGCTATTCGGCGTGTTCTTGGTCTTCCGACTCCTAGGAGGAATCAAGAGGATTGGTCGGGAAGGACCCGTGATGCTGTGGACCTTCAGGATATAATTGAGAGGTTATGTGTTCCAGGTACGCAGTGGACTGTGAGGCGTGGCACTACTGAGCCTACGTCGTTTTTGTCGACGGCTCTTAATCAGTATGCGCGTACTTGGCATTTGTTCATTTGTGCTAACCTCATCCCGACTAGGCATTCTAATGAGGTAATAGTGGAGAGAGCTATATTGTTGTTTGCTATCTGCAGCAGAGAGTTGGTGGATGTGGGTAATTTGATCCACCAGGGGATTCTCCGGTTCATGCAAGGGAGTACCACTGCAGCGATACCTTATGGTTCGGTGATTGCTAGGTTGGCTAGGGATGGTGGTGCTATTTGGTCAGAAGCGGAGGTTGTGCAGCAGCCACAGGCAGCCTTGGATCACCAGAGTATAATGAGGCTGAATGTGTGGGATGGCGGTGAGCCGGATTGGTGGGGCCTTGGTTATGTAGTGGAGGGGCAGCAACAACAGCAGCAACAACAGCAACAGCAGCAGCAGCAGGGGGGAGAGCCTCAGGATGGAGGTTCTCTTATTAATCAGAGGCAGTATCGGAGATTGACGAGGCGTATCGATGCGGTGCACGATATGCAGGCAGGGTTTAGAGCAGATTTTGGTCAGTTTGCACAGGCATTGAGCACGGCTCTGCGTGCAAGTGGAGTGGACGTGACTTTTCCGTCCTTTGGAGCTGGCGCTGTCTATCCGCCACCGGACACTCCTAATGGGAGTGGTTCGGACGACGAGTAGGTATGCTTTGCACTCTTTTATTCTTACCTTCAATGTGGGCATTGAAAATTTTAAGTTTGGGGGTGGGGATGAAAGGTGCATTTGTATATTAGTTGTATTGCATATTAGGAGCATTTAGCATTTGTGCATGTTAGTTAATTTCAAGATAGTTTAGAGCATTTTGTTGCATGAGCATATAGGACATTCTGTTATTTTGTTATTTATGTGCATATAGTTTCATAAGCATGGCATGCATTTTCATGATCCCTTAGGACGAGCTATTTCTGTTTGGCAGGTAGATGTTGATTTGAGTGTGATAATCATGAATAGAGGGTTGATTTAGAGTTTCTATGAAATTGACATGCATGTTGTGGGGACAAAAACAATTACACAACTCATTGTTGCTTTTGGGCTAGATTGGGGGTCATGCTTGTTTGGAGGTTTTGAGGTTTAATTACTTGGTTATATTAAGAATGTTCTTTATTCACTTGATAACGTAAGAGCACTAAAGTATAAGTTTGGGGGGACACAGGATTTTCATGCTAGTTGTTTGTGTTATGGCTAGGTGTCAAATGGCTAGTAGCCGGCTCATATTTATATGAGTAGTCTAGGGTTGGAATTGAGAATTCTCATTCCAGATTGTATAGAAAAAATTTGAAAAAAAAAGAGAAAACAAAAAAAAAAAAAAAAAAAGAAGAAAAAGGAAAAAAAGGAGTAATGTAAATAAGTTAAATGCAAAATTAACCACGAGTGAGCTCTTTAATACTCGAGTAATTAAGTCTGAGGGGACTTAGTCCTAGTGACCTAAGGCTTTTATAGTTTGGGATCCACTGACCTAACACTCGCTACATGGGTATTATTGTATAAGCCTTTTGGGGTCTCACTCATTGTACGGTTAAATAAGCATATGTGTTGTGAATAGTAGTGTGTGTCGTAGTAATAAAGCATGAATTCCTGGTTATCCTGAATGAGTATGGAGGTGTCTCGAAGTTATGATGTGTCTACCGTTCATTCTTTTTATAAACTTGTGATTGCCTTGACTAAGAATCGGTATGATTTTTGATCTAGTGTTAGGAGTATATCTGATGAGTATTGCACACACCACGTTCCTATGCATGTATTGTTAGTATACGGGAATTCAGTCGAGCTCTGTTTGGAAGTTGTTGCATGATTTGAGATGTTTGCCTAATGAATGGTTTTGGTCAGTCTAAAGGGGGTCCTTGCATTTTCATATAGTTGCATTCATGTAGTTAGTTGCATTTGTAGTTGCATTGTTAGATGGATTTTGGGGGTACATTCGCTATAGGCCCTCACGAGACCTTACTCGTCCACTAGGGCTGCCTAGGGGTTTAAAGGGCTTGTTGCATATGCCAAATGCAACCGTGATCACCTACGGAAGTGGTAGTTTGTTTATGCTCGAGGACGAGCAACGGTTTAAGTTTGGGGGTGTGATAAGTGGGTATTTTATTCACTTAGAACGTTTCCGTTAGGCTTAAAACGTGTGTTTGTACTCGAGTTGTGGTATTTTTGATCTCTTTTAAGGGTATTGTGCAGGTATAGTTATCACAGGTGAGTTAGGAATGAAGTGAAGCAATTGGAATGTAAAATGGAGCTTAAATGAAGAAAAGAAGAAAAAATCAGTTTGTTGGCCAGGGAGTATGGCGCGGCAGCGCCGTGCTAGTGCTTTGGGATGGCGCGGCAGCGCCGCAGAGAAAATGCTGAACAGTGGATATGGCGCGGCAGCGCCGCAAGCCTATATAAACTTGGCGCGGCAGCGCCGAGATCTCTGGAGGGAATTTACTGTTTTAATTAATTTCCGATTTTTTTGAGGAAAAAGCTAAATAATTCCAATTCTATTCGAGTTGTTGCACCGGGAGGCTTATAAAAAGAAGAAACAAACCCTAGAGAGAAGAGAGCGAGGAGAGACATATCATATATCTACGGATTTCAAGCACGAAGAAGCGAGGGAGAAGATCAACTAAATTTTATTCTTGTAATCTTTCTAGTTTGTGGATGCTTGGATTTGGTGTACTCTTAAAAACCCTTAATATTTATAATAGTTATAATTTGTTTTCTTCTATCATGTTTTCATTAGAACCCATGGTGACAATTAGTTTGATTATGAACTAATTCGTTATCATGGGGTTTTAACGTAGTTATTCATGAAGTTTATTAGTTGAATTTTCTCGATGCCTATAGTGTGATTGATGTGATATCCTATCATGGTTGTTTTAATTCGTTATAGGAGAGTAGCTAACTCCTTTAATTGTGTGTTAATTCTTAAAGAAGCGAAAGTGGATTTAAGAGTTTAGAACTTGCCATGCTAGCATAGGTTTATGCGTGAGAATATCATTCGTAATTAGTGTCGTAACTCTAACCGTTTTATGACGACTATGTGATCAATTGAATGTTTATACTTAAACCATTATGTTTTCAATCTTTATAGACATATAAGGACTAAGCATAATTGGGAGACTAAGTGATTTCTATCTTAATTGTGGATATTATTTAGGATGTTATTGGTACAACGAAAGTTGGCTTATATCAGTTTTGTGTGTTCGATCAGGTATTACAAATCACATGAAAGGGCTAGAGAATTGAAGACTTTAGATGGATTGTTTAATGAAGTTGAAATCCCATGTTTCATTCATATAAGTAAAGCAATATAATTCTTAGTTTCAGTAGTGATAATTAGTCATAATTCTTAGATAAATTTTAGTGATAATCAAAACCACTTTGTTAAGTGTTTTAGCATCGAATAATAATCATACATTGGTGAGTGAATTAACTAGATAAATAACGAGTCCCGGTTGGAACGAACCTTATTTGCTATCTGTATTACTTGAGATCACGTGCACTTGCGTGTTTAGTTTGGTCGTAACACTCTCCCTTAATCTTAAACCTGCAGATCCTTGATTCCCAGAAGACTCCTCATCCTTTCAAACTTGACAGTGGTTAAGGCTTTAGTTAGAATATCGGCTTTCTGGTATTCACTAGCAATATGTTTCAGCACCACATCACCTCTCTCAACGCATTCTCTAATGAAATGATAGCGAATATGAATATGCTTACTCCTTCCATGAAAAACGGGATTCTTTGCCAAGTCTATGGCAGATTTATTATCAATGTACAGCACTATTGGACCAACCTCCTCAGTCGTAATCTGACTTAGAACATTTCGCATCCAAATGGCCTGACAAGCAGCAGCAGTTGCAGCCATGAACTCTGCTTCACACGACGATAGTGCCACGCAATGTTGTTTTTGAGAAACCCAAGTAACAAGACTCTCATTCAAATAAAAACACATACCACCTGTGCTTCTTCTGTCATCCATGTTTCCAGCCAAGTCACTATCAGCAAAACCAGTGACGATGTTGTTTCCATTGCTCTTCGAGTAAACCAATCCAAAATGCAACGTTCCTTGCACATAGCGTAAAATCCGTTTCACAGCATTCTGATGAACCATGGTCGGTTTCTCCATATACCTGCTAGCAATTCCGACTGCGTACGCAATATCGGGTCTAGTGTGCACCAAGTATCTTAGCCCTCCAATTGTACTCTTGTACTGAGTTGCATCAACAGCTTTGCCTCCTTCATCTTTGTCAATCTGCTCTTTAGGATCCATTGGGTACTTAGTGGGATTGCATCCCATCATACCAGCTTTCTCTATTATCTTCCTTGCGTACCCAGTTTGACTCAGTTTTATGCACCCATCTCCTTGTTCAACTTCAATTCCCAAGTAATAATTGAGTTTTCCCAAGTCTGTCATTTCAAAGTTCTGACTCATTTGGAGCTTGAAGTTCTCAATCCCCTCCACGTTGTTCCCAGTTATAAGAAGATCATCTACATAAACTGCTACAATTAATTTTTCTTCTCCCTTAGTTCGAGTGTACACTCCATGTTCAGACGAGCATCTCTGGAACCCAAGTTGATCGAGACACGCATTTAACTTTGCGTACCAAGCCCGAGGGGCCTGTCGCAGCCCGTACAAGGCTTTCAGCAGTTTGTACACCATGGTTTCCTTTCCTTTAATCTTGAAACCTTCAGGCTGAGTGACATACACATCCTCGCAGATTTCCCCATTCAGAAATGCCGTCTTTACGTCTAAGTGGTGTACTTGCCATTCACCTTTTGCAGCTAGGGCCAAGAGAATTCTGACTGTCTCAAGCCTTGTTACTGGAGCGTATATCTCATCAAAATCAACGCCATACTCCTGAGCGTAGCCCTTAGCCACGAGTCTGGCTTTGTGCTTGATCACTTTTCCTTCAGCGTCCTTTTTCAGCTTGAAAATCCATTTCAGACCAATGATTTTCTTTCCCTTCGGTGGTTCTGTAAGCCTCCAGGTTTTATTCTCTTCGATCGAGTTCATTTCGCGTTCCATGGCTTCCTTCCACTCTTTCCTTTTAACAGCCTGTTTGAAGTTTACAGGTTCCTCGACTCCCATAAGATACAATTCCTCCTCCAGCTGAGTTTCTTCTGTCTCGTTGTAAATATCCAAGAGTTTCTTGCTTCTCTTTGGCTCGACACTGTCGTCATAATTCTCAGATTCAAGATTATGACTTGAGTGTTGAATTAATTCTGAAGATGGCGAAGCTGCTGTGCGACTACTTTCTCCACCTTGTGTGTCACCTGGACTGTTGAGAGTTTCAGAGCCTTCACTATTTCTGTCCTCTTCTTCATTTACTTCAGTTTCTTCATCACTTTCAACTGGTCCTGGAAACCCTTCAACAGTGAAGCCTTCTTTGCAGGTGTCATTAGTACACTCTAATTCATCCCACATCCATGCTTTGTCCTCCTCGAACATAACATCTCTGCTAACATGAATTTTGTTGGTATGTGGATCCAACAAACGGTATGCTTTGGTTCCAGGCTCCTTTTCTAAGTGAATGACTTGCTTGCTCCTGTCATCAAGTTTTTTTAACTGTTGGCTTGGAATCTTCATATGTGCCACACATCCAAAGACACGGATGTGGCCAATGTGAGGCTTCTTCTCATTCCATGCTTCATAAGGAGTCCCACCTGATAAAGCTCTAGTTGGCAATCTATTCAACAAATAGATAGAGTGCCTGACCGCTTCACCCCACAAGAAAGAAGGGAGTTTCATGTCCTTTAGACAGCTCCTAGACATCTCCACTACTGTGCGATTTCGTCGTTCGACGACGCCATTCTGCTGTGGAGTATATGGAGCTGTAAAGTGCCTCTTAATCCCTGTTTTTTCGCAATAATCATTGAATTCCTTGGACATAAATTCCCCACCTCGATCTGTTCGAAGTACCCTGACTTTCTTTGATGGTCCTCTCTCAACCAGAGAACAAAAAGACTTAAATGCATTCAAATGTTCACTTTTGTTATGCAAGAAATACACCCACATATATCTACTAAAATCGTCCACAAGCAAGAAAAAATACCTCTTTCCTGAAGCCGTTTCAGGAAGGATAGGTCCACAAAGGTCTCCGTGTATCAGCTCGAGGGGTTTGGATGCTTGGAACTGTGACTTGGACGGGAATTTCTTTCGTGCCTGTTTTGAGATCAAGCACCCTGAACATATTTCCTCTGTTTGAACAATCTTTGCCATTCCTTCAACCATCCTTTCTTTGGACATCAGAGAGAGTGCATGATAGTTTACATGACCCAAGCGCCTATGCCACAGTGAGGACATCTCTTCCTTCTTTGACAGTAAGCACAAATCCTTTGGACTATTGAGTAGTATTTTATAAAGTCTGTTAGGGGATTTTCGTACCTTCATTAGAAGTATGTCTTGTGTGTCGTAGACCCAGAGCCAGTCTCCCTTTATTGCAATTCGATTGCCCTTTTCAGTCAGCTGTCCAAGACTGATTATATTATTGCGCAGGGTTGGTATGTAGTACACTCCCTCCAGAGATCGAAGCTCGCCATTCTTGCACTCGAATGTTACTGTTCCCATCCCTTCGATCTTTACCTTGGACCCATCCCCAAAGCTCACTTCTCCATTCACTCGTTCATCCAGTTGAGTGAATTTTGACTTAAATCCTGTCATATGACTGGATGCGCCATTGTCTAAGTACCAGACATTGGAGTTGTCTTGTACTTTGCACATCTGGGAGGGCACAACATTAACTTCCTTCAGTTGAGTGATCTTTGGACCTTCATCTGAACACTTGGCTAAGAGCAGGGCCGGTTCATCATCATCACATTTGACCATATTCGATTCCTCCCTGAACTCCCTGGAACGTCGAGGTTTCTTACAATCTGCTGCGAAATGTCCATATCCCGAGCAGTTGTAGCACTTGAAATGGCTTTTATCTCGACCTCCTTTCGCCTTTTGTTTGTTCTTCTTCAGCCAATCTTCACGAGTGAGGAGTAGTTTTCCTTCACTTCCTTCACGCTTTGCCCATTCCTCGTCTGTAAGCATTAGTTGCCCATCACTATGTTCTCCTTTTCCACTGCCTCGCATCCTTTCTTCATGCGCTTTCAGAGAACCCACAACTTCCTCCACAGATAATGTTTCCAAATCGCCAAATTGTTCCAATGTGGATACAATTTGGAGAAATTTGGATGGTACAGCACGAAGCAATTTCTTCACCACATAGGATTCTTTTACCTCTTCTCCCAACGCTCGCATGTTGGAGACGAGACCATTCAATTTCAGATAGAACTCATCTAGCTGTTCATTCTCTCTCATATTCAAAGATTCAAACTCTGACTTCAATGTTTGAACCTTTGCTTTTTTGAAACGATCGGCTCCTTGACACATGGTTTTGAGAGCATCCCAAGCTACCTTTGTCGTACTCTTCTCTGCAATGGTCAGCAAAAGTTCTTCAGGAAGTCCTTGATATAACATAGCCAAAGCAATTTTGTCCACCTTATCTTCAATGACTGCCTTCTCGTCGCTTGGTTCTACGGCTCCCCAGACTCCCTGTGCTCGTAGATACACCTTCATCTTCAAGGCCCAAGTCGTGTAATTAGTCTTGCTCAGCAGTGGATAGCTCAAACCTATCGAGCCTCCACCTACCTTCCCTTTGACATCCGTCGCTGACATTTTAGGCTTTCACAGAGAACTAACAAAGCTCTGATACCAATTCTTGTTTGAAAACCTGCGTACTAGAGTGTAAACAGACTACAAACAATGCATAAGTTAACAGACTAAGTTTGCCAGAAAAACGTCTTACTTTTATTGGCAATAGAATGAAGTACATATACTGCAAAACAAAGAAACTACTCTCCTAGAAATCAGGACTTACTGCTACCACTACTTCAACTATCCTGACCAAATCAAACTCCTACAAACTAGCCACTACATGGAGTGACAAAGACTGATTCTACTACATTTATTCAAAACAAATAAAAGACAAATGTTTAAGATTAATCCAACACAATCATCATCAAGTTAATATATCACTGTGTGGTTGTTAAAATATTTGAATATAGTTCATCTACAGTATAAGATAAACCAGAAATCATCATATTAATGTTAGGTATAAAATATAGAGATAAATGGAACAGTCATCAAATTAATATATCATGGTATAGTTGTAAAAAATACTTGAATATTGTTCCCACTGGATATGATAAGTGAGACAATAGTAGCGTTATTAAGTTAGTGTTGGGTGTAATAATAAATTGAACAGTCATCATGTTAATATATCACTTCCTTCCCTGATAATCATCAGAACAACTAATTTATTATATTTACGGTTTCTAAAAACAATGTTAACTCTGCTTTATTTATTTCCATAGATATTATATATCTCTAATTTGATGAACTATGTATTCAAACAGGTGCAAACATGATATATGTTATGACAAAAAATTGACATGGTGTGTAGTTGCATTTACTTTCAAGCAATTATGCTAAGATATGTAAAACTGAACACAAAAATAAATTGAATCGTACTTGAACTATTATGTTTTATGGTCCAGGTATCTGAACAAAAGATACGATATTTGAAATAATTTAACTTTTCAATTTTTCTGATTTAACTGTATTGTGTAGTAATTTAACTTTTCAATTTTTCTGATTTAAGTCCTTCAGTTACAAAGAATCTAACTTACGGTTAGAATCTTATAACTGAAATAGGCTTTTTCATCAAAAGCACAATCACTTTTGGGGTGATTTCCTGTTTGTTTGATGGGTGATACCTAAGAGAGATATTCAAATAAGACAAAAAAAACAAAGATTATATGTATTCAAACTTTGGTTTTTTTGTTGTTGTTCTTGAATTGTTATTAATTGAGTTTATTATACAAATCTTATGTGTTTTAGAATTAAATTTATTTTAATTAATAAATTTTAAAGTATATTTATTGGAGTTATCATTTTGCTTTTACCAACTTAATTTACAAAATGTACTTGTAATGTAAAAGTATGCAATTTGTCGTTTGAACCAAATTTTCAAAAACTATTTTGTTATTAATTTTTTGGATTATATTCTTGCTATATATGTTTTTTCCTCTTCTTAAAAAAATTTGTCGAAGTCATAATTTGATTAAAAAGTATGCTTAAATTTTAAATTAATTGAATTTAATTTATAAAGATAATAGAAATTTACTTACAATTAGCGCTAAATTATCAAAGTTAAAGTTTCACACAACTCAAATAAATACTTTTATCATGTTCTAACATTTGTAAACTCAAACTTATTTTTATTTTTAATAAAGTGTGATGATTTTATACGAGATAGATAATTTTAAGTATAAATAATGAAGCGTGATGATTTTGTATGAAATTTATAATATATATATGCTTTTTCTAACAATATTAACAAAAGATTATAATAGATTATGATAAAATATTTACACTAAATGTGAATATATGATACAAATAAAAGAAGAGAGATAGAGACAAAATACTTTGAAGAATATTTCTTCATATTAATATTTGATTGATGTTTTTTCCTCTCTTAAAAAACAAATACATATTCATCCCCTATTTATAGTAAGAGAGGATAACAATTACTCATGCATCAGTACATGTATGTAATTCAAAGGTTGTATGTAGCATTGAATATCAGATTCATCCTTTATTGCGGATGCAGATACATGCACCACCACTTTTGATTCAGACCCCATTCTTGTTTTAGTTTATTTCCAACACATTATACGTAGATACTCATTAAAATTTGACAAATAATAACTTTGAACCCTTCAAATTTATATTAGGTATATGAATAATTTGACATATTGTAAAATGTTCAAATTAATAAAATAAGTTATAACTAATCGAATATTAAACAGTATAAAAAGTTGTAAATAAAATAAATTTTCTAAAAGGATTTTAATATAAGTTTTTCATTAAGTAGTTTCTCTCATGATTAAAATCTAAATAAATAATTTATTTAATTTTGACCTTTTCATCACGCAATTTCTCCCTTAATTTAAAAAGTAATGCTATACCGAATTGGATACCGAAATCTGGTACCGAATGATGTGACAGGGGGTCAATTATTATTAGCCAATCAGAATATAACACATGGAATTGGGTACCAAATTTCGGTACCCAATTCGGTACCTCTAGCATTATTCTAATTTAAAATCTAAGAAGCCAGTCATTTTGTGTATTCAATGTATACAGGCTGATCAGTGATCAAATTTGTTTTATGGTTGGATTTCCATATGCTGATATAGTGATATAGTGATATTTGAGTTTTGTAGGTTCTCCAGCAGATATATATTCCCTTTTGCGAGGAGAATTATATGTTTGACATATACTACAATGAATTATGCCTGGAGAAAGGTATACATATGTTAACAGTAATCATCAACTGCAGTATGCAGGAAATTCAATTAATGATCACCACAGCTATTAATGACCAGATAAACTAGCTATCAGATTTTAGTTCAATCTCTTGTTAGTATGTTTGTAATACAAATATAATAACTGTTTGATGTATACTGAGATAGAAAAACACAAACGTTTGCTTGACAAAAGACTCGCTAGTTATTCATCTTGAAAAGCACTACAAATATATGGAAAGACACAGTACTCTATCATGCCTACAAAATAGGACATGAGTTAACAAACTCCTGAAACTACTCAACTGCTGCACTACTTATTCAACATACCTACTTGCAAGGAACTAACTCACGACTAAATCAACAAAAGAAATAAACTAATACATGCAGCTTGTCATAGACAAATAAATAAACCATAGTTTGAGATCACTTATTTCCAACATTCACCCCCTTGATCTCAAACACATCTGACCAACTCTTTAACACCAAGCAGGTTCCGCATTTTCTCGAACTTGATTGTTGCCAACGCTTTGGTCATAATATCAGCCTTCTGATTACTGCTACTAACATGTTTTAACACAACTTCGCCTCTCTCCACACATTCCCTTATGAAGTGGTACCGAATATCAATATGCTTACTTCTACCATGGAACATAGGATTTTTAGCCAAGTCGATTGCCGATCTGTTGTCAATACATAAAGTCACTGGTCCAAGACTTTCAGAGGTGATTCTTCCCAAGACATTCCTTAGCCATATCCCTTGGCAAGCTGCTGAAGTTGCTGCCATAAACTCTGCTTCGCAAGAGGACAAGGCTACGCATCTTTGTTTTTGCGAAACCCATGTGATGATGCTTTCGTTGAGGTAGAATACCATGCCTGCAGTGCTGCGTCTATCATCCAAATGACCTGCTAAGTCACTATCTGAATAACCCGTTATGATGTTGTTGCCATTGCTCTTCGAGTAGACCAAACCATACTGAATCGTACCTTTCACATACCTCAGAACCCGTTTCACAGCATTCAAGTGTAACTTGGTTGGTCGCTCCATATATCGACTCAAAATGCCTACTGAATACGCGATATCTGGTCTAGTATGTACCAGATATCGAAGTCCTCCTATCAAACTTTTGTACTGTGTGGGGTTTACAGCCTCACCCCCTTCATCCTTGCATATCTGCTCTTTCAAATCCATAGGAAACTTAGCTGGGTTGCAGCTTCCTAGTCCAGCCTTTTCCAAAATCTTACGAGCATAGCCAGCCTGTTTTAGCTCGATAAAACCCTCTCCTTGTGTAACCTCGATACCCAGATAGTAGTTGAGTTGCCCCAGATCACTCATTGCAAACTTCTGATTCATTTCCCTCTTAAATTCCGTAATCATGGACTCCTTAGAACCTGTGATAAGTAGATCATCCACGTAGACTGCCACAATCATGCTATCTTCTCCTTTCTTTCTCGTATACACCGCATGTTCATACGGGCATTTGCTGAAACCAAGACTCACAAGACAAGCATTTAGTTTCTCGTACCATGCCCGGGGAGCCTGTCTTAAGCCATACAGGGCCTTGATTAGCTTATAGACCTTCTGTTCATGCCCAGATACTTCGAATCCTTCTGGTTGCGAGACATACACATCCTCCTTTATCTCCCCGTTTAAGAACGCAGTCTTCACGTCGAGGTGATGAACCTCCCAACTCGACTTTGCAGCCAGGGCTAACAACAAACGAACCGTCTCTAATCGAGTGACTGGAGCATACACTTCATCGAAATCAACACCATGCTCTTGAACGTATCCCTTCGCCACTAAACGTGCCTTGTGTTTCACAATTTTTCCCTCAGCATCCTTCTTCAGCTTGAATATCCATTTCAGGCCCACAACTTTCTGACCAGGTGGCAGCGTCGTTAACTTCCATGTGTTATTTGTTTCAATCGACTCCATTTCCTTTTTCATCGCCCTATTCCAGTTTTCATCCTTTGCAGCCTGCTTGTAACTCGCAGGTTCTTCGACACCCATCAGATACAACTCCTCGTCTAATATAACTTCCTCAGTATCATTGTATATGTCTGCGATGGGTCGAACTCTCCTCGGTTCCACACTGTCATCGTAATCGTCTCTATTTAATCTCGGAGCTGTTACAGATTGGGAAGGAGTAGACTGAGTCGATTGAGCAGTAGACTGAGTAGAGTGAGACGAATGATCAGAAGACTGAGATGAACGAGATGAACGAGTAGGCGTGTTCTCATCTTCTTGATCATTACCACCGTCTGTGTCATGAGTTTCTACATTCTCATTGTCATCCATTGTTTCTCCGCTATTCTCACTCAAGTTGTCGATATGAAACTCTGCTTCCAACCCATCACTTTCGTCTTTCTCATCCCAGCTCCAGGTTTTTGACTCCTCAAATACTACATCACGACTGACCCATATACGTTTATTGATAGGATCATATAAACGATAGCCCTTTGTGCCTTGTTCTCGTCCAAGATTGATTACCTGCATGCTACGATCATCAAGTTTCTTCGTCTTAACATTTGGAATTTTCATGTGAGCCAAACAACCAAATATGCGAACATGAGATATATCTGGTTTTCTTTCATTCCATACTTCATAAGGAGTCTGACCAGTAAGTGCTCGAGTTGGTACCCTATTGAGAATGTAAACTGAATTTCGAACCGCTTCTGCCCACATCTTAGCTGGTAGCTGCATCTCTTTCAAGCTACTTCTTGTCATCTCAGCAACTGTCCTATTTCTACGTTCTACCACCCCGTTTTGCTGGGGTGTGTAGGGTGTAGTATAGTGCCTGTCAATCCCTGCAGCTTTGCAATACTCCTTAAATTCTTTCGAAGTGAACTCTCCTCCACGATCTGTTCTCAGTACTTTCACAACCTTTTCCGATCCCTTTTCTGCTGCTGTTCGAAACTCCTTAAATGCTTCAAGTGCTTCGTCCTTGGACTTCAGAAAATACACCCACATATACCGGCTGAAGTCGTCTACAATTAGAAAGAAATACCTGAAACCAGAATTTGTTTCAGGCGTAATAGGGCCACACAAGTCCGTATGAACTAGTTCTAGTACCTTTTGAGCACTAAACTTAGATTTAGCTGGTATTTGTTTCCTGGTCTGCTTCGATAGCAAGCATCCTTGACACACATTCTTTATTTTCTGCAGGTCCGGTAAACCCTTCACCATTTTCTGTTTTGACATCAAGGCTATTGCCTGATAATTCACGTGACCTAGTCTCTTGTGCCACAGACTTGATAGATCATCCCTCACAGACATCAAACAAGCTAGATGACTTGATTCAATTATGATTTTATACAGTCTGTTAGGAGACCTCTTTACTTTCATTAACAACCGCTCTTGTTTATCATATATCCACAGGAATTCTCCCCTAAGCACTACTTTATCACCTTCTTCAGACATTTGCCCTAAGCTCATTATATTACTTTTCAGACTAGGGATATAAAATACCTCTCTGAGGGCTCTTTCTTCTCCGTTCTTGCACATCAAGCTGACGGTGCCTTTGCCTTCGATCTTTACAGCAGACCCATCTCCAAATCGAACCTGACCTTTAACACTTTCATCGAGGCTTAAGAACTTGGTCTTGAATCCTGTCATGTGGTTACTTGCCCCATTGTCAAGATACCAAAGATTTGAGTCATTTCCTCCATTTTTCGACAGCATGGCAGGTGCAATGCGTTCTTCATTCAGCATCACAACACCTGATTCCTTCTCCTTGTTATGCTTCACTAGCAGTAACGTTGGCTCATCATCATCCACCATCGTCATGTTGATCTCCTGCTTGTTGTACTGATTTTTCTTGGGTTTACGACATTCGACGGCAAAATGTCCATATATACCACAATTGTAACACTTCACGGTGCTTTTATCCCGTCCTTTGTATCTGGAGTTTGAGGTTCCTCCACTCCCAGTACGCTTCATCCACTCCTCCTTGGTTAACAGTAATTTATTTTCGTTACTTTCTCGTTTTTCCCATTCTTCTCTGGTTAACAACAGTTGACTTTCGTTGCTTTCACCTTTCCCTTTCAAACGTTCCTCGTGTGCCTTGAGGGAACCTACAGCTTCCTCCATGGACATAGTTTCCAAGTTACTAAATTGTTCCAACGTAGATGTAATCTGTAGGAACTTTGTGGGGACAGATCTCAAGAACTTTTTCACTATGTATGACTCCTTCATCGTCTCACCAAGAGCTCTAATATTCGTCACCAGTCCGTTCATTCTCATGTAGAAGTCATCGATTTGTTCACTTTCCTTCATCATCATTGCTTCAAACTCAGCCTTTAGAGTTTGCACGCGAGCTGCTTTCACCTTGTCTGAGCCTTGACACAAAGTCTTTAAGGCCTCCCAGATCTCCTTGGCTGTTTTCTTCTCAGCCATACTCAGCAGCATATCCTCCGGCAGTCCCTGATACATCATGGCCACTGCCGCTTTGTCTGCTTTCTCTTCGATAGGGTCCTTTGATTCACCCGGCGACGCTGCGTTCCATACTCCCTGTGCCTGCAGAATTACTTTCATCTTGAGAGCCCAAGTAGTGTAGTTAGTTCTTGTCAACATGGGGTACGTCAGGCCTAGTGATCCACTCTTTCCCTTGTTCGCATCCATCGTTCGATCTTTTGACGTTCACTAAGAACTTCTAGCTCTGATACCAATTCTTGTTAGTATGTTTGTAATACAAATATAATAACTGTTTGATGTATACTGAGATAGAAAAACACAAACGTTTGCTTGACAAAAGACTCGCTAGTTATTCATCTTGAAAAGCACTACAAATATATGGAAAGACACAGTACTCTATCATGCCTACAAAATAGGACATGAGTTAACAAACTCCTGAAACTACTCAACTGCTGCACTACTTATTCAACATACCTACTTGCAAGGAACTAACTCACGACTAAATCAACAAAAGAAATAAACTAATACATGCAGCTTGTCATAGACAAATAAATAAACCATAGTTTGAGATCACTTATTTCCAACACAATCTACGACATAATTTTTTTTTTTCAATAATCACGGATAACAAAAGGTATCAAACCATAGATTTAGATAAAATTTGCATTTCAAGCTGATGGTTTCAGGTTCCTCCGCTGCCATTCCTAGGAATTATGTCTTAAAACCCTTAACCATCACCAGAAGATTGGTGTCTTAATATATTTTAAACCTCCCCTCTTTCCTCTTTCATCATTAAAAGGTTCATCTATCCCTTGTATATCAAGAGAGATTCTCGTCTATGTAATTGTTTATCTTCTAGTTCTGTGTGTGTTTTCTTGTCTGTGTTTTTTTGGCCCTGTCTCTTTTAGGCTTAAGCGAGATTGCATATATCTCCTTTTCTTTCATAGCTTAGTCATTGCCCCGGGATGTTATTAGGGCTACACGTGGAGTCATGACCAGCTTTATAGTCTATATCACACTCCCCTCTGTCAATGAACCAAGTCATTCATAGTATCAATTAAAGATTGTTGCAACCACATGTTTATATAATATACTCCTACTTAATCATCCCCACCCACTTCATTTTATATGGTTGTAAATGAATTTAAAGTAGTTAATATTGAATTAATGTGTGTAATATTGATTACCTCACATAAAATGGGACGGAGAATCCCTGTCCCTCTCAAGTTTAGATATTTGTCCCTCGTATAGTAGGTCAGACTTGTAAAAATATTGGGCTTTCTATTTTACATTGGGCCAGGCATATTTCAGGATCCATCACAAGCAAATCAGTTTGCCTATTTTCTTACAGCTTGAACGTCCCATCCTACCACGTGTACAATACTACATATTCTGTTAATAACCTCCAGGATTATTTCTTTTTACCAATATACTAGTGACGATGACCAATACTAGGGCTTGGAGCTGACTGATCACGTCTCCTACTGATCGTTTCTACTTGATAAGCAATGAGCTTGTCATCAGTAATAGGGGCATGAACTGGAGTAGGAACAGAAGGCTCCTTTACAAGGGTATGTACATAAACGTTTCCCTTCATGATGGTGTTTTTTCCATGCAGGCTGGAAATCTGCCTGCAATGTGCGGAGCAAGAACAAGAGGCTAAGGTGAGAAGAAATACAAAGAAAGCAACCCTGGCCATGACTGAAAAATATTGTAGACCGCAGGTAGTCAAGTGTGTGTTTTTGGATTGAAGTACTTGACCAATACTCATAAGAGCTATCTATATTTATAGCAAGAAATTGGTGGAACTCTGATCTCATAGCTCAAAATAAAAAAATTACTAACATTGTATGAATAACAACACAAAGAGCGTATTAAACCCAATTTAATATATTGTTTAAAAAAAATACTTGAAACCAGGTGTATAATTGAATATAATTGGAAATAAGATTAAATGATTAATTTGAGTATAGTTATGCATCTCCCATGATTAATTAAATATCAAATTCTAGAACTAATATTAAACCCAAATTGAAAATACTTGAGATTAAAAATACTTGACTACAGTTCAGCCACGTATAACTAAAAATACCTGAATACAGGTTCAGTCACGTATAATTAAAAATAATTGAATACAGTTCACCCACGTATAACAGTGTCTATCAATTTCTTTTTTTTTTTTTGCTAAATGTCTATCAATTTCTTGTTTCTCTTCTAATAAGGATTGCTTCATTATATATATCATTAACTCCTTGTATATAACAAGCGAGATCTTATCCAAAACTCTTTGGTTGGTGTACTACCAAAAGTATACAATCCGTTGAATTATTAAACTATAAATCTTCAAATCAATAAGGACCGTCAGATATAATATTAAAAATTGTATTTGATTATTAACAGGATAGTATTTAAATACTAAAAGATGTATTTTGATAATTTAAACCAATTATAAATAGGTTTTCTATATTGAATAGAAATCTTTATGTAAAAATTCGTAATTATCTTTTCTCTTTAGTTTATGGATAGTTCCAGTTAGATGTTGTCTAAAACTCAAGATAGAGCCCAAACGGTAAAGTTATTATCTAAATTTTAATAAATATATTTTTATTATTGTAGCACCAATTTAATTTTTTTTCCTAATTCTTTTAAATTTATAAATTCTACGTTTATTTCAATAAAATATTAAAACCAATTTAAGAAAAAATTAAAATCGATCGTCCGTGTACGATTACGACCAAATTAATAATTATAGTTAGATCTTAAATAGATCGATGAGAATTGTTAGATATAATATTAAAAAGTGTATCTGATTAATAATAGAATTATATTTAAATACTAAAAAGTGTATTTTGATAATTTAAATTTTTTCTATGTAAAAATTCTTAAATATATTTTTTCTTGAATTTATGTATAGTTCCAGTTAGATAATAATTATTAAACCAAATCTCAAGATAACAATTCATATCGATTACAATGATACACGTGGACCCTACGTGTAGAACTCCCGTACATGAATAAATTTAAACACTTTTTTTCTAAAGGAACATAACAATTTGATTAATCCAAATTATAATTATATTATTTTACATATAACAAACATAAAAGGATAATATCAAAATATTATTAAAATATTGAGGGTTTCATATTCATAAACGATAATTTTGAATATAATACTAATATTAAAATGTGTATTTGATTAAAGGTAGGATTATATTTAAATACTAAAAAGTGTGCTTTGATAATTTAAACCAATTATGAATTGATTTTCTATATTGAATTGAATTTTTTATGTAAAACTTCTTAACCATCTTTTCTTTTCAGTTTATTTTATGAGTAGCTGGTCAAGTTATATAATAATTATTAAACCATCATTAAATTAAAGATAATTTCGTTAGTTTTGCATGGGTTGTAAAATCGTCAAAATTCAATTTCTAAAACTCAGGATAGAACTCAAATAGTAAAGTGTGTATCTAAATTTTAATAAATATTTTTTTTTATTTTAGCACCAATTTATTTATTTTTCCACTAATTCTTTTAAATATATAGAAATTTTATGTTTCTTTCAAAAAAGTATCAAAATTAATTAAGAACAAATTCAAATCGATAAAGAATAGGAGTATAATAATATGAGAATAAAATTTTATATAATCATAACATAAATTTTATTCTGTTTAATAATTTTTAAGTAATAATGTATTTTAAAATTTTATATACACTGTAAATAAAACCGAAACATTAAAAGTAAAAGCAGTTAGTAAGATACTTATATCAGTATATACTTGATATCCTTATTATATTAAATCTTTATATATAATAATTATAATATGAATCTTATCCAAAATTTTGGTCGTAGATAACCAAATTAATAAGGACCATTAGATCTTAACTAGATAAATGAAAATCGTTAGATCAAATATTTAAAAAGTGTATTTTATTAATAATAGGATTATATTTAAATTCTAAAAGGTGTATTTTGATAATTTAAACAAAATATACCAAATATAAATAAGTTTTTTATATTGAATAGAATTCTCCATGTAAAAAATTCGTGACTTTCTTTTCTCTTCCATGGATAATTCCAGTTAGATAAAAATTGTTAAACCATCTTTTAATTAAATATAATTTAGTTATCTTCATGTGGGGTATAAAATTGTCAAAATCTGATTTTTAAAACACAAGATAAAGCTCAAATTAGTAAAGTGAATATTTAAATTCTAATAATAATTATTATGTCATCATTATTTTAATACCAGTTTAATTACTATTTTCTAACTATTTTAAATTTAGAAATCTATGTTCAAAAATTAAAATCAATCTAAGAAAAATTCAAATCAACAAAGAATATAATAATACGAGGATAAAATTTTATAAAATTGTGCATATTTTTAATCCTATTTTATTAAATTTTAGATCATAACTAATCAAATATTATTTATTATTAACTAATAAATTATACGTAAATGGTGATTTTGTTTTATAAGAACTCATAGATACCTAATTTCATTGTTAGCATGACTATATTCATATTAAAAAAAAACGTATTTTGAAATTTTAGACTCGAGGCCCAACTTTTTTAACATATATACATTGTAAATTATTAAATTCGAAACTTTAAAAGTTTTTAATCAATTAGTATAGTACTTTTCTGAAAAATCATAGATTCAAACCTTAGATCATTCTACATGATAATTTTACTTTATATCTAACGTTTTTCAACAATTTAATTTGAAACATCCAACGATTATGGATTGAGTGATCAAACAAAGCGACCAAACTTATAAGGAAGCTTTCATTATTTAGTCTTTAATATAATAACATAGATATTTATAGGATATACTATAAAAAAATGAATTTTATACAGAATTTTGATCGTCACGGTGTACTACTCTAAAAGAAGAACTATTACAAAAAAAATATATTTTAATTGATAATTTATTTTCTCAAAAGTTCAAAGTTCCCGCATCTTTAACATATTTCAAAAAAGAGTATATTATATTTTAGCAATAAATATTTAAAAAAATAAAAAAATAAAAAATTATAAATATTAAGAAAAATTAATGATGTTATCATGGTAGTTTGTTTCTAAATACCGTCAAAACATTCTCAACCGTTAGATCCAATACTTTTAAAAATAGTTGATCAAGATTATATCATATAAAAAGAAGTTATTGTCTAAAAATGATATAAGTTAAAAGATATTATATTAGGATTGGATTTTCTAAAAAGTCAAAACATAAAAATAGTTGTAATTAAATAAGGAAACTCATTTAATACCAAAATAATCAAAATCGTTTAATGTTAAATAGATAGGTGA
The DNA here is from genome assembly GCA_030848705.1 of Heracleum sosnowskyi. Classification (NCBI taxonomy): domain Eukaryota; kingdom Viridiplantae; phylum Streptophyta; class Magnoliopsida; order Apiales; family Apiaceae; genus Heracleum; species Heracleum sosnowskyi. The sequence continues at coordinate 135,646,268 of CM061238.1, read as the reverse complement.
AAACCGTTAGATTTAACATTAAAAACTGTATTTGGTTAATAAAGTGTATTCTAATAATCTAAACTAAATATAAGTAGATTTCTTAAATCAAATAGAATTCTCAACATTAAATTTCGTCATTTTATTCTCTTTTTAGTTTTAGAATAGTTTAGCGTGTAAAATATAATAAATATCAAATTTTTAAATATAATTTTTTTGGCTAAATCTTTTTTAACAATAATTTAATCATGTAAACTAATAACTTCTAAATATTAAATATTCATAAATAAATATAATTATAAATATTTAAAAAATAATCGTGTGTTGCATGGATAATAAAAATATAATTATAAACAGAATAATTATAAATAAAATTTAAGTAACCGTGCACGAGCTATATTCTACAAGCAATATTAAACCCAGTGTCTATCAATTCTTGTTTCTCTTCTAATAATTAGTATTTCATTATATATCATATTCTACAAGCAATATTAAACTCAATTTAAAAATACTTGAATAAACAGAATTTCATGTGTTTCTCTTGGAATAATCATTTTCATTATATATCATACTCTACAAGTAATATTAAACCCACTTTAATATACTTGAATACATCTCATTCACGTTAAAAATGCTTTTGATCATCACACAATTTCTCCCTCTGTTAAAATATGAAAAACCAATTTATTATGTTTTGTAGTTTCTAGAAGTAAAATTATATCCCATGTTTTTTTTATAAAATCCACTATATCCCTAACTTATTTGATCATATATTCAATGACAGATCATGGTGCCTTAGTACTTGTACTTTGTGAAATCAGGTCATTTAGTAAACTTTTTTCAATGTATACAGGTGAGGCTCAGATAAATTGGTTATAATTTATTATGAAAAAACCTCACGTATAGTGATATAGTGATATTTGAGTTGCGGAGGTTCTCTGATAGATTTACAAATTTTCTTTCGCCAGGAAAATCCTGTTTGAAATATACAATGTAGCAAGTGCTTGGGAAAAAGTATACAGAGTACAGACTTTGCATTATTGAGAGGTGAGACAAATATGCAACTAGCAACAAATTCAAATAATCTGGTTGTACAGACAGTATTTTATTTTAGAGTCAAGGAATTCACATTTATAATACATATTCCATTTCAAGACAACATGAAGACAACGGCATCCAAACTCATTATTCATAAACTATCACCACAGCTACTACTCTAGTGGATAAACTATCAGATTTTAGTTCAAGCATGACATGAAATTGTTTTCTATAACCAGGGATTAAAAGAGACATATCAAACTATAGATTAAGATAAAATTTGCATTCCAAGCAAACAGTTTGTTTTATTTCACAGTAGCTTGTACATACTAGTGACCATGACCAACACCTGGACTAGGAACTGACTGATCACGTCTCCGACTAAGCTTTTCTACTTGATCAATAATAGGGGCATAAACATTTTCCTTCATGATCATGCCTTTTCACAGCAGGCTGGAAATCTGACTGCAATGTGCCGAGGAAAAACAAGAGGCTATGGTGAGAAGAAATACAAAGAAAACAACCCTTGAACTGGCCATAACTGCAGAATAAATATTGTAGACTCCGAAAAGTGTGTTTGTATTAAAGTACTTGGCCAATACTCATAAGAGCCATCTCAAAGCAAGAAATAGGAGGAACTCTGATCTCGCATAGCTCAAAAGAAAAAAAAATTGCATTGCATGAATAACAACACAAAGAGTACAAAATGATAAAGTTTGTTTGAAAATTTGTCAGCATACTAAATTTGTGTTGTGCGAGGAGGTAGATTACATGTAAGGTTTAGGGGGCTTTGAGAGCTGGCCTAGGTCAATTTTATCTGTGATCCTGTTATTGATGAGAAGCTATATCAAGTTAATGTTAGGTGTAGAAATATTTGAATACAGTTCAGTCACCCAGTTTAAAAATGCTTAAATACAGTGTTCAGCCACGAGTCTGTCGGTTTCATACTTACAGTTTAGCCATGTAAAAATTGTTTAAGATAAATGATCAACACTCATCAAATATGCAACTAGCAGCTAATCCCTGTTTTTTTTTGTCGGATGTAGGAGGTGGACTGGTAGTACAGATAGTTTTGTATTTTAGAGACAAGGAATTCATATTCATATACATATTCGTGTGCAGGTAATTCAATTAATCACCACACCTACTAATCTCGAGGATAAACTATCAGATTCTAGTTCAATCCTGACATAAAATATGTTAAGAAAATGGATCAAACCATATATTAAGATAAAATTTGCATTTCAAGCAACAATTTGTTTATTTTCACAGTAGTTTGTACATGCCACATACTGCCACGTGTACATTACTAGATATTCCATACATAACCTTCAGGATTATTCCTTTTAACCTACATACTAGTGACCGTGACCAATGCTGGGGCTGGGAACTGATTCAGCACGTCTGGTTGTTTTTACTTGATGAACAATGAGCTTCTTGTTGATGATAGGGGTATTAGTTGAAGTTGCAGAAGCAGGCCCCTTTGGAAGGGCATGTACATTAACATTTTCCTTTGTGATAGTATTTTCTCCATGCAGGCTTGATGCCTTCCTGCAATATGCTAAAGAAGAGCAAGAGCCTAAAGTGAGAAGAAATACAAAGAAAACAACACTTGAACTAGCCATAACTGCAATATACTGTAGACTCACTTGTGTGTTTGGATTGAAGTTGGTGCAAACTCATTAGCGCTGTCTGAATTTATAGAAGGAAGGAGGTCGAACTTTGATCTCATAACTCAAAAAAAAAAACACTTTGTATGATTAGTGATGGTCTCCGAAACCGTAACCGCGTTTCCTACGGTCTGCGAACTATGAAGTGTCTCGACTACGGGATCCGTAGCCTTTTTCCTAAACGGGATCCGTAGTTTTTTCCTCCCGTAGGCACACTCCCGCTCGCCAGACACGTGATGGTCTGGCGCGAACCAGTCATCTCCGGGGGGCCAGGCACCCCCCTAGAAACCCTCCACCTGGATACATAGCCTCCGTCAGTCACCTACCCTACGGGAATGTAGACCGACAGGCAGGCACCTGGCCCGAGCCCCGTCACCCGGTTTAGGCCGTAGACCGCCAGATGGCAGAGGGACGGTCCTCCTATAAAAGGGGCCGAAGGCCAACCGGAAGAGGGGACGACCAAAAAAGAGAGTAGACTAGGACGAGAGTAAATAACCAATCTTCTGATGATCGTTACGGATTGAACGGAAACATCCAGAGATCATCATTTGGCGCCGCCGCCGGGGACGAGAATACTTACCATCATCACAACTACGATCATAAATAGTACAGGAAGCTTGATAACAGCAGCAATACTAACCACAAGAACATGAGTTACGAGTCAAGCGAAAGGAGCCGCTCGTCGGGATCAACGAGATCGCCGCCTTCCTCTTCACCCGGGTCTCGCACGGGTAGCGAGCTCTCCAATTTACGGGCGCGGCAAAGACACATACAGGAACAAATGGACAGATTAACGGCACAAATGGTCGGGAACTACTATGAGGATCACCACCCACCATACTACCCGGAAAATACAGCCAGACGGGCGAACTCCCCCCAGGGAGAGCACCGAGGGTCGTATCAGTCCGGCTCATCGACGGGGAGTCAAAGCACCCCTTATCCCGGAAGTCGATCTTCCTCAGGATCGCAACGGACAGCGTTTCCAGAACCCTCCGGACATAGGAGACCTAACAAGCGTAGTTCGCACCGGGACCGCACCCCTACATCCAGTCAAAGGCAGAGGTCGAGGACTCCCGTACGCCGTAGGCGCACACCCCCCATTATTATTCAGCAGAATACTCAGTCCCGCCAACCTGAGGAGAGGGAGGAAATGTTGGTCAGGTTAGCCAGGTTGGAAGAGATGGCGTCAAGCCCCTTCCTGGAGGCAAGTACGGGCAGATCACCTTTCACGGAGATTTTGGAAGCAGCACAGGTGGATCAGGGGGTGAAGATCACCGGCCTCGAGTTTATGACGGTACGTCTGATCCTAACGATCATTTAAGTTATTATGAGAACTTGATGATTTGACATAGGTACAATGACATCACCAAGTGCCGATTGTTCGTTTCCACGCTCAAAGCATACACAAGGACTTGGTTTTTCGGGCTCTCCCCGAGGAGTATTAGCTCCTGAGAAGGACTCAAGATCGCATTTTTATCCAAATTCAGTATCAACACCCCCCTATGTTGTCCATACCATATCCTTAGAGAATGTGAAGCAGGAGTGCGGAGAGTCCTTGAGAGACTACATTGAGAAGTTTAAGACGGCCGCCTCAAAGGTGAAAGAGCTTCGGCCGACTAATGCCGTAGACTCTTTCATTAGGAATATGAATTATCAAGAATGCAAAGATTGCTGCAAAGAACTGTGCAACAAAGAGCCTGGGGATTTGTATGAAGCTTATGGTATCGCTTCAGCATACATCGCGACAGACGAAAGGATTAGAGCCTACTATCCCGGTTCTAGGAATGAAGCCTCTGGGTCAGGCCACACAGCAATGCAAGTGGATGGGATGGAAGATTTTAGGGGGAGAGGGCAGAGGAATTTCCCTTCGGACAGACGACCACCTCCCCGACAGGCCCGGGAGGAGCCCCACTTTACCCCATTAAACAAAAGCCCCTCGGTCATTCTAAAGGAGATCCGCGGGCACGATTACTTTCAGGCACCTCCCCCCATGAGGACCCCTTCGGATAAGAGAGACGGGTCGCGATTCTGCGACTATCACGACAGTATTGGGCACAACACTGATGAGTGTACCTCCCTCAAATATTTCCTGGAGAAGCTTGTAAACATGGAAGTGATGGGAAGCTATCTCCGAAGGGCCGGTAAAGATCCATCACCACCTCAACCTCCCGTTCCCAACCCCCGACCTAGGCGAGTGATTAATATGATCATAGGCGGTGGGGACCCACCTCCGAAAGAACTGCAGGACGTGCTTCAATTGGAGATATCACAAAGAGCATTTAGATATTCGAAGACCCCCATTTCTTTTTCGGACGATGACTATCCAGAGGGAGGGGTATTCCGCAGCGGTCCTCTTACGGTTCAACTAGACATTGCTGACCAGGATGTCCGGAAAGTGCTCATTGATAATGGTTCGTCGGTAGACATAATCTTCCGGCATACTTTGGGAAGGATGGATCTTGGGGGTAAATAGGAAGAGCGGAAAGCCGAGGATATCCGGGGGCCCCTCTACGGCTTTGGGAATCACGTTGTGCCCATTCAGGGGACCATTGACTTGCCCACAATGTTTGGAACTGCTCCGCAAGAGGTAACTGCATTGGTCAAGTATTACATTATCGATATTGCTTCCTCCTATAATGTTATCATAGGGCGACCGACCTTGTTCTTCCTGGGGGCTATCATTTCCACCCCTCATATGAAAGTGAAGTTTCCTACGGGTTGGGGCCCGGGAGAGTTGAAATCAGATAGTGAGGCCTCCCGTCTGTGCTACACGGCTTCCTTGTGTTTGGCTCAAACTAACCCTCGGAAAAGGAAATACTACGGGGAACCAAGAGGAAAGGAGACCCCCCGGAAATGATGCTGAATCTAGCGGAACCAATTCTCCACGGGTCCTCCTGGTTGAAGACGCCGAGTCGCAGTCCCGAGAGCTCAGTGTTGACTGTGAACTCTCTCGCTTTCCGCGAGCAATCCCCGGAGAACCCCCGGAATCAATCGAACTGCACAAAGGAGATCCCTCCAAATTAATAACTATAGGATCCGCCCTTGACCCCGCCCTAAAGGAAAAATTAGTAGCTCTGTTGAGAGAGTACGCTGATGTGTTTGCTTGGAACCCGAAGGACATGCCCGGGTTGGACGAAATTGTGGCCGTTCATAGGCTCCATATTAACCCCGTAATAGGGACAGTGAAACAGAAGAGGAGGAACTTCGCCCCTGAAAGGCAAAAGGCCATAGACGAAGAGATTAACAAGTTGTTGAAGGCGAATTTCATCTACGAAATCCAGTTCCCTGAGTGGATTACAAACGTGGTACTTGTGAAGAAGTCTAGTGGAAAATGGAGAGTATGTATTGATTACACCGATCTTAATAAGGCTACGCCTAAGGACTACTATCCCCTACCCACCATAGACCAGCTCATCGATGCAACCGCAGGGCACGTCCTTTTCAGTTTCTTAGATGCCTACTCAGGGTACAATCAGATCACCTTGGCCCCCGAAGATCAGCCAAAGACATCCTTCATCACCCATCGAGCAGTTTATGCTTATCGTGTGCTCCCGATGGGTCTCATAAATGCCGGAGCTACTTATCAGAAAGCTATGAACAAAATCTTTGCCCACCAAATCGGGAGAAATTTGGAATTATACGTGGACGACGTGATCGTCAAGTCTCATAAAAAGGAGGATCACTTGCAAGACCTGAGAGAAACATTTGGGAACCTCCGAGAATCCCGTCTCAAACTGAATCCGAACAAATGCACCTTCGGAGTGGCCAGCGGGAGGTTTTTAGGACATGTCATCAGTGGGCAGGGCATTGAGGCCAACCCCGACAAGGTTAAGGCCATCCTGGGAATGCAGCCCCCCACAACCCCAAAACAACTTCAGACCCTCAACGGATGCCTCACCGCGCTACGGCGCTTCATTGCAAAATTGGTCGAGAAGAGCCTTCCTTTCTTTGAAGTCTTGAAAGGAGTGAATAAATCACGCCAAATTCTATGGACACCGAACTGTCAAGAAGCGTTCGAATCATTAAAGAGATATCTCACCTCCCCCCCCCCCCCCCGGTTTTGTCTTGTCCTATCTCAGGGGAACCTCTATACCTATACCTAGCAGTGGCCCAAGAAGCCGTCAGTTCGTGCCTCCTCTGGGAAGAAGAGGGGAAACAGTTGCATGTGTACTATGTCAGTCATGTCTTGCGGAATGCAGAGGTTCGGTACCCCATTATAGAAAAAATGGCTTACTCCTTGCTGTTGGCCAGCCGGAAGCTGAGGCCTTATTTCCAAGGCCATGAGATCAAGGTATACACCAATCATCCCTTGAGGAAAATTTTGCATAAACCTGACTTATCTGGGAGACTGGTGAACTGGGCGGTCGAACTTAGCCAGTTCAGCATTTCTTATCTCCCCCAGACCGCCATTAAGGGTCAGGCTTTGGCCAATTTCTTGGTAGAGTGCTCTATCTCGGGAGATTCCGAACCTAAACTCACGACAGTCGCCACCATGGTCAAAGAAAAAGCTCCCATACCTTGGACGTTATTTGTGGATGGGTCTTCTACGGCCGATCATAGCGGAGCCGGGGTACTCCTCATCAGTCCGGAAGGCTTCGAGATTCAGCAGGCCATCCGCTTCGGCTTCCCAGCTACCAATAACTGCTCGGAATACGAAGCGTTGATAGCCGGGCTCCGACTGGCTAAGGCCCTTCAAGTCCAGCACCTCAAGGCCTACAGCGATTCTCAACTGATCGTCAACCAGATTCTAGGGAGCTTCGTTGCCAAGTCTCCCCTGCTTGTCAGATATCTCCAAGAAACCCGGGAAAGGCTTACCCAGTTCCCCACTGCATCGCTTGAAGGGATTTTGAGAGGAGAAAATTCTCGTGCCGATGCCCTCGCCAGGTTGGCCACCGGGGAAGAGTCCCCTCCTGGCTCTAGTGTCCACTACACTGTGTTGCTCACACCATCGGTCGACACGGCTACGGACGTCCCATCCGAAGTCATGATCCTCTCTTACGGCCCCAACTGGATGACACCGATCATTTTATACCTTCAAGAGGGAGTGTTACCCAAGGACCGCAAATCTGCACGAGCTCTCCGGGGAAAGTCGGCCCATTATACTCTGGTCGATGGAGCATTGTATCGCAGGTCTTTCCTTGCACCCCTGCTCAAGTGCTTAGATTGCCCCGAGGCGGACTATTGCATGCTGGAAGTACATGAGGGGATCTGTGGGAGTCATTCCTTCGGGGAAGCCCTGACCCATAAAATTTTGCGTCAGGGCTATTATTGGCCCACCTTGCGTTCAGACTGTCTCAATTATGCCAAAGTCTGTGTGAATTGCCAATTGTTCGCTTCGGTCCCTCGGCTCCCTCCAGTTCTTCCTACCTATGTGCTCTCTCCCGTCCCCTTTGACATGTGGGGAGTAGATATTATGGGACCTTTTCCCCCCGCTAAGGGAGCGTTAAAGTTCATCATTGTGGTCGTGGACTACATGACTAATGGGTAGAGGCCAAAGCTGTAGCACATATCACCGCAGTAGTGTGACGCAAGTTCTTCCACGAGTCGGTTGTCACCCGTTTCGGCATTCCCCGAGTCCTGGTCACCAACAACGGCAGGCAATTTATTGATACCGACTTCGAAGAATACCTCTCCGCTTACTCAATCCAGCACAGGAGGTCATCTGTGGCTTATCCTCAGTCCAACGGTCAGGTAGAGGTCACCAATCGAAGCTTGTTGCAAAGCCTCCGCAAGAATGTTGAAGACCGAAAAACTATGTGGGCTGAAAAGCTCCCCAATATTCTCTGGGCCTACCGAACAGATAACCGGAAACCCACGAGGGAAAGCCCTTTCAGACTCACCTACGGTACTGAAGCTCTGATTCCTGTGGAACTGGGAGAGCCGTCTTTACGGGTCCAGCAATATGACCCCGAAGCCAATGAAATGGGAATCCGGACCAACTTGGATCTGTTGGAAGAACGAAGAGAAAATGCGGTAATACGAATGGCCAACTACAAACAAGCTACAGCTAGATATTTTGGAAAGATCAATCCCCGAGAGTTCCAGGCCGGGGATAAAGTATTACGCTCTACGGCGGTATCCGACCCCGCCCACAACCGAAAGATGGACCCTAACTGGGAAGGTCCTTACATAATCCATCAGGTTATCAAGGCAGGAACATACACACTCGCCCACCTTCACGGGGAAGTCCTCCCCAACACATGGCACGCCACTCACCTCCGGCGTTTTTTCCCGTAAGTCTCCCTCTACTAGCACCTTCTGGCACCATAGCAATCTTGTTGTACTGCTCCAGTAACTTAAAAGTTACTGCGTTTGTTTTTCCGGAGTGTAACACCGCCCCTCGAAGGCGTGAAAGTACATAGACGCAACTAGAAACGGTCTGTCGGCCGGTTCCTAATTATGATAAAACATCGACTGTCTATCTTCCTCGATCCTGCCTTCTGTATACAAGGATCTCATTACGCCTACGGGCATGGCTCGGGTAATCCTTCCATTAAAAAAGCCAACATATGTAGCCCACGTGAAGCTACGGCTTGGACGGGTCTCGATAAAACACCGGTTCATTAAAAAAGCCGATATATGTAGCTCAAATGAAGCTACGGCATGAACAGGTCTCGATAAAACATCGGTTCATTAAAAAAGCCGATATATGTAGCTCAAATGAAGCTACGGCATGAACAGGTCTCGATAAAACACCGGTTCATTAGAAAAGCCGATATATGTAGCTCAAATGAAGCTACGGCATGAACAGGTCTCGATAAAACATCGGTTCATTAAAAAGCCGACATATGCGGCCCAAATGAAGCTACGGCATGAACAAACGCGCTACGGCGTGCATCAAACTAAAGTTCCTACTCCAACAGGGGGCAATCGACTAACCCACATATTTTACCTCGTTCCTTTCTGTCAAACAAAACCACGACATGAACCGGTTTCTGCTACCCTAAGCTATGGTTTAAAATGAGGACTTTATATGTGAAAAAATAGGCGTGAAATGAAAATTTTACTATGACAAGACAAACGCAATAGATAAAACTCCGTCTTCTTATTTATTAAAAAGAAAATTACAATAAAGAAATGGCCCATCACAGATTTGATTGGGTCCATTCCGAAAAAGATAACTAGGCTGCGGCAGCGGCCGAGCCTGAACTAGGAGGTCCTTCCCGGTCTTCGCCATTCTTGCGAACGACCTTCTTTTCTTCTCCCTCCTTCTCCTTCTTCTTAGCCTCGTCCCTGTCATACTCCTCCAGGGCTGCTTGGAGCATCAGGAACATGACATCCAGGTACTCATCCCAGTCCCTCAGCTGAATCTCCTCAAGCTCCTCACGAGACAACTCCAGAACGCTCTTTCCGTTGTACATTTTCTCTGGACACAAAAGGAAAACAAAGATATATAAGAAATTATCCAAATAACGGATATGGCATCTCGCAATACTCTAAGAAAAACTCGTAACAAACAAAAAGCTAACTAAATGATACCTGGTAAAAACTCCGAGCAAAGAGGGAGGTTTAAGATGAACGAAGAAGAAAGAAACACTCGATTATTTATAGGGCGACCCGGACGAATGCGAAAGGGTTGAGACCCTTGGAAATCTGCCATAAATAAATGACTGACGATTTCTGAGGCAGTCAAACGGTCAAAAATATTGACTCAAGACTACCTCCTCATTTGCGCCTTCCCCAGAATAGCACACTTTGGAAATTCAAGACTACCAAATAAAAGTGGCAATTAATCAACAATTGAAGATAACGAAGAAAACATAATAGCCTCAGGTCAATGATCCATCGAGAAATTAAGATGCCAAAACCTTTACATTTCCTATGTACTTCGTCGAAGTGAAAATAATCCAAGTTGATTAATCAAAAAGGCAGATTTCGAAACACAATTAAAAAACCAAAATGTTCAGATCCACAAAGAGAAACTAACTAGCCAAAAGAAACACATCCCACCGAGTACACCTAAAGGCCGAAAGGGCTGAAAGAGAAACAAAACCAAGACATAAGCTCAGTTTCCTGTGGAACATCCTGGGCCCTACGAAAGAGGCTCGTCGGACTCCTTTGTGGGATCAGGGTCGCCTCCGGGGCCCCCTTCGGGTCCTTCCGGCTCACGGGCCTCCTCCTCCTGCACCCTCTCCTCAGTCCTCTCCTCAGTCCCGACTTGAACGCCATCATCATCCTTGTCTCCTACGGCTTTCTCAGCCTCCAGCCGTGCTATTTCAAAGTCACGGAAAGCTTCTATGGAGTGCGCCGCGGGGTCCAAGGTATTACCTGCGCCCACAAATTTCAAACAATCATTATAACCTTCCTCATGAAACTCCCCAACCTTCATCTCCAACTCGGTGATTTATGCTTCTGAGCCCTTATATCGGTCCACACAGTCTTCGAATGTGATATTCGCCTCCCGTTCGACTCGCTCCAACAACTGAGTGGTTTTCGCCAACTCCTCGGTCATTTCCTTGAACTCCCTCTCTCGCTGGTGAATGGCAGTCTTAAGGCTAGCAGAAATTCCCTTCTCCGTCTGCAATTCTTCCCCTAGCTTTGCGGAACGCTCCTCCGCCTGCGTCCGCGCCTCCCTTTCCTTGCTCGACTCTAGCACTGCGGCCTCTTCCCTGGCTCTAGAATCCTTCAGTAGGTTTAAGGCCTCGTCCCTAGCTTGTTTCTCGCTTAGGGCCCTTCGGTGTTCCGCCGTAGTCGTACGACGATTGCTCGCGGCCCTTTCCGTGACCCCCACGAGGTAAACTCCCAGCTATCACGAACAAAGAAACACAGAAGACGCACAATCAGAACTAATTAAAGACAAAAAAAAAATAAGGATAGTGCTGTATGGACAGATAGTACCTTCCCGTAAGCCTCCTTAGCCTTCCGGATCAAACCTTCATCGTTCTCTTTCTCGATCTTCGCTCGGTCCTGGGCCAAAGAAAAGGCGCTCAAAGCTTCCAGAGGAGGCTCAATTTGCGGATCCTCCCCCAGCCAACCCTGACGAGCTTAAAATCGGACAAGAGTGTATCCCTCCACGCCTTCAGCCGAAGGGGTCAAAGGAACCGGAGGCATGCCCGAGCCCGAGCCGCCCACATCCGCGGCATCGGTCCTCATCCCTCGTGACGCAGCCGTGAAACTTGGGAGGACCTCGACGTCACTGTCATCCCCATCAGTCTCGTCTCTCAGCCGGAACTCGGACCCCTTTCCAGCTCTTTACCTCTTCAACTTTCTCGTTTCTCCTGTCTTGATCCCTCTTTTCTTGTGACGCAATGTCTGAAGGGGTGTGTTTTCGGAATCCGTAGCCCCGGCTGGGGAAGCCATGTGAATCTCCCCGGTCGAGACGCCAGGTTTTGCGGAGGACTCCCCTACGGCAGTACTGTCCTCCCCGCTATTCTTACTCTCGGTTCCCTTCACCACTTGCTTCTTTCGAGCCAATGTCAGAATTCGACTCTTATCCATCCTAGAGGGGAGAGGCAGGTCCTTGAGCAACACTACAAGAGGAGACACAGAGCCAGAGGTTAGTCGTCAAATAACAAACGCTATTACATACGTTAAAATAACAAATGAGTTGAATGCACTAGATGGGACTCACAATTGTGGTTTACTAGAAAGGGAACCCTCCAGAAATCCCCTTCCGTCCACAGACCCTTAGCCTGCCCCCCGACAAAAAGGGACGCTGCTACTCTTTCATTGGGCTCCAGCTTTTCGGACCTACGGACGGCCCCATTTACCCCATCGGGCCGCCGATACTCGGGAAGATAACCTAAGTCGCCCCCTCGCAACAACAACCATTCCACATGCCACCCTTTGTTGGACGAAGGGACCTCCACCAATATACCCCCCAGGCTCTTAGCCCCCTTCCAATGGAGCTCGAACAAAGGCTGATAATCCCGAGAGGCCTGAAGGCTGTGTAAGGACCAAAACAAAGTTAAGGTGGGCTCTAAGCCTAACTCCGTACACCTGGCAATGAAAGCGCAAATCTTCCGGATAGAGTTAGGGCCGAGCTGTCCTAGGCCCAGTCTCATGTTCACCATCAAAGCATGGAAGAACCGGTGCATCGGCAACCTCAACCCCGCTCTAAAATGCTCCAAAGGGATCCCTACCCACAAATCATCTCTCCTGGAATAAATGAATTCCCCTTCGTCCGGCAGGCTAATTTCGTATTCATTCGGTATTTGAAAAGTGTGCCGCACCGACCCATTGAAGTCTTCGTTGAACAAGCACCTCTTATGGAGATACTCGAGACCTTTCAAACAATCTCGTGAAACCTCATCCGGTAAGATGCCGTCCCCAGGTTTGTAATAACACTTCGAACCATGAGTCTTAAAGTAATCCCCCCTTCGAACAGTCGGTGGGGTGTTCACGAACTTTTGGGAAGGATCCAGCCATTTTCCCCGACTCCCCTAGGCAACTTTTTGTCGGAATCACCAACCCCTCGGCCCTGAAATATTTGGGACCCCCATCGTCGGCATCGCCCTGTGCTGCCTCTTCTTTTCCCTTTCGCATACCTTCCACACCGGTTTCGGAAACCCCTACGGTCGTATTCCCCCTGGGATTCTTCGTTAAGATCACTTTCCGTCCCTCAGGGACTTTCCAGTCGCGGACGCTCTCGGGAGAACTGGCAGCCGTTGAGCTCTCTGACGAAGCATCGCCGTCTTCGTAACCCCCCACATCGCCTGACTCAGACAACCGCTCGTTGTCTGAGTCCGTAGCGCTCTCTCCCTCTGAAATCGTGCCTCTCTTCCGCTTGGCCATCCGAAGATCAATGGGAAACTACACATACGAAAGAAAGAATAGTCACTATCAGCCTGAATACTCAATTTAAAACCCTAATTGATTCCTACCCCTTGACTCGGGTGTCTAAATTCTAACAGGCTCATTATTTGTTTTAGAAAAGAAAAGGCCCATAGTGACGATCCTTCGCTTCCCCCGCGCGGTATGTGTAGCCCCCGGAAAGGAAAGAAAAGAAGAGAAGGCGCGGGCGCGGGCGCCGAGAAATGACGGATATGTGATGCTTAATAAAAAGACAAGAAAACCGAGAATGACATTGAAAGAGAGATGTTACCTGATTAAAGATATGGAGGACACGAGCTTGGCCTTCCGCACTTGCTTTGTAAGAAAATACCCCCTCTTCTCTTCACCTATTGCAGTTAACAAACGATTGAGACTGGAGAAACAAAAGATGAAATGTGTAAGTGGGTATAGGTATGCGCGCGCATATATATATATATATATATATGTATAGGCGCGCGCGTACACGCGCCCAAAAGATTGGGAAAGGGAAGACCAACCGCCTCGTTCAGTTGAGGGACAGAAAGGTAAACCCCCCCCCCCCCCCCCCTCATAACTCCACCAGCGGTCACCTTTCCCCATGATGAACACTCCTCCAACCCTTTTATCGCTGGCATTATCCCCACTCCTGTCATAAACCATGGGTTTCTACCATTGAGATGCACCCCTTTCAGCCTATGAGCACACGCTGGATGGGTCTCCTAAAGAAGACCCCCGCGCTTAGGGGGCAAATGATGGCCTCCGAAACCGTAACCGCGTTTTCTACGGCCTGCGAACTATGAAGTGTCTCGACTACGGGATCCGTAGACTTTTTCCTAAACGGGATCCGTAGCTTTTGCCTCCCGTAGGCACACTCCCGCTCGCCAGACACGTGTTGGTCTAGCGCGAACCAGTCATCTCCGGGGGCCCAGGCACCCCCCTAGAAACCCTCCACCTGGATACATAGCCTCCGCCAGTCACCTACCATACGGGAATGTAGACCGACAGGCAGGCACCTGGCCCGAGCCCCGTCACCCGGTCTAGGCCGTAGACCGCCAGATGGCAGAGGGACGGTCCTCCTATAAAATGGGCCGAAGGCCAACCGGAAGAGGGGACGACCAAAAAAGAGAGTAGACTAGGACGAGAGTAAATAACCAATCTTCTGATGATCGTTACGGATTGAACGGAAACATCCAGAGACCATCAATTACCAACAGAGAGAGTACATCTATAACCTTTATTAATTAATTAATTTATTAATTAATGGTACCAAATTTGGTTCACACTTTTTTTGGTTCCACCCCTACAATCCTATTTCACGTAGAAATTCTATGTCGCGTTCTATGTTGTTTTTAAAAAAAATTCTAGATTTAAAAAAAATATTTCTAGATTTTAAAAAAAATATATTAACCTAAAATATATTATAATATTATAGTTGTACTAAAATATATTAAATTATTATGATAACAAATTTGGTTCACACCTTTTTTTGATTCCACACCTAAAATCATATCTCACTTAAAAATATGTCACGTAGAGTTCTATATGATTATTTTTAAAATAAAAAAATTCTATCTCACATAAAATTCTATTTTTTCAACAAAATATAAATCAAAAATATATTATAATATTATTATTGTACTAAAATATATTATATTATTATTATAATCATCAGCGTCAAATTACATTCACTACAAGGAAAACAGTGTTTTACAACGGTTTTTGCCCATTGTCTGAAGCTTCGAAAACCCGTTGTCTATTGAGATGTCGTCTGTTACGTGTATCACACAATGGTACGTACCGTTGTATGACATTCCTGAAGACAACGGTTAGAGCTTCCAAAACTGTTGTACAAAAGCTTCCAAACCGAAGACAACGTAAAGTTGTTTAAAAAGTATTGTCGCATACCAAGGAAAGACAACTGTCCGAGTATTAATCTGAATCTACCACTGAATAATATTAATCTAAAATATATTATAGTATTATAATTGTACCAAATATATTATATATTATTATTATATCCATCAGCAGCGTTACAATCACAATCAGATCAGCCACCAAACCCGATTATAATCACTTAGTTGTTGAAAGAAGATTCACCAGATCGGATTATAATCCTTAGTTGTTGAATGAAAATTCACCGGACCCGATTATAATCACTTAGTTGTTGAATCAAGATACTAATCGCAATCTATTTTATACCCTTGAATTTGTTATCTTAATCTACCTTTGTCCGGAACATCTACAAACACTCTTATTTTTAGGTATCATTCTCCTTCTAACTATCTTGAGTATATTTTAAGTATAATTCTTAGTTTTATGTCTAACCAAACTGAAAACATGTGCAATTTTTTTAAATTATTTTTCTAATCAAGTAATAATTTTCTTTCACAACAATTTCCTTATTTGCTTGACTAATGAAACTTGAATGTTTTTATTCATTTTTAGCTTTTCATCAATTCACGCAGAATTTGCAGTGGGTAAATAATACTATGTTATTATAAGCAAATTAAATAACTTTTTTTATTCTTACCCATGTAAAATTTATATTATAATTTTAATTTTCTGATTATAACCTTATTTATATTAAATAAATAATTTTAAATTTTAAATAAATTAACTAGGGCCGTGCTCACGGTTATCTTCTAGTAAGGATGGAATTAGTTTTGAAGAAATTGTCAGCATATCTTAATACACGTTGTACGTTGTATGTTGCGCCAGCAGGAGGAGAGCACCACGCCGTGTAGGATATGTGTGAGGTTTAGGGGGCTTGGAGAGGTAGCCTTGGGTCGGCATTATCAAAACCCTTGCCGACGTTAATACTCCAGCAGTACATGATATAAGCACTGCAAGAGGAGACAGGAGGAGTAAGCTGCACCAAGCCGTGTACACTGTGTGTGAAGTTTAAGGGGTTTGGAGAGGTAGCCTTGGATGATGGGTCAACTTTATCCAAATGTTCCTTACCGAGGTTTAATATTTATGACATGATATCAGCAAAATAAACTTTTCTCCAAAATCAAACTATTAGATTTTAATGACCGCAGCTATTAGTTTTGGATAAACTATCAGATTTTAGTTCAGTCATGACATGAAATTTATTTCGGATAAACTATCATAATGACCGAACTTATTTGGAAGAAATTGTGTTTACAAACACCCAAATTTTAAAACTTATTTTGTGCCAGTCAGCCGTGCAAGAGCAGAGCACTAAGCCGTGTACAATATGTGTGAGGTAAGCTTTATCCCAAGCCTTACCACATTTAATATATATATGAAATAAGCAAAAAAACCTTTTTCTAAAACTGAACCTAAACTGTTCACACTTCACATAAGAGGAGGCTAACCTAGAGCTAGGCTCAAACTCTCTGCTAAATAAAAAATATTAGTAAAGAATTTTATTTTTTAAAGTACCAAATTTTAGTTAAAAATCAGTGCTAAAATTTTTAGATAATTCATGTTAGTCGTTAGATGACTATACAAACAATTTTTGGTTGAATTCATAATTTGGTTCCAAAAATTCGCAAATATCAAACTTGCAAATAGTTAAAATCTTCCATATTTACAAGATATTCCTCCGTTCTTCTCTTTTTTTACAATTTTTTTTCACGACATCCATTTTAAGGCTCGTGTAAGTATATTTCTACAACTTATTTTTAAATTTATTTTTTTTGAATAAAAATTCAAACATTTCATTTTTATTCAAAAAAATAATAATTTTAAATAATATATAAAACTATACTTGAGACCTAAAATATGCGTGTCAAACTCCCATGACCTAGGGAGACAAAGGAGTATAATTACCAGAAGATATATGCAAACCTGGAATGAGTTGCAACAAAACTGGTGGGCGCTTGTTGCAGTCACCAGCAGTTTTTGTTGAATGATTACATAATGTAATTTACATGGCTGCCTAAGTTACATCACAGTCTGAACACATGAAAACATAAAAATGAAACACAGAGTACGAAATTTGAATAATCTCATAATAGACAAAAGGAAAAGGAGCACTAGTAAAACATATGAATATAAAGTTGATTTTCAAGAATAAATTTGAAATCCTATTAATTGAGTTTGTAAATTTAGGTACTAACATGTGACTATGAATGTAAAATCCCGTTTTTTTTTTTATTTATTTTTTATTATTTGATATTAGATATTTAAGTAATTTTTATTTAGATAATTATTTTAATTAGAATTTATCGTACAAGTTATTTTATTTTAGATAATGATAAAATTTGTTATTATGGAAAGAAGTGTGAGAATATTGTTTTTATAAAATCGATATCTTATATTTTAGTTAATAATGTATAAAATATTTATATTTTTGGGATTACTTGGAGAGATTGTAAAATTATTAATAGCAAGTTTTAGAATTACGTTATTAAAATTAGGGCTTCGGTGCGTATTTGAGAACCCTTCACAATACTGATAAGCCGCACACAAAGCCGCACACAAAACTGACCTCGCCAAACCCAGGTACGTCTCTGTATTCAGTGTTTTTTTTTTCTTTTTCTTCAACTTGCGATATACATGATTTGTGTTCGTTTATGATTAGTAACTAATTCGTGAACTACATATACATGTCCGTATTGTGTCCACATTTAATTATTGTCATGTTCATATATTTGTGGAAATCTACTGCCATGTTATTACCTTGATAGGCTTCTGCATGTCTTTTTCTTTTTGAGTTTTGATATGTATATGAGTTAATTATCTCTTTAAATCGTATGATTTAGAATATTATTTATAACTTTGTTTTTTTAGTTTGATTAGTTACTTTAAAATCGATAATCATTGGTTTTACATATGATTTTTGTTGGTTAATTTTTGTTTAAAAGAATATGTTTTTAATATTAATATTGAGATTATGTGAATTATAGATTGATTGCCATGCAAATACTCAATTTCGTTTATTTTTGTACTTCTGGATAATATTTTAAATGGCTAGAGACTTGTGGTCAATTTATTAATTAGTTAAGTGAACTTTGTGTTGATATTTTTATGTGCATTAGATGGCTGGCACTGCTGATCAGAGGTTCATGCATGTATTATGTTGGTTAGTTAGTGTTAATTTTCACCTGTGGGCTATGGCTAATGTTTGAAGCATATAAAAAATTTAAACTGTTGTACATTTGACTGATTAATTTATAAATTGCGGTGATGAGACCTTGAATTTATTGGTGTTATTGTATACTCTATAGTTTAATCATCTCTGGGATTGTGTACTGAATAATTTATAAAATGTTATATTAGGATTGGTTCAAGTATTTATCCTCAGTATTCGGTTGCTTTTGAGGTAAGTACTTTTTGACTTACTTTTATTTTCGGAAAATATATTTTGACTCTGCTTCAAATTTCGTATATGATATAAGAATATTGTTTCGAACTGTATAAGATATAAAAAATAAGATACGAGAATCTTCGAATTACTCAGTCTCTACGTTTCGAACCCGTTCGTAATTTACGCTATAGTTCCGGAACTAGCCTTAGATACCCTTAGTAGGCGCACAAGTGTGCAACTTTAGATACCTATTAAGAGGGCGTAATTATTGAACTTTAGATGCCGGCTACTGGCAAAGTGTGGCGTATAAGAATAAGAATAAGATCCCGGCTACTGGGAAAGTGTGGCCGTAGAGCAAGACTGTGGTATTTTGATTTTCGTTCTGTTTCTATTTCTGCTTCTGTATCTGCTTTAAATTCTGTATCTGTTTTAAATTCTGAAATTTTAAAATGTAAACTTTGGGTCGGGTCAATTTTGCAAAGGTTTTGCAACTTATTATATTTTGACCAAATCTGTTTTAATAAAACCGCCCATTGATTTTAAAAATATATGTTTGTCAATTTGTACTTGCTGAGCTGTGTAGCTCATCCCTTTCCCTATATTTCAGGTTCATTGTGGAAGCTTAGTAAGAATAAAGATGTGGACTTTGGATTTCGTGCAATTTGATTTCGTTTAAAGACCATTTGAATAAATTTGATTATTTAATTAGACATTGAATATTGGTTTATGGAGCTGCGTCTCCGTTTTTAATGATTTTGGATTATCGTTAAGTTTGACCGTTGCGTTTGACTTTCGTAAATTTAGGTTTATCAAATAAAGTATTAAGTTTTATTTAAGTTTTGATTTAGATTTAATAGTCCGAAAAGTCGGGCTGTTACAATGAATATAATATTTATTTCAAATAATAAATTTCAATTTTTTATGGGATATATAAACATCTTTCATGAACAGTCCATTGTTGGTATTTGATTTGCTTTGTGCAACATATAATAGTTAATTTAGAATTTTATTTATTTATTCTAATTTACATTTTATACTTGTCATTTGTCAAGTTACAGATAAACATTCTATTATTTGAACAAACTTAAAAAAACATCTCATAAAGAAGAAATTCTATATTTGTGGAGGATATTTGTAAAATAATGATAAATTTCATATGAAAAGTATATTACGTGTAACATACTATAAGTAACAAAATTTGTGTGTTAGAGAAGAGCATCTATACTATAAATGTAAATTAAGCTAATCCTTGTCGATCTTGATCATAGTAGACGAAGTTGGTGTCGGTACAAATCTTTAATAGAAACCAAAAATCTAAATCGATTCAAAACTATGGTACTTCAATTGGTTTTTTTCGAAATTCGAAGAAGTGTACAAAAAATAATCAAATCAGTTTAAACCTTGATCGCTCTTATAATATATATATATATATATATATATATATATATATATATATTAATAGGATAAAATTAGGATATCACTAGAGTTGAACCAAGAAATTTCGAACTACAATATTTTGAATCAAGAAAAAACCTCAATTTAAAATTTTGGTGATAAGAATAAATCAACAATTTAAAAATATCAGAATCGTGTATCTGTGCATTTGTGTATATTAGTTTTCTAAAAGATCGACTTTAGTAAGGACTTACCAATTCAAATCGAGAGAATTCACGATATCGAGTACCATCCTTGCATGATATAGGAACTTTTACAAATCGGACAAAGATCAAAAAAGAATTTAGCATATCAAGTAACCACACATAAATCAAGTTAAAACATAGTTCAAGAAAAGAAAACAAGCACCTATTTAAGAAACCAACATCTTAATCATATGAAATGATTAAATTCGCAAAGAAATATTTGAAAAAATGAATATTTGGTCGGAGTAGGGAGAGCGAGTTGAGAGAGAAGGTAGGACGACTAAGTTGAGTTTGAATCCCTAACATGTATGTTGTGTATTATATAAAGGTATGATACTATATTCTAGGGTCCAGATTTGTTGAATTATAACATCCCAGTGATTCTAATTAACCTACGTGTGAGCTGAGGTCAAACAAATTGGGTTGTTATCAATATGTGGTCCGAATTCGCTTAAGTTTTACATCATACTAAACGGGTTGTTATCAATATTACATATATTTCACGGTCCAAATTTGCTTAGGTTTAATAGTTAACGGTTATAAGTCAACTTAGTTGGATGAATCTAGACATTAAATTACAATTCGAACTGACACTCATTATCGAATTGCCCATCTTACATGTTTACCGGATGATCCTAATCATGAGGGTGTGTATATATATATATATATACACAATAGCCTATATATGTAGGGGTGGTGTAACACCCCCCGTCCCATACCGAGTAGATTGGAACACTATGTTCAGTATATAAGCAAGAGTAATACTACTAAATACACCAATAAATCATGATTTTTTGGGGTTCTGTGGTGGGCTAGTCGTCACACAAGTTGGCTGCATTTGGGCCAGTGTGCTTCGGCTTATTCGGACTCGGAACCGGGACTTGACCCGATTTTCGAAAAAGGCTCGGGATTTGACCTTCACATATGGTATCAGAGTCGACTCTCGAAAGCTTGATTCGTCGAGTTGCCGGAGGTGGGGACACGAAGGCTGGTGGTATTATCCCACAATGGACAAAGGTCCGGAGGTGGGGACACGAAGCCAGCCAGTATTATCGCACAATGGCTAGGGAGGAACGATCTTGGAACCTATGGGCTATCCGATCAGGCTTGACGAGGACGTCAAAAGTTTAAGTGTGGGAGTTTGTAACACCCCAGTCCCACATCGAGAAGATTTCGGACTCCTCTACAGTTTATAAGGAAGAGTACTACTACTAATTAGCACCAACAAATCATGATCTTTTGGGGGTCGGTGGTGGGCTAGTTGTTACCCAAGTTGGCTGCGTTTGGGACAGTAGGCTTCGGCTTATTCGGATTCGGAATCGGGACTTGACTCGATTTTTTAAAAAGGCTCGGGATTTGACCCTGGTTGTCATAGTTGGTAACAGAGCCGACTCTCGAAAGCTTGATTCGTCAAGTTGCCGGAGGTGGGGACACAAAGGCTGGTGGTATTTTCCCACAATGGACAGAGGTCCTGAGTTGGGGACACAAAGCCAGCCGGTATTATCCCACAATGGCTAGGGAGGAACGATCTTGGAACCTATGGGATATCCGTTCAGGCCTGACGAGGACATCAGGAGCTTAAGTGGGGGAGTTTGGAACACCCCCCGTCCCACACCGAGTAGATTGGGACACTCTGTTTAGTATATAAGCAAGAGTAATACTACTAAATGCACCTATAAATCTTGATTTTTTGGGGGCCTATGGTGGACTAGTCATTACCCAAGTTGGTTGTATTTGGGCCAGTGTGCTTCGGCTTATTCGGACTCGGAACCGGGACTTGACCCGATTTTCGAAAAAGGCTCGGGATTTGACCCTCACATATGGTATCAGAGCCAACTCTCAAAATCTTGATTCGTCAAGTTACCGGATGTGGGGACACGAAAGCTGGTGGTATTATCCCACAACAGACAAAGGTCCGGAGGTGGGGACACGAAGCTAGCCGGTATTATCCCACAATGGCTAGGGAGGAACAATCTTGGAACCTATGGGATATGCGTTCAGGCCTAACGAGGATGTCAGGAGTTTAAGTGGGGGAGTTTGTAACACCCCCCGTCCCACACTGAGTATATTGGGACACTCTGTTCAGTATATAAACAAGAGTAATACTACTAAATACACCAATAAATCTTGATTTTTTTGGGGCCTGTGGTGGGCTAGTCGTTACCCAAGTTGGCTACATTTGGGCCAGTGTGCTTCGCCTTATTCGGACTCGGAACCGGGACTTGACCTGATTTTCGAAAAAGGCTCGGGATTTGACCCTCACAGGTGAGTTCGGGTATAAACTTTTCTAAGTTATAAACTTTATTTTGTGCAACACATATATAATTTTGGTTCAACATCAGTTACTAAATAAAAATTAAAATTTTATTGAATACACATATTTCTAACGAAAACACATTCATAACATTTTATAATTTACTTTAAAAAATGGAAACATTTTTTACAAAACAAAATTGACTTTTTTTTATAACGATTGTTCAACAAATATATAACTTGAGCAACATCATTTGTTGAATTAAAATATGTAAAATAGTATTAAATTGGTATAATTAAGAAAACTATATATATTTAATAATATTTCATATTTCTATGCCCTAATTTGGTATTGGTGACCGAGATGGATTCTTGAGAATTATATAATATGTATTCAACAAGATTTTAACTACGCTTCAACACACCCCTATATTAAAAAAAAATTATATTTCTATACCCTAATTTTGCATTGGTGAACCGTAAATATATATTAAAAAAATTAAATTATATGTATTTAACAAAATTTTAGAAGTACTAGTGTTAGAACGAGAGCCTCAATTGAATGTAGTTAGAATAGTCAGTGCAGCCAGAATGGTTGTGCATATAAATCCCCAAAAGTAAGGTTAAAATGTGTTATGATGCCTCTCTCTTAGCTTTCTTAAACCTTAAAGGGTTCATTATTTTTTTTTATTTTCAGAATTGGCTTCTACAAGATATATGAGAAAAAATCGTGTCCTTCCGAACTAGTAAGCTATATTTTCTCACCCATAGTCCCCATTGCATTATTCTTCCAAGGTCACAACAAAAATTTCCTGATGTCGACAAAGATCTCCTAAATTTCAAGGCCGCTCATTCTTACGACCAATCGGTTTGTAGTACCGATCAAAACTGTTATGGATTTATGTATGCAATAATTGTAATAGTTTAATTTCTACAATTATTGTATTTGTTAAACGTACCAAGTTAATGGGAATGGAAAATAAAGTTATAGCATGTGTGTATATACAAATTTATTATACAAAAATTTAAAAATTATGATTTAAAACTAATATAATATTGATCTTATAGAGTTTATGGGAATATATTATATAATTTATTAATACTAATATAAAAATATATATTTATGTAATGATTACTAATACCAATTTGTTCGGAGTTCTCATAATATTATTTATTAATATTATATATAAATATAATATAGTGGTTCAGTTAATTTCGGTTCGGTTTTCACTATAAACCGGAAATGAAACCGCACCATTAGTTTCAGTTTCTCGGTTCAGTTTTTTTCGATTTTTTCTTCAGTTTATTTTTTTCGATGTATCGATTTTTTCGATTAATTTTTCGGTTTCGGTTTCGGTTTTTTCTACTCATCCCTAGGTTGTAGTAGAAAAATGTTCGCTTCTGATGTTCCACAATCTTGACATTTGCTTCATCTCTGACCTCATCAATCAGATCAAGAGCTAACAGGAATGGAGTTGCTCCAGTAGTAACCTTGCAAGTGGTACGGTATGCCCAAAGTATGCCTCAGTCCACTTGGTGAAGTAGTCAATTGCCACTATCAAGAACTTCGTTTGCGCACTTGCTACTTGAAACGGTCCAAGTATGTCCATTCCCCACATGTCAAACGGGATAGGTGAGTTAACAAATGTCAACATCTCAGGAGGTTGTCTCATAACAGGGGCATGTTTCTGGCATCGTTCACATTTTTTCACATATTCTTTCGCATCAACCAGCATGTTGGGCCAATAGAACCCTAGACGGGTGATTTTAGGAGCAAGGGCCCTGTCCCCCAATTGTTGACCAAAAATCCCCTCATGAACTTCTTTCAGGGCTGACTCTGCCTCTTGAGGTCTCGGACATTTTAAGTAAGGGATGAAAAAAGACTTTTTGTATAAGATCCCTTAGTCTTTTTGCCCTAAAAAAGTACTATATCAAAATAGAACACCCAATACTCTTTGAATACCATCTCTTCATCTTGTTTCTCAGTCTCTTTGCCCTTCAAATGTACTATCTCCTGCCCCTCGACTTCTTTGTTGTCGATGGTACATTCAACCATGAAGTCAACAAGTGCTTGTGCTTTAATGAACGTTCGAGGCTTGTACTTGATGTCAAATTCTCCTAACTCAATCGCCCACTTGATCAACCTTCCACTAACCTTTGGGTTGTGTAGAATATTTCTTAATGGTTGATCAGTGAGGAGTTCAATCTTGTGCGTCTAGAAGTACGGTCGTAGCTTTATATATTTTATATACTTTGTTTTATGTATGGGGAGAAAATTCAGGATTAAAAGTATGTGGAATTTAGGGGGAGGTTTATATTATATATACTTTGTTTGGTTTGATAATGCTAAATGCTTATGTGAAGCCAAACCAAGATATTGCTTATCTCCTTGTCTACATTGCTAATATTTTTGTAGGAGAAGTATAAATTTAAGGGGAGTTTTTAGCTCCGGAATATTGGTGTGTAATCATCAAAAAGGGGAGATTGAAACCCTATTGGTTTTGGTGATGACACATAATTAACAGCAAGCTAATTGCTTGTCATTGAATATATTAGCTTGTTATTTTGTTAACTTGTTTTGCATGTTACTTTGATTGAGGGGGAGCTTTTAGCTCAATCTCATATGGATATGTTATCATCAAAAAGGGGGAGATTGATGCTCTATGAATTTTTATGATCACATAGTGGCAAAGATGTTTGTGTTTATATATGTAAAGCAGCAAGCTATATGCTATATCCTAACTTGTTGTTGCAGGGCAAGATGGCTTATTGATATGAAATATCAGTGCATATAAAATAACATGCCATTATCATATGTCCTAACTTGGTTTTTACAGGGAAAAATAGCTTACTGATATGTATGTCAGTTTATATAAACAACAAGCCATTAGTGCTGGACCGAGTCAGTTTGGGAAGCCAACTTCACATGTTCAATATACAAACAACAAGTCAAGTTGTTCTGCTCAGAATCTGTCAAGTTCATGAATCATGGATTTATTTCAGGAAACTTGATTAAATATAGTGTGAGGGCTCTTTTAAGAGTTAATACGTACATAATATATTTAGAGCTCAAAATCTTTTATCAAATCCTTTTTTACATAATCTCTTTCTAAATTATAGGAGTTTGCCATGTTTAAAAGATTTTCTATTACAAAACCTCCTATACATGTTTTCTATACACACAAACAAAAGGGTTTTGTTCTTCATCGATCTACTTCTTCCAAACCCTCTGTCAAACGGTCACATGAACATTACTAAAATAACTCCAACCAATTGAACGCTAGAATTGGATTCTAGACGTTAGTAAATTGATTGTTTGATTTTTGAACATTGTTTGTGAAGCAATTTAAACCTGTTCTTGTGTCTTTTTCTATAATCCATCCAAGCACAACAAGAACACACACAACTCAGTTTTACTTTTCTATATTCAAACAAATTCTCTCGAGCTATTTATATATCATATACGTACTATATCTTCGAGAGTTCATAGGTTTTGAGTTGTAATCACTTTATTGATTTGTATTGCTCTATTTGTAAACAGTTGTTGTTGGACATATTGGCTAGGGAACAGAGGTTTGGTGAACGTTGCTAGAGAAGTGTACTTGGGAAGTCCAGCTTAGAGAGCAAGTTCTGAAACGAGTGTTCAACAAGCCATTTGTCAGCAACCGGGAAGAAGGGTGGTATATTATTGTATCTTGGAATCGTTATTATCTTTGATCAATAATATATTCTCTTACCGGGTTGGTAAGGGACCAGGACGTAGACCATAGGGGACTAGGGGCCGAACCTAGTCAAAAGTTTATTGTGTTCTTTACTTTTCTTCACCTTACTTACTGTATTGCATTTAGTTACAATCAGTGTGTCATTTGTGTCTGCATACGTAACAATCAGCGTGCCGTTTAAGTCTGCATAAATTGAACTCAGTAATCCATTTCTAGTAAACATTAACGGTGTTCTGGTTGAAGCCTATTTCTTATTTTGTATCAAAATCAGAAACTGAAGACTCTGAGAATGAGATTGATGGTTACATATGTAATGATGGTTCTTAAGTTCTGTAGTTCACTAGTTAAGGTGTATTTTCCAACGTACACAACTTGTTATTTAGCAGACTTTGAGGCTAAGCAGCCAACTTGGTTTAGTTTTCCAAATCCCCAAGTAAGAAAGACATAATTAATGCTTATTTCAAAAGATTCTTGCCGAAGAACTATAAATAGAGGTGGAACTTAGTCTCATTTTCTACTGTCCTTGCTTCCATGAACCAAGTTGCTTCACCATTGAGTTTTTTTCCTTCTATAGGTATGAAATAACACAGTTAAAGCAATGGAGGTTCACTACTGTCTTGTTGCTTAATTTTAGTCATGTTAAATATGTAGGAGGAGGTTTTGTCAGAGAAAGCAATGGAGGTGGACAAGACTGCAGAGGTGGACAAGGCTGTGGAGGTGAACCGGAGAGTTGACAATGATGAAGATCTCGAAGAAGAAGAGAAGTATCCCCTAGCTTAGTTGTTATTAACATAATTATGAACTGACCTGTTAAGTTTTAGAATATTTTCAGCTGCACTCTTTTGTTGAACTAGTAAGGTATTTTGAAAAGAATTTGTCGTAACTTAACATATCTTAAGTTCAAATCTCTCTTTTGTAAAATTGCCGGACTTTGTGAATGTTTAGCGTTTGTAACCTGTTGATAACCAACTGAATTTTAAATGACTTTGTTTTCAATTGGTGGGTATTTATTTGTTTTTTTTAGCATTTTGTCTATGCTTGTTTGAGAATAGATTTATACAGGTGGTCAAAAGCATTTTTTTAGATTTAAATAACTTTATGTTTACACTGAATTGGTCAAAAACATGAACTAAAGAAAATGTTTTGGTATGTCAAATGTGACAAAACCTAGTCGAATTTATTTTACCATAACAGGGGTTTAGTCGAATTTACAATTCAAATCTTCTTTTTTAGGTCGAATAAAAGCTACTTCTTCTAGTCAAAATTATTGTTCTACTATTTTCAGTCGAATATAAATTTGGACATGGTTTTGTCGAATTTAATATTTTGGACGGGATTTTCAATATTTTGCAAAAAATTGATATTTTGGGGGGGGATTTTCAATTTTTTGCAAAAAAATTGATATTTTGGGCGGGATTTTCAATTTTTTGAATTTTTTTTGATATTTTGGGCGGCATTTTCATTTTTTTGGAAAAACTTTGAATCTTTAACTGAAAATTTAGTCTTGCCAAATGCGACCAAATTCTGTCGAATTTATTCGGTCGAACATAGCCTATCGAATTTAGATAAATTCGACATACAATACTAAATTCGACACGAGCGTATTCGACAGAAAAGATTTCTGTCGAATTTATTTAAATTCGACGAAATGTTGTCGAATTTAGTTAAATTCGATAGAATATTTCTTGTCGCATTTAGCCGTTTTTCTTATAATGATTGATGAACCTTCCTTTAGAACCCTCATAAATTTAATATGACATTAATTATATTTTTATCTTTAAGCCCATATCACCGGGGATCAAATCTTTCACCCAGAATGCAAGAATCACATAATGAAGGCAAGAACCAAAATTCAATTCGAGTAGTGTTAGGTATTCCAAATTTGTTCCCAATTTTTTTACAAAATGATGTGGCATGAAACGTGATGTATTTTAATTCGTGAACGTATATTTATGCACGCGAGTTCTCATATTATTATTAAGAAAGTTACCCTTCTATGTATGACACATAAGCTTTGGAAATAATTTTTGGGAACACTTTTATGGCCTCTAATATTTTTTAATTAATTTAGTTTGTATTGAAATATAGTAAACTGTACTCCCTCTGTCCCATTTTTCTTGTCCATCAATTAAAATCTACCTTTTATTCAATTAATTTATTTTAGATTGATAATTTCCTAAAATGTTATTTAATTTTCAAAACTATTCTTAATTAATTCAAATTTTCAATTATAAAAGGAACATAGTTTCTCAATTTAATAAATATATAAATGAAATATGGACAATTTTTTGGGACAAACGATATTGAAAATAATGGACAATAAAAACGGGACGGAGGGAGTAATACATAACCTTGTTTCCATTTCAACTTTTTTCTTATATATACATATCATATAGCTGATAACCCGTGCCAAGGGCCGACACTAAAATATTAATATTGATAAATTATAGATATAATCAAAATATGTATTTGTAAAGAATTAAATGATAAAACTATACTTAGCAAAAAAAAATGATAAAACTATATAATTTTTAAAAATTATTTAATTATGGCAATCTAACCCTGGGCGCTAGTTAGACATTATTTTTCTTTTTAATAAAGAGTATAGATTTAATTGTGTAGTTATAAGCAATCGGACTCCGGATAAACCAAAGAAATTAAAGTATTTTGCAAGCAAGAACCCGGGATGAAACTAAATAATTTAAAATAAATAAATAAATCTTGTATAATTACTCAAGAAATCGAATCCGAATTTAGTCAACCAAATTTGATATTTTAGTACTTTGATACGGCCATTACCATTTAAATATTTGCTTATTAATAAAGAGTATAGATGTAAATCTTCTCAGTGATCTGCAATTCCTCTCATACGTGACTAGCGTTGTATAACTCGACATGCAACTATGCAAGCATTTTATATGATCCAATTTGTACCTCCATATGAGCACACACGACATTCCATGGCACCTTTAGCGTTACAATTTATACAAGATTAAGAATGGAGATAAAGTTCAGATCCCCATACAATGACCAAGTCACCAGCCAGAACCATATGGATAAAAATGTAATAAGAAAAACTCAAGAGGAGGAAAAGGTGTCAATAATAGTGGTGTGAAGTGGATCACTTAAATGTGTAGCCCAGTTGTTGAGTGGACCTTTTCCTGTGGCAGCAGCTTGGACGGCAAAGCCTAGAAAGCCAACCATGGCAAGGCGAGCATGCTTGATCTCGGCTAGTTGCAGGGTAGCCTTCTTTTCTGGATCAGCTGCCAAGCCAAGTGGGTCAAAGTAGCTTCCACCAGGGTAGAGTCTATTTTCAGGGTCGAGCTCAGCATTTCTTTGAAATTCAATGTATCCGATTACAAGAACTTCGATCCATATCAATGAAGTGATGGAGAATGGGAGTGGTTGACCAAGATAAGATGATCCCTCGATTAGTTCAACCTGCAAGTTTACATGTCACTTTCTATCTGTCATCTAAATTGACTTGTAAAGATGTCAAGCTGCTCACATTACACATTTTATATCAGTTATACTTCTATCTAATACAAAAATCTCATATGTCAAGATGAACATTTGACTCATATTAACAAAACAAATTAGAGTGGAGAAGAGTAGAAGTTAGATCTGTATATAGGCAAATTGCAAAAAACGTATAGGGTCCTGATCTACATCCAGTCTTCCACAGTTAAATATGAGTTCAATTTTTCAGCAACATATATATATACTAAGCCGTAGATTTACTTGTACTGCAATTTTCATCCGATTGCACTATATTTTATTGCGGAAGGTAACTGGAACATAGCGTGACGTAAGTTATTAGATTTTCGTATCATAACTCTTCAGTGGCTCAAAATCAGTTAGTATTCAGCTGTCCCATCTATAGACATTAAGTTGATGAAAACTTATTTGTAGATTTTGGTTCAATTAAAGTAATTTCTCGCACAGGTCTTTCTAATTTGGTACAAACATTTAAAATGCAGCATAGTAATACAAAAAGAACAATACAAGATATAGACAACGTACCTTTCCTGCATCTTGCCAAGTGATGCCAGTGAGCGCCTCAACAACAAGCGCACCCAAAGTTG
The DNA here is from genome assembly GCA_030848705.1 of Heracleum sosnowskyi. Classification (NCBI taxonomy): domain Eukaryota; kingdom Viridiplantae; phylum Streptophyta; class Magnoliopsida; order Apiales; family Apiaceae; genus Heracleum; species Heracleum sosnowskyi. Next base: position 135,615,851 of record CM061238.1, on the reverse strand, counting down.
CCAACATAGCCCACCGTCCGTGAATCAGCTCACACTCCCTAAACCTCTGCAGCCCAAACACCTCCGCATATGGCTGAAACGGCGTCGGGGCCACATCAGAGGTCTCAGTTCGAGTTCCGATAATATCTCCCGCCAAGTTTTTGGCTAAGTTCTGGTCCAACTCATCCAAATCAAACTGCAAGTACTCAGCAGGCTTTCCCAAACCAAAAGGGTCGAACCCGTAATCCCCGACTAATGTGCCATCAAGATATTCTGGCGCTTTTGCACCAGGAAACCACAATGGCCTGTCAGGTACTATTTTGGAGGCTTTCTTGGGTGCAGCTTTTTTCTTGGCGCCAAACCCGAACCGGGCTTGGACTTTCCCCGAGTTGGAGTGTGCATCCGAGATTCGTGTTCCGATAAATGAGGAAGCAGCAGCGGCAACAGTGGTGGCGGCCATCGGATTTTGATTCACTATGAATTTGGGGAACGAGTGTTTGAGTGAGTGATGTTATATGTTTGGTAGTGGATTTTTGTGGTTTGATTTGTTTATCTGTAAAAGGAATTTATGAGCGTTGGATTAGGAGGAAAAATCCATCTGATGGCTATAGAAGCTCAGCCCTTATCTTAGCTTATCCGTTGGGTTCAAATTTACTGGTTTCTGAGCGGACAAGTTGGATTGTGATTTGTGGGGACACTGACTATATTTGAGAATATAGGAACTGGCCACTGATGGCATGACACTTCTCACCATACCTGGACTATGCCACATGTATGCTGAAATGTATCTTGTTAACGCTAATCTTTTTTTTATATTTAAGGTGAGTAGTCGAATGTATCTTGTTAACGCTAATCTTTTTTTTTATAGTTAAGGTGAATATTCGAAGTCGTGACTCTTTGAATCAACACATTGTCCCCTTACCACCGGGGCACTCGCTCGCTCGTGTTAAGGCTAATCTTTGATGATGGCTACTAGGTTATGGATTTATTTTAACTATTGATGTATATATTGTGGCAATGCGGATATAAGAAACAGAAAAATTAACAACCATGCTTGTCATGACCTTACCATTATAATCAACTATGTAGTGATATAAAGCGCCCGATCGTCATTGTTTTGTTCGGAAGCAAGTACATCAAAACGGAGACTACACAATCAGAGGTCCACTGTAATCACCAAGTTCAAAAAGACAGGAGACTCATTTTGCACTTAAAAGTATAACAAATCATTAATATCTAAGCAGATATATGAGTGAAATATCCAGGTGCATACTCTTGTAAAATATATGATACACTGTTTAGAGTTCAAAGTGGAAGATGACTAATCGAAGCTTAGAACATAAATATCTAAATGGGGGAGTCGTTAGATCTCAGATTGCGTTTCTTTCTGTTTCCTTCCACGATTCTTTGAAATTCTTTTTCACTGGCCTCAATCAAACGCTTGACAGTGTCAAATGTACTCAGTCTTATGCTGCAATGGAAATAAATTAAAAGTTACTAAATAATTTGCGTAAGTTAGAGATAAATGAACTATATTATCACAACGCCTGACGCCTTCAGTTATTAGATACAACTATAATTTGATCCCCTGATTTCATGTTCAGATTCAATGTAACAGGAAAAGATTACAATCAGACAAAGTACAATCAAGAAAAGATGGTAGATTGCTGTTATAGTAGAGAAGGCAAAGAGTGTGACCTGCTGTTTGGTAAAGTTTTCAATGCATTCGGTACAAACCCCCTGTACAATCCAACCAAGCCATCACGTTTCCACAATACCTTCATCAAAAGATCCAAGAAATTTGAACATTATTTTTGTTTCATAAATTAACGATCTTAGTTGTTGATTTAGTGATACAAACAAATATCATCTAGATGAGTTACCCGGAAAGGCATCAAAAATCGTCTCAGAAGGTGTACCCTTCAGTAGCATCTGTCTTCTAACCGTGTCCAACGGATAGCATGTGAGTGTGGCTATATATATGATCGGAAATCAGAGCTGTTATAAGTGATGCCTCTGTTCTCTTTTGAAGCCTTTCAGGCAAAGACTTCTTAACCCTGCATTTTCAGCAAAAAATAATAAGATATGGACCAAGACCCTTGTAAAATGATGAAAATCCTTCGTCTCTTAGCATGTTTACAGCAACCTGATAACAATTTAGAGAACTTATCTTTTTGCAGAACTATTCGTTTCATTCAGATAATTAAGTAACTACTCTGACCTCTGTCATTGTTCGAGAACCTGGCTCAACTGCTAACCTTAACCTGAGCACATCTAGCGGGTGGTAACCTTTGAAGAGAGAGTCAAACAATAAGTGCAAATACAGACACAGAAAAAAAATTAAAAGAAAGTTGAAGGTTCAAGTGCCTTTATAAGATTTTTCTGCACATACACTTCCATCCACACGCAACACTTAAGGACAGGTATTGAGTTAAACATCCATGGTTTAGATAAACTAATTTATACTTATAGCATGGTCGTCTGCTATATAACTTACAAAAGTTGAAGTCATGCTAGCACAAGCACCTGCTGCTAGTCTTCCAATGACAGATAGCTCTCCATCTTTTCCCTTGAAAAGTTTCTGGAATTTATAGTAAAATTAAGAACATCATCGGTGGTAAATTACTAATTCTAAATTCATTTTCATACAATTGATAAGCAATTCTCCACGAGTGGTGCAGCAGTACCTTGCATGTTTCATAAGCAAACAATTGGACAGCACTGTAAGGAATAAGAAAACAATTGGACAGCACTGTAAGGAATAAGAAAACAATTGGACAGCACTGTAAGGAATGATCCGTATCACCTAGAAAAATTAAAAGAAACTCAAAACCACTAAAGACTAACACTTGCTAACCACAACTTTTGCACGTACACACAACAAAACATGTACAGAATCTGAGAAGTGTTAACATATCATAATAGTTAATATTCAACCTTAATCACGGCCTAATCTCACATACAATCTCAGCCATCCCCAAATCATAAACCCTAACCCTCTCAACCTACACTGCCTACCATCATCAACCACCACCACAATTCCAGTAACCCTTCCCGAATTTGTTATCATCAAATTCCTCCGTTAACAATTGACGCAAAAATGAGGGGTTTTTTGACATCTCTGGAAGAAGGATGTCGCAACATATCGAAGAACCAGTTGATGGATGTAATCGCACAAGGGAGGTTGAGATCCATACAACAGATCTACCTCCTTCACCACAAAGACAATCAGATCTGAGAGGGTACCACGCCGAATCAGAGAAACCCGGCTCCACGCCTTGGAGGAGATCCTCCTGTTTTGATGAGCAACACCGAGCTAATTTTGAGTCAAATTGCTCACATGGGGAACACGGTGAATAGAATGGCGGAACGCATGGAGTCGTTCGAAAGAGAACGAAGGTTACCAGAACGGACTCGTCGTAGCCTAGATAGGCAACGTGCCCTGGTTAGGGACAGGCGTCCCCCAACTGTCAACGGCCAACGCCAACATGCGATTGGAAGGTCTCATCAACCCGGGAAAGAACCTAACTAGCCATAGAGAAGCCTTAAGAAGGGATCTCCCCCCTGAAAGAGAGATTCGTACAGTGGAGGATACTCTTCGAGATAAAAGATTTCGGGCTATAATTCCCAGAATGCTAACCTACTATGAGCCCTATGTGGAGCTTCCTTCAGACCGCTCAGGTCCTCCCCCGAGAACTCCAACCCCAAGGGATCAGGGTCCAAATGGCTTAAGGATTGAGCAGTATGATCAGGATGGATGACGCTCCAAGATAACAACACCGGAAGATCCTCATAGAAGAATAGAGAATTACAGGGATACAATCAAGGGAGGTACGGTGGGGGGCGACGCTCCTCACGTTGGCTGAGGACCGGTAATTAGGAGGGTGAACGTTCCAGGAATTCCCAATCTGACGGTGATGTTGTTATAATAGACCATGTTCCTCTACAAACTGTCTACATGAGTGGGTATGTGAATCAAAGAAGGGGAACTACTGGGAGGTCTAATTATCAAGAGGAGCAAACTTTTAATCAGAGGAGCATAGATGAGCGTAGACACCCATGTGGGAGGATAAAAGAAATTATGAACAGGGATATGGTGTTGTTTCAGAACAATCAAGGTGAACACCATATTTATCGTGGCGCTGGTCCACGTCAGTTTGAGACTGCATATATGCACATATATCAGTAAAGGGAACCTACACCCCGTCAGGGTGGCCCTACTTATCAGCATAGGGAGCCTACACCACTACAAGCAGAACATATGCCTTGGCAACAAGAATTTCTTTATCACAAAAGGTCCCCTCACCTCAACAAGGATAGAACCCTTTCCCGATAGTGCAAAATCCTTATCAACAGGAGCCCATACCTCAGCCGGATCCAGAAGGTGGAGCTCAGGAAATTCCAGGCTTTGAAGGTATTAATATGAATGCATTACGAAGGCTCATTGCTAAGTCAGAAGGTCAGGGAGGTGCTATTCCTGATGCAGCACCTTCGCCTTTTTCCACTGTTGTACTAGAAGCCCCTCTCCCACCAGCATTCAGAGGCACATGAGATCTTCGTTTTAATGGAAGTACAGACCCTGCAGAGTACATTGGGAGATTTAATACTGAAATGGAGCTCTATCAAGTAGAGGAACTGACAAAGTGTAGGCTTCTTGCTTCAACTTTAAGATGGAATGCTCATCAATGGTTTCAAAAGCTAGGACCTCCATCAATCACTTCTTGGGAACAAATGCGTAAGATGTTTTTAATTCAGTTTCAGTCTTCCATTCATTATGCTCCACATGTTACAACTTTAGCTAACATCAAGCAACGAGATGGAGAGACTCTCCAAGCATACTTTAAACGATTCAATGCAAAGGTTCCTATCGTTCGCGGGGCATCCAATGAAACTATCAAGAATTTCTTAATTGTTGGGGTTCGCGTGGGAACTGATTTCTAGAAAAATCTAAAACGGGAGGAACCCTCAACCTTGGCAGCCTTGTATCTTCAGGCTGAACCCTTCAAATGAGATGAAGAGGCACTGAAGAGGAATGACTATGTAGATGTACCTCGCCGAGACAAACGAAAGGAGAGGTCACCCAACCCAAAGACGGAGAAGAATGGTAGGGGAGATATGAATGTAGTGGAGACTAGAAGACCTGCCCGTTCAAAGTCTGTTAGCCCAAGGGGGAACAGAGGAAGTGGTGGATTCATCAAATCCAGGTCACCTAGCCCTCCATGTAACAGCCCCAAATCCGGGGTCAGGGATTTAGGGTTGTCACAATCCATGTACTCCTTGCCTTACCTGCATTACTCACACCATTCATAATTCACCTGCTCATGACCCCACAACATATGTCTCACACACACACACACACACACAGGTTAGAGTCTCAGAAACGACACAATACAACAACTGCGAAATAAATAACTTTTATTACAATACCCAAATGTCTTTTGAATCTGTTACTGATATAATTTCTAAGTATTGTTACATTACCAACTTAGCCTTCTGATGCTCACAATCCTCTAGTACCATTCCTGTCTATACATAAGTTCAATACCAAAAGCCGTAGCCTGATTCGATTGGTTCGTACTATTCCCGGGATCACTGCTAGAAACTGTTTATGGAAACGCCTTGCGAGGTATGTGTCGTCCCATTGGCATCCTGCTTCGCTGCTATATAATATATATAAAATAATAGCAAGAGTGAGCGATAGCTCAGCAAGGTAATGAAAGTATGGCATAATTCTGCCCTTAATTCAACCCAGAAATAAAGCGGGTATACGACAATAATTTGTCAAAATATCTCGATACTGAAATCATTTCCTTATCGGAATATATTCCAAAAATAGTACCATTATTGTACTTCAAATATCATTTCATAATACTCTGCAACTTTCGATATTCATACTATGAACAAAGTTCTAGTATAGTATAAAAGCTGAAATAACAAGATAACTCAGTATATCCTTTCCGTAAAATATCTGCTATATAAAATATAAGCAGACTATCAACATATACTTGAAAGATGAAGTTATAAGGAAAATTCAATATCATCTTTCATATCAAACATTTACCTCATATCATAATTTGGAAATAAATACAATGTAAAATATTTCCAATCCATTTCTAAGCTCATCTGGTTCCATATATCTTTTTCGTAAAATCATATGCTTTCTTATAAACTCATATGCTTGTATAAACTTGAATAAGCTTGCGTAAACTTTCTTTCTCTGAAAAATTGCATAAAACATTTTCTTCCATGGATGACTTGCATTAAACATTTTCTTCCATGGATGATGAACTGTAGTCGGAGATTCTAGGCGACAGGGATACCTCTACGATGATCAGTCGTAAGGCAAATCCCCACTGCTGTTTTTCTACGTAGAAGGGAAAATAGACAGACGCTAACTGACCTACCTCCCCGCCTTCGGTTGTAGGGGGAAGAGCAGACCCGTTCATAGACCGCCGGTCTGATACTCTTCTCTGGGTGGGAAAAACAGACACGTTCATAGACCGCCGACCTACGCGTAATTCCCTCCTCTTACCCTACGGTCGGGCACATACTGATAATCTAAGGGAAAAACAGACCCGTTCATAGACCGTCGGTCTACGCGTAATTCCCTTAGGGGACAGGCGCCACTCAGTCCCTTACATATTCTCCGAGTTCAAGAAAATCCATAATTCTGAAACATAAAGTTCCTTTCCCTTTTTCCCTTAGAAAGGAAAATTCACCCATATTTCCCAAGCTGATGCTTGTTCATGGATACAACTTATTCCACTGATCTTACTCCTCGAGTCTTGAGGAAGTAATCCAAATCATTTTGATGGTAGCATACGAAGCTGTTGAATTAATAGTTTCAAAAAGATTTAGGACCGGGCAGTCCACTTGAAACAAACATAAAATCTTGAGAAAGATCCCCTGAGTCTTTGTAGTTTGAGCGAACATTTAAGTCTTTCAGAATATAGACTTAAAAAGAAAATATATTTGGGAACCTTCTCTAATTATATTTATAATTGTCTGAATAAAATTTTATTAGTTATCTAGGGTTAAAGAATAGTTTTCACAAAATACTTCCTTAAGAAGTATGGCTTTAAATAATTAATGAAAACTATATTTAATAAAGAATATTTATTTAGGAGTAATTCCCAAATACTTTCTTAACAAAAGAAGGGATAATAAATAATAATAATAATATAATTAAATAACCCTAGATAGCAACTGATACCATTCTCGGTACGTAGTATAAATACAGAGTATATATAATATAACTCTAGATACAACTGATACAAATAACTTTTACTTAGCATCATAAGTATCATTTTGAAATTATGAACAGATAGCATATATCTCAAAATCTTATTTATCACAACATCAGTTTATAAAGGCATAGGTTTGAAAACTTGCCTCTATCACATGCATATACTATAATCTCAATATCTTTTATACCATCACACTCATATACGACGTGAGGTTTGAAAGCATGCATAATATACCATATGCATCATCAGAATATTATAACTTAAAATAAAGCATAGAATGAGAAAACTTGTACGATACTTGGAACAAAGAATATATATATATATATATATATATATATATATATATATATATATTTGAATCAACAAGTATTAAACATTTGAAAATATGCCCACTCTAACAATACAGTAAGGGTTAGTAAACTTGCCTGATGCTCGAGAAGTGATAGGGGTTCGCGACGATGCCGGACAATCTAGACAAAGTCAAGGAAAACGCACGATTAATCCCCTGGATAATCCACTTGTACTCAATGCTTAAACACGTAAGCGAAACACAACCAAGGAATTACTAGCTCGTTATAGGCTCATACTAAGTCCATATTTAATCGACAATTACTTAAGTCGTAGGTTTAGTCTGAAATCGATCCTCGAATACAAGTTATACTTAACCATTTACAACATTGGTTTCTAAGTCATGTAATTCTTAGTGGTTTTCACTTGCGCGACCTCGGCTACAACATTTTTATAAAATCGGAAAATGATCTTTTTAATCCGAATCTTTTTCGTGAGCCTTCCTAACTGTCTCTAGCATTATTCCTCAAAGTTTCACATTTTAATATGGCTTCTAAGTGGTCCAAATATAGCCTCAAAGTGACTGACCAGAGATGGGTCGTTCCTCCGAACGGCGTTTACTAAAACTCACTTTTCTCTTAAACCGTAAATCGGATTAACATGATTCTTGCGCTCACGTAAACTAGAAACAAGGCTCTACACACTCATGTTTATCATTGACCCAAAAGAGGCAGTTAAGCTTTCGGATTCTAGGCAGTTTATAGAGTTACCGAAAATCGGGCATTACAACGGCTTAAAATCGAATAATCCAATTTTGTCACAACATAACCAAGCTACACCGGGCATACCATACATCCACAATCTCAACAAACAACCATCGTACACCTCTAAGATCAGTGGCGAGGCTCAACTCCAACACCCATCATTTTACACATTTAAACAAAGCCAAACAATCACTAATCGCTTAATCATGATCTTAACTTTACATGAACATCAAAACCACTTCAAAACTCATATAAACAAAGAGGGGCAGAGGCTTTTATACCTTCCTTGCTGCTTCATATACACTAACAATGGTTTATAATCCTTCCTTGAGCCTTGAACAAACCTTAACAAGCTTAATCCTTAAGAAACAAAATCAAGAATCATGAAAAGTTACTATTCATCATCACTTTCTAAAATCCATATAAAATCGAAAAACAAGAGTTTGGTTCTAAGAGTTTTACCAGACCTTGTACTCTTCATAAGCTTTCTTTTGAGTCCTACCTCATCACCAGGGGATGCTTGAAGCTCGACTTATTGGCTTTCTAAGGTGAGTGGTCGAAACTGGAAAAGGCAGGACAGTTTCTGTTCTCCGACTTGGGGAAGCGATTTGACTAGGCTACACTCCTTTGTTAGCCATGAAATTTTGAGCGAATGTTACCCATGGAGTGGAGAAGATATGGTTAAAATTTGGTGATTTAAGGATGGATAGAAATGGAGTTATGGATTTTTATTTGGACTCTGTTTCTGCTGGGCAGAAAATCTGGAGAGTTCTTCTCTTTCTTTTCTTCTTTTCTTTTTCTTTTGTTTTGGATAATCATGCTTGAAATGCTGATTTTTGTTAAAAAGGTGGTGATTCATCACATTTTTGGTGAGTCACCAGAACACGTGTCGCGCATGTATGCGTTTGGTTAAAGTAGCTTTACTGGTTCGCTTTCCTTTCACATGGATGATCCAAATGTTGCATCCCTCGAATTAATCTTGTTACATGTTACTTCCATGTCTATATTTAATCCTGTAAATGTTGCCTTGTTCCTCTTGAAACGATTCGAAATATTTCCTAAAGAGCGAATAAAACTCTACGCGATTTTCGCAGTGAATAATAACTATTCACTATTCACTTCAACAATCGAATCCTTAAATCGACTTTAATAAAATAATAAAATTCCAAAATATTAAATCCTCAAATCCTCAATTTTAATAACTCTTTTCTTGAATATAATAATAATAAATCACTGCCAGGTCAAATACTACACCAAAATAAAATTTGGAATTTCTGAATTCCGATCGTCTTTGCATTCACTTATTTACTCCGTAGATCACTAATATGACTTTGGAATATCCACACTACATCTCGTACATAGGTGGCATGAAAAATTTTCTTAACCCTCAAAATCACTATTCATCCACCAATTCACTATTCACTGATGCACTTAATCATAATAAGAAAAGTTTTAAATTTTTCCAAAAATTCGGGTTATTATACTCCACGTTTCCCACCTCCACCTCTTTATCGGAATGGAAATCAGACAGCCCCCAGTGACCATTATACTCCACTCGTAGCTTCTATAGATTATATCTACTAGCTGATAACATGTGCCAAGCACGGGCCGAGCATGAGTCGACATCAACATAATAATATTGATAAATATTAAAAAATATTTTAAAAAAATATATTTGTCGAGAATTGAATGATAAAAATATAATAAATAAACCACTATTTAATTATGTAGTTATAGGCAATCGAACCGTTTGTAAAACTAAAGAAATTAAAGTAAATAAATAAATCTTATATGATTCGTAGCTGTAAGGAATCGAACCCTCGATGTAGCTAAAAAATTTAAAGTAAATAAATAAATCTTGTATAATTATGTAGTTGCAAAGAATCCAACCCCGGATGAAGTTAAAGAATTTTAAGTAAATAAATCTTGTATAATTACGTAATTGCAAGGAATCCAACCCGGATTTTGTGATAATCAAATTTGGTACTTTGGTACAGTGCGCCATTTTCACATTATTTAAAACAAAATTAAAAAATGTACTTATAGATATTTGAATGATAGAAATATATAATAAATAAATACTATTTAATTATGTGGTTATAGGCAATTAATCTTGAATTTGGTACCGCGCGATATTTTAACATTATTTTCTTTATTAATAAAGAGTATAGAAGTTATAGACAATTGAACTTTGAATGAAATGAATGAAATTAAAGTAAATAAATAAATCTTGTATAATAACGTAGTTATAAGGAATCGAACCCTGAATTAAGCTAAAGAATTTAAATTAATAAATCTTGTACGTAGTTGCGAGGAATCGAACTCAGGTCTCGTGATAACCAAATTTGGTACTTTGGTACTTTTGGTACCGCGCACCATTTTCACATTGTTTTCCTTATTAATAAAGAGTATAGATGAGATTACAAAGGCCCAAGGTCTATACAAGAAGCATGCACCTTTGTCAAGAGCTGCTATGAAAGATAAGGGGAAGTATTGTGCATATCATGAATCTCAGGGGCACTACACTCATGTTTGTAGACAATTAAAAGAAGAAATTGAAAAACTAATAAGGGAAGGAAAGCTTACTGAATGGGTGGTCAGGGAAGTAAAGAAATACAAGGAGGAGGCTCCAGTTAAGATAACCGAGGCTATTGAAGATTCCACAGAAGGTAAGGTTCTAGAGAAACCTGTGTTCGTGCGAGAGGCAAGTATACATACTATCTTTGGAAGACCTCATATCGGGGGAATGGAAGAAACGCCATGGATAGATATGTTCGAGAAGCTCAACATCCGTCTCTCACTAACGTGAATAATCTATCTGAAAGACCTCCCAAGCTATTTAAAGGAGAGGATATTCAAATAATTTTCTCCGAAGAAGATGCTAAATGGGACATCACCCTCATAGTGATGCTTTGGTGGTCAATGTCAGGATTGGATCTAGGAATGTCCACCGTGTTTTTGTTGATAATGGGAGTTCAGTGAATATCCTCTACTACGGAACGTATAAGAAGATGGGGTTGCTAGACAAAGTGTTGATTCAAGGAACGACTCATATCTATGGTTTCACAGGAGATTCTGTTCGAGTGAAAGGGATAATCAAACTACCACTTACTCTGGGGGAAGGTTCCCTCTCTGCTACCCAAATATTCGAATTCTTGGGTACTGATCAACCAACATACTATAATGCCCTATTGGGACGACCAGTGTTAAAGGAAATGCGGGTAGTCACTTTAATTTATCATTTATCTATGAAGTTCCCGACCCCAAATGGTGTAGGTTGCATCAAAGGATGTCAATATGATTCTCGTGACTGTTACATCAAAATGATCAGGTCTTCTTACAAGGGGAGAAATGGGGTAGAGGACGATTCAGATATGCCAGACTTCAAGGAAGAGAATGTTCAAGGAACTCATGAATCTTTCAGACCACCGTATGATTCGAAATAAGTTACTAATATGGTCTACACAATCAAGTTTCTGGAAGAATATAGGTTGGAGGAGTATGAGGCTTTAACGAGGAATAGGACTCCCATTTTCCTTTTGAAAGCACCCCCGTCGGCAGGAGGAACTGTTGATATGATAACAGATGAAGCAGGTCTTGGGAAACGAGTTTCCCTTGGAGGACATGTTCTTTTTACCCTAGAAGGCGAGGTTGCCCTTATACCTCTACAATTGAGGCACAAGGTGCTAATGATTGAAGCCCCACCACCAAATCCCTTTTATGAAGGAATTGTAGAAGATGCTAGTGATGAAGAAGAGGATCAGCGTAATCTCCAGGCAAAGAAAGGTAAAATTATAATGGAGGATATGGTGGAATCTTTTGTAGAATTTCCGAAGGATTTTCCACCGGCATGGCCCTCCTAGTTACCTATGTAGGGCGAAGTTGTGTCTGTTCAAGAGATTGGAGAATCAAGCAGGACAAAGGACGTCGAAGTTGATCTAGATCCGCGTTTACCTAAAAATGACAAGAAGATGGTACTAGCAGAGGATACGCTCTCAATTTTAATGGATAAGACAGATTCCTCAAATGTACTTCAGATAGGGGCTAGGCTTGAGCCCGGCCTCAGGGCGAGGTTAATTTAATTCCTGAGGCAGAATTTGGAAGTTTTCACTTGTAGCCATGCAGACATGGTTGGGATTGATCCGAAAGTAATGTGTCATAGACTAAATATCGATCCCCTAGGGAAGAAAGGCTTCAGATAAAAGAGACGTGCAATAAGTGGGGAAAGAGCAATAGCTTTGAAAGAAGAAGTTGACCGACTAATGCAAGTTGGTTTGGTTAAGGATTCATTCTATCCTAATTGGCTGGCAAACCCTGTTTTGGTGAAGAAACCTAATGGAAAGTGGAAATTTTGTATAGATTTCACAGATCTGAACAAAGCCTACCCAAATGATAGCTTTCCACTTCCTAGAATGGATCAAATGGTAGATGCTACGGCATGGAATGCTCTTCTCAGCTTCATGGATTCTTATTCGAGGTACAACCAAATCCATATGTATGAACCAGATTAGGAAGATACTTCATTCATCACTGATGGGGGGCCCTATTGTTACATAGGAATGCCCTTTGTCTTGATTAATGCTGGGGCTACTTATCAAAGGTTAGTCAACATGATGTTCAAGGATCAAATTGGGAAAACAATGGAGGTTTATGTAGATGATATGCTCGTAAAATCTAAGAAAACAGAGGATCATATTACGCACCTGGATGAAATGTTTTAGATATTTAGGAAGTATAGTATGAAGCTCAATCCTAAAAAATGTGTCTTTGGGAAATTAATTTTAGGTTTCATGGTGAATCACCGAGGAATAGAGGCAAATCCCGCAAAGATACAAGCTCGTCTTGACATGAAGTCACCTAGGACAGAGAAGGAGGTTCAGAGTCTGACTGGTAGGGTGGCTGCTTTGAATCGTTTTGTTTCTAAATCCTCTGATAAGTGCTGAGAATTCTTCAAGGTTATTAAAGGTGCAGGTAAGAGGTTTGAATGGATAACTGAATGCGAGGAGGCTTTTCAAAAGCTAAAGGCTCACATGGGATCTCCTCCTCTCTTATCCAAACCCTTAGAAGGAGAGACCCTTATCTTTTATTTAGCTGTGTCAGAATATTCAGTGAGTGGGGTCCTAGTCAGAGAAGAGGGCGAGGTTCAGTTCCCGGTTTATTATGTGATCAAGAGGTTGTTGGACGCAGAGACCAGGTATAACAACATGGAAAAAATTGTGCATGCTTTGATATTGTCTTCTAGGAAGTTGAGGCCTTATTTCCAAGGTCATAAGGTAGAGGTTCAAATGGCATATCCCTTGAGACAAGTATTGCACAATCCGGAAACTTCTGGAAGTATGCTTCCATGGGCTATCGAGTTTGGACAGTTTGATGTGGAATACAAGCCTCGGAATGCTATCAAGGGACAAACTTTGGCTGATTTTATTTTGGAATCCCCTCTTGATCGAGAGGGCGACGCCTTTGCTATAATTTCAACACCTAAACCTGAGGTTGAGGTAGAGTAAGTTACCTCGGCTCCGTGGTGGACTTTGTATGTTGATGGTGCGGTCAATAATTAAAGAGCTGAAGGATGGATAGTCTTAATTAGTCCTGAAGGGCATCATCTACAGAGTGCCATTCACTTATCTTTCTATGCCACAAATAATGATGCTGAGTATGAGGCTCTAATCTCGGGTTTGAAACTTGTTTCAGAGATGAAGGTGGAAAATATCAATATTTGGAGTGATTCTATGCTCGTTGTATACCAAGTCAACGTGGGGTTCTAGGCAAGAGGACCTCGTACGGAGTTATATATGAGATGCACTCAACGGTTGATGAGTTTGTTTATGGAAGCTAAGCTGGAACAACTTCCAAGAGATAGTAATGTAGAGGCGGATGTTTTGGCAAAGTTTGGGTCTCAATGAGATGCTGCATTATTAGGGGTCATTCCCTTGGAAATCAAAACACAACCTAGTGTACCATAAGTTGACTTGATACAAGTTGGGGAACCTACTCTCCCCTCTTGGAAAACTCCAGTTTAGGAGTATTTGATGAAGGGGACTCTTCCAGAAGACAAGGGCGATGCTCGAAGGTTACGTTATAAAGCTACCCGTTATGTTAATTATGAAGGAGTTCTTTACCGGCGTGGATTTAATCAGCCTCTGCTTAAGTGTTTGGATGGAGATGAGTGTACCTACGTTCTTCGAGAGATTCATGAAGGTATTTGTGGTAATCACTCGGGGGTGGATCTTTAGCTTAGAAGGTGCTACGACAGGGGTACTTCTGGCCTACATTAAGGAAGATGTTCTTCAGTTTGTTCAAGCTTGTGATAATTGCCAAAGGTATGCTAATTCCTTATAAACTCATATCTGATAATGAAAAGCAATTTGACAGCAAAGAGATGAGAGAGTTGTGTGATAACCTAGGAATTGTGAAGAGTTTCTCCATTGTTAGTCATCCCTAAACTAATGGACAGACAGAAGCAGTTAACAAGATTATCAAACATACTCTGAAGGCGAAGTTGGAGGATAGCAAGGGTAATTAGCCCGAGGAGTTTCTTAATGTCTTGTGGAGTTACAACACAACGCCGAGAACCACCACGGGAGAAACTCCTTTTGTTTAAACTTATGGGTGTGAAGCTATGGTTCCAGTTGAACTTGGAGCTGGATCATTTCGGAGGGATCATTTTAATCCAGAGGTTAATGAGGTAAATCATCAATTGTACCTAGACATGGTAGAAGAACTCAGGGATACTTCTCAAACCAGGTTAACAGCCTATCACCGAAGGATGACAAAGCATTATAATACCAAGGTAAGGGCCAGGCCTTTGAAGGTAGGTGACTATGTCTTCCGGCGGGTTATGCCAAATACTAAGATTCATAATCATGGGGTCTTCGGAGCAAACTTGGAAGGACCCTACCGAGTCTGAGCTGTGTTATGGAGTGGGACTTACTATCTTGCTAATATGAATGGGAAGCACATCCCTCGTGCCTGGAACATGGAGCATCTTAAGAAGTATTACCAGTAGTGTACGCTACTATCTTAAACTCATGTATACTTTATTTTAATTTATTTGCAATAATGTCTAGGGGTAGTGCATATACTCTTTCTTAGAACGGTTTCATCCTATATTTATGAATAAAACATGCATGTTTTTTCTCAAGATTTTTTTAGTTTTCTGCTTAGATAGGAATTTTTGAAGGAATTTACCCATCATATTTGCTTTACAATATCTTGGTAAACCCATACTTCTGAGGTGCTTATCCGTACTTCCAGAAAGCTCACCAATAAGATGCGTAGAAATACGACTTCTTCAGGAAGCGTAAGTCCACTAAACGCATGGAGCAACTTGGAGTCCTTCCTTTCTGGAAGAAGGTGCGTAGGAATACGACTTTCTCAGGAAGCGTAAGTCCACTAAACGCATAGAGTAGCTTGGAGTCCTTCCTTTATGGAAGAAGGTGCGTAGGAATATGACTTCCTCAGAAAGCGTAAGTCTAATAAACGCATGGAGCTTGGAATTATGCCCAGAGGCCGAGGCTATGAATTATGCCCGGAGGTCGAGGCTATGAATTGTGCTCGGAGGCCGAGGTTATGAATTATGCACGGTGGGCGAGGTTATGTTGGAGATATCTAGGTGAGATTCAATTTCAAGATCACATCAATAAAGTAAATACAAAGCAATTAAAACCAAATTTTACAAAGGCGACACCATTAAAGGGAAGGTGCGCATCCCCAATAAGTTAGAACGATAAATTTAAAAATACAACTGTGAAGCCATTAACGGAGGGCTCGCACTCCAATAGTGTTTGCAATTATAAAAAGATCATATAGTCAAGAAGTAGTGTTGGTAGAAGGCGATGCAACCTCCGTATTCTCACCTGCAGGGTTACCTCCTGCTGAAGTCTTCTTCGCCTCTTCTGTAGCTTTGACTTCTAAATTTGATTCAATCTTCTTGTGAAGCTCTTTCTTGGCTTCTTTGATTGCAACAACGTTATCGACCTTAAACTTGACCATATAGCCAGGAGTGGAGGGAGTGAAGTGTACTGACCAGCCACAGTCAGGGTCGGCTGCAAGAAAGTTTTGGAGATAGCCTAAGAAACTGAGGTTGTAGGCATCACTCAACTCCTTCTGAGTATCTAATTTAAGCTCGTCCAATTCCTTTTGAAGTTTTTCATTTTCCTTCTTCAGAGCCTCGCCCGTGGCTTTGGAGTCAACTGAAAGTTGATAAAGCTCGACCTGAATTTTCTCAACCTCGTCTTTCCTTGCCTTGGATTCCACGACAACCTTTTTCTGTTCTTCAAGCAGTTGAGACTTGAGAGAGGAAGCCTCGCCTTTCCACTTCTTAACAACTTTGTCTTGGTCATTGATGATTGTATTCTTCTCAGAAAGAACGTTGAGGTCGTGATAAAAAGCTTCACCCAGACCCATTTTGAAGGCGAACTCGGCATCAGAGCTATCCATCTTCATGAACATCTTGGTATCATCATTAGAGTAAGGTTTCGCGGGCAGGGAACGAAATGTGGCTGACACCAGTTGAAGAGGAGACTCACTTTCTGCTATCCCAATCTTGTTCTTTTTGTGAGGACCTTTAGGAACCTCGACTCCATCTTGTTTCTTCCCTCTGTCATTCTTTTCCGTTAGAGGAGGAGGAGGTAGGGCTGTTGAGCTAGTTGGCATGACAGAGAGAGGACGGGATCTCTCCACTGCCATGGTCGAAGAAGTTGGGGCAGGTTTGTCAAAGGGATTCTTACCAAATGGAAGTCATGCCATTCACCCTGCAAGAAAATCATAAAAACAGTATATACATATACAAGAAGGCGACATTATAAGAAACAATCACAGATATTTTAAAGCCAAATCGACGCTTCTAAACGTCTGGGCAAGATTACTTTTTCCACTTAAGTGTTTTGTCAATTTCCTCAAAACCTTCTTAGAAGAGTTTCTAATAAACTTTACAGGGGCGATTTGCCTGAATACATTGTTCTAAAAGCCGTGAGCACATAAAGTCTCCAAGGTGACAAGCCTATCTAGGTCTTTCTCGGCAGGTGAAAGTTTTAAGATTTCTTTAGCTCTATCCAAAACCTCATCCTTTAGCTCTGATTGCGTAGGTTGGTCTATGTATAAGGAGACATGATAAGTACAAATTATAAATTAATTTAAACGATGATCAACAGGAGGGCGATGCTATGATTTTACTTACATGCTTCCAAGTTGAATTGAGTTGTGAATCAGGGAACGTCATACAAATAGAAGTAATTTATATTCACACCTTTTCTCCTCCGATTTTTTTTATTTTAGAATTAAATCTAATTTCGGTAAAATAATAAAATATTCAACATGCTACTTTACGACGGAATTGCGAACCCATTCAGACCTGAACGACATCGTTTTCTCCTTCGAATTTTTTTTTATTTTAGAATTAAATCTAATTTCAGTAAAATAATAAAATATTCAATTTCCGATTAAATTGCAAATCTGTCGTAAGATAATACGACATCGTTTCATTTGGCGTGCTGATTTCCCTCTTTTTTATTTGGTTGGTGCAAAAAAATATTTAAAAAAAATAAACTTGCGACGAATTTATTTGCCATCGTAAATAGCTACGACGGAATGTTTGTTTCCGTCGTAATTTATTTGGCGACCTGTGTTTTTTAATCCACAATATATGTCCATAATTTGATTGATATCATTTATACTCTCATGCAAATGCAATAAGTTAAGACAAAACAACAAGACTACAAGTCAGGTAGTTCCATCCATTTGTCCGTTAAGCAGTTCTCCATGATTAAAATTTGTTTAACCAGCCATATTTCAATTTAAGGCCCTGATTGGTTGTGTGCTTTTTCATTAAAAACATGTAAAAATTGTTTAATAAATTTTAAAAGCAATTTTTTAAAAAAAAACAAGTAGTGGTTCCCTGTATTTTAAAATTCAGCTTTTTCGAGCAACTGATGTTTATTTCAACATCAAAACTCCCCAAAACATTATTTTTTATATCATATACCCAAAATATGCACATATAAAATGTTACGAAACATTAATTTAATTTTCGCAATACTTATTTTATAAGCTCTTTATTCGCAACACAGTAATTTTTAACAATAATTTCAAATAGAGTCTTAACATTAATTATAAAGAGCCAAGGAAAATTTTAAAACACATGAAAAGGGTCAAATCAATATATATATATATAAAGGAGGATACGCGGAATGTTAGGTGGCGCCCCTAAGATCGTCTTAATCTATTTTTTTAATTTTCTAGAATTTTAGAATTTTAAATACTGATAAATAAAAAAATATCCTTTTATTAGAAGTAGAAAAAATATCCTTTTATTAGAAGTAGAATAGATGTTCGAATTTATTGAGGAGAAGAGTTCGAATTTATAACGAAGACATATAATTAAAAGTTATATTTGAAGTAGAATATGTGTTTGAATTTGTAGAGAGAAATAATTCAAATATAAAAAAAGTACTTCCAAAGTTCTATTTATATAAAGGAGGATACGCGAGAGGTTAGGTGGCACCCCTAAGATCGTCTCAATCTATTTTTCTAATTTTCTAGAATTTTAGAATTTTAAATACTGATAAATAAAAAAATATCCTTTTATTAGAAGTAGAATAGATGTTCGAATTTATTGAGGAGAAGAGTTCGAATTTATAACGAAGACATATAATTAAAAGTTATATTTGAAGTAGAATAGGTGTTTGAATTTGTAGAGAGAAAGAATTCAAATATAAAAAAAATATTTGCAAAGTTCTATTTGAAGTAGAATAAGTGTTTCGATTTATAGAGGAGAAGAGTTCGGATATAAAAGAAGTACTTGCAATTAAAAGTTCTATTGGAAGTAGAATAAACATTTGTAATACATAACTAAAATTTCAATTTGAAGTAGAATATGTAAAGTTATATAGGTGTTTTTTCAACGAAAGAGTGTCTTATTAAAAAGGAGTATGGTAACATAAAAATTAATATATAATACAAGTATATATTCGATATATTAAATTTGAGATTTTGATATTAAAAAGGAAAGCGTGTTTCACGGGAGGACGGCTTATTAGCGAGGATCAAGTAATTTTCGTAATTTATTTGATAGAGTTTTCAAAAAAAATTATTACGTCGCCGCGAACCGCGACTTTTTCAACTAGTTTCTTTTAAAGGCAATTTAAATATTGTAAGTAAGAAATTATAAATGATATTTTGACTGACTTAAACAGTTGGACTTATACAAAGGTGGTGTTATTTCTCAACTATCCAGCAGGTTGAAATCTCTTTTCTAGTGATCATGCCGACAGTAGCACTAGCAAACAAATCTCTACGTGCTGAGATGTTGAAAACCGTTCTGCTGACAGAGGATACTTGGTGAGCATGTAAAATGCAGGCAGAGCCCAACCTTCGTGAGGACACTATATTAATTACGTTTTGGTTTTGTGGGGGCCTTTTCTTTTGAATATAATGCAAGCAGAGCTGCTAAAGTTGCCTCGTCATTAAGTGCTAAGGAAGAGTTGAGAATACGGTGGGAGAGAGAACGAGAAGCAGCTCTTATTACACCACAGAAGGTTTATTCTGTTGCTTGCCTGCAGTGACACAATGAACACTCTCTTTCTAGATTGAAAAGACTGTTCAAAGTAGAGGACATTATAAAGGTTATGGAGGGAACAAGCCATGTTTAGTCTGTCCATGCACTCAAGCTACCTCTTTGATGGGTTAGATAAATTTGAAGTAATATTCCGAGGAAGTCAGGGTGACCGATCTGAATATATGATGGAACGGCCTGGCCTTTCTATAGAACTGATTACATGGATTATGAATATGAAGAAGATGCATGGACTGTTTTTGCATTACCGGGAGGAGGGACACAAATATGCAACTAGCTGCTAATCCCTGTTTTTTTTGCTTTTTGGATGTTGGAGGTGGACTGGTCATACAGATAGTTTTGTATTTTAGAGACAAGGAATTCATATTTATATACATACTAGTTGATTCGCACGGGCTGAGATTAAAATATTAATCGAACTTGGATGAAATTCAAAAAAATAAATTAAATCAATAAATCTTTAAATTACGTAGTTATAAGGAATCAATTTTGCTTATTAATAAAGAGTATAGATTCCATTTCAAGACTAAATAGTTGAAGACAACAGTGTCCAAACTGATAAATTCCATAGATTAAGATGAAATTTGCATTTCAATCAAACAGTGGCTTATTGTACATGAGTAGCTTGTACGTGTGTACAATACTAGACATTCCATACGTAACCTTTGGAATTATTCCTTTTTACCTACATACTAGTGACCAATGGTGGGGCTGGGAGCTGATTGATCGCGTCTGCGTCTGGTCGTTTCTACTGGACCAGCAATGAGCTTCTGATCCATAATAGGGGTATGAACCGAAGTTGCTACAGCAATATGCTCCTTTGGAAGCTCCTGTACATAAACATTCTCCTTTATGATAATGTTTTTACCATGCACACTAAATTTGTTCCTGCAGTGTGCCAAGGAAGCACAAGAGGCTAAAGTGAGAAGAAATACGAAGAAAACAACACTTGAACTAGCCATAACTGTAATATAATATTGTAGACTCACTTGTGTGTTTGGATTGAAGTTGGTGCAAACTCATTAGCGCTGTCTGAATTTATAGAAGGAAGGAGGTCGAACTCTGATCTAGTAACTCCAAAAAAAAAAACACTTTGTATGATTGCAACAGAGAGAGTACAGAAGGATGGAATTAGTTTTGAAGAAATTGTCAGCATCTTATGTTGCGCCAGCAGGAGGAGAGCACCAAGCCGTGTAGAATATGTGTGAGGTTTAGGGGGCTTGGAGGTAGCCTTGGGTCAGAATTATCAAAATCCTTACCGACGTTATGATATAAGCACTGCAAGAGGAGACAGGAGGAGTAAGCTGCAGTACCAAGCCGTGTACACTGTGTGTGAAGTTTATGGGGTTTGGAGAGGTAGCCTTGGATGATGGGTCAACTTTATCCAAATGTTCCTTACCGAGGTTTAATATTTATGACATGATATCAGCAAAATAAACTTCTCTCCAAAATCAAACTTAAATGGTTTGTTTGACATACATATTGAAGGAAATGATTAGCTCTGACTACAATTTTTTGTTAAATTCACAATTTTGTTACTTAACAATAATTATAAATTCTAATTTGTTTTTCACAAGATTTACAATATGTCCCAAATTTGATGAACATTTATTCAAAAGGTACCAACAAACATTGAATGAGAAGTCACATTATATCGTATATATAATTGGTATAAAGGAGTTTAGGTGGTTTGGTCGTCAGGGCTAAAACAGTAAATTATTAATTATTATTATTGTGGAAAAAGGAAAAATGTAGATATACTCGAAATACAAGCAGATAAGCTCACAGTTAGTAATGAACTACATTATATATCATTTTATTAGAAAGGAACGTGTAGTATCTAAATATTTTAGAGTGAAAAAAATTAAAAATTTTAAATTCAGTGATTTAAAATTCAAAGGAATAAAGATTTCATCAATAATATACAAAACTATTTTAATAAAAAATGAATACTAATCAATTTCTATTAAAAAGTAGTACTCGGGAAATCTACAAAAAGGATATATTGTATAAATTAAATATTGATGATCTAATATACAAAATCAATTAAAATTAAAATTAAAAAAAAAACTAAATATACTAAAATATAAACAAAGTGAGTTAAGTTCTATAGAGACTATCTTTTTTGTGAAGACTTGGAGACCCCATACGTTCTTCAATCTAAATTTAGAAAAATATAATATTTTATAAATTATGTTCTATGAAAATAACAATTTTCATTTAAAATCTTTAAAATTATATACGTTTTGCAACTAAAATATAGCAAAACATATTGTTCTGTGATTTTCATAGAATATACTTTGCAAAATAGTACGTTTTGCAAATTTTTTATTACAAAATATGATCTATTTTGTCAAATTTAGACTGTGTGATCCCCAAGTCTTCACAAAGATCTTCATAGAATTTAACTCTAAACAAAGTTAAAAAAATATAAAATAATTATAAAGATTCCCGTGCTTTGCACGGGTATAATGCTAGTAACAAAAAGACTATATATGAGCGGGCGCTTGTCACAGTTTTTCTTAAATAATTATGTTATTGTCTAAGCTACGTCACAATTTGAACACATGAAAATGAAATACACACCGGGAGGTGGAGGAAATTTCAATCATGGGTTTATGAATACAACATTTATTTTAAATAAAAAAAATCATCTTATATTTATTAAAATTTTAAATGGAGTAACATGTGTTCCTAAATATATTAAATATATTAAAATAATCTTATATTTATTAAAATATTGCAATTTTGTTTTTAATAAATTACAAAATATTATAAATATGTTTTCTTTATAAATTATTCAACAAAATTCTAATTATTATTCAATAAAAAAATGGTAAACTCAAGTCATATATGTATTAACAAAATGTTAAACACGTACGACTATCTTTAATAGTTGTTATTTTATTATTAATTTTTTAATTTAATGAATTACATTTGTTAAAATAAATAAGTAAGTATGTTAAAATAGGTAAACTTTTTAAAATATTTAGAAGAATTAAAATAGGGGTTTTAAATAAATAAGTAATAGTTTGCCCGTGATATTTTTGGAAAATGGGAGATATTAGTAAGGAAAAAAGAAAAAATAATATGTTTTAGTTAAAAAAGATAATTATCCTTGATGTTTCTGTAAAATGAGGGGATTTTGCTAGAAAATAATGTGGTTTAGCTGAAAAAGGTAATTGATTATAAATAGGTTATTTTTAAATAATTCAAAGCGTTAAAATAAGGGTTTTAAATAAATAAATAATTGTTTGCCTGTGATATTTTTGGAAAATGAGTGGTTTTAGTAAGGAAAAACAAAAAAATGTAGCATGTTTGCACATTATATTTTTGGAAAAGGATGATATTTTGCTAGAAAAAATAATGTGTTTTAGCTGAAAAAGGTAATTGATTATAAATAGGTTATGTTATTATTTAATAATAAATGCGATGCATGGATTATTTACTTACGTTATAATATTTTATTAATTGTATTCGGCATGTTAAAATATGTAAATACATTAAAATAGGTTTTAAAATAAATAATTAAGCGTTTACCCATGATATTTTTGTAAAAGGATGAGTTTTAGTAATTACCAATAGTAGAAAGTAGCATGTTTTAGTTAAAAAAAAATTAATTGAATGTGATATTTTTGGAAAATGAGGAAATTTTGCTTTAAAAAAATAAAAAAAAAGGTAATGTGTTTTATCCGAAAAAGGTAATTGCTTATAAGTATGTTTTTTTATTTAATAATATGTTTCTATACATAAGTAAGTATAATTAAGTAAAATCACAAATTAATAGATTATAAGTATGTCTTTTTATTTAATAATATTTTTTTTATACATAAGTAAGGTTTTTTTAAGCTTAAAACTCGTGCGATGCATGGATTGTTTTAAAAATTGTTGTTTAATTATTCATATTTTGATATTTTATTAATTGTATTTGTCAAAAAAAGTTGACATGTTAAAATAGATAAACTTTTTAAAATAATTAAAAATATTAAAATATATTTTAAAATAAATGAGTAAGGCTTTGACCATGATATTTTTGGAAAATGAGGGGTTTTAGTAAGTGTTATTCCGGGTTACACACTTACAGAAGTGTAGAAGGGGGGTTGAATACAATTCTAGATTTTTATAACTTTTTTGCAACTTGAAAGTAAGAAAAGATAAAATAAATTGCAGAAACAAAATAAAGATAAGAACACGGTGCTTTAAAAATTTCAGGTGGATAGTTTTGTGATCCACCTCAGATATATATTGAAGAAATAATCTGTGATATTTGGTTACAAATACACAGCTGCTAGCTGCTATTACAGCTCCTAAGAAATGTAAGAGAGAAAACCTAAGTAAAGACAATGTAAAACTATTTTCTCTATTTTCTACACATGGTTATAAAGCCCAAGTTTGGTTATAAAGCCCAAATTTACAAGTCATACTAAAGACAAAAACTATCTCTATTTTCTAAGTCCAGTATGTTTGCTTCTTCATTCCAGATGCATGTGACTGAGATATTGTACTGTTGACAAGTTGGCTTGTTTGTACATCTCTTATGTTTGCATGGAAATGAAATGTTTCTTCTTCTTCGAGGTTCACCCGTGTTTGGCTTCCATATTCTTTTTGTTTACTCTATCAACCCATGTGCCTTCTCCAGTGTCAAGTCACCATCAACCTTTTATCTTGATCTTCATCCGCTGGTAGTGTTCTTGACTTTCCGTGGATGACTTTCCGTGAATGACTATCTGTGGATAGTATTAAGTGGGTCATCTATGGATAGCATTGAGTTGATCATCCGTGGATAGCATTAAGTCTTCATCCGTTGTCATTCATTTTCACTTAAACAAAATTACATAACACAGCCTATTTACAATTAGCTATCATATTTTGCTTATCTACTGAAAGTCAACATGACTTAGTACTTAATACTTTCAATCCTTAAACTAGAGTAAAATTGAATATGCTACAAAATTAATTATCCGTGAATAAGCTTCCCAACAACGGATACTACAGAAAGTATGTCATCCATTGTTAGTTACAAAATGACTTATACAGAAATGTGTTATATGTTAAGTTATCATCAAGAACAACATATTTCCTAACAATAAGAAAAAATAGAAAAATAGAAAAAGTAATGTGTTTTATTATTTTATGATCTTTTTATAGACCGAGATATTTTTGGAAAATGAGGGTTTTAGTAGGAAAAAAATAGAAAAGACAACATGTTTTAATTGAAAATGTAAGACTTTGATCATGATATTTTTTGGAAAAGGAGGAGTTTTAGTAAAAAAAAATAAGAAAAGGTAACATGTTTTAATCGAAAAAAGTAATTGTCCGTGATATTTTTGGAAAATGAAAGGATTTGTTCAAAAATAAAGGGAAATTACCAAAAATACTACTTTTTCTAAGTTTTTTTGCAATTTTACCATCTTCTGGAAATATTTGCAAAAATACTAACTTTTTGAAAATATTTGCAAAAATACGGTCTGTAACTACTTTCAACCATCTGCAACTGCAACCAAAATCAACCACAGATGCAACCAAAAATACGGTCAGCAACCAACGCAACCTGATGCAACCAGAAGCAACTTTTTAAAAAATAATTGAAAAACAGCTGAGAATTCAAAAATAATTGTTAGTAAGATGTTTGGTAAGCTTGTGGTCTTGATTAAGCCGTTCCCTGGGGTTCAATAGTTAACCTTTGGGGTTCAATGGTTGGGTTTTAGAAATATTAAGAATGAGGAATAATTCGTATACGGACTTAGGGTTTAGAGTTTAGGGTTTAGGCCTAGACTCTAAACCCTAACCTACCTTGTTAGGCAACCCTAAAATCAGGACGCCGGAAAAAAAATCATTTTTGATTAAAAAGTTGCATATGTGGTTGATTTTGGTTGCAGTTGCAGATATGGTTAAAAGTAGTTGCAGACCGTATTTTTACAAATATTTTCAAAAAGTTGTATTTTTGCAAATATTTTGGTATTTTCGTAAAAAATTTAAAAATACATAGTATTTTTGCAAAAAAAGTTTTTTAGGTTGGGTATTTATGAAAAAGGCCCTAAAATAAATAGATTATATTATTATTTAATGATCTTTTTATAGATCGGGATATTTTTGGAAAAATTGGGGTTTTAGTAAGAAAAAATAGAAAAGATGTCACGTTTTAATTGAAAAATGCAAGACTTTGATCATCATATTTTTGGAAAAAAAGAGGGGTTTTAGTAAGAAAAAATAGAAAATGTAACATGTTTTAATCGAAAAAAGTAATTGTCCGTGATATTTTTGGAAAATGAAAGGATTTTGTTAGAAAAAATAGAATTTTAGTAAGAAAAAATAGAAAATACAACATTTTTTAATTGAAAAAAGGTAAGACTTTAACCATGATATTTTTTGGAAGAAGAAGGGGTTTTAGTAAGAAAAATAGAAAAAATAACATGTTTTAATCAAAAAAGGTAATTACCCGTGATATTTTTGAAAAATGTAATTTTCCGTGATATTTTTGAAATTTATTTTAGGTGAAAAGAATAATTGGTTATAAATAGATTATTTTATTATTTAATAATATTTTTATAGATAACTAAGGGTAATTACGTAAAAAAACAGGTACCAAAAAAACAGGTACCAAAAAACTGATACTGTACCGATCAAACTTTTAATGTTTTGTATTTAATAATATAGTATGGAAGTATTGATAATAGATAATATTTATTTTACAGTGCAGCAATTTCATAACTTTATAAATTATCTTGATTAACACAAAAATATTTAAAAAAATTTAAAAAGGTAACCGAATTTGAGCCAAGTTGAGTTTTAATTTAACAAGCCGAACTCAAGTAGAGCTCAAAAAATGCAGCTCGTTTCAATTTCTTTATCGAGTCCAAAAACATTTTCGAACTCTACCTAAATAACGAGTGTGATTCGAGTTCGAATTGCTCAAACTCAAATTACACCCCTAGCTTCCACCGGTTATACCCACTTTAGGCTTTTAACATTAGCATTAAACTTGCTCCAACTGTTTTTCCATTCTATCATTGGTTCTGGGCTGTGTCTCATTTGTACTTCATGCATGGAATGACTCGTCAATAAAAACAAAGTAAGATTTCTGGTGTCCAAAAATTCGAAAAATCACTCCAATGAATCGAGTAAAACATAAAATGCAGATCAAGTACAGTTCTTTACTATATTTTTGCAGGAAAACATAAAACATATAGAGATGCCACGCATGGGTTGCGAATGCAACTTGTAAGGGGGGGGAAACAGAGGCCAGACCAAATCATTACAATATATATAAGTTATACATAAAACTGTAAAAAAACATGTTTGTATGGACTATATACTCATACTTCCCTAAAAGTTCCACCACTCAGCTGCTCCAGGCTTCTTTACAAGAATCTGGTTGTATTCTGGCCTCGCAGTCTGTTGCAAGAAAGTAAGAGATCAATCCATCAGGTCTTCGTAAATGTTCAGGTAAGGTATGAAAATATCTCAATAAAAGCATGAAACACATTTACAAAATTCGACACTTCAAGGCCTTTGGCCATTCAAATCAGGGGATTCCGGCCTGGTTAATGGAAATGAAATTTCAATACAAAAATGAATTGAAGTCGCATTCCCATTACATTCCAATTAACCGATTTAGAATCCCATGATCAAGACAGGACATTTGAAGAAGGAATTCGAATTCTGAATATCATAACTGAGATGCAAAATGACCCTTTATTTTGTATCAAATTTGTAAACACCTCCAGAAACGACAGTTTTGTTTGCGTAGGGAAATAGTATAAAACAGTCTAAACTAATTGGCCTATAAAAAGAACAGACAGGACAGGAGTACACAATTTATAGTCTGTATTGTTAAATAACAGAAAATGTTACTAAAAATGTAGTGTCTATATTGTGTCCAGGCATCTTTTTCTCTTATGTAAATAATAGTTATACAACTCTATTTTAAGTGAAACCCGGACACTTACATGGCTGGTTATGACAATTGGTGTCAGAGTGACCTAGTCGCATCTAGCCAAGCCATGTGCTGTAGGTAGAATTATAAACATCTCCGTTTGGGTTAAGGTCAAAGCTATTCTAACTAATAGATCATTCTAATTTAAACTAAAATCTCATGTGTTGAGTCCTTGATTTCTTTGTGTGCTCATTTTCTTCATTAGGTTCACCCAAGTTATGATCGAGGTTGATCTACTCAGATATTTTCAGAGTTCAATTTATGTTGTAAATAGCTGATCCAGCTCATTTACTTAACACATTACGCCGGTGCTGCTGCTTTGTACCATTAAGTTTGTACATACTCCACAATTCAGTAAATAAAGAGCATGTCAAGAAAAAATTTTAGGAACTGGAAGAAATTTATGGAGTTCATTGAAATGATACATCTATATGAGTGAGGAAAGAAGGAAGAGTTATATCGCAAAGACGCAAACCGATAAAAATTCTTAACAGTTTAGTATAACATGTAAGAGTGAGGCTACCACAGCATCAACCAAGCAAAGATACATTTAGGCTACCAAGATGATAGTGGAGGGAATAAATTTGACAGTTCTCCAGAGAATTTCTAACAGGTTGAAAGAGACTGGGTTGGGCAACTTAATTGAAGAAGAGAAAGGCGTATAGCAAATATAATATTTGATGATAAAACTTATATGAACAACCTAATTTTTTCATTGAAGACCAGTGTGTTGTCTCCTTGGTCCTTGGCCAGGTAGCATTGATGAGTGATGAATTTTGTGAACAGAGCAGTGAGCAGTGTACAGGAAAATCACCTTTGTCAGATGAAGAATTCTTGGTTGGCATTTTTGCCTGCCTTTATTTTGTTTTTTGTTTTTGGGGTGAGGGCGGGAGGGGTTAAAGAAGGGACTACAAGAACATTAAAATGCTAAATCATCGAAGTATTAAGCAGGCTTTTAAGCATCTACAAATAATTGGTTCGGACCTAATGACAAAAAAAAAGGCAGAGGAAATAATGCATAGGACCCTTCAATTTTAGACTATTCAGACTAAAAACCATATATCAAGTATTAACTCATTGCCAAAAC
Source organism: Heracleum sosnowskyi (assembly GCA_030848705.1). Lineage (NCBI taxonomy): Eukaryota > Viridiplantae > Streptophyta > Magnoliopsida > Apiales > Apiaceae > Heracleum > Heracleum sosnowskyi. The sequence continues at coordinate 135,586,978 of CM061238.1, read as the reverse complement.
CCAGGAGTTGTTTGAGCTGTGTGCTTTAGTTAAACAAATTCTAACTGATACAACAGGAACAAATGGAAAAGAGAAGACGATAAGGACCGTATTACTATAGCGTAAAAAATAATTTACAGATCATCAATTTTATCAAATCAATTTAAACGTGACTGATGGCAACTATAATAGCCATGAGCTTTTTAAGCTGCTAAGAATAAAGAGGGAAGGGACTAGGAGAACGGTGGAATGCTAAATCAAGAACTAACTCATTGCCATCATCCAGGAATTGTTTAAGCTGCATGCTATAACCAAATAAATTATAACTGATACAATGGGACAAACAGAAGAGAGAAGGCGACAAGGACCATATTACTCCAGTGAAGAAAATACTTTATGGATCATCATTTTTGAAAAATTAAAGTTAAACCTGAACGAAGGCAACCATAACAGCTATGAGCTTTTCAAGCTGATGAGAATAAAGAGGAAAGTAGGCCAAACCGATCTAAATAGTAAGGGAGACAGTACGGATGGTAAGCGAGACAGTAAATGATAGTACATGACTAAATGCAATTGAAGGGGGACAAGAGCTACACATTTTAGCAGGGTGGTCTGCCAACAACAACCTATTACTGTCTTGGTAACAGCATAAATAGCTAGCTAGATTCATCTACACGCTAAGAGGTATGAAACAAAAACGTTACTGATCTGAAGAAGCTCATGCTACAGTTTGAAGTAGAGTCCTAAGCCACTCCCTTCCTGCCTGTGCTTTTAAGTTTTCTAGTGCCATTGGCCTCAGAGAGAGAGAGATGGGACAAAGGTCAGAGGAATAAAGATGTATCTACTAACTGAAATAGAGTGAATTGACCCCCGAACTAAAGTCTAGCTAGGGTGCTAAACTGCTAATAGTCTCTGGACCACCATGTAACTACTCGAAAATGGCAATATAACTTTAGCTTTTGGAACATAGACAATATCTCATTTTAGGCAAATACAATATTAACAATCTATTCTTTAATTATGCACAACGATAATTATTATAAGCATTCAATTATAAATAAATTAAAAAAAAAAAAGAAGAACAAGAATGTCATGTATTGCAGGTTCATACTCTTTTCGCAATGCAGATTATCCTAATGTGCATCGTATTCGTATCGACATTCAATTGCATATCCATTCAATTTCGTGTGTCAATTTAAAACTTGTTAAATCAATCATTGTACATCTCGCAAAGTAAAAGCAACAAAATAATATTTATGTACAGAGAGAGAGAGGGAGAGGGAGAGAGAGAGGGAGGGAGAGAGAGGGAGAGGGGAGAGAGAGAGAGAGAGAGAGAGAGAGAGAGAGAGAGAGAGAGAGAGAGAGAGAGAGAGAGAGAGAGAGAGAGAGAGAGAGAGAGAGAGAGAGACCAGATCCTTGAAGAGGAGGAAAGCGATGAGGAAGAAGAGAACAAAGAGGATCTCGAACTCAGCTAAACGAACAAAGGAGAAAACAGAGTTAACCATCCGAGTAAAGAAAGACTCGTCGTTTCTTCTAGAACCAACACCACCCCTCATAGTTCTCTTCGACGACATCTACTAGCGATGATGATAGATTTCTTGCTCAGCCTTCCAATCTCTCCGATTCTCTCTCTTTTTGTATGTATGTTTCCGATTTATATTATACCGATCCTCTTCATTTTGGCCGCGACTTTTCCAATTTGGTCCAATTTACGCACTGCACTGTTAATCTGTTATTTACTGAATCAATGAAGAATAAATTTCCTTATTTGATTTAACTAATGTTTTTCAAAAATTATTTAAGTTTGATAATTTAAATTCTTTTTTTTTTTGAAAAAACGTACTTGTATTAATCAAATACCTTGAGGCAAGGTTACATAGAGTAAAATCAGGTTCAGTAACATACCACTCCTGAGGACCTGACACTGAATAAGCAGTCTGTGCTAATGAATGGGCTACATTATTCGCAGATCGAGATACAAAAATAACTAACACTTCCTCAAAGTGTTTTAGTAATTCCTTACAATCCTCCACAATTGTGTCAAACATTGACCTTCTTTAATTATTCTGAATTGCTTCCACCAGCAGTTTTGCATCTGTCTCAAAAATACATTTGTTATTCCTCCAAGTTTTCACCCATGACAAAGCTTCCTTGAGGCTTAGAGCTTCAGCTTCTTTTGCATAACTACGGTCACGCACAAGATTTGTTCGAGCACAGATGAAAGCTCCCCTGTCATCACGAGCCACACATCATACTCCCACATGATTCCTTCCTTGCCTACAAGCTGCATCGACGTTAATTGTCACCCATCCCTCCGGTGGTTTAGACCACTGACGATTACTAGTCTGACCCACAGCTTTTTGTACATGTTCCTCCTCTCGTGCCTTCCGCCAGTCATTAAGTATATTCATCACCATCGATTTAACTCCAAAGGCTGACATGACTACCTTCTGCTAGACCCATTTGTTCCTTCTGGACCACAATCCCCAACATAATAGTACTATTACCATGCACTGCTCCGTACTAGCTAAACTGAATACTCGTTTCAGTATAGACTTAACAGAATCATTTTCCTCCACATAAACTATAGAGAGCATACCCAACAACCCCCAAACTTCTATTGCAAAAGCACATTCGAAAAGTACATGAACTGCAGTTTCTGGGCCATGCTTACACCACGTACAATTGATCTCTATATCAACTTGTTTACACCGCAAAGCTATTGTTGTAGGAAGCACATCCCTTGCTGCACGCCAGACTAAGTTTATAACTTTACCTGGCAGTTTCATGGACCACACCTTCCTCCAGAATTGTTTATCAATACACTCCATTTCCCCTCTCAAACGTCTATAACAGCTCTTAACTGAGAAGTCACCTTTATCTTCCAGCATCCAGTACCATGAATCCTTCTTATCCCGTAACGGTATTGGAATTTGTTGGATAAATCTACTATCCCGTTCGTTACATATGTCAGAGACGATCTCCTCATCACATCTACTCTTACTCTCATTCATAAGACTCTGTACTTTTATATTCTCCCATTCATGAGGCATTGTAGACGTCAAGAAACCATTTTCCAGACAAGGTAACCAAGGTACCCTCCACACCATTGTATCCTCCACATTGCCTATTCGTTTTCGACACCCTTGCTGCATTACATCCTGAGCTTCAAGAATACTCCGCCATATATAGCTCGGGTTATTCCCCAAATTTGCATTTAAAAAATCAGAATCAGGGTAGTATCTAGATTTCATTAGATTAGTAACCAATAGATTACTACCATTAATCAACCGCCAAGCTTGCTTAGCCAACATGGTAATGTTAAACTTCTTCAACTTTGTAAAACCCAGCCCTCCCGCCTCCTTAACACTACACAATCGCTCCCACGACATCCATTGTATCCCTCCGTTATTTGAGCTACCATTTCCCCACCAAAAAGAATTCATTTTCCTCTCAATCTTATCACAAATTACACTTGGAATCAGCATCAAATTCATCCAAAAGTTAGGTATAGATTGTGCTGCTGATTTAAGCAACGTAATCTTATCAGCCTTGAATATCGTGTGGTTATTCCATCCATTCAACTTTTGTTCCACTCTTTCAAGTAAGAAGCCAAACTCTGAAGTCTTATCCGTCCCTATATACATTGGTAAGCCCAAGTACCGTCCAGGTGCACCAGCCTCTTTTACCCCCAATTGATGACAGACATTAGTTTTGTTCTCTATACTCGTATTTGGAGAGAAAGTGAGCAACGACTTATTATAGTTAACCATCTGCCCAGAAATTTCCTCATACCGGTTAAGAATTCTCTTCATGAAGCTTCAGCCTCTGTTGCTTTAAAGAAAAGATAACAGTCGTCAGCGAAAAGCAAATGTGAAATAACAGGAGCTCCTTTGGCTATACTGCACCCATGTAACAGCCATACCTCCTCATTTCTCCGAATTATAGCGTTCAATCCTTCAGCACACATGATATAAATATATGGTGATATAGTATCACCTTGCCGCACACCTCGTTGAGGTATGACGCTACCAAACTCATCCCCATTGTGCAAAAAACTGTATGACACAGAAGTAATGAAAGTCATCACCCTATCAATCCAAATCCCATCAAAACCAAATCTTTCCATCATACTACGAATGAATCCCCACTTCAATCTATCATAAGCTTTTGCTATATCAATCTTTAAAGCTGTCATCCCATTATTCCCTTGAGTACGCCTTTTCATATAGTGATTTATTTCAAATGCCACCAATGCATTATCAGTAAGTAGACGTCTCTCAATAAACGCACTCTGATTTTCTGAAATAATTGATTTCAAGCTCATCTTTAATTTATTCGTCATGACTTTTGATAGAATACGTACCAAAACATTGCAAAGGGATATTGGCCTGAGATCAGCCATTGTCTTAGGTACCTTTATTTTAGGTATTAAGCAGACAAGAGCTTTGTTAACACCCTCCGGAAGTGCACCTGTACTCATAAATGTTTGGCAAAATAGGGTCACGTCATGCCTCACTATATTCCAAAAGGACTGGAAAAATGCAGGGTTTAATCCATCCGGGCCTGGAGATTTGTCCGGATGCATTGAGAAAACAGCCTCCTTGACTTCAGCTTCAGTAACTGCTCTAACAAGCTCGACATTATCAGCTTCAGACACCTGGTTCACCTTATCCCTCCTAGACAATCTTCCATTCGAATTTACTGACCCAAATAGTTGTGTGAAGTAATTCTCAATCACCTCATGTATCTCTTCTGGCGTATCCTTCCAATCACCATTACTATCCTGAATACGCTGTAACAAGTTATTCTTCCTTCTAGTCGACGCATAGTTGTGAAAAAAACGTGTGTTCCTATCACCTTCACGTAGCCAAAAGTTCTTAGATCTTTGCTTTCAGTAAATCTCCTGCTTCTCCAACAAATTTAAGTATTTCCAACTCACTTCATTATACAACTGAATGCCTTGAACATCTCTTCGTGAACGCAACTTTCGTAAGTTTGTTCTAAGCTCCAAACTCTGCTGCTTATACTCTTTACTCAACCCTCCTCCCCAGTCTTGCAATTTAACCCCACAAAATTCAATCTTATCTAATAGACTCATATTTCTCGCCTCCTCTCACCCATTTTTTACTACCTGCATGCAATCCTTCTCTCGTAACCAAACATTTTCAAACTTGAACTTCTTTTCTTTACGCCTATATACCTGCTTATTAGGTTACAAGAACAAAGGAAGGTGATCAGATGTGGCCACTTCGATTACCTTCACCTCTGCAAGCGGGAACAATTGACACCAATCACGGTTAGCTAGGCCCCTGTCTAACCTTTCTTGCACCCAAGTATGCTTTCCCCTGGACTTCTCCCATGTATATTTCTCCCCGATAAAGCCTAAGTCCTGCAAACCACACTCCAATATTGTCTCTGAAAAACCCCGCAGCAAACTACTAGGGTGTGCTCCACCCCCTCTTTTTTCCGTTGAACACATCAAATCATTAAAGTCTCCCAGGATGCACCATGGCATAGTCGACCTTGCTGCTAAATCCCTCAATAAACCCCAAGACTCACGTCTCATTCCCCTCTCCGGACAACCATAAAACCCCGTATATCTCCGCATCCCTACCTGTTCATTTTCAACCTCAAAATCTATATAATGATTCCCACTATCTTTAATATCACAACCCTCATCATACCTCCATAACAATGCCAAACCCCCACTGTGACCCTGGGCCTCGACAACAAAACAGTCTGCAAAATTCAACGCCTTACATAATTCAACCACTTTATTCTTCTTCACTAAAGTTTCAGATAAAAAGATTATATTTGGTTTTATTTGCTGGGTAATTTCTCTAATAAAATGAATTGTACGTGGTTTACCCAACCCATGACAATTCCAGGCTAACAGACTCATTGGTTTAGGCGGGCCTGCACAACAAGTCCCGCCTCTATCAAGTTTTTTGGCCCAGTACTATTTGAACTGTTTGTTACAACCTCCAGCCCATGATTTGTCATATCCGTGTCAACACTTTCCATTTTATTTGCCTCATCCAGTCTTTTACGTTTCGAATCTTTAACCGCTGATATACTTTCAAACTTTTCTGCGCCCATCAAATCCTCTCCCTTATCCCTGTGATTTCTCTGGGTATAACAAACAACTCCATCATTTCCTGAAATTTCGCTCATTCTACCGTCAACTTCCATGAATCTTGCTACAATCTGTTGGTCACCCTGTCCAGTGTTCGACGACGTTCCTCCAGTTCTCGACGACCAGTTCTGTCCCCATCCACTGCATTCCTCAGCCAACGTGCTCCAACATTCTGTTTTTGTGCATTCCTTGTGGGCGCTCGTAACCATGTCCCATATGCCCGATCAACTTGCTTATCCGGATTCGCATACACCACTTCACAATCCCTATCAGAATGCCCCAATAAACCAAAAACAAAACAAAAAGTCGATAATCTCTCATATTTAAAATTAATCCATGACCAGGCACCCCCCTCTCTTTTAACTTTCATTCTTCTCTTCAGGGGTTTTCTTACATCCATTGTTACCCTTATCCGTATAAAATTCCTCCATCCACCAGTATTATTCATAGGTTCCATCTTCACATAAGCACCAATATGATTACCAATGCTTTGCAGAATTTTCTCTGACACCATTCCAGTTGGCAAGTCGTAAACTTGGACCCAAATATCCATTGTATTTAACTGTACCGCCTGTGGATCCTCATTCGCTTTCATATTTTGATATATTAATGTGCTCTGTTCAAACGTCCAAGGCCCCCCCTCAAGCACCTTCTGCAGATCCAACTTATGATAGAACGTAAAGGAATACCTCTATCCCCCTATATCTCGTATCTCCACCCCTTCTCTGGGACGCCAAAATGAAGCTAATACACTTCGCATAGCCTGAAAATTAATAATATTTTCCGTCATGAACCTCCCAATCAACACATATGTCTCTGTAATCTGCCCCAACTCTTCACCGCCTATTATTACCCCCCCCCCCCCCCCCGTCTTCCTCCTCTAGAACCAGATTTGAATACATTTCCTCCAAATTCCTTATTTCCTTATCCATAATCAGTAATCGTTAAAGAAAACAGATTATAGAGATAATAAACTTAACACTTGTTACATAAACAAGACTTATACCCTTGCAAAAATGCAAGACTTTAAGATAATTTAAATTCTTTTAGTACACTACTCTATATTGAAATTAAATTTTATGTCATTAAAATTTATTACATACACACTTATATCAATTACATACTTAGGGCATTTTTCTCTCTAAGAATCAATGATAAAGTTTAGTTTTTGAATGTTACTAGCTTATAGCCCGTTCTACGCACACGGGTAATAATTTATTTTTATAATAAATTAAGTAATTTTAGATTTAAGATCAAAGGTATAATAACTGTTTTGCTTTAAATGTTAAAATAAATTCGTTCAAATTTTTTTTATCTTTATTTTGTTGTATATGTAACATATATTTTAAGATAATTTACATTAAATGCTTACCCAAAATTAAAAGATTAGTTTATATTTTAATTAATGAACTTATCATAAGTATTATTATGGTATTGATGATATTCAAAAATGAAATATAAAGTTTTCATAATTAAAGATGGGTCAAAATATGGATATCAAGCCTAAAATGGATAGTCCATTGGATCAAATCTATATATTAAAATGTTATCCGAACCTAAATATGGATCCCGAACTTAAGGTATGGGATATTCACACATTTATAATATACTAAGTTATAACTCGTGCTACGCACACAAGTATTTTAAAAAATAATTTAATTATAATAAATTAAGTAATTTTAGATTTAAGATCAAAGGTATTATAACTGTTTTGCTTTAAATGTTAAAATAAATTTATTCAAAATTTTTTTTATCTATATTTTGTTGTATATGTAACATATATTTTAAGATAATTTACATTAAATGCTTACCCAAAATTAAAAGATTAGTTTATATTTTAATTAATGAACTTATCATAAGTATTATTATGGTATTTATGATATTCAAAAATGAAATAGAAAGTTTCTATAATTAAAGGTGGGTCAAAATAAGTATATATAGATATTTTACAAACCTAAATATGGATAACAAGTCTAAAATGAATAGTTCATTGGATCAAATCTATATATTAAAATGTTATCCAAACCTAAATATGGATCCCGAAGGTAGGGGATATTCACAAATTTATAATATATAAATATAAATATATAGATAACAAGTATTCTGAAAGTTGGTCGACTAATCGATTAATCGGTAAACGAACGGGCCATGTTTTGATTAAGAGAAAATCGAATCAAAGAGGATTTTTTTTAATAAATCAGTCAAAAATCGGTTGAGGCGGGTCAAAAATTAGTACTAATCGATCAAACTTTAAAAAATTAAAATTTTATAAAGAAAAAGTAATTTTTTTAAAAAAAGTTAATATACAATATATAGAGTATTATATGGGTATGAATTATTAATTTATTAACTAAATTTTTAATATAAGATTATTCTCTCAAATTGACTTATTCTTTTCGTTCATATACAAATATGAAGTAATGATATCCAGGTCTTTTCTGTAAATTTTATCATTTAAATATTAATATTGGACTAATAATATGTGATATTTTTGGTAAATCTTAAGAAAGCTCGATTGCATTGAAATAAATTATAAACTAACTAATCCAATTAATCACTACAAAGTACTCTGCACAGTGCACACTAAAAGACGATTTATTTTAACAGCGGTTATAACTTACAACTCCTCATTTTTATGAATAATGTTTTTTTTTTTTTTTTTTGGACTTTTTTATTTTAAGTTATGACACAGAGAGTTAACGCACTAAATAATAGTTGGTAAAACTTAAATGGGGGAGTAAAACTTAATTGATGCACAAATTATTGATGGCTCATATATCGTATTAATGAATCCAGAGTACAACTCTCTGCATTAATTTATATATTAATATTGACATATCTTTCAGATATTTAAGAAATGAGTATCATAGTTTTAAAAGATAATTAAGAAATGAGAATCAATATTAATAGTTTTAAAAGGCAAATAAATCTAGGCAAAATAGGAAAATGTTATTTCGAAAGCCGTTTTTTAATTTTCAAAGCAATGTAGGTTGTATATGCCCCTGTATTTACAAAATATCGCATATTATCTTACAATATGCTACAAATTGCTCTGAAAATAAATAAAAAATCTAAAAATGTTATTTCCGGCAATATATATATATATATATATATATATATATATATATATATATATATATATATATATATATATATATATAATCCCAAATTTTGAAACTCTATCATTTTTCCGAGACTAATAGCAGGCTGATCTTGATCATTCTAATCTACTACTCCCTATGTCTTTCTTATATTTTTACACTTTCTTTTTTGGTATATCCCTCTCATTTCTTTACCTACCAAAAATAGTAACATTTTATAATATAAAATTCAATCACATTCACTACTTTTCTCCATTATACCTACTTTATACTCACTTTATACATTAAATAATAATTGATCTCCTCACTTTATTTATTTTTCTTAATTTTCCCTATTAATTACATTTTTTCTTAACCTCGTCCATCGAGAAGGAGGTTGATGTGACCCAAATTTTCCCTAGTCATATTTTGTGAAATTTGGGTCACATCAGGACTCTATCATTATTGCAGCAAAAGGTTGATGTGCATAATTTAGCTCTCAAGTCTTACCAAACTCTAACCTACTTCAACAGTTAGCATTTCTATACATAGTACCCACACCCATGAGTCCATGACCCAACCTTCTACAATCATAACAATTCCATTACATTTTCCCTCAATTATAATATCTCTCATCATCCTTATCTGCTAAATATCACCTAGTCAAAAAAGTTCTTGCAAAAAGCTTTCTGTCTTTCTCCTCGCATAGCTTTAACTCCGCGAAAAGGCATGGTCCGCGTATATCTCACCCTCCACCGAGATGGGCATGATCGCGAAGAGACATAGTCTGCATATATCTCACCCTACCAATCACACTTGGTCTTTTGTTACTAGGCTAGATCAAACATTCCTTACATGCACAAATATGATGCATAAATTAGTTGGTAAACTAGGTGGTTAAACAATTCATCCCATGTGCTAAGACAAGAGCAAGATGTGGTGTAAGTATAAAGAAAACATCAAGTGGAAATGACCAAGTATTAGTATAATGAATGTATTTCTGTGTGTCGCAATTCTCCATTACATCCACCAATGCACGATAAACATATAGTAATACACATCATTAATTAAAGTAACCACGCTTAAATCCAATCTTCATCCCCTCCAAAGCAACAATAAAACAAACATTATACAAGTTCATACATATAATATAGAACACTACTAGATTGCATAAACAAAGGCAAGGTCTTGTACAAGCCTTCGACACTCTTAATGCACTGCTTCTTCAGCCATTACCAAGGAAATATAAAATCACATCTTCACTAATACTGACAAGGACTTGCATAGTTGCATGATTTGCATCTAACCAAGTCACCTGTGAAATAGCTAAACAAGTCTCACTGAAACTTTCGATCCCTAAATTTATCAAAGACGAAATCAAAATATGAAACAAGCACAATTCGACTAACCAAAAGTTACCCAAGATGACTAGGGACGGGAATAACCACCCTCTCAAGGGAGGAACAACAATATGTAACACAATCCTGAGCCCGACTTGATATCACCCCAGTGTAAAGACAATCTTTAGATAACACACACAACTTGAATCTTGCCCGAAACTACAAGTTGTTTGTTTGAGCTTATATTCATCAACATCAAATTTGAATATATTTTAAAAAGACACGACATTGACAAGTTTGCGAACACAAACACCAACTTAAATCCCAAAAGTGCAACCCCTACTCGCTGACAAAAAATAAACAAGATATAGTCCAAGAACATATATTCTTTCCGTTCAACACTCCCAAACACATCCACAGCCCCGTGAATAAGGACATGATATTTCCAGCTCAAAGTTTATCATCTTTGATGAATGCCCACAAATACAAATTCTACATTTCTTAAATGCACACACATTACCAAATACCAACACCTACAACTTAACCCTGCCCCTTAAACAATAATCTTTGCACCGGAAATACCAACACCCAAAAAACAATAAATCATCAAAACAATCTAAAGATGGCATCCGAAACAATTGCAAGACTTCGGGGTAAACGAACAAAACCCAAAAGGCCTATTCGGTATGTTACAATTGATCGCATAGCAACAAGGAGAAGGCACGCAATAATTTTTCGCCCCACCACAACAAGTACAAGGTGCACAAATCTGAAAGCTCCCTAGTCGCCTTCGACTATCATTCATCATCATCTCCACCGCCTTCCCCGGCTCAATCAGTGGAACCATTTCCACAATAGTCCCATTCTCCATTACCAACCCATTCGCCTGAAATTCACATTTTCAGTCCCATTTATAACATACATTCATAATCATTAATCCGATTTCATAACCAAAAAAATTCCATACATGATACATGCCTAAAATTTACACTACAAAGGATCATTCTCATCACCTCACTTGTAAACTCACACTATAAGCAATCAAAATTACCTAAAAAATTCACAAATACTAAACCAAAAAACAAAATAAAAATTTCCAAACATGCCTAAAATTTACACTAAAAAGGGTCATTAGCAAACATATAAACTCACACTATAATCAATCAAATTCACCTAAAATTCACACAAACATGCACAAAATTAAAAACCCACTTGCAATTCACATACTTCAAAAAAACCCACAAAATAAAATCCACGATTTTGCAAGAAAACTATCTAGATCTATGAAAAATACGGTAAGCTCAAAAGGGTTGTTCTTACTTGTGCAAAACTGATGAACAGCAGCAAAAGCAAAGACAAAAAGAGCTCAGTAGCTATAGCAGAGGACATCTAGAGATTCTTGAATATTTGTACTGAGATTCTTGATTTAGTATGTACAAAAGATATGTGTAAGTGTGTGTTTGTGTGTGCAGTTGTAAGTATAATAAGAGGGGGGGTTTGTATGGATGATGAGTGTTGGAGATTTAATGGTAGTGAACTGTCAAGCAAGGACTTAAGTTGAAAGAGAGTGTTCTGAAATATTGTCTGAGTTTTATTATTATTTTTTTGGATTTTTATTGGGAAAAATAGAGGTTTGGAGTGTGAACATGAGAAATGGAGGTGAAAACCACGATGATTGATGAGTGCTTGTGATGTCTTTTTGTGGAGGAAAATAGAGTATAAATTAGAGATCGAAATTTTTATGTCAGAGGAAACTTCTTTATAATTTCTATTCGGTCGTGATTTCGTTTTTGTCTTGAGTCTATTCGAGTTGGAGTTAAAATGTCTTAAATATTATTAAGGGGAAAATTTGGTTAAAACAAATTTAGGGAGGGTCGCTGAAATTGTGATGGTAGTTGACGATGGTGTGTAACGTGAGAGAGTTAGAGTTTGTGATTCGGGGATGGTTGAGATTGTATGGAGAGATTTGGTTGCAATTAAGATCGAACGGGGAGTTCTCTTTTTCGCAAGGATTGCGTTGTGCCTTACAATATGTTTACGTACCCTTATTTACAGGGATCAAGCCGAACGTAGTTCTTGGGGAGGAAGTTACATAGATGTGCTAGGTTTCTTTTTTTACAGAGCCCATTGGATCGGGACCACCACCTCTAGTATAAAAATCGTATTGGACCTTTAAAGCCTGGCTACTTTCTCGGAGCGTGGCAGTAAAGTCATTGAACCGAGATTATCGGAGTCAACGCCTACTTTGAATCACAGAGTAAAGATAGCTGATCAGAAGGCCGACCTTTAGATCACTAGGGGCGACGCCCTTCGACCTCCCTAGCAGGGCGATGCCTACTAGCCTGGATGTGGCATAGTCCTCTTTCATAGCCGCTTTGGGGAGATTCCCCAACTCCAATGCCCAAACATGAGACGCTGCTCCCGGAGGGCGAGGTTCTCTATCTTGCAAAGTGCTTTTGCGGGGGGCGATGCCCCTCTTGTGGGCGAGGTTACACATTTCTTCTCTGATAATTGTAGATATCTCCTTAGTAAATAGTCTGTAGGCGAGGCTTCCCACAATTATAAGAGCCTACTTTCAGAAGGCAAGGTCTTTCTAGAGATGAGAGGTCTTTCTAAATTGATAACCTAGGCTTCATATCCTGCATAATGCTTCACATAAGGCGACGCTCTTTATAGGTGGGCGAGGTTGTCCTTGTATACGTCCCGAGTTATACATTTCTTCCCATTTCTTCCCCGATAGTAATAGTTGTCATTATTTTCCGAGGCGACGCTTCCCTAGGCCCAATAGATGTATCCTCTTGAGCTTTCCTTCTTTATATTATGTATGATATAGGTCTGGCCCTACTAGTCTTCTTCCTTATGCAACATCTAACCTAAGTCGATTTCAACATGTAGCCTGACTCTAGTGAGTGACGTCATTGATTTTGAGTGACGTCATTGATTTTGTGGGAGGCCGAGAAATGCGGTGGGCAAAATTTGTCCCTAACAAATATTCAAATATTACTAGTGCAAAAAATGACCCTTAAAATTTTACTAAAATGCTATTTTAATTTGTGTTACCAAAATACAGTAAAATCTCCGTTAATACTCGGTAAATTAACAACCTCTCTAAGTTAATAATATCCCTCAGTCCCGACTTGGGCCAGTTCAAAAAATGACGTATTTCGATAAAATAATAAGATAATAATTTTTTTTAAACCCCTATATAAATATATGGTCCCAATAAAGTTATAAATTAATTATTCACTTACTATCATAAAAATATATTTATTACACTTTTGCAAATATGATTCTAGCCCTTTTCTTTAAATTCAAATCAACATCAAACTCATCTTTATCCTTTTTGCATCCAAAAAATCGGATGTAGAATTTTTGTATTGCATCAAAAAGTTAGTAAGCGTTTTTGATGTTTTGAGCACTTCTTTCCATGTAACAAGCATCAAATTTGTCGTATCATCTTCTATAACATCGAAATTATTTTTAAGAATGGTGCATTTTAAATCTTACCAATATAAATTGAATTTTTAAATCATTATAAATTGAATTAAGTATAAAATATAAATTATACAATTGATTTTATTTAAGTTTATATGACTAAAGGTCAATTTTTTAATCAAAAACTCTATATTAATTAAGAATTATTAATTTATTGATTAATTAATACCTAATTTTTCGGTCCCAACTATATTAATTTATAGAGGTTTTACGTATGAAATCGCCTAGCAATAACAAGTCTTTTTGAAAAAAAAAAACTTAAAATGCAAGTTAAATTGTTGTCTTTGTAATTAAAATGTTACTTTAAGTTATGTTTTCAATTGAAAACGCTAATCAAAACACTATTTCAAGTTGTGTTTTCAGTACAAAATGCTACTTTAAATTGTGTTTTTAGTTCAAAACACTATTCCAAGTTGTGTGAGTTTAAAATGCTACTTTAAGTTGTGTTACCTGTAATTTTTTTTATTTTTGAATTTATATTTGCAAGGTTAAAACATTAGAGGAATTTAGGTTTAAAATGCTACTTTGAGTATCGTTTTAGTAGGCCATTTTGGGAATTTTTTTTCAATTATAATATTTGAGATCGATATTTTAAAAATTGTGACAAATAAGGTCATTACACAAAATTTGTTGAGTACATAGCAAATGATAAATGATAATATTTAAAATATGATGATAAATTTAAATTATGATGATACTTAAAATTGAATATAAAAGTTTGTTAAATTATATTTATTAAAAAATATATTATGAACTACATAAATTTAACAAGAAAAAAAAAAGAACTTCTCGTTTAAAAGTTTCAAAAACGACTTTATACGTTTAAAAGTTTCAAAAACGACTTTATAGAAGTAAGAAGTTCCAAAAAAATATGTATACATCATTTATTAGTGATTAAAAATAAAATGTTAGTCGTGTATGAGTGGGAAAATTAGAAAAAAAACATTCATAAAGTTTTGAATAATTCTTGTATCATGAAATTTTTTAATCTCTCAGTAATAATTTGTGTACCATATATTTAGTGCTTTTGAGAACTAATATAGTATCATATGTATTGTCTAATAAATGTTGTACATAGAATTTAATTTTGTCAAATTTTTAGTTAAGTTTTTTTTTTTTGAAATAAAATTTTTAGTTAAGTTCTTTATATGATTTATGAATTAGTAATGACAGTCATTTTCTAGCATACTTTTAGTCGTTTTTTTTTTGTTTTTTTCATTAATATACTATTATTTAATGTTCTTAATAACTCATAAGTGTTTATACATTCATTATTTAATAAATAAACTTTATTGATTCACATCATTCAATAAAGAAACTTTGTTGATTCACAATAAGCTATGTTTTTTTTTATTTTCTTGCCTAAATTATAAAAACAATTAATTCTAAATATACATAGCAAATGATTAATGATAATATTTAAAATATGATGATAAATTTAAATTATGATGATAAATTTAAAATTGAATATAAAAGTTTATTAAATTATATTTATTAAAAAATATATTATGAACTACATAAATTTAACAAGAAAAAGAAAAGAACTTCTCGTTTAAAAGTTCCAAAAACGACTTTATAGAAGAAGTTCCAAAAAATATGTATACATCATTTATTAGTGATTAAAAATAAAATGTTAGTCTTGTATGAGTGGGAAAATTAGAAAAAAAAACATTCATAAAGTTTTGAATAATTCTTGTATCATGAAATGTTTTAATCTCTCAGTAATAATTTGTGTACCATATGTTTAGTGCTTTTGAGAACTAATATAGTATCATATGTATTGTCTAATAAATGTTGTACATAGAATTTAATTTTGTCAGATTTTCGGTTAAGTTATTTTATATGATTTATGAATTAATAATGACAATCATTTTATAGCCTACTTTTAGTCGTTTTTTGTTTTGTTTTTTCCATTAATATACTATTATTTAATGTTCTTAATAACTCATAAGTGTTTATACATTCATTATTTAATAAATAAACTTTATTGATTCACATCATTCAATAAAGAAACTTTGTTGATTCACAATAAGCTATGTTTTTTTTTATTTTCTTGCCTAAATTATAAAAACAATTAATTCTAAATATACATAGCAAATGATAAATGATAATATTTAAAATATGATGATAAATTTAAATTATGATGATAAATTTAAAATTGAATATAAAAGTTTATTAAATTATATTTATTAAAAAATATATTATGAACTACATAAATTTAACAAGAAAAAGAAAAGAACTTCTCGTTTAAAAGTTCCAAAAACGACTTTATAGAAGAAGTTCCAAAAAATATGTATACATCATTTATTAGTGATTAAAAATAAAATGTTAGTCTTGTATGAGTGGGAAAATTAGAAAAAAAAAACATTCATAAAGTTTTGAATAATTCTTGTATCATGAAATTTTTTAATCTCTCAGTAATAATTTGTGTACCATATGTTTAGTGCTTTTGAGAACTAATATAGTATCATATGTATTGTCTAATAAATGTTGTACATAGAATTTAATTTTGTCAAATTTTTCGTTAAGTTATTTTATATGATTTATGAATTAATAATGACAATCATTTTCTAGCCTACTTTTAGTCGTTTTTATTTTTATTTTTTCCATTAATATACTATTATTTAATGTTCTTAATAACTCATAAGTGTTTATACATTCATTATTTAATAAATAAACTTTATTGATTCACATCATTCAATAAAGAAACTTTGTTGATTCACAATAAGCTATGTTTATTTTGATTTTCTTGCCTAAATTATAAAAAAAAATTAATTCTAAATATGCATTGCGCAAATGACCATCTTCCTATGTCACAAATTGCTACTACAAGAAAGATTAATACATTTTAAAATTTTAAATAATCCTGTTTTTGCTCCTTACATGTGAAAAAATATAGTCATGAAAGCAGTACTGGAAGTTCACTTCCTGGATACTGATCAACCCAACACTTGTCTTCTGCAGCAGCTTTAATCCATCGTCTTCTGAATACTTTGTATTCGTTATACGATTGCCTTCTCACCTGTAGATAAATATATCCAAATTATGAAATATCGATATATTTAGCTGATTCATATTGCAAGAAGCAGCTTCTGCATGTCTTACATGTCTACGGTATATTTCATAATTTAGATATATTTAGATGCTCTGGCGAAACGGAGGTTTTTTACATAGTATGTTAAATCTTGAAATCTTGGTCTGTTGCAACTTACAATACTAGAAATGAAAAAAATGGTGATTTTGCGAATTGATCTTGCGTCTAGAGTCCAAACTTCTCAGAACTAAATTACAGAGAATACTACTAGCTATAATCTCTGTTCATTCTTAAAAACTGAATTCATATCGGAATTGTAGTTACTGCATATCAGTTAATAACTTTTAGTTGTTGAGATGCATCTCTAACTGGGAACCCGAGAGGACTTTTATATCAGTGTACCTAATTCAGTTCATCCATTAACTGGAAATTGATTGCATTACAGTTAATATTCTGGGGAGCTTTTAATGTGCATTCTAGCCAATTTCATTGCAAATATTGCTTCTTGAAACTCAAGTTACTCATCTAATTTTAAATCAGTAGGTAGCCACCAGCTACAATTAGTAACTGATGATCTGAGAAAAACACACAATTATAATTAAAAAAAGGGTTCTTACATCAATTCTGAAATCAGTAGCTCCAGATTTCAACGTCCCCTGCACTTACAGAAATTATATATTAGATTATAATACAATATGACGAACTGCCTAAAAGTTAAAGATTGTACATTTGTTTCCAAGCTTGCTAGCGGATGTATTTCAGAAGCATTTGTAGCTGCTGCCAACTTCGTCTGCGCCATTAAATTTGTTGTAAATATGACTGTTTAGTAGGTGCTAATTTATATCTAATAGATATAAGGTAGATTCATCTGCATGGAATGTCAATGCAACATAAAGAAAACTCCTTAGTGTTGGACGAGCTCATGCCAAAAAGTCGGCTAAGAGATTCTACGATGGCATTATATACTAATTTGTTTTTAAGATTTTAGCTGTTGTAATATAAGACACCAATAAGAATTACCAGACACTATATTAGAGCTGATACATAATCGCAATGTGATTTACGATTATACATATGAGAATTTGTCAATAATTTCCTTAAACTCTTAAAGTTTTCCCTTTTTCTTCAAATTTGACCTTAATGCCACCGACTACCTTGCTAAAATAAAAAGAATTCAGTTAATTTTTCTCTTTTTTTCTGATCTGAGTTTACTGTATATATGCTAACAACGGACAGATTCCTGAAGAGAAGATCAGCCAGAACTTATGTACACACCTTGTCTTTAGACCCTCCTAGTGTGGGGATTCCATGATGAACAATGTACTCAGCATCCACAACCCCAACATTTTTTGTTCTATCTCCCTACAAACAGAACATGTACGATAAAAAATCTGTACATAATGCACAATAAACATACATTCTCTTTATAGTGAACTCGGATAATTATAGAAAAAATGGAGATATACCTGTGCACAGTAACCAAGCTGCATGTCTAGGCCCCAAGCGTGGACAAAATCATTCTGCAATGCACATTAGAAAACCATCAACCTATGAATTTTGACTGGTAACACGATACGTTTCATAAGCATTATAATTAATGCCATATGTTCTTGCTTATATGACAAAGATGAGGAAAACTTTTCCTTAATGAATAAACAATGGAATAGTACACAGCCAATACTTGAACTTATCGGGTTTCAGGCTTAAGTCATCAGACCTATGAAGCAAATTATAGAGTTACCAAGATAGGTTAAATATGTACACCAGAAATCCACTATGTAGAATAAACTGCTTGGCTGATTAGAGATACTCTTATACGCTAAGATAGCAATCTTTAGAGAAACACCTTACTGGATTCTGACTTCACTTGTAAGTTCACAAGCTAATACTGAAGACCCTCAAATAGATAATGTAATCCAACTTGCTTAATGAAGTTACGGATATTAGCCCCGTCACAGGAACCAAATATTTTCATAGGCAGAGATGGAGCTGGAAACTGGAGGTTGCGGGGAATTATTTTTTTTGAACAAGTCATGTACCAAAAATATATGTAAGTTATAGATAAAATATGTGAATAGATTTGTTATTTTAGAAAATAATAACCTTTAAAACTCTACTTATAAATATAATTCCGAATTTTTTAGAATATCATCATTATCATAAAAATGTTTTTGAGAGGAAATAATTAAATTCTACAATATTTAAATGTTGAAAAATTAAATTTATTATTTTTTTCATAAATTTTAATTATTATGGTATGACTCTTCCGGATTTTGGGGTGGCGGCCCATGCTGTCTGTCACCCCTTACCCCCGTGACTCCATCCCCGCTTGAAGGTGAATGGATGTTAAAAAGGAAAATATTATTTAGTAAAGACAGCATACTTGTACGCATAATATTGACACAAGGTAATTTAGTTGTATCTACTAGAACTGACAATTAGAAGCTGTATAACAGACCTGCATCATATGCCATACACATCTCCAGGCAGCTTTGGAGAAAACTGGAGCCATCACTTCGATCCATCTAAAATGCAAAAATTGCTTGGTTAATTTACCAGGGCACATTATTATCATTGGAATGGGCACAGTTGCCAAAGGTCTCTACTATACCACCATGCCAAAAATAGATGTTGGCCCATAAGAAATGTCACTTCGTTGTATTGTCATTCCTTCGATTTACTTTAAACCCAGACCTGTCATGTACCAATTTTATAGGATCCTTGCTGTTAAAAAACATGGTGCTAAGTAAGTCCAGATCTTTCTTTAACTATTTTTCGGTCAGAGGCCTTAACATTTATCGTTTTCCACTATGGGGATCACAATTTTAATCATTTCAGATATATGTTTAGGTTTTTCAATTTTTTTAAATTAAAGTGAACGCTCTATTAGGTATTTAGTCAAGACTTCCAGAAACAACCAAAGAGAGTAAACAAATAACTTTAATTGATTCAAAAGAAACAATATGTAGCTTTCAAATTATAGTTGGGTAATCAAAGATAAAGTAGGGTAGTTGGACAAAGTTTTTACCCGGTGCATGGAGGCTTGGTACTTTTGTCATCACATCTGGACTTATTGTTACCAGGCTTGTATATCCTCCTACAAACACAAATGTATATATATAGTTAGTACAAGCTACTTGAGTATAACAGATACCTTAAAAGGTGAAACCAAAAACGAGGAATAAAAAGTTGTTTATCTAAAAAAATTGGGATGAAATCTGTACCTCAGATAGAACTAATGAAAAATGAAATTGATGTGCATTCATATTGCATAATACTTATGTGTGTGTGTGTGTGTGTGAGAGAGAGAGAGAGAGAGATAGATAGAGAGAGAGAGAGAGAGAGAGAGAGAGAGAGAGAGAGAGATGACAATGTTGCTGGTAATATTCAGTCCACAATGCAAAATACTTCTACACTTTAAAAAGTATCTCGAGTTGTGAATTATATTGCATTGAAGTTGCTGCTACTGATGTTTAAAAGTGTTTTTTGCCGTTACTTTTGAAATGTTTGAATTATGTGTTTAAGTATAATATAAAGTGAACTGAAAAAATCTCAGTTTTACATCAAAAGTTTGCTTCTCATGCTTAAATACTGTAAACATATTGACATTTAAAATAGAAAACGTTTAAGTTCTTTTCCTTTCTTGGTTGCATCAGAGTTGCACATAATTAGGCATAATATTTGTGGACTTTGTATGAGGCACACGACATGTAATTCTCATAAAATATGAGAAAACATAAATATAGAAGGGGATCTTCAGTAGAGAGCCAGAGAACTTGTATGTTTGTATATTACTTCAACTGCATATTACTGAGGATGCAACAATCTCTATATACAGGAAATCGAAACTTGGGGGTAGTCTTGCTAGAGTAAACTCGCAGTAAATGATGGCATTGACGACCTAAGCACATCTATGTCTTACTCGTAATGTATTCTAACACTCCTGTTATTTGAAAGCCTAGTCTTTGGATGAAAGGCCTATCATGCGATTGAATATTAGACAACTAGGAGCTCTTGAGCTGTCCAACAAGACCCATCTTATGACTGGAGTGGAGACCCATATTAAGATTGAACCTTCTTGGGATTGAAGGCGACCAAAGTTTCACCAAGTGTTTTTTTAATACAGGGAAATAGTTCTTTGTGCACGTTTCAGAATGCTTGACAATGAATCATACAAAGTGGTCAACATAGACTAGCTAAAATGAATTACTCCACTTCCACAATTTGTGAATGAACTTACTTACTTTCAAATAAACAGAAGATACAGACATACAGTGCTGTAAAACAATCATTCATAACAATTAGAAAAATAGAGCTATGTGAAAGAACCTGTGGACATCTGATTTTCTTCCACGTGCAGTGATCTGATGGTGCAACTCGGAATTCTTTGGATCAAGTCCAGGCTGTGAAATCTCAAGACCTTCCTTAGTAATAATTGATAGATATCTGCAGATAATAAATAACATGTATGTCATATTCTACTAGACCAATTTCTGCGATAAAACACCCCATATTGGTACTTATTGTCATGCATGTCAACGTATGATGATGAACATACATTGCCTTATGTCAGAATGCGGATATACAACCACATGAATACCTTTTAATGTCTTTAGAGGGGAAGGCTAGGTTGGCCAAATATTGTTCTTTTTCCGGAATTTCTACAAGTTATGTTCTCTTTTTGTGTTATGATATCCAAATGACTTGTCTAAAATTAAATTAGTGAGTTTTGATAGTTCATCTATCTTGCTTATTTGTTAATACAAGGGCTTCGACAATTCATTTTATATATAAATCGAAGTCATGCATAACATTTGATCCAAGAGTTTAAACAAAAAAGGAGCATTAAGTTTTATGTTTTTATTATATAGGATATCAATTCATGGTGAAAACTGTAATATCTGCACTTACGCATAAGACTGTGCCAGACGCAGAACAAGGTTCACTAGTCAAAATCAGAAAAAAATTAAAGCACACAGGACTACCAGTATAGTTTTCAAATGTTAAGGTTGGTGATAAGGTCATGCTAATTGAGGATTCACAATGACATATCTTTCTTGAAATCATGTACTCCCACATCTTCTCTAAGACAATATGCCCAAGCACTGGAATTCGTTTTACAGACTAGGACTTAAAAAACTAGAAAAAAATGTATTTATAATGTTTCTGAAACTATTGTTATGGAAAGTGGAATTTCATAATGTGAATATATGACTTTTGAGATGTTAAAGAACATGTTGGTGAGTGGTGATGTATAATTTATAATGTATTTATGGTGCCAAATTCCTAAGCCTAAACTATATAATGAAATATAATCATGTAGAAATATCTAAAGAGAATAACGCAAGCCTGTAAAATTATGATCAGAGGTTATGTATGTGAGTAACATACTAAATTCTGATTGATCGAATCATCAAGGATAATGGATATTTGCTACCTAAGACTTGGGGTCTGAATCTAAAATTTCTGATACAGTAAGAGCTATCCATAAATAGTGGCGAGCGATGTACTTGTTAGAAGTTGAGATACTGTTATTTCCTAATCTTAGCTTGCAGAAGTACATTTACGAGGTCACTAAAGTAAGCACACTAACGAGTCTTCAATTTAATCGCAAGAGTGAATAAATTTGACTTAAGGCTGAACTGTACTTATAAGCTTCTAGTTCTCTGGAAGCTGTTAACTATATAGAATACAGCTACAGGTCCCTAAAACAGTTTTCATAATTATAAAGCAGATTTAAACAGATCCTCATGAATGAGTTAAACTTATTCTTAGAAAACAAATTGTCATTCACATGCATTCTTTTTTAATTTAGTTTCTTTACCTCCCAGGATCAAAATTTTCTACTCCGAGGTCTTCATCCCAGAGAAATATGTAACTATAATCTGCAACAACATCCGGATGCAAGAATCTTTTGGCAAACCACCTGATATATCACTAGGGATGATAAGGAGAGTTATCAACTAGGGAGCTATTATTCCCCATATAGTTCCAACACATGCAATAATCTCTGACCTGTCCCTACCATTTGGTTTGATTGATTGCTGACACATGTATTACATCATTACTCCAATCAAACTCCTTCCATTCATCAACAATTCCATCATAATGGAAAAGCATGACTACGAAATTACTTGCCAGAAACTGCAATGTGAATGGATCATATAATACTTTCTTAAATGTCCTTCAACGAATAATTAATAAAGAGTTATAAGACTGACCTTTCTGACCATAGTATCTACCATTTCCTTCTGCTTTGTTCCGACAGCGACTGAAAATAAGTTACTAGCTGGTTTGTTCTGCAAAACAAATTGCAAGATTAATGTTTGCTGTCAATGAGAACCTTATGCCGACAATCAATATAGACCAAGATCAATAAAAAAAAATTCCGTTGAAGTATTTATTGTCACATAGAGATTAAGTTGTGTCAAGGACCCCCATACACAAAGTCATAGTGAAATAAGGATCTAAAATATATTGAATAATTGTTCAGATATACAGGCTCAATTTAGTAGTATCAGTTCAAGTAAAATATTCATACTTATAGTGATCTTCAAAGGACGATGGGTGCTGCTTTATCACTACACATTTTCACTTATTTTCTTTTTGATCATTTTTATTTTTGAAATATTTACCATCTATCTCCTCTGCATCTAATCCAATAAAATGCTTCTCAACGTCCTCTTTTTATGACTTGGTTCTATCCACCCCTGAGTTCAACTTGGAATTACATCTAGCAGTTTTCAGCTCATATAATAGGACCATCATGAATGGATTTCGAAAATTTTAAATTGGTGAACTGAGCTATCTATAATCCATGAAAAATCTGTGAGGAACTAAGGAGGAATAATTGGATTCAAGAGAATTAAGAAATTGAACAAAGAAACAGAATCTTAAATTACAAATAATCATGAGGACGACAGATAAAGAGTTGCTGGGGTTCTTGAATTGAGAAGCCATCATGAGACTAATAAAGGTTTACGGACTCTTATTGATGATTGCCAAAACAAGATTCCTAACCATTCACCAACCTGTAAGCTACTCCCTCGTTATACTATTACTCAAGACATCACGACACACAAACAAGTCCACTTATAACCTCCCTAGTCCTGGAAGCGAGAACATACAAGAGATGGAATAGATATCCTGAAGACTTCTTTCACATTCCTTGTCTGAACAGATTCTGTAAATTATATGGGTAATATCTGAAACCAAGAACCAGCTATGATATTGAAATTTCCTTAACAAGCCCCAGTTTGCAAATTAAAAAAGAAAACTTAAAAAAAAAAAAAAATCCTAGGTAGGACTACGTACAAGTTAGATACTACTTCTTAGCCTCTTAGCTATACTCCAAAAAAGATATTCGAATTCAGATCTTAAAAGATTTATCCCTTAAATAAGTCAGAATTCTCTCAAGTCTCATCTATGAGTGATATACTTTTTATTACTCGGAGAAATCTGAATGCCTTTCAAATAAAACGAAACAAAGAAAGAGGCAAGAAGATTGAAGATTCCAGCGCAATATAGTACAGAAAGAACACAGTGAATTAACATTAAATTATTTAGCTATCCAAGTCAATGTCCTAAAGATAGTTTATATAAAGATATTCACACATAAGATATACCTTTAGGAAGTCACTTGTTTCATTGTTGTGACATTTAAATTATAGAAAACAATACCTTTGGGTATCCCCATAATGGGCGTCTTTCAAAATTGGAGGTCTCTGAAACAATACCTTTAGGTAACGCCTCACTTCCAGGACGCCTGCATTGATTCTAAAACAGATAAAGTATATCATAGTAATAGCCAATGGAAATGGTCAATGGAAATGGTCAGTTTCCAGGAAGGAAAATGATAAAAAGGAACACTGGAAAACTCATGCAAGTTTCAGAGGAGAAGAGGTCATACAAGAAATAATCATGTGAGATAGGAAACAAACCTCACATATGCTACTCCATGTCAACCATTTCTGCACATGTAGTCTCTTATCAGAATAGTAAAAAAGAATAAGTCAGGTTTACATAAAAACCATCAGCATATGCTCATACTTCTTATTTAAGCTACTATATTCATGTCTCTAAAATATTTTCTGATCACATTATCAAATTAATTTAGTTTATTAAGGAAGCTACAGGTCAGAAACATGGACTCTGTAGTGCTCACTGAAATAGATACCTACTGCAAGCATTTCCCAGGATAAATGTAGACAAGTTACATACAGCATCATCCTTACTCCAGCTGAACTAATGCAAACTTACTGATGTTCTTTAAAGGGAGGGGGTGGGAAAGGCACTATGTATCTACCTCCGTCTTTTTTCATTTATTCATAGTAATGTTTAAAATAAAAATATACAGTGCAAATGTGGAGATCAAGACTTGTAATCCGTAAAATAATATATGTTTGCAATGTATAACTACCAGCTTATCATCTTGCGTTACAAATGAACTCCCCAAGAAGAAGAATACTAGACCGAGCATAGACACCGCAGGAAAGAATCCGCAGAAACATGATCTCCTATGAGTTGGATTTGTCAAAACAGAAACCTAGAAGAACAGTCATGGTAAGGCAAAATTCAGAAACACCTTGGAAAGTAGGTTTGATAATAAATAGAGGATACAAATCATCACACCAAAAAAAATCAACCCTGTTACAAGACAAAAGAATCGGGTGGTTTGTCTAAACATATGTGACAGGAAAGTACTACACATTAGTTAAAACGAAACTGAGCTAATTAAAAACTACCCTGTTACATGACAAAAGAATCGGGTGGTTTAGTCAAAATCTCGTGGCATACAAATTAAGAACTGTAAACCATTACGCATCCCGAATCATGTCAATTTAATAAGCTTTATAACACTCAACTTTTAAATTTTCTACAAATGAAGCCCTAGTTTATGTTTTCTGGATGAATCAGCACCTGCTCCGGACTTAAATTTCACTGGTAGAAAAGAGTTACTTTCAAGGGCAAGAAGGGTTTTGTAGAGGTCCTAACCATGAAACTCACACTCACACATAGCATTCACTAGCCTACTATGCTAGAAACCTAGTAGACTGAATTGGTAAGCTCTGAAACGATCCTCTAACAATAGATCAATTTTTAAGAACAGAGGGCAAATTAAGGCCAAATTCGACAACACGCTTTTCGTTTCATTTCAACAATACAAATTCATAAATGGTTCAAAGTAAAACCTGATGATCCATGAAGGATCATACCCTACTTCAAATCAGAAAACTCTGGTTTAAGCACTAGATTAACAATGCATTCACATATACTCCCTCTGTCACTCTCATTTCTTTACACTTTCCTTTTTGGTACGTCTCTCTCATTTCTTTACATACCAAAAATAGTGCCGTCCTCTCAATGTAAAGAATTGAGAGGGACGAAGGGAGTACATTTGATCAAACATGCTAGAAATCTAAATCAAAAAACAAAGCATGCACAATAACACGTAAATGACAAATGCGTATAAACATACCAATGATAAACTATGGCTATGTGTTTCTGGTTCACTATGTGTTTCTTGGTCGCTATATGTATCTGAGTCGTCGTTCATATCTCTGAGCCTGCTTCCTGAGGTTTCGGCCATTTTAGTTTTGACCTAAAGATTTATGATACTTGCCATTTTTACTGCAGAGAGTCAAAGATTATCTTTCCATTTTTTTATAATTATTTTTTTAATGTTTCATCAAAAACAATAATATGGAATATTATTTCCCAGAAAAAAAGAGAAATGAATTTATTTCTTCATCAAAAATAAACATTTGATTATTTATTTTATTTTTAACTAATAGATGGGAACTTGTCGCATTTTACAATTTAAATCCATGAAAATTTTATTATTGAAAGTGATACCATATTAAGTTATCAAAAAATTATCAATTCTCGATAATAAAAAGTTTGATGATCGCATTATATTTTTAACAAATTGTAACGAAATTATACCTTGAACAAACTATAACAATAATTCGAAGTCTGGGTATATTCAAAAAAGACATTTTTTACCTGACCAAAAAAAAAGATATTTTCTAATATATTTTAGAGATTGCTCGGCTGAGATCAACCTTTGGCTGGGCTTTATATTTACAATTATACCCTTTTAAAAATTATATTAAAAAATACACTAAAATCAGGTAGACATCCCCAAATACATTTTTCTCAATATTTTAATATTTTATGTAGTGCTAGGTTTTTGTTTCCAAAATATTTACAAAATGATGTAAATGACACATGACGTTTTTTTAATTTGTGGGCGCATATTAATGCACGTGAGTGTCATTACTATTAGGAAATTACCATTCCAAACTTATTTGAGAACAATTTTTGAAAACACTTTTGGGCATTTTCCATATTTTATATAGATGACAACTTCAGAAACTGATCTACTCGAAAGAAGAATAAAGAACAAACCATCAAACTGGCCAGCTAATTCTACAAGTTTAAATCAAATATGATACAAGAAGCAGACGGAGATGGTTTTATTATATGCGGAAATATACTCCAAATGTATGAACATCATGAACAATACATCATCTGAATGCAACACACGCTGAGAAAGGCCTTGAAATTTTGGTTTTCTATTAGGATAACTGAGTTTCAGGTAGAGCTGCAGGAGGTTGTTTGGTGACAGCAGCTAAGATGTCACCATAGCTCACCACTCCCACCAAAACATCCTCGTTTTCGGCCTCAGTCACCCACACATGAGTTGTTCTGTGAGATAACATTTGCGCCATGACTGCTGCCAATGAACTCGTTACTTTGCATGTTAAGGGAGCACTTCTTCCTCGATACATATTCCTACCTACACCAAAACTTGGGCTTGAGTTGCTAAAGAAGCCAATACTCCTACTGCTGAATTTCCTCTGCTTTACTGGCCCCCCATTATTGCCACCGTTTGTATCATTGGCTATTTGATCAATAGAAAAATCGGGAAGCAATCTTGAGGTGTTATCCTCGACCCCCATCACAAACTGTCCTGCAGAGAGATTTGCAAGTGCCCATGCTGCGGCTAAGTAATCACATTTCCAAAGTTTTGTAGATGATATATCTCCGATAATCATATATTCACCATCTGGTGTAGACTCCACAACTGCCACTGCACTTGGATCATGCGGAACCTTCCTGATGGCTTCAATTGCTGGGACAGATGCCTCAATGGAACAATAATTTAGATTTACGGCTCCAACAGAGTCAATGGAGGAGAGAGGAAGTGGTGCTAGGGCACCAAGGCAGCCAATAAGAAAACAAATAACATCCTCTCTCGACAGGCAACAAAACTTGTCTCTGATAATGGTTGTGGAAGTGGATGGGCGTGCATTTGCAACAGAGTTGATATTGTTGCTGCTAGAATTATCAACGTTCTTCAGCCACTTGCCATTATATAAAATGGAAAATCGCTTGCTCATGCCTCTCCATCCTATACTTTTAGGAACAAGGAGACGTCGAACACCTTGCTTCATCATCTCGAGTGCATCTATTAATCTAGCATAGAAACAGCAAGTGTATAGAATCTTAGATTTGTTCTACACAAGGAAGAGCAATTAGTACAATACAATCATATATGTTTGTCTAACTCTTACTCTAATTTCAAGCATAAGAGTTCTAATTTTAATAATAAAGTAAAAAAACAGAGCATGAAATATTAACTAAAGTGAAACCCAAAAGAATGTTTTTCCAAGTGTGATGTGTGTGAGCAATTTATGAAACAAAAGATGGAAGTACATATGTGGCTGTACTTCTCCAGATAACCAGCATGGACATGTGTGTGCTCACTTCACTTTGTTTTATCATCGACACAAACACCCTATTTTGTGATATTGTCTTCGATTATCCATAATCTAAGCATATACAGTTAAAGATTGTGAGTACATACTTGCTCTATACACTCAACATACACGAACACAACTTAGCAAAACAAAAACATACACAAAAACACATAGATGCCATTCACATTACATACACACAAAACTTCATACTTCTATTCATACATGGTTTTGTGTGTGTGTGTCATGTACCTAAAATGCTGTAAGGATACAGTAGTCCATTTTACAACAGACTCCATATCATTTAGTAAGAAAACCAACACGGAAGTTCTAGATCTACTCAAGAGGCCAGATATAATACAGCTAAAATGATAAATTCAGATAAGAATTTTAAGAAGAATAGCCTTGTTCTCAGGTCTCTTTACTGGAGCTATACCTAATTTAATCATATAATTATCTCTAATTTAATTGAAGATGTAGGAGAACATAGAAGATAATGATCAGACAGGAAGAGAAAGTTCACTTGGGGTGTGTTGTATGAGGGTTTTAATAGATACTGCCATCATCAATCTATAATTTATCTTACACATAGCTACTAGACATATAACTATTTTCTAAATTGTCGTGATGCTTTACACTCACATGAATGAAGTCCAACGTCGCACTACCCATAATTACCATATTACTATCGAAGGGTCTTGCTTTATCTAGAAAAGTAGCAAACTTGAAATTCCCAGATATCCGCATATACCTACCCCTTTTCCACATTAGTCTTTCGCTTACTTAAAGCCAAGTTGCTCCGACTTCCCATCACTACTCATACCGTACACTTTCTTCCTCTCCTTTCAGCTCTTGGAAAGTTATTAGGCGAAAATAAAGTTGTACTTTTATGCAGCTTCCGTGGACAAATTTAGCCTTTTGTCAATCAATTCCATAAGGATACTGGTCTCAAGAAGTTATAGCAAGTGCCTAACTACGAGAGGAACACCAGGAAACTGCAATAATTGGGCATCTATAAGCTATGTGGATGGTGAGTAAAATCCTAATTGAAGGAAGTTACCAAGAAAGGTATTGACATAGGAGCAATCAGTTTATCAGTTATATAAGTAGGTAACAGGACTCTAGTTATCCCTGCACTGCAAGTGTAAATAATTTGAAACTTCACCCTCTATTCAAAACCCAGATCTCGTGCCATACAACAGAATAGATTTACATATTCAGATGTTTGTTCTAACATTATTTCAGTGACTGCAACAGTTCTTAGTTTTACATCGTTACAGATAAGAGCTTTAAATAGATTTACAGCGCAATGGTGTAGTTGTTATGGTCTTGTACACTGTGGTAATCGCACTGGCGACAGGACCAACTAAAAGTCTACCACTCCAAATCTCTTGCAATCACTACACCTCATTTACAGAGTAAATACTCCGATCCCCCTTTTCCAGCTGATTAACTAAACCTTACCTCTATGAAAGCAAAAAAAAAAAGCAAACATGCCCAATTCCATAGCAAACATCAATACATGTATTTGGCATTGGCAACTTGACCTCTATTCCATCAAACACAAACACCACATCTAGATAAACAAAAAAACTGCATATAAATTCAACATCACAATTCACAATGCAATTATCCACGATATTTTTAATTATATACACGTGCTCAAACGAGAACCACTTAAAATGAAAACCGCGAGAAGCAGTAATTTCTATAGCCCAAAATGGTAATGAACATGTAAATCAATAATCACGAATTTTTCTTGTCAAAATCAATAATCACAGTTCTCATTTTAAGACAGTAACTCAACATATACATACAATACGCATATAAATTCGATAAAATACATATTTGTACAAGAAAGAACAGTTACCTAGTAGCAGGATCAAGTTGTTTAAGCAAAGAATTATTGGGAACAACAACTTGAGACACAGGAGTTTGCAAAGCCGTATGTTGATCAGACAAAGATTCTTCCCTTGCTAAGAAAGCAACAATATCCAATGAGTTGAGTATACCTATAAACCTGTTCTGTCTTAAATCAGCATTTTCTATAACAGATCTCTTCCTCTGTTTCCACACTGCGATACCACCTTCTGTTGATTCTCCGATGGCTTTTATGGCTGCCTCCACCGTCTCTGTCTCCGAGAATTCTACCAGCTCCGGCTTTCCTACTGTTAGATCTCCCACTACGTGGTACAGAAACACTGCCATGAATCTTGGTCTGCGTGTATGTCCAGTTATGTGTTTGATAGGATGGAAATGAGTGTAGAAATGGAAAGCACACCCCTAGGCCAATCTCCAATGATACGTATGTGTGTGCGATTAACCGGGTCTGTATCGAATACGGATCATATTTTTCGTAAATTATATAATACCGAAATAATACACTATCGATGTTGATAAATTTCGAAAGTTTGTATTATTTGTAAAATAAGAAGTTTGCAGTGAAATCTGTATTACTAAAATAAATTATTTGATTCAAGTTAAAAATAGATATATCGAGATTTAAGTACGATAAGTTACGGGTTCGAGTTCGAATTCGAGTTAGGTATACAAACCAAAAAATAATGATGTGAAATGATAAGACTTGAGAGACAGCAGAGAATGACACATCAAAGAGTCGGCTTATTTGAATTGAGATTTTAAGGTACAAATTTACAGTTGGGATTATAATTTTGATGTCGTGGGTATTTATTTTGGGGTTGTTATTTGTCAACTTCGTCAGAGAATATGTATTTATACGGAACTACAGTTGTGTGAAACGTTAATCATTGTATGGTCATATATCGTATATTTGTATCTAATTTTCCGGTGAACCACACAATCATAAAATCGTTTTTGATTTAATTACTTCTTAGTTTTGTGCAATGTAATTTAAAATAATAATCCTTCACATATTTTTTCACCAATTTTTGTAACACTAAAATATTTGTACCCAACACGATAAAATAGTTTAAGTGATTAACTTATCATTCAAAGTCGTATTACCGTTTTAAAGAGTTTTTTTTATTGTTTTAGGTCCTCTTATCGTCCTAAATTCTGGATTCAATTCTTACTCACCCTCGAGATTTGTTGGAATAGATACTTTGAAGAAAAACACTTCATATTATAAAAGATTTTGTATATCCATAATATTTACAAAGTTATGCATATCAAATATTGTATATATCAAATATATGAGATTTTATTCATATCTCAAAAAATTATCCTATCAATACTCGAATTCTCCTAAGTTTTTATAATTTTAGCTAAAGTTTATGATTAACCAATCACAATATAACATATGTACATATCACTTACAAGATTTTTGGAATTTACATAAACATCATATCAACGACAACCTTATCCAAAGCTATCTTTTCAGCGATATGTATCGACATTTAATTTATAAATTACAGCCACGTTTAAAACGAGTGCTAGCTAGCTAAGAGTTTGAAAAAATCAAATAATATATAGGGATATTCCATTTGGTACCATTGTATAATTGGCTTTTTCATTTGGTACCATCGAAAGTTTTTGACTTTCAAATGGTACCACTGTATTTTAGGATTTGACCATCAGATAACACTCCGTTTAATAAACGTTACGTATCCGTTATGAAATTAGCAATTAAATAAAACAAAAATTAGATAAAAATACTTATCAAATGTTTAAACGGGTCATTAGTCGGGTATGACCATTCGAACACTCTCAATTAGGGCGAAATTAGGGCGAAATTTGGGAGACGAAGGATTCTTCTTCAAAATTCGAAATTGCTCTCTGTAAAAGGTATGAATTCGAATACATGCGCTCTATATCTTCCTTATATAACTATGTTTACATGTTAAATTGGTTCATTATCTCAGCCTCGTTTTAGGGTTTATGCGATGTGTGTATATATTGATGTGTATGCATATGTGTATAAGTGTAGATAGGTGTATTTATGTAAGTATATGTGTCTCTATATGTGTGTGTATATGTGCAGATGGGAGATGTTGAGAAGGTATTGAAGTTTGTATGGAGGGATATAGTAGTTGATATTAAGGTTGTAACAGATAAGACATCACTGTTAGATGTAGTTTTAGAGTATGAGGATACTGCAAAAAAACAGGGTCTGAAATTGAATTACCCCTATCCAACATTTGGCTATGTGTTTGAAATGGATCAGCAAAAATTGAACACTGATAAGGATTTGATGACCATGTTTGAAAGGTTAAATCATAAGGAAATGATTACCATTTGGGTTGGGACAACTATGACTCCATGTCCTATTTATAAGACTGTTTTGAACTATAGGAGATCACAAGAAAAAATGAAGAGTGTGCATGTTTGTGAGGAGGATGAGGGGAATGCAGATGTATTCAAAGACCTACCTTCACTTGAAGATCTTGAGGATACTTCGACCATTGTTAGGCAACAAGTTAAAAAAGGTACTTTAATCAGAGAGGCAACCCAAAGTACCACTCAAACCAGGACAAAAACATCCAAAAACACCACAAAAAACACCAAACAAAAACCTCATCCTAAAAACAAAAGAACCAATCCTACTAACCTACCACCACTTCCTATATCACCTAAAACAGCCTTTCAATCTTTACCAATTAGAAGGAGCCCTAGATTTTCTCCTCTCCCAAGTCATAATCAATCTGAGCCCATCAATCCAATCTCATCTGAGCCTCGTAATGATGTCATGTTTGCTAGAAAAATACCAAAATCTACGGCAATAAGGAAGGGTTATTGTTTTCCAGATGTTGGTATGACAGCTGCAACTTCAACTGAATCTAGTGCAATTGGAAGAAAAACTGCTAAAAGAAAGATGACATTCAGTACTGAGCATTGTGATCAGAATGAAGGGGATAAAATCAAGGATTTTGATCAGAATGAAGGAGATTCAGATTATGATCATGCTTTCAATTATGGTGATGGTGATGCAGAGTCAGATACTGATCTTATACCAAAAGTGAAGGATAACTGGAAACAGGGGCAGTGGCATGACTTTATAGATGATGAGGATGATGATGAGTATTATCAAAAACTTTACAGAAATGGAGAGATTTTTGAAGATAAAGATTTTGGTAAAATTGAATTGAGGCCCTGGATGATATTCTTAGATAAAGGCCACTTTAAGGAGAAATTGTATGATTATTGTGTGCAAGAGGGTTTTGCAATCAACATTTTGTGGAGTGACAACAAAAGATACACAGCAACCTGTTTGGCAGCATGCTGTAATTGGAGGATACATAGCAGCAGGCTTGCAGATGGCATTTCATGGGCTATTAAGAAAATTGAGCCTAAACAACATACCTGCAGAGGGTTAGAAACAACTAACCCCATATGTACTGTCAAGTGGGCTGCTTCAAAGTTGATGGAAGATGTGAGAGCCAATCCAGACATTCCTGGAAAAGCTATAAATGAATTGTTATTCCAGAGATATGGGGTGTACATGAAGAAATCTTCATTGTATAACATGAAAAACTTTGCAATTGACAAATTGTTTGGAGGACATGATGTCTCTTATGCTGATTTACCTGCTTACACTAGGGTAATTTGTGAAACTAACCCTGAATCAAAGGCTTATTATTCAGTTGTGGAATCTGAAAGTATTCCTAGGGAATTGTTGTTCAACAATATCTTTATTTCCTTTACATCAATGTGGAAAGGATTCCTTGGAGGCTGCAGGCCACTAATAGGGGTAGATGGAACTCATTTGAAGGGGGACTATGGAGGTATTCTACTATCTGCAGTTTCTTTGGATGCAAATAATGAAATATTCCCATTGGCTTATGCTATAGTAAGTGTGGAGGACAAGGAAAATTGGTCCTGGTTCTTTTGGAATGTTTATAACCTTGTGAAGGAATCAAGCAGGAAGGATTGGACTGTGATATCTGATAGACAAAAGGTACTTCATTTCACTCTTTTTGCATATCTGATTTTTGTAACTGTTTGCTTATAAGTTTATGTGTTTATTAGGGGATTGATCTTGCTTTAATGGATGTATGGCCAAGTGTGAAAAGGAGATATTGCTGCAGACACATTAGCAGAAACTACAAAAAGCAATTTTCTGGCCCTTTGATGTACATTCTATTTTGGAGGGCTTGTAATGCCACTTCACAGTTTACATATAGAAAGGCAATGGAAAGGCTTCAAGAGGCTGGAGGTGAGAGAGTAATGACATGGTTTGCATAATTAGGTGATCCTTCTACCTGGAGCAAACACAAATTTGACCCAAATGTATGCAATGATTCAAATACTTCAAACTTTGTTGAAAGTTTCAATTCCACTCTTGGAATTGATAGATGCAGACCAGTGTTGACCTTACTTGAAGGTATATATTTCAACTCATATAGTACTTGATTTTTTTGATGCATTATTCAGTATTGACTAGTTGTTAGATACATGTGTAATACAGGAATTAGGAGGGTATGTATGGTTAGAATCTCAGCAAGGCATCAAACTGCATTAGGTTGGAAGGATGATGATCTTTGTCCTAAGATAATGAAGATGCTCAAGGTCATTAGCAAGGACACTATTAGTTGCAAAGCCTATATGTCCAAGCCAGGGGAATATGAGATACACGAGGGTAAATCTCACTTTCCTTTGTCCTTAAATAATAAGATTTGTTCTTGCGGGGCATGGCAGATTTCAGGCATCCCATGTAGGCATGCCATAAGGGCTATGGTTCATGCCAAGATTGATCCACACAAGGTTGTTAGCACATGGTACTCTGTTAGGACATACAAATAGTCCTACAATTTTGCTATTAACCCCTTACCTGACAAGGAACAATGGCCTACGTATGATGATATACCTACTATCAAGCCACCTACAATGAAAAGAGGAGTTGGGAGACCATGTAGAAACAGAAGAAGAGAAGAAGGAGAAGATCAGAAGGGAAAGAGAGCAAAGACTGTGAAATGCACTAAATGTGATTGTCTTGGTCATAATGCTAGGACTTGCAAGGGTGGTCTGACTGCAAAGGAAAAGAGGGCAGCAAGTAGTGGATCAGTGGTTGTTAGACATCCTAGAGTTAGAGATCAGTCGAATGCAGCTAAAGCAGCCAAGGCAGCAGCTAAAGCAGCAGCCCAAGCAGCAGCTCAAGATCAGACTCAGAATGCTGGAAAGAAGGGCAATACATCTCAACCATCTGAAATCAATGTTTCTCAATTTCCTACATCCCAGTCCCAACCTCAAGTTTGATCTTAGTTTTTTTTGCACTGACTTTGATGTTTCTAGGACCTTTATGGTTGATGTTTTGGTTGTTTAATGGTATGAAACTATTGAAATCTTGGTTATTCTGTTGCTTAATAGTATCAGGTTTTGTTCATGATCAAAGGGGTATTTGTTAGTTTAATACTGTTTAAATTGTACTTAACAGTGTGATTAACGTTTGTTTAACAGAGTGTTATCTGATGGTCAAATCCTAAAGTACAGTGGTACCATTTGGAAGTCAAAAACTTTCGATGGTACCAAATGGAAAAGCCAATTGTACAATGGTACCAAATGGAATATCCCTAATATATAAATATATATTTAGTATAAATGATATTCGAACTTTGTACGTAGTTGTTTACTAGCATTAAAGTTACTGGCTTATAGCCCGTGCGATGCACGGTTACTTAAATTTTATTTATAATTATTTTGTTTATAATTATATTTTTTATTACGATGCAACACACACTTGTTTTTTTAATATTTATAATTAAATTTATTTATGAATATTTTAATATTTAAAAGTTATTAGTTTACATGATTAAATTATTGTTAAAAAAGATTTAGCCAAAAAAAATTAAAGTTAAAAATTTGATATTTATTACATTTTACACGCTCAATTTAATATTTGTTTATATTGAGTTATAAAAGTTAGATTTTGCCAATTTTACGGTTCACATGAAATTCACAAAATAATCTTTAATTTAGTTGTGGTTTAATAGTTTTTTTTTTCAATTAAAAACTATTCTAAAACTAAAAAGAGAATAAAGTGACGAAATTTAATGTTGAGAATTCTATTCGATTTAGGAAATATACTTAACTTATATGTAGTTTAGATTATTAGAATAACATTTATTAACCAAATACATGTTTTAATATTAAATCTAACGGTTTTCACCTATCTATTTAAGATTAAACGATTTTTATTATTTTGATTATAAATGGGTTTCCCTATTTAATTACAACTATTTTTATGTTTTAACTTTTTGGAAAATCCAATCATAATATAATATCTTTTAACTTATATCATTTTTAGATAATAATTTCTTTTTATATGATATAATCTTGATCGTCTATTTTTAAAAGTATTGGATCTAACGGCTGAGAATGTTTTTGCGGTATTTAGGACCAAACTACCAGGATAACATCATTAATTTTTCTTAATATTTATAATTTTTTTAATTTTTAAATATTTATTACTAAAATATAATATACTCTTTTTTGTAATATGTTAATGATGCGAGAACTTTGAACTTTTGAGAAAATAAATTATCAATTAAAATATATTTTTTTTGTAATAGTTCTTCTTTTAAAGTAGTACACCGTGACGATCAAAATTCTATATAAAATTCATTTTTTTATAGTATATCCCGTAAATATCTATGTTATCAATACTATTATATAATAGACGAAACATTAAAAGTTTGGTTGGTCGGTATGGTACGTTGTGATTTTACTTAATTGCCCACATTTTTTGTTGGTCGGTATGGTACGTTGTGATTTTACTTAATTGCCCTTAATTAACTGTACTTCGTATTTTTACTTAATTAACCTTACTTATTTATAGAAATATATTACTAAATAATAATATTACCTATTTATAACCAATTACCTTTTTCACCTAAAATACATTATTTTTTTTCTATTTTTCTAACAAATTCTCCTACTTTTTCAAATATATCATAGACAATTACCTTTTTCAACTAAAACATGTTAATTTTTCTATTTTTCCTTACTAAACCCCCTCCTTTTCCAAAAATATCACGGACAAACCTTTAGTTATTTATTTTTAAACCTATTTTAATATTATAACTATTTTTTAAAAGTTTACATATTTTAACATGTCTACTTATTTTTCTTAACAAATGCAATTACTAAAAATATTAAAAAATAAATAATCAAATATCTATTTATAACAAATTAACTTTTCAGCTAAAACACATTATATATTTTTTTCTAACAAAGCCCCTCCTTTTCTAAATATATCACGGGAAATTGCCTTTTATAATTTAATTTTTCTATTGTTCTCACTAAAATCCGTTCTTTTTCCAAAAATATCACAGGAAACCATTTACTTATTTATTTTAAAACGTATTTAAATACTTTTAATTATTAAATTTTAAAATCTCATTTTCCAAAAATATCACGGGCATTTACCTTTTTAAACTAAATATATGTTACATTTTTTATTTTTTTCTTACTAAAACCCCTCATTTTCCAAAAATATAACGGGCAAACCCATACTTATTTATTTTAAAATTTGTTTTAATGTTTTTAATTAATTAAAAGTGTTTAGTTATTTTAACATGCCTACTTATTTTTTGCACAATTACAATTAATAAAATATTAAACAAAATAATAATAAAATAACAATTAACAATCCGTGCATCGCACGGGTTTTA
Source organism: Heracleum sosnowskyi (assembly GCA_030848705.1). Taxonomy (NCBI): domain Eukaryota; kingdom Viridiplantae; phylum Streptophyta; class Magnoliopsida; order Apiales; family Apiaceae; genus Heracleum; species Heracleum sosnowskyi. The sequence continues at coordinate 135,548,562 of CM061238.1, read as the reverse complement.
AGCTAGTTATATTAAAGACTAAATAATGAAAGTTTTCTTGTAAGTGTGGTCGCTTTGTTTGATCACTCAATCTATAATCGTTGGATCTTTCAAATTAAATTGTTGAGAAACATTACATATAACAGTAAAATTATCATGTAGAATGATCTAATATTTGAATCTACCAACAACATATTAAAATTTACAGGTTTTTTTTTTGAAAAAAAAAAGAATTTTTTTAATTTTTTTTCTTTCACACATAGGTTATTTGATAATATTTTTTGTAAAGTACGATTTTTCGGAAAAGTACTATACTAATTGATTAACAAACTTTTAAAGTTTCGAATTTAATAATTTACAATGTATATAGGTTAAAAAAGTTAGGTCTGTTCTGTAGCTGAGTCTACAATTTCAAAATACGGTTTTTTTTAATATGAATATAGTCGTGCTAACAATGAAATTAGGTCTCTATGAGTGCTTATAAAACAAAATCACCATTTGCGTATAATTTATTATTTAATAATAAATTATATTTAATTAGTTATGATCTATAACTTAATAAAATAGGATAAAAAATATGCACAATTTTATAAAATTTTATCCTCATATTATTATATTCATTTGTTGATTTGAATTTTTCTTAGATTGATTTGAATTTTTGAACATAGATTTCTAAATTTAAAATATTTAGAAAAAAGTAATTAAATTGGCGTTAAAATAATGATGACATAATAATCATTATTAGAATTTAAATACTCACTTTACTGATTTGGGCTTTATCTTGTGTTTTAAAAATCAGATTTTGACGATTTTACACCTCACGTGAAGATAATTAAATTATTTTTAATTAAAAGATGGTTTAACAATTTTTATCTAACTGGAATTGTCCATGGAAGAAAGTCACGAATTTTTTACATGGAGAATTCTATTCAATATAGAAAACTTATTTATATTTGGTATATTTGGTTTAAATTATCAAAATACACTTTTTAGAATTTAAATATAATCCCATTATAAATAAAATACACTTTTTTAATATTTGATCAAACGATTTTCATTTATCTAGTTAAGATCTAATAGTCCTTATTAATTTGGTTGGCACGATCAAAATTTTGGATAAATCGCTATAATGTTATTATATAAAAGAGTTTAATATAATAAGGATATCAAGTACATACTAATATAAGTATCTTATTAACTGCTTTTACTTTTAATGTTTCGGTTTTTATTTATAGTGTATATAAAATTTTAAAATACATTATTACTTTAAAATTATTAAACAGAATAAAAATTATGTTATGATTATATAAAATTTTATTCTCATATTATTATAGTCTTTATCGATTTGAATTTGTTCTTAATTTATTTTAATACTTTATTGAAAGAAAGATAAAATTTCTATATTTAAAAGAATTAGTGGAAAAATAAATAAATTGGTGCTACAATTATAAAAAAATATTTATTAAAATTTAGATACTCATTTTACTATTTGGGTTCTATCCTGAGTTTTAGAAATTGAATTTTGATGATTTTACAACCCATGTGAAATTAACGAAATTATCTTTAATTTAATGATGATTTAATAATTATTATCTAACTTGACCAGTTGACCTACCCATAAACCGAAAAGAAAAGATGGTTAAGTATTATATTCAAAATTATTATTTATGAATATGAAACCCTCAATATTTTAATAATATTTTGATATTATCCTTTTATGTTTGTTATATGTAAAATAATATAATTATAATTTGGATTAATCAAATTGTTATGTTCCATCAGAAAAAAAATGTTTAAATTTATTCATGTACATGAGTTCTCCTAAGTCTCTTATAACGCAGGTTCCACATGTATCATTGTTATATGATATACATGAGTGATATGGTCAGAAAAGTAATTATAGAAATATAATTGACTGGTCAAACAAAAGGCCGATATTTAAAGCCCAATACCCTAATTATTCATTAATTTCGTAATTAATGAATAGGGAAAATATACAGCTCATAAAAAGAGTCCAAATTATGGCAAATTGGTCAAAGAAGGATCCAGAATCCCAATTAAAGGCAATTAATGAGTCATAACCTTTATCAACAAGGAAACGAATTCTTCAGCAAGAAATACAATACTTATCCAATATCAAAAAGAAGACTTATCCGCTAAGTCTCCCAAACATACCATAAATACTAGGCTCCATACGCCTATATAAGGTCCCTGATCCTACAATCAGAACTACGTCTTTGGCTTGATTCTCAATAACAATTTGAGATACGTAGGCATCTTGTGAGGACCAATTTAGTCCGGATACACGAGTGCAGCCATTAAAGCTCGAAAGCTCATTAATCCAAGCAATTAATATACAAGTACGTTTTTTAATCCATAACATTTGGCGCCGTCTGTGGGAAGACAACATCAACCATGGAAAACACACGAAGAACAGCTCGGGATACTCAGACTCCCGACGATCGCCCCCTCACCTCTGAGGCTGATCAGCCACCGCCGACTACCGGCACACAAGGGGCGAATATCCCCACCAGTACTCAAGGACCGGAAATCCCGATTTCGGTTGAAGGGACGAATCCCCTGCAGATGGTCATTCATGGATCTAATCCACAAGAGACCGTTCACCAGCAACCAATCACGACCTCCCCGCTGCTCATGCGTGCACCAAGGAGCCTTCAACTCCATACTACTGATCTCCCTCAATACGCGAATCAGACTTTGGGGATGCCAAGCTATGGCATGCCCCCTCGACCCATGGCGGGCGGTAGTGGAACTAATCCAATCTACCATGAGGCATATGTGCCTCCTTATATTCAAGGTCTGGGACCCCAAAATCAACAAACTCGTCAGACCCCTCTCATTCAAGATTACTCTGGCCCATACACTGAGGATGAGGGTTATACAACTGGGGAGGATGTCGCCCCAAGGAGGAGACGTTCTTCACAGACAAATCGGGAGCCACCCCAAACTACTAGGGAGAAGCTTGCAGCCCATGAGGCAGAGACTGCAAGGCTCAAAAAACTCCTTGCTGAAGAAGAGGCCGCTCAAACTCGGGGCCGAACGACTGAAGGAATCCCGATAATCAACTTGGATCCACCAAGAAGGACCAAGAGGGCTGAAGCCCCAAGGGGTGATCCTAGTAATCTGTTGCCCCTAGGAGATCCTGATGATCCTACACCACCGTTTACTCAAGACATCATGAAAACGGCTATATCCAGAAAGTTTAAGATGCCTTCGATCAAAGCCTATGATGGAACGGGAGATCCCGCAAATCATGTAAGGACATTCTCCAATGCACTGCTGTTGCAGCCAGCCAACGATGCGGTCAAGTGTAGGGCGTTTCCCCAAACTCTTGCAGGTATGGCTCAACGTTGGTACAGCCGTCTACCTCCCAACTCTATTGGGTCCTTTAAGGAGCTAAGCAAGGCTTTCATCAACCAGTTCATTAGTGGAAGGGTGCATGAGAAAAGTTCTGCATCACTCATGGCAATACGTCAAGGAAAGAATGAAGCCCTAAGGGACTACATTAATCGATTCACTTGAGAGGCTTTGAAAGTCCCGGATTTAGACGACAAAGTGGCTATGATAGCCCTGCAACAAGGAACCACTGATGACCACTTCAGGAGGTCGTTGGCTAAACATCCACCAGAGAGCATGTTGAAGCTCCAAGATAGAGCCGGAAAGTACATCAAGGCTGAGGAAAGCATGAGAAAGTATGAACCCACCGCTGGCGACGGTGGAAACTCAAAGAAAAGAAAAGAAACTCAGGAGTACGACGTCAAGGAAAAGTTTCCCCGAACATCAAAGAATTCTGACTCTCCACCCAAGAGAAATAACTTTGGGCCAAAGTTCACGGAGTATGCAAGATTGAATACTCCTAGGAGTCAAATTCTGATGGAGATAGCCAAGGAAGAAGATATCAAATGGCCAAAGCCAATGAGGGCTGATTTGTCCAAACGGAACCAAAATCAGTTTTGTCGGTTCCACAAAGAAGTCGGTCATGACACCGACGATTGTAGGCAATTGAAAGATGAGATTGAGTTTCTGATACGAAGAGGAAAACTCAGCAAGTTCACTAAGGATGGAAGCCAAGGTAGCCAAAGGGGGAACTATGAAAGAAAGGATTATGATAGAAGGGACAACGATCAAGATCGGAATCCCAAGCCCCGAGGGCCAGTGATCAACATGATATTCAGAGGGCCAACTGCTGCTGGGTCCTCCCGAAACTCAAGAAAAGCTTATGCCCGAGAGGTACTGACCGTCGTTGGAGAAGCACCGAAGCGTGCACGAACAGAAGTGTCAATAGGTTTTGATGATTCAGACTTGGAAGGGGTGAAGTTCCCCCACGATGATCCTCTTGTCATAGTACCTGTGATAGGCAACTCCGAAACAAAGAGAGTCCTAGTCGACAATGGAGCCTCAGTAGATATCTTGTTCCACGATGCCTTTATCAAGATGGGTTACACTGATTCTCAATTGACACCCTCTAATATGCCCATATATGGGTTCAATGGAGTGGAATCAAAGGTGGAAGGCACTATCCAACTCCCAATGACCATGGGACAAGGAACGAATACATCCACTCAGATGCTGAACTTCATAGTTATAAAGGCAACCTCAACCTACAATGCGATCCTTGGGAGGACGGGTCTTCATGCGTTTAAGGCTGTTGCCTCATCTTACCACCTGAAACTCAAATTCCCCACTCGGAATGGGATTGGTGAAGAACGGGGAGACCAAAAGATGGCTAGAAGCTGTTATGTAGCCGCGTTGAGGCCTGATGGAGTTGGGGGGCAGGTTCTCCCCATTGAAGATATGGACACTAGTGACAATGAGGACCGAAGAGGGAAACCAGCTGAGGATTTAATCCCAATTCCCTTAGTCCCGGATGAACCAGAGAAGGTGACTTATGTTGGGGCACTACTGCCCGAACCATTGAAAGGCAAACTCGCATCTTTTCTTCAAGAGAACAATGACGTTTTTGCTTGGACAGCGGCTGACATGCCAGGGATTGATCCCCAACTAATATCTCACAAATTGAATGTGGATCCAGAAAGGAAGGCAGTGAAACAAAAGAAAAGAAGTTTTGCTCCAGAGAGGCTTGAAGCCATTAAGCAAGAAGTAAATAAGCTTTTAGAAGCTGGGTTTATTGAAGAAATCCAATTCCCAGAATGGTTAGCTAACCCTGTGATGGTCAAAAAAGCTAACGGGAAGTGGAGAATGTGCGTCGACTTCACCGATTTGAATGATGCATGTCCTAAGGATTGTTTTCCCTTACCTAGGATTGATGCCTTGATAGATGCCACTGCTGGGCATGAGATGCTAAGTTTCATGGATGGCTTCAGCGGATATAATCAAATCAAGATGCACAAAGATGACATCGCCAAAGTGTCGTTCATCACTGACTTTGGTGTCTTCTGTTTCTTAGTCATGGCTTTTGGGCTTAAGAATGCTGGAGCAACCTATCAAAGGTTGGTGAACAAAATCTTTGAGCACCTGATTGGAAAAACCATGGAGGTCTACGTAGATGACATGTTAGTCAAGAGCCTTGATAAGGCCAATCACATTGAGCACCTCCGAGAGGCTTTTGAAGTGCTAAGACACCACAAGATGATGTTGAATCCAGCTAAGTGTGCCTTTGGTATAGGCTCGGGAAAGTTTTTAGGTCTGATGGTTTCCAAGAGAGGAATCGAGGCTAATCCCGACAAAATCAAAGCGATTCTAGACATGGAACCACCAAAGACTGTCAAGGATGTCCAGAAACTGACGGGAAGAGTGGCTGCTTTGGGAAGATTCATCTCCAAGTCTGGAGAGAAGTGTTTACCCTTCTTCAAAGCACTCAAAAAAGTGAAGAATTTTGAATGGACAACTGAAAGTCAAGAGGCCTTTGAGGCCCTGAAGAAATATATGGCTGAAGCACCACTGTTGGCAAAACCCAAGCCAGGAGAAATTCTCTATTTATACTTGGCGGTTTCCAACACAGCCCTTGGAGCTGTTTTGGTAAAGGAAGAAGTAAAGGTTCAAAAACCCATCTACTATGTGAGCAAGATTCTACATGGGGCAGAAATAAACTACTCAATGGTTGAGAAGTTTGCCTTAGCCTTGATAATGGCCTCAAGAAAGCTACGCCCCTACTTCCAGGCTCACAAGATAGAGGTCTTGACTGATCAACCTCTAAGAAACATCTTGCATAGCCCTCAAGTTAGTGGAAGATTAATCAAATGGGCCATTGAATTGGGCGAATTCGACATCAAGTATAAGCCTCGAACGGCCATAAAAGCTCAGGCACTTGCTGACTTCATGGTTGAATGCACCATTGACAACCAAGAAGTCGGGGGGCAGGAAGTAACTATGGAAGATAAGAAAGATAAGGAAATGACCTTCAAAGAATGTTGGGTGCTCTATTTTGATGGAGCATCAAAAACAAAATCAAGTGGAGCTGGTTTAGTGCTACAGAGTCCTGATGGATTCCTAATAGAGTATGCATTAAAACTTGACTTCCCGACGACAAACAATGAGGCTGAGTATGAAGCTCTGATAGCTGGCTTAGGGCTGGCTGGAGCCTTGAGAGTCAAAACTCTGAAAGTATGTGGAGACTCGAGGCTAGTGGTTTCCCAAGTAAATGGGGAGTTTGAGGCCAGAGATGAAGTCATGGCCAAGTACTTAAAACTTGTCAAGGCCATTATGACTCAGTTCGATGAATGCTATGTGGAACACATTCCAAGGGAGGAAAATATGAAGGCTGATGCCTTGTCTAAGTTTGCCTCTTCTGAAATTGAAAACTATGCCGGGAGTGTATACTTCCAAGTCTTGAAGACCCCAAGCATCAATGGAAAGTTGGTAGCCCCCATTGGTATCACCAGTTGTTGGATTGATCCCATCAAAGCTCATCTGGAAACTGGGTGGCTGCCCAACGACACTTCAGAAGCACGAAAGCTATACGTCAGAGCACTAAGGTATGCCCTAATTGAGGGAATCCTATACAAGAAATCTTTTGTTATTCCGTACTTAAAGTGCTTGAGACCTCAAGAGGCAGAATTGGCCCTAAGGGAAGTGCATGAAGGGATTTGTGGGCAACACTTGGGGGGCAGAGCCCTGGCTCATAAAGTCACTCGTCTAGGTTTCTATTGGCCAAGCATACTTTCTGATGCTAAAAGCTACGTCAAGAAATGCGAACGGTGCCAGAAACATGCACCAGTGGTTAGGCAACCACCAGAGATGATGACATCCATTAACTCACCCATCCCCTTTGCTATGTGGGGAATGGATATACTCGGGCCATTTCCTATGGCAAGTGCTCAAAGAAAGTTCTTGATAGTAGCAATTGATTATTTCACCAAGTGGATTGAGGCTAAGCCATTAGCCAAGATAACCACCAAGCAAGTGATGCAATTCTTCTGGGAAAATATGATATGCAGATATGGAATTCCACGAGTCCTGGTCACGGACAATGGAACCCAGTTTAACAACGATGAGTTCAAGAAGTATTGTGATGAAAACGATATCAAGTTGCGCTTCACTTCTGTCGCCCATCCTCAAGCAAATGGGCAAGCTGAGGTTGCAAATCGAATCATCCTTGATGGACTAAAGAAAAGAGTTGAACGCTCCAGAAACACATGGGTAGACGAATTACTCCCTATACTTTGGGCATATCGAACTACTTGCAAAGTCACCACCGGGGCAACTCCGTTCCTATTGGCTTATGGAGCAGAGGCAGTGGTCCCAGTGGAAATTACTCACAACTCCCCAAGAGTTGAGGCTTATGAACCAGAAGAGAATGAAGAAGGCTTGAGGCTAGCTTTGGATCTAATTGATGAAGTTAGAGATGAAGCAAACGCCAAGATAGTTGAACATCAAAAGAAAGCCTCTTTCTACTACAACCTAAGGGTTAAAGAAAGGTTCTTTCGTCAAGGAGACTTGGTTCTCAGAAAGATTGAAGCATCCGGAGTTGGACAAAAAGGGAAGTTGGCCCCAAATTGGGAAGGACCATATCGCGTCAAAAACGTATTTGGTCGAGGCTCCTACAAGCTAGAAACCCTTGAAGGGCATGAGGTGCCAAGAACTTGGCATGCCTCCAACTTGAAAGTTTATTATGTTTAAGGTGTTTCCTAAGTGGATTCACTACTAGAAATAAGGTTTGATAAAACCAAACCAAGTTTTTAAAACTTGAGTATTATGTAAGGGTCGAGCCCATTCTTCAAAGTTATGAATTATATACTCCTATTCATCATGTTTTGAATGCATTACATACTGATAGATATGTACAAAATGCTAACTAAACGTGCAAAAGGCAAGAAAACAACACAAGCCATGAATGGCCACAAAATATAAATAAAACTAAACTTACAAAAGTTTAAGTTAAGCTCAAAGGCTGGAAATACATAGAAAGAAAATACAAAGCCATGAATGGCCATAAAGAAACTACAAACTATGGCTGCGCGTCACCATCCTTGACTCCCGCATCTGTCTCCTCCCCTGAGCTAGAGCCAGAAGAATGCTCATCAGCATCATGGTCATCAGCAGAAGTGTCACCGAGGGGTGATGAATGTCCTGGGTCTAAAATCCTGGCATCATCCTCCTCCATGTCATCTACTCCAGCCAAGATACGCTCCAAGGGAGTAGGAGGGTGAGGAGCAGGAAAGTCAGCAGCATCAAAGACTCCAAGATGCTTGGCCAAGATAGCCTGAACAGCATCCTCCCATCCTGAAGTATGCTGAACTGGGAAAAGGACCTCGTCATGCTTCTCGATCAAGTCCTTGTACTCCTGAGAGTCAAGGTACTCATCAATGCAATCATCCTTGCCTTTCCTCAGCTCAACAATATCAGCCTGAGCGTCAGCAAGCTCCTTCTCCCTCCTGGCAAGAGTCTCCTTAAGAGACTTCACCTCCTCCTCGGACCTCTCCAGCTTGACTCTGTTGGCCTCAGAGGAGGTACGCCAAGCCTTAGCTTGGAACAATACCCCCTGAAAGTTGGCATCGGTCTGCCAAAAGATAAAAGTTAGGAAAATATAAGCAGAAACTTCAAAGAAATAGCTAAGGTAAAGAAAATTACTGCAGCAATAGCTTGAGCCCCAAGATGCTCAGCACCCTCAAGGGTGGAATCTGCAACGAAATCCTTGTAATCACAAGGGGTAAGAGAGTGGTACGACCAGTCCACAACATGTTTGGACACCCCAGTAATGGTGTCCTTCTTCCTGATACCCCAGTTGGGGCGCCACACTGAGGACTTGGCAGACACAGGAATGTCCACCTCATCCACAGAAGGGATCAAGAAGCTGGGAGCACTGGCTTTCCCCCTGGGATCATCCCCGATCCTAGCCCTTTTCATCCTGGATGTCTCTACATCCTTGGGCTCATTGGTCTTGTTGATAAAGGCCGCAGCTACAAGAAAAGCCGGAAAATGGTTAACAGAAAATCACAAAGAAATAAAAATAGGCATAATGAAAAGGGATAAGCAAAAATACCCTTATCATGAACAGTAGAGAGCCCAACGGACTTGAGGACGAACTCGTCCAGTAACTCCCAAGCCACGGTAGTCCCATTATCCTTAATGAGCTCTGAGTAGGCATGGAGCTCCTCCTCATTCAAGACAATGTTACCGGGACTACCATCAGAAACTCTCCCAAAAGATGTACGGAACAGGGTTCCCCAGTCCCCTCCTTCCCATACAAGATACATGAACTCATTTTTCCATTTGGGGTTATTATCTGGGATTGATTTGGGGTGAAAAATGAAAGGGAAGCCTACCCTATGGCTTATATACACCCAACCCAAGTTGTTGGTTGAGCTATTCTTAAACTGAAAGATCTTTCTAAACAAAGGTACAGAAAGAGGAAAGTTTTTACGAAGGCATAAAACCATGAAACAATTAATTATCCTCCAGGCATTTGGAGGTAATTGGCAAGGGTTGACTTGGACATCTGCCAAAAGTCTAGGAATAAACTCGTGAAAAGGGAACCTAAGGCCAGCAACTATGGCATCCCTATAAATACACAAAGCATTTGACCGCCAGTGACAAGAACGGTCACCGGGGCCGGCAGGAACAAGCTTTAAGGGGGCCTTTACCCTATACATCTTATTATAATCTTTTATCATATCTACTTCATGGAATTTATTGCTACAATCATACGAATCTAAAGCAGACACTGACGGGTATTCATCCCCACGTTCATTAATCATATCATGCAAAGACATGTATTTTGAACGAATAGGAATGGGGGTACCTCTTTTTGAAGCGGAATTCATCTTTTGGAGGCGTTGGGAAGCTCGATCGGCCATTTCTAACCCAGAAAATCTTCAAATCTTCAAAGAAAATTGCCCAGAAATCTTCAAGGAAACCCAGAATCTTCAAAGAAACCCAGAATCTTCAAAGAAAATCTTCAAATCTTCAAGTGAAAACCCAGAAAAACGGTGAGAAAATCTCGCCGGGAATCGCCTTGCGACAGAACCCTAGCAGAGCAATCTAAAGAAAATTTCGGAGAAAACTTAGCAGAGTAACTTTGAGAAAGTGAAATGTGAAGAATGAATGGAAACAAATGAGAACACACCCTTATATAGGGATCACAGCCGGTCAATGGGCCGGTTGAAGGAAGGGCAACCGGCATTAGCCGGTACGGCCCATAAAAGGCTAAAAGCCCAATTGATAAAGTTGAACAGTGAAGATCCTTGGGCCCAACTAAGCCCATTACAAAAAACTAAACTACATTTTCGATCAAAGTTCTGATCAAATAAGTTCGAATAAAGCCCAAAATGGCTCTTGTATTCGACCAAAAATCTCGTCGAAAGGATAAAAGCCCAATTATTAAAAAAGGCTAAAGGCCCAATAAAAAGCTGAAGGCCCAATTGCTAAAATCCTTGGGCCCAAATGAAGCCCAATATATGTGGGCCCTAAAAGTCTGTAACGAACCAAGTATTCGACCAGAATCCTAGTCGAATGAGTTCGAATAGGCACCAAAACTGAAGTCTCGTTCGACCATGTTCCTGGTCGAAATCATTCGACCAGGCACCAAAACTGAAGTCTCGTTCGACCATGTTCCTGATCGAAATCATTCGAACAGGCACCAAAATGAAAGCCATGTTCGACCTTGAACCTGGTCGAAATCATTCGACCAGGATGCAAAATGAAAGTCTTGTTCGACCACAATCCTGGTCGAAGCTATTCGACTAGGGGGGGAAATGAGGCTCTACTTCGACTAGAAACCTGGTCGTAAGCATTCGACCAGGAGGCAAACTGACAGTAGTATTCGACCAGAAACCTGGTCGAAATCATTCGACCAGGATGCAAAATGGAAGCAAATTTCGGCCAGAATCCTGGTCGAAGGAGTTCGACCAGGAGCTAAAATCAAGGTCGAATTCGACCAGGATCCTGGTCGAAAATGACATGAAAAATTCAAAAATCAATTTATGTTCCAGGGAATTGATGAAAAATCCCGATTCCTGTTTTGGAGAATTATAAAATTGGTTTAGAACTATACGTTCGTCAAACCAAGCCACGATATGGAAGAAAATTTCGTAACTCCTGAATGAAATAACTTCTACGATAATCCAAGAGAGATTTTCCTAGAAGATTGGGGGGCAAATGATAAGGTCAGAAAAGTAATTATAGAAATATAATTGACTGGTCAAACAAAAGGCCGATATTTAAAGCCCAATACCCTAATTATTCATTAATTTCGTAATTAATGAATAGGGAAAATATACAGCTCATAAAAAGAGTCCAAATTATGGCAAATTGGTCAAAGAAGGATCCAGAATCCCAATTAAAGGCAATTAATGAGTCATAACCTTTATCAACAAGGAAACGAATTCTTCAGCAAGAAATACAATACTTATCCAATATCAAAAAGAAGACTTATCCGCTAAGTCTCCCAAACATACCATAAATACTAGGCTCCAGACGCCTATATAAGGTCCCTGATCCTACAATCAGAACTACGTCTTTGGCTTGATTCTCAATAACAATTTGAGATACATAGGCATCTTGTGAGGACCAATTTAGTCCGGATACACGAGTGCAGCCATTAAAGCTCGAAAGCTCATTAATCCAAGCAATTAATATACAAGTACGTTTTTTAATCCATAACAATGAGCATTATGAGCATTATATTGATAATTTTTAATATTGTAATCGGTATGAATTATTATCTGATATTTGGTTTAACAATTATTATCTAACTCGAACTATACATAAATTAAAGAGAAAAGATATTTAAGAATTTTTACATAGAAAAATTATAAATTATCAAAATACACTTTTTATTATTTAAATATAATTCTATTATTAATCAGATACACTTTTTAATATTAGATCTAACAATTCTCATCGATCTATTTAAGATCTAACTGTAATAATTAATTTGGTCGTATAGTGGTCGTACACGAACCAGATCGATTTTAATTTTTTCTTAAATTGATTTTAATATTTTATTGAAATAAACCTAGAATTTATAAATTTAAAAGAATTAGGAAAAAAAAAATTAAATTGGTGCTACAATAATAAAAAAAATTATTAAAATTTAGATAATCACTTTACTGTTTGAGCTCTATCTTGAGTTTTAGACAACAGATTTTAACAATTTTACAGCTCACACGAAGCTAACAAAATTATCTTTAATTTAATGATGGTTTAATAATAATTATTATCTCACTGGAACTATCCATAAACTAAAGAGAAAATATAATTACGATTTTTTACATAAAGATTTCTATTCAATATAGAAAACCTATTTATAATTGGTTTAAATTATCAAAATATACCTTTTAGTATTTAAATATTATCCTATTATTAATCAAATACAATTTTTAATATTATATCTAATGGTCCTCATCTATTTGAATATTTAGCTGAAAATAATAAAAATCGTCAAAATATCAATTTATTTAATAAATTCAAGAGAAAAGATATTTAAGAATTTTTACATAGAAAAATTTTAAATTATCAAAATACACTTTTTAGTATTTAAATATAATTCTATTATTAATCAGATACAATTTTTAATATTAGATCTAACAATTCTCATCGATCTATAATTATTAATTTGGTCGTATACTGATCGTACACGGACCAGATCGATTTTAATTTTTTCTTAAATTGATTTTAATATTTTATTGAAATAAACAAAGAATTTATAAATTTAAAAGAATTAGGAAAAAAAATTAAATTGGTGCTACAATAATAAAAAAATATTTATTAAAATTTAGATAATAACTTTACTCTTTGGGCTTTGGGCTCTATCTTGAGTTTTAGACAACATACACGCGAAGCTTACAAAATTATCTTTAATTTAATGATGGTTTAATAATTATTATCTAACTGGAACTATCCATAAAATAAAGAGAAAAGATAATTATGAATTTTTACATAAAGATTTCTATTCAATATAGAAAACCTATTTATAATAGGTTTAAATTATCAAAATACACCTTTTAGTATTTAAATACTATCATATTATTAATCAAATACAATTTTTAATATTATATCTGACGGTCCTCATCGATTTGAATATTTATAGTTTTATAATTCAACGGATCGTATACTTTTGGTAGTACAGTGACCGACCAATGGATAAGATCTCCGTTACGCTTATTATATATAAGGAGTTAATTATATATTATTGATGTTGATGTAAAAATGTATTTGTACTTAAATTCATATTTAACTATTAAGTTTACGCAATTTCATTTATTTTGCTATGACTAAATTCCTCCGCCAGCTGCCAGGTAGGATATGAACATCCAAGGAGAAAGGATGAGGTGAGGTATATACTTGAGATCAAAAAAATATATTCATTTAATGAGATTATTTATTTATCGATTAATGAGTATTTTATTCAATTATCAATAAATGAATATTTATTCATTTAGATAATATTTTTGTTTTTTTTAATATGATAATGATGTTTTAAAATTTAATATTTGAATGTATCTAGAAGATAATTGTTAAAAATTGAAAATTCTTACCATATATTTTGTTCACTTTCAATAATATGCATACATGAACTATACATATAAATTAAGTATAGTATGCTTGTACTAAAAGTGTTCATAAGATTGTATTAGTAATATACTTAGAGTCTATTAAATTATATATGAATTTATAATTTTTTTTACTAGATGACATATATCATAAATATATATATTGTTTTAATTTTAGTAAATATTCATTTATATTTACATAGACCTTTAAAAATTTCAATAAAATTTATTTATTAATGCATTTAGCGAGATTATTCATTTACTCTATTGTCTCAAATTGGGACCGGAAAAAAAATATTCATTTGACGAGATTATTCATTTATCGAACATTTATTTATAGAGGTTCTCCGTATTAGCAACAGGGACTAGCCTTATAGATATCAACTCGTGTGGGAGAAAAATAATGAGCACGAGAACAATGGGAAATTTATGCTAGAGGAGCTCAAATTAGAATATACAAAGCTCCCCTTACCAACCATCTTTCCGGGCACTTGAAAGCTGAGATTAAGTGGCTTTAATGATCAACCGGAGGAGTTAGGCATGTTCAACACTGACCTGGGGATGTATCGAAGTCGACGATCTCACCAAATGTCGGGTCCTCGTAGTTACCTAAAGACTGAATGCAATTTTCTATAATGAGTCGTTTAGAGAACATAGAATTCCTTCAGAAATCTGCAGATTTAAGCTCTAAATGGATTTTCTAAGAACAGAATAAAGGAAGGATGAAGATGATGATTGTTTATCCATAAATTGGTAAGAACTTATGGATAACAATCATATAACATTCTCAGAAGCTCAAGATATTGAAACCCGATGAAAGCAAGTCATACAACATTTTCTAAAGCTAACTACAGTTAGAGCTGCACACGATTGGTTTTAACAACTATTTCCAATAGCTCTACCTAACATCAAATAGAAAGGCACCCTTGAAGATCAACTTCAACCGGAAAGCACCCAAGAACCCAAGAGTGCCATGCTACATAGGATTTGACACCCTTCTTGGCATCCTTATTGGAGATTAGGAGTGTATATGGATTGAGTTGATCGGGTTAAAATATTTTATCAACCCAACCCAATTTACAACCCAACCCTATTTATAATTACAACGTGGAATGTCGCAAAGAAGCTGCAGAATAGCAAAATTGTACAGAATCTGCAAATGTATGTTAAGCTTACATATCTGAGATATTTATATAGAGAAGGCGGGGGTGCATTAAAATGCTAAGCAACGGTAGATAGATTCCAGGACATTTAGTAGAAGGCAGATCATGTTTCATGCAGGAATGGAAGGTAGTAAATTAATAAGATGGATATACACTACTTGTCTACTTGACATCAAACTTGTACAATTATTACATTAATTACTAACTCGTGTAGCAATTGCAGAAGTAAGACACAACAACAATACAACTGACCTGAAAGACATTAAGCGTAATATTGATCAAAAACAAGTAAGTGAGCACATTGCAGCAAGAATCAATTGATGACCAACAAAAATTGAAAACAAGAATAAGTTACCAGAAAGAATCAGAAACTTGGTTACCTTCGAGCCAACAACCTTACCTGGAGAGTGATGTATACGTGTATTAACTAAACTACTTTCGGGTTGGGTTGGGTTGGGTTGGTTTAAAATTATCAAAACCCATACCCGACCCATTAAAATCAGGTTGAAGTCGTTTCAACCCAACCATGTATCGGTTTGTAATCTTTCGGTTTGGGTCGGCCGAAAATAGGGTCGGTTTGGATTGGTTTGGTCGGTTTTGTCGACCCATGTACACCCCTATTGGAGATGCTCTTATCAGCTCTTATCGGAAGGGCCCTACGTCTTAGTCCATGTTGAGGACCTGTTAAACTCACTTGTACCATTAGTTCACTCTCTCGAGTCTCAAATAAAACAACAAACAGTTACTGTCTGGACTCAGAGTCTCGTCTATGTATATCACATGGAAATACTGTGTACATGAATATCACACACTGCTTTACTAAACCCCATTAACCAATATGCACAACAACCCAAATCCTAAACTTCACACTAAACCCTCCAAGCACAGTACAAAGGAAAAACCAATTATGCAAGGTATGCAAGTAAGACGAAGACCATAGGCTGTCACAGAAGTCCATCCTCAAGCCTAAATTTCCTTGTGGAGATCAATGTAATAAATTCCAGCCAAATAAGCCAAATCTTGCAACCAATTTCTATGAGTTCTCCATATATTTATAGCTGACGAAGCTTTACCCACATGAATCATGCAATGTCGTACTTGATTTATCCACGTCTGGAGGTGAACTTTTTGATGTCAAATCATTGATCATAGACTGTGCAATGTCCATATTCTCTCTTAGTTTCACATTGTATTCATACAAAACTTGAAGATGCTTTTGGATTTCAGTTAGGCTTACGTCAGAACCAGCTTTATATTCTGCTATAAAGAGCATCAAGGATATTTAGAAAGAGTTAAGAACTTTTCCTAATAAACAAATAAATAAATATTGCAACCAGCAGAATGTAATATGCAGCTTTCTTTTCAAAGAATCACATCAAAATACAAGCTTCTAATATTAAATTGTGAAAATGATACACACAATTAAGATGTTTCTCAGCCATAACGAGTTTAAATGACAATTTGGACCTCCATATTCACACGAGGAAAACATAGAACACTGACATAGTGACATGATATTTACTGTTTAGACTTCAAACATCAAATATGCAATTTAAACCCACTGTCACTAAATAGAGGCTCAATTTCTATAATATAACATAGTTTAGATGATATATGGTTAAGGTTTAAATGACATGTGCTTAGATGATGGGATTCTACGCATTCGTCTGCATAGATAGCAGAGCCAAATTGTCATTAAGCCCCCACAACGGATTATTTTCATATGAATCATATTATCTGATTTCCTACAAGTATTAATTGACATGCAGAAAGAGAAGAAATCAAGTAGGACTTGAGAAAGATGCACCCCGAAACTTAAGAGCAATTAGATACCTAATGGAGGTGGCGGAGGAAGAGTAGTACTACCAGCTGTAAGAATTGTATCAGCTCTGACATTCCGATGCACCTCCTTCCTCTGAACCTGAAGGTCACGATAATAGAATAATAATCATGCACCTTAAAATAAAAAGGCTAGTTTTTGTTTTTCTATCCTTTCAGCAATTTTCACTTCTTGTAGCGTTTCTACGGATTACCTATCAGCTCAAATTTATTTGAGATTATCCACCATAACTATATACTGATGATTAAGTAGCTTTTAAGAAAGTAGATAGAGATTAAATAGGGTTGGAATATAAAGATATAGAAACTTACAGAGAAACAATAGAGTTTACTAGAAACACAGAGACGGACCAAGTAATACTTCTTAATATTATCTTTCTCTTCAGAACCCAGTCATCCAGCTATCCAAATTACAAATTTTCTCACCTAGGGACCGAAATTACAGTGCTGGTATGTGAGAACTAGACACTTGCATGTAACTCATATGCCTAATATTTCTGAAGACTAGTTTATTCACAATGTGACTACTACTGTCTACTTATAACGGGTTGAATTTACCAAGTCCCTCCTCTAAGCCTGTTCAAATCTCGATAAGTCATACTTAGGCCTTAAATCCCGAACAACAGAAAGAATATCTAAATCTAAATGAATACGATGTGAAATCTAGAGTGATAAATGTATCACTTGTATCATTTACATAATTGAAAATATTGTCTATTAACTAGCCCTTGCTATAAAGATTTCTGTACCTTTATATTTTTCTTATTTTTCAATTTCATTGTTTATCAGTAGCGTATGAGTCAATCATATTAGTCAAATAGTTCCAAAGGAAAATAAAATTTAGGCAGTTTGCCACACATGTTTGTGTGGTATGGATAGCATATCATTACCTTTTCACTGGGTAAAGTGACTTTTCTATTGAAGCTAATTGTGTCCATTTTGATAGGCAGCCTTTGCTTACGTGACGATGTTTCTTTATGAGAAGAATTCATCTTCATCCCAGTGCAACAAATGTCTGTGTCGAGGCTTTTATAGTTGTCATCCAATGAGCTACAGTTCCATGTGTATTTCACATATTTTCTCAACTATTTGACAAAAAAGGAAACAGGAGTCATTTCCTTTAACTTAATAAACATAAAATAGTTACATGTTGGACATAGAGGAGTACGACCGACAGGCTCAAATAAAAGAGTTTACTTTATTCCAGTTTTTTTTAGCTTTCTGTCGACTTCTGATATTTCTCATTACACTGTCCTCATTGCGGACCTTCTTTACTCTGTATTCACACTACAAACAAAGAGTTAGAACAATTGGAGAATGCAGGGACAAAAAGATATCTTTAGTAGACAGCAATATCTAACAGTACGGACAGAATCCAAAACTATCACAAAAATAAAAATAAATACATATCTCTATTCTTGTCACAAATCAAGAAAACACTTGAAATGTAAATAGCAGTTTCTATTCTCAGAATAATTATATTTGAAAAGGATGCACAGCCCAAGACTTCTGTAATGCAAACCCTTTTAATGAACCAACGGAACTACTTAGACAAGCAATGTAGCACAAATATACAACAAATAAATGGAAGTCAAAAGAACTAATTAGGGTCAAAAACAAAATCGTAACAGCCTTAGATCAATAATACTCGTTGAATGTACAACACAGTTTAGATGACTGGATTACATCATTCGATTTTTATAAAACAAAAATCCTGAACATGATACACAAGAAGATAGAAACCAATTCATTTTAATTTGACAAATATATTATAGTAAAAAAAGTTATAGGGCGAGCTGTCTGATCTCCAGTATTCCAGTGAATATTTGGTTATTGATAGTTCTCTTTTTTTATTACGGTTGACCATTAAAGTGATGTTGAAGATACTACAATAGTGAATTTCTGCAATTGCTTCAACTAGATTAAAATTTTCCTGTTAACTTTCAACAAATTATTCACTTCCAGTTTCTCTGTCATTGTATATGATCATTTCGTACTAATATTCACACATTCTAGTTACCATATTAACTTTTTTCAAGTCTCTACTTAAATCATTACATGAAATTAACCTAAATCACTAGTAATATTTAATATATTATGACAAATTTCTTGTTTCCTCAGTCCTCAACACACTATCAAGATATTTAACACTCAAATGCACTGCTCAGAATTATTTCAATGAAAAGTAAATCTGTAAAACTAGTGGAGTAAAAAATTGTTTGCATACTTAAAACATAATGGGAGAGATGTACATAAACTATCACAAGGGGACAAATGTGCATAAAATTGAAGATATGATAGAACATACTTGCACCAATAAGTAGAAAAAGATGCCGACACTAATGCAATAAAGGCCCCCAAGATCCGCAAGGAAGCTCACTGCATTTTGAAGAAAAGAAAATATTATTAGAGCCATTTTTTTATCAGAATGTAATTGCAAGGGACGACTCTAGAGCAATATTATTAAATGCAAGTACAAAGAAGTACAAATCCATGCTATGCAAATGGACTAGTAAAATGATTTTAAAACCACCCAGACCGTTGTGGTATTTGTGTAAGGTTCCTTCACATAAGGCATAGAGTTTGCATCAGTACTTCATTTTCAAGAGCGTAGTTGCTAGAGTAGCTTGGGAATATCTACTGAATCACTGTAAAAGATCTTATTCTAGGAAGTATGAACTCATACTTACCACTTTACCATTTTTAGTTTTTGAGTGTTTAAGTAAAGTCAAATTCACTTATAAAAGGAAAATATATAAAATAATTTATAAACCGCATTAAAAGCTTAAGAATACCGGAAACCATTAAACCAAAAAATATCTACTTAACCACCTCTTAGATTATTATTACCTCTTCTGGAACTTTTCACTAAATTATAAGCTTTGAATTTTTTTTGAATCATTCATTTCAACCAGGATAATGTAGTATATCAACATATTCCCTCACAATTGTTTCCTAATCATAATCTACGTGCCATTAAATTTTAACAAAAGATAAATTGATCAGATAGGAGCTTCGCTTCACTAGCCTCAATTTCAATAGGCAATTTAATGCCAGAAAATTAATCCATACAAGGCGTAGCAGAATAAATAGGAGAATAAACCAAATTGAGAATTTTATTTTACTAAAGTTACACAAACCAATAAAACTTAATAGCTAAAATGAAGTTGCTCACCAGGCCCCATGATTTTTTCATCATCGATCTCCACGACATAGGTAGAGAGAAAATTGATAGAAATTGTGACATTGACCACTCCAGCGGTAGAGCTTTGAAGGGAGTCCTTGAGCGGATTTATCTCACGGATATATGAACCAGGAAGAAACTCATGGAAAAGAGGCTGGATGAGTTTTAGATCATGCAAATTACGGTATATCCTCGGAAACAGATTAAATTTCAATATATTTGGATCAACTCCTCTATATGTTATTGGTTTATCATCCATATCGCTTCCGTTCTTTAATGTTCCACTGACTAAACTCATACGTTTTTTACTGGCATGATCCGTCATGGTGAGATTGAACTGGAATCCAACAGCACTTGCTGGGTCATTTGGAAGATCAGAGAATTGCCACGAGATAAACGTGTAGTCTTGAATTAGCTGACACTTGATGCATTTAAAAACTATAACTGGTCCCATGGTTGAGTTATGACAAGAATAATTTGCAAAAGTTGACAACGGCGCAACCCTTTGGGCAATGAAGCCTGGACTCCCGGTGACTAAATTACCAATGCCAAGAAAATGTGAACAACTCATACTAGAAATTGTTGTTATATTGAATTCCATATCATTGTGGAAGGAAGCCAAATCAGGAGAATTTGTTGCTCTCAAGTTATGCACCTCAATACTTCTCTTTGAAATAAATTGGTAGAGCAACCTGCAAAATTAAGAAAGTAAGCATTCCAATCACCTCATGTCTGCAATTCATTTTTATTGACCACGGAACAAAGGGGGAAACGGGGATGAACTTGGATACAAAAGCCAATATAATCTAGTTCAGACATTGACCGAACTGCAACTATATATTGCTAAATTTGGCATAAAGTATATATCAATCACTTACGTAGCAAATAAACCAATAAACAGGATCCAACTTGCAATTGAGAGGGTTCCCCCAAGCTCTGTTTTACGCTTCACAACTACCTTCTGGTCATCCTAGAGAAAGGAAAAATCATACAGTGATAATCTTAAACTATCGAGTAACAATAAAAACTCTAATGGAAAAATAATTAAAAAGGAAATCTTGCAATATGAAAACAAGGACGTGACCTTAATAGAGACATTAAGAGCATTTAGGGAAAAATCATCAAATCCACAATATTTCTGCCTTTCCTAGCAACCTATTTTCTAATTCACATCATTCCTACTCCAGCATAATCTAGGCATTGCAAATTAAGCCTAAGACCTCGGTTTATCAAGCTGTTCTTTTAGTCGTTCATTTAAATCCCTGTGAATATCCATATTACTAAGAGAGTAGACCCGATAATTTAATACACAACTCGAATGACACAACACGAAATGACACAAAAATTTAGTGTTTGTCTTTACAATTTAAGTACACGACAAGAAAGTACACAAAAGACACGAAAGTACACGACCTAGATTCAGTCTCGTGTTTGGGTTTAACCTTTGAGAACACGGCATGACACAAAGTACACAACATTAATAAATATACATTTACATACTAAAATTTATATAAAATATTTTAATATTTAATTAGATTTGTTAATATTATTTAGAGCATCTATAGTAGAGGTGCGAAGAAGGGTGTCAAAGTCTATGTGGTATGGCACTCTTGGGTGTCTCCCCATAGGACTGCAAGCCAACTCTTCGCACGTCCTGTACCCCCTCAAATGGGAAAAATCACAAATCCTTATGTTATAGTATATATGGGCCATACTTACTTTGTTTTATCTAATTTTTCTTTTATTTATTTGTATTATAAGTATTTAATTTATGTGGGGATCATTTACGCACCTTGTATGAGATGCTAACTCTTGGAATTAGGAGGGTGCCAAATGTTACATGGATAAAGTATAAATACAATATAATTATTTTTAATGTGTTGGCATTGTTTAGCATCCATAAAGGGTGCCTCTATTGGAGATGCTCTAATATGATTTTACAGATTCTTATAATATTGTATGTAAATATATATTTAATACATATCTTTAAAATTTAACCGAAAAATCTAAAGTTAAAATAATTTTATTTCTTTATTTTTATTTTACTTAAATTACAGAAAAACAGGACAAGAAAAGTACACGACATGAAAGTACACGTACCTAAATGGGTTGTATTTGGGTTTAGCATTCATGTACACGAAAATACACGAAAATGCACAAGATGAAAGTACATGGCACAAAAGAATTTCCAGGTCTAAAAAAAGAGAGGAACACAATGTATTTCCCGTAAGGAGTCGTTCCAAAATTGAATAGAGTAATGTTTTTTTTAATGCCAACCATTGAATGATAGCAATCAACCTTCTTTCCGGATAGTTGTAATTAAAAATAAAAAAGAAATTGTATATAAAGGAAACTCTTGAGAATTATGCCTTCTTGGCTTCTTTCGTATAAACATATTACATCTAGTTATTTAGGTTTAGACATTTAGCAACAACTAGTGTGATAAGCTATAGCAAAATCAGATTTAAATCAACAATTGAAAAGAAAAGGCACACGTAAAATCACAAAGGAGAAGTCACACAACTAAAATACAAAGGAGAGGTATGTAATGAATAAAATTAAGCTGAATAAATCAAACACAACTAAAAATGCAATCAAAACACAACTAACAATCAAGCAAAAAAAAGCGAGAAGAATAAGAAGACAGGGATATACCAGCCAATGGCGAGTAGCGAAAGTGAAATCCAAGCGACTAATCCACCACCTAATCTTAAACCAGGGAGTTCTCCCATCACCAAGACTACCAAATCGAGCTAAGAAACAGAAAAGCAACCAAGTCAAGAGCAAAAGAACCGTAGTTTCAAGTAAAATCGCCTGCGATTGAGTGAATTTAGTAATCGCATTCAACGAAAACACCTCGGGAATTTTGTAAGAGTAGAAATCGTGCTTATCGAAACCGGAATCTATTCGAGTCCAATCAGTATCATCAGATTGAAATAGCGAACATGTTTTTGAAGTTGTGTTGTATAAATAACCTGGATTACAAGCACATAGTGTGGTGTTGTATGTGAATGAGTTGTTGATTGGACATTCAAGGAGACTCATTACTCTCTCTCCCTGAATCTCTCTCTCTCTCCTCTCTTTCTCTCTCTCTCTCCCTGAATCTCTCTCTCCTCTCTTTCTCTCTCCCTCCCTAAATCTCTCTCTCCCTGAATCTCTCCCTAAATCTCTCTCTCCTGAATCTCTCTCTCTCCCTGAATCTCTCTCTCTCTCTCTCTGTGTTCCAATTGGATTGCTGTGTGTGTGTTTGAAGGGGAAGGGAAAGAATCTGAAAGAGAAAACAGTGGATTTGGTATATTTATACACAAGAGTTGTGTTGTGACTTGTGTTGTGGTGGATGTATGGAGCTTTAAATTGAGTAGTGGTAATAAATTATTACTAGGAGGAGCTGTGCCTGTCAGTTGGTAATGTTCTAAACTTCAAACAGCGGTCAACGCTTCACGCGGATGCCTGCCTGCCTGACTCACATTTCCATATTAAAATGTAAATATTTATTAATTAATTTAAATAATTAATATTTATTGATTTTAGATATATAACTCACGCAAGCGTGTGACTTTTAATCTATTTTTAATACTCTTATTCTAAGTTCTAACTAACTTTAACGTGCGGATTAACTTATTTGCTAATTTTTTAAATAT
This sequence comes from Heracleum sosnowskyi, assembly GCA_030848705.1. Taxonomy (NCBI): domain Eukaryota; kingdom Viridiplantae; phylum Streptophyta; class Magnoliopsida; order Apiales; family Apiaceae; genus Heracleum; species Heracleum sosnowskyi. The sequence goes on along the minus strand of CM061238.1, from coordinate 135,524,783 downwards.
ATATATTTTTTGATATAATTTACTAGATTTTGATTGTTAAGTTTGGATGGTGAAAAAAAAAATAGATTCTAAAATTTTGGCTATGTTTTATTTGAATTTATTAACTTTATACTATATACATTACGGAGATCAAGAAAAAATGAATAAAATTAGACGAAAAATGAGTAAAGTGATGGAACCTATCAATATTTAGTAATAGAAATATTTAGTAATAAATTTGAGATAGCAGACTAAATTAGTGGGTGTAATAGTGTTTTATATTATTATAGAATATATATAGTGAAGAAAATAGTGAGTGTAATAATGTTTTATATTATTAAAAATTGCTATTTTTGAAATATATAAAAATGAAAAAGACATTCAAAATGAAAACTGTATAATGAACGGACAAAGAAAATACATCTACTAGGATATTAAGAAAGTCGAATATTTGATATAATTTTAAACTATTGATTTTAAATTTTGAGAAACGACCAACAACCATTTAGAGACACACACTCAAAAGACTCCTTAGACCTTAGAACAAAAGACATGACATAACCAATTACATAAGAGCATGACATAAGATCATTTCTGAGGAATCATAAAATCAATATACAGGAATTGACTTTCTTCAAGAAGAACATCCTCCACATCCATCAGCCCGTCATTGGGTCTGATTCAGAGGCTGCATTAGTAGCAGGGGCCTTAGTTGGATTCGATTTTCGGGTCGAAGAAGGGATCATGTTGATAAGCTCCTGCACATTTTCACTAATTCAGGATATTTTTGACAAAAACGAGCTCTACATGTAGGACATCGTTTTACATATCAACAGGGAAGTTTCGACACGTTGAGCTGAGAAATGGGAAGTTGAAGTTTGTGCTGTTATCTCATCTAAACCTGTATTTCAAAGGATTGAACAAAGTAAAGGATCTTGTGAACATGCTTAAATTTTTTTTAAAATTTTTTAGTTTAATTATCATTGGAACAGAGTTAAATAACCATGAGTCTCCTTGGCTGGAAAAAAATGAAACTAGATGAAATAGAATTTGTAATGTTACATGAACACGTCATGATTCATCCTACATATGGAGACGGGTCGGGTACCTGACAAACGTATGTTGCAACATATATTTCACGTTTTTTATTTGCGAATATGTGAAAAGCTTAATTTTTTTGTCAAAAGCAAGAAGAGAGGGTTTATTCTTTTTTTCCTCCTACCCATTTTTGAAATCTTACATTGTCTCATGTTATTTTCATTCATTCCATCTGAATATATTTTTCTTAAGAGTTCTTGATTCTATAACTTCCATTCCCACTAATTTGTTTTTTTCCAACCAAACTGAAGCTAACGATTGTCAATTACATTAGTCTTGCATCAAAGTGAATCATGTAGTGATAGAATTGTCTATCAAGTCATATTTCTGAGTCGATACTAATTTGTTAGTGAAGGACACTTGTCAGCAATGATCAGCATATGTATGAAGAAATAACCAAAGCACTGTGAGCAAATTTTTGTCAATTCCTGATACATATACCTCCATAAGATTTCAAATATAAACCATTAAGTGGGCTAATCCACCAAAACATGGTGGCGTATGTAACTTTCAGAGAATATGAGAATGCGGAAAATAATACAAGGGAACGTTAGTAGAGAGGAGAGAAAGAGATTGGTAGAGACTTTCGGTAGTAAATTATAATGTCTGCTACAATGTTACAAGGGAGGCAAGAGCCTCAATAAATTATAACCAAGTACACTGATGATGCCATCTTAATGACCTGAGCATGATTACATCAAATTATTGCTGATGTTTTAACAGTAACTTCTATTTGTTGATAATGAGTCGGTACCATTGTTAATATTGAACATACATTAGCATGTTTGTAAATGTTTTTAGCTTGCTCTTCAGTCTGAAGGATGCCGAGAAATTGATAAAACTTTCGACGTGAATCAGTAAGTAGCTAAAGCACACATTTTGAAGGCTGATGCCCTCATTTTGGTGAGGGAACTTCTTGTAGATTCAGTCCTAAATCTAGATCCCATTTTACAATTTTATATGTACAATCTGTTTTGGTGCCTTATGCTAATTACTATAGTTAATTGTTCAAAACAAACAAAGCCCTTCATGATTTGTATTTTAAACCCCCTTGCCAACTTCCCCTGATCTCATCCATCCCAAAACAACACCAGAAAAATGAAAAACTCCCTTTTTTTTTTGGTGTCGAAATTATAGTGTGACTACAAATGTTGTAATTTATGTGCTTCTGGTTTCGTGCAATATTTTCGTATATGCAGCCACTGATTCAGATTATGCAACCTTTCTCCAGTGCATGTCTAAAAACTCAAGCTCAAATGTAGATGTATCATCTATTGTTTACAGTCCTCAAAACGCTTCATTCACATCAGTATTAAAAGCTTATATCAAGGATCTTAGGTTTGATACATTCGAAACTCCAAAACCTATTATTATTGTCACTGCTTTGACAGAAGCCCATGTACAAAGCGCAGTTCTTTGTGCAAAAAATGTGGGAATTCAACTTAAAACTCGAAGCTGTGGTCATGATTTTGATGGGATTTCTTATGTATCTAAGGAAACATTTATCATTCTTGATATGTTTAATCTTCGGGATGTCATTGTAAACATTAGTACTGAAAGTGCAGTTGTTCAAGCAGGAGCAACTCTTGGTGAGTGTTAACGGAGGAATTTGGTATTAACAAAGTTTGAGGTTTATCGCCGGAATCAAGATCTATGACGGTGGTTCTTCGCCGGAAAATCGCCAGAGTGTGGTGGTTGTGATGAATTGGGGGCTGAAATTGTAAGGGTTTCTTGGTGGTGGCTTTCTGAGCTCTTCTCTTCCAACCCCTCACAATGTGCCTACGTACCCCGTATTTATAGGGGATCAAGCCCAACGTAGTTCTTGGAGAGAAAGTTACCTCCATGGGCTTGGTCTCTGATTTCCAAAGCCCATAAGAAGTCTTCCACCGCCTTCCATAATTAGACTCTGACTCGCTTTAGGAATGTCTGACGATGAGGCCTAGTCACAAAGGCCCAAGGCTCGTCTATGACGTCAGGACTTCACGAATAAGGAAACTTCCCCCGTCGAGGACTAGTCCTATCCGTTACCAGCTATTTCCTTAATTCATAGACGCAGGTATAGCCATGACTTACCCCAAATGTCAGACGCATCCTTGTCCCCCGAATGAGAAGCACCCACCAGATTGCAGGACAAGTGATCCCAAGCGTTTGGGTGCAAAGTGCAGGATTACTCCAAAGTTCCCCAATGAGGACGCGCCCATTGAGTACAGGAACAGAGCTCCCAAAGCACACACCAAGATTTACCCCACATCCCCAATGAGGACGCGCCCATTGAATACAGGAGGAGGCCTTCAATCACCAGGCATACCCCTGGAGGCCTTCAATAACGGAAATCATCACCAGGCAAACCCCTGGAGGCCTTCAACAATGGACATCCCTCTACTAGAGCACATCTTAGGGGAGAAGTCTTCAATATCTTGTCATTATCAAGCCAGTGGAGTCATCCTTCACCACCAAGTAGCTACTTTAAACCAAGAGGACGCGTCCTCAAGGGGTTGGACGGCCAAAGGTGCGCGCCTCTCCCCCGTGAGGACGAGCCATGAGCTTCCCTTGTACCAATTCAATCTCTAATTGCATCTTCGATATCCCCAATTAATTATTACTTGACCCGAATTCACCCTAAAAGCCCGATATCAAATTTTGGCTATAACAACTACCCCCCAATTCAATGTGAAGTTAAAAACAATACATTGAATTTTCTTAACATTCTACCCAAAATCAACTCATTATATATATAGGACGCGTCCTCTCCTTTTGTTTGTCTGCTTGTTAATATAAGAAGGGGAGTCCTCTTCTGTCGCCTGACTCTTCTTTTTAATATGAGGAGAGGTGTCCTCTCCATCCGTCTAGCTTTCCTTAACAATTTTGATGTCCCAAAATAATTTTGAAATTATTTAGAATTTGTCAAATAAAAATCAAAATATTTGATTCTTACTTGATACTTTTCGTTTTTTTTTTTTTTTTTTTTTTTAATGAACCCATGACTCCTCGCAGCACCTCCTTATTTGTTTCAGCGTTGCCTTGTTTTTGTATATACCCGAGCCGGACTAAATTATTCTTTAACCATCCTCGCAGGTCCCATGAATTAGAATTACGTCCAAGCTAGTCATGGACATATTAATCACGTACATGACATTGACTAGAAATACATGATTTAAGAATTTTCTATTTTTTATTCAACAGGGGCCCGCCACCAATTTCCTTCCCACCTTTGACTTCGTAACTTTGCAATTCCTTGTTTTTTTTAACTACCTGCCAGCCAATCTTGGTTTTGCTTTTCTTTATTTAAATAAGTCACGTGGGTCCCCATCAATTAGTTCCTTGTGCACCATGTACTAGTATACATGTTTTAACCATGCTGCGCATAAAAACCATTATGTACGAGCTGTCCTCGCGCGTGGACCTCCTCAAAGACTACCACCTCGCTGATTTTTTTTTTTTTTTTTTGTTTATTTGCTTCGTTACTCCATGCTACAGGCTTGTAACGCATGCGAGGACTCCTCTCTAGTAAATTTTCTTTTCCTTTGAATACTCCTCCACCTTACTTAATGGATTTTAACGCTGCTTGTATTTTTATGTGAGCCCGTAAATTCGTTTATTCAAATCAAACTTGAAATCAAAAAATCTTGGCCCATAAAAATTTAAATCCCACATCAAATATATTATTGGGCCTCTCCATATCACACCTATAAATACATCATCCATGAATTCATTATTCATCTCTTCTCAAGAACACAAATTAGCTTGACACCAAGTTTGCTCCAAGATCTACGGTGCTCTTTACATGCGAATTATTCAGTGTACCCGTCTTTTGAGTTCTTCGTGTTCATCCGGATACTCATCTTCTTCACTTGATTTTGAACAAGGTTTGTAACTTTGATTCTTTAAATTGCTTTAGTTTCTCCTCCTTACTTGCATAGTCATTCACATACATGCATATACGTTCATGTGTTTTGCTTTATTGAATAATCCACCATCCATGAATAGATCTTTGTGTTGAATAAAAGTGACACTGAGCATGCCCATTCACGTATGCAGCCCACAAGGACTAAAATTATTGTAGGTATAGAGAGATTGATGCAGGACAATCCTCACCCCATTGGCATAGCTCACAATCATCTCCTTCCTAACGAAAACTTTACCAGAGATACTCGTCCATACGCTTGGAGGTTGAAAAAGATGACTCTCCCAAGCTCTAGTTCCACTCGCCATCCCATAGTGACGCGAGCTTTGAGCAGAGAAAAAGCTGTAGAGGAACTCCAGAGACCTCATCCGAAGAGGAGTGCTCGTTCTCCTTCTCAGGCCTCTCCGTCACTATCTGATGAGGTACAAACTAAGGTACCTGGTGATGCAAGTTCCCGTTCACTATGGGAAACAGATGAAGACGAGTCCCTTGCTACAAAAGACTTAGAGGACATCAGTCGTTCAGTTGACCTTTGTAATTATGATTACATTCCTGAACTTTCTGATGGAGAAGCTTACAACCCTCCTAGTCAACCAATGCTTGAAGGAGTCATGTATCTCAAAGGGAGGAACAAAACAAGGGAAGGGGCTACCCTTTGTTGTAAAGATCTTCCAACCAGCCTCAAAAAAGACACTTTGGCAAAGGCTGTTGAACAATATCAAGTAGAAGGTCGCATTATCCTTCCTCAAGAGCATATGCGATGTTACCGCTTCAATCATAAGGAGAATGGGGGTAGGCCACCCCGCATGGTTTTAACTACTTCACTTCTTGAACTTGGTGTTTCTTCGCCTCTTCATCCTTTCATTCGTGAGGTATGCGAGCGTTTCAAAGTTGCTCCCATCCAGATTAATCCAAACGGGTACAGGGTTATGATCGCACTCTATATCATGTATGATATTGAAGGATACCCCAAATTGAGTGCTGAACAACTCAACTACTTCGTTTCTATAAGACATTCTGGGTCGAAGGAGTTTGGCTATGTTTACTTCTCTGTTTGGCCAGATTTTTATGGCAAGAACTTAACTTTCGGAGGCCCAAGCAACGCTGGAGACTGGAAGATGCCTTACTTCTACATCTATGATGTGCCTCGCGTACAGACCGCCTTTAATGTTAAGCCTGGTAAGTTTCTCCTAATGTAGCAATTTTTTATGATTCCACTTGTATCGCATGTCTTAGCACTAACCATTTTTGTACCTTCCTGTTTTTCGTAGATGCACTACCCCGTCCTGAGCTCAAAGGCGAGGACAAGGAGAATGCAGACAGCATTCTTAAACTTCCTGCCGAGAAAAGAAACATCCAGCTCTTGCTTACTGAAGAGAATTTAATCCGGTGTGGGTTTTTAAGGCAAGGGGCGAAGATAGCCCGAGAAAAGAGTGTTTCCAAACCTCGTAAGAGACCAGCTGGTAGTATTATTAGAAAACACAACTCGAGGCTATAAATTTTACTTCATATGCATCGCATGGCGGCTCATGTTTATCTGTTGCATTACATATCACAAGCATCATACCAGTATGCCTGCATATTTTTTATTTACTTATTTTTTCTTGTATTGATGCGTTTTCTTCTATTTATTCTATAGGCATGGCTTCCAAGAAACCTTCCAAGATCCCTTTCATGAAGAAGGACAAAACTACGGGTGCCTCCCTTAACCGTTCCCGTGACCAGGCTCATCATTCCTCCCTTGTTAGGGGTTCAGCTACCAGGTCTACTATGGTCATACCTCCTCCTACGCAAATAACTCTCACTGAGTACCTTCGTAATCCGTCTTCTATCCACCAATCAGGTAGGAAAAGGCCAACTGAGATAACGGCTCCACTTGAAGAACCACCACCGAAGAAGAGCAAGGAAGATAAGAATCTTCCATTCATTCCTCCTCCTGGACTAGTCAGGAAGACATATGGTGATTTGGCACATGCTCATGTTTCAGAAGCTGAAATGTATGCCTGGTCTCAACAATCTATGGAGGAGTCCAATGCTTCCATGACTAGATGTATAGCTGAGCTTTTTCTTCATCAGACCAGTCGTCATAAGGAGATACGAGCTTTGGCTTCTTCCAACCATAAAATGAGAAAAGAGATAGATACTCTCAAATCCACACTTGCACAAACTCAAGCCGATGCAGAGGGCTCGGAAGATACTTGGAAGAAGAAGTTTGAGGATGAGACTGAGAAGCTTAAGAAAGAGCTTCAGGAGGAAAAGTCGGCTAAAGAGAAGCTTAAACTAGATCATGCTGTTGATAAGGAGAAGTCAGACTCCCAGGTCAAGAATTTTACAGACCAGATCGCTAAGCTAGAGAAGGAAGCTAAAGATGCTGCTGATGCTCTCCCCACTATCATTGATGAGGCTGAGACCAAAGGATCTTATGACTTCATAATTCAGTTCCTTCAAAAGGTAGATGACTTTGATTGGTACCGATTGGGAGAAGAAACCGGTAAATATGCTGATAACCTTCGGAAGGAGATGGATGAGGGAGCAGCACAAGAAGCCCCATGATCTCATTTTTATTCGCCTTAGCTTTTATCTTCCAGACTTAATGGAGATGCGGGCACTCCATTTATTTGCCTCGCACTTGTAGACTCAATTTATTTGACTTATTTGGATGCTCATTGAAACTCAATTACCTTGCTTTTACTCAATCTTCTTATATTGCCCCGTTTGTTGTAGTATCTTGCTTGTCATACTAGAAAGAGTTCCGCATTTTATCACTTAACTGTCACCTAACTGAGATGCGCGTCGTCCTTTAGGTCACACCCTTGTAGTCTACTACTTAGGCTTTACCCGTCTTCAACCAAACAAAGCATCACCTTATTGAAAATATTTCATCAAACGCTTGGACAACTATTCGGGGGCCTCAACTTGTAAAGATACTCTGTTCATAGGAAGAGCCGGGAGATGCATCAGTACTACCCCCCAGCGTCATGAGGGTGCGCCCTCATGCGTAGGACGGCCTAAGTGGATGAGGGCAGTGTCGAAATCCATTCCAATATTCTAGTCCATTTTATAATAGCATTCTTCCGGGGAGGGGCGCACTCATGACCTCGGGGCCGCATCCTGCTGGTCAGGGGGCGCATCTAAGGTCCATGGGGCCTCTTCTCCAAATATTTTTCTTCTTGCTGCAACTTGTGGGATTGTACAATCATGCTTAAAGTCGGAGCCTTGGCATATGAGGCTGATACACTTGTGGCGCGCCTTAAAGGGCATGTCTTCTATTATACGCGTTCTCTGAAGATAAAAGTCTTGTCTTTTCGGAGGGGCTCACTCATGTCCATGGGGCCTCGACCTGTAGGTAGGGGGCACTCACTGTGGACCAGGGGGCCGCTCTCCTGTGTCATCCATTGAATTATCACGTGAAGGGGCTCACTCATATCCATGGGGCCTCGACCTGTAATTAGGGGGCTCTCACTATGGAATACGGGGCCTCTGCTTCCAATAGCTTCCTTTCCTCTACAATTCAAGTAATGAATTCTTCACGCGGAGGGGCTCGTTCATGTCCACGGGGCCTCAACCTATAATTCTTTCAAGAATCAGGGGGCGCACTATGTGAATCATGGGGCCGCTCTCCGATATTATCAATTGAGTTGTCACATGAGGGGGCTCACTCATGACCATGGGGCCTCAACCTGTAACCAGGGGGCACTCTCTTTGGATCACGGGGCCTCGCCTCCCTAGTACCTTCCTCTAAAAATCGCTGGAGTTCATGTTGAGCAGTAACTCTTTTTCCTGAGGGCACGCCACGGAGGAAGGACGCGTCCTGAAAGACCAGGAAGCCGTACAAGTCAATCAGCTCTCCATGTACAAGTCAATCAGCTCTCCATGTAGTTTCGGAGTGCGCGCCATGAAGGAAGGACACACTTGAGAGATGACAAAGGGGCTCAAGTATTGGTCATTTCTTCATTAGAATTGTTTGTAGACATTTCTCCATCGGACGCGTCCTCGGGGAGAAACGATCCTTGGGACCTTAGACATGTTGAGAAGGCATCTTTGAAGTAGATGACGCGTCCTTTCAGGTTGGGACGTATAGCTTGATAATTCTTGAGATATTCTTCCAAGTAGGAATTTTCCACCTGTCAAAAAACTCAATAATCGAAAATTTCACAAAGTACCTGGAGGACGCGTCCTAGAGGCGTGGACGTGAGCAACCGCCGAATCATCATAGAAATTGTTGGAACCATCTGATCCTCGAGCATCACCCTTAGGGCACGCCCTAAGGGTTATTGGGGATTTTCCTTCATCTTCTTCCTGCAACAACTCAAGGAACAAAGAGCAAAACCAAAACTAGTTAGGTGTTACCTTGAGGGTGCGTCCAGAAGATGATGACGTGCTCCCGATAGTTGCGCCTTCTTTTTAGGATCTTGCTCGGAATCACCCCCCAGTAAACATGAAAACTGTCACCTTCAAGTATACATGGAAATATCCTTCACCGTCTTTGGATCTTCCTCCTTGCCGCCAGTATGAAGTAGTACCCATGGCCATCCTCCAAATCTTGGCAGACCTTCTTCTAAGAACTTTCATCATGATGAGATATCTCTTCCTCCTAAGATTATGATCTTGATCAGCGCCCCTCCTTCTAGCGCCAATTTGTTAACGGAGGAATTTGGTATTAACAAAGTTTGAGGTTTATCGCCGGAATCAAGATCTATGACGGTGGTTCTTCGCCGGAAAATCGCCAGAGTGTGGTGGTTGTGATGAATTGGGGGCTGAAATTGTAAGGGTTTCTTGGTGGTGGCTTTCTGAGCTCTTCTCTTCCAACCCCTCACAATGTGCCTACGTACCCCGTATTTATAGGGGATCAAGCCCAACGTAGTTCTTGGAGAGAAAGTTACCTCCATGGGCTTGGTCTCTGATTTCCAAAGCCCATAAGAAGTCTTCCACCGCCTTCCATAATTAGACTCTGACTCGCTTTAGGAATGTCTGACGATGAGGCCTAGTCACAAAGGCCCAAGGCTCGTCTATGACGTCAGGACTTCACGAATAAGGAAACTTCCCCCGTCGAGGACTAGTCCTATCCGTTACCAGCTATTTCCTTAATTCATAGACGCAGGTATAGCCATGACTTACCCCAAATGTCAGACGCATCCTTGTCCCCCGAATGAGAAGCACCCACCAGATTGCAGGACAAGTGATCCCAAGCGTTTGGGTGCAAAGTGCAGGATTACTCCAAAGTTCCCCAATGAGGACGCGCCCATTGAGTACAGGAACAGAGCTCCCAAAGCACACACCAAGATTTACCCCACATCCCCAATGAGGACGCGCCCATTGAATACAGGAGGAGGCCTTCAATCACCAGGCATACCCCTGGAGGCCTTCAATAACGGAAATCATCACCAGGCAAACCCCTGGAGGCCTTCAACAATGGACATCCCTCTACTAGAGCACATCTTAGGGGAGAAGTCTTCAATATCTTGTCATTATCAAGCCAGTGGAGTCATCCTTCACCACCAAGTAGCTACTTTAAACCAAGAGGACGCGTCCTCAAGGGGTTGGACGGCCAAAGGTGCGCGCCTCTCCCCCGTGAGGACGAGCCATGAGCTTCCCTTGTACCAATTCAATCTCTAATTGCATCTTCGATATCCCCAATTAATTATTACTTGACCCGAATTCACCCTAAAAGCCCGATATCAAATTTTGGCTATAACAGTGAGCTTTACTATAGGATTTGGGAAAAGAGTAAAGTTCATGGCTTTCCTGCTGGAGTTTGTCCTACTGTTGGAGTTGGTGGACATTTAAGTGGAGGAGGGTATGGATATATGTTGCGTAAATTCGGATTGTCGGTTGATAATGTGATTGATGCAAGAATTGTGAATGCTAAAGGTGAAATTTTGGATAGGAAAACGATGGGGGAGGATCTTTTTTGGGCTATTAGAGGTGGTGGGGGTGGGAGTTTTGGTGTCATATTGTCATACACTATAAAACTAGTCAAAGTGCCTGAGATTGTGACAGTTTTTCGGGTAATGAAGTCTTTGGATGAAAATGCAACTGACATTGTTCATAGGTACCAGTTTGTTGTAGATAAGTTGGACAGTGATTTATTCATTCGCATACTTTTGCAACCGGTGAGTGGGAAAACTGAAGGCTCCAAGACGATCAGAGCATCATTTATTGCAATGTTTCTTGGAGATTCCCATAGGTAGGGCTGAGCAAAAAAAAACCAAACCGGCCGAATCGGACCGGGGACCAAACCGCATTTTACGGTTTTTTTGGCGGTTCGGTTTGGTTTAGGTTTGATATAAATAAAAACCGTTATTTAATGGTTCGATTCGGTTTTCATATTCAAACCGGACCGTTAAGACCGAACCAGACCGTTCCATTTTATTATATTATAAAATAATATATTTATTCATTTTATTGATATCTCACATCTTACACTTTATTAAATGTATTTCTATCTTAAAATCCTAAGTAAAAAATACATATTTTTTATACCTCATATCTTGCACTTTGCAATTTTATTCGGAAATGATGTTATTTATGCTTTAATTATTAATATCAATATATTTTTGTGTAGCAACTACCTATCAAATTTTAGTAATATCATTAATTTTTTAGTTCATTTATCTTCGAATGTCTAGTTATGTTTAAAACCGAACCGCCCAAACCAAACCGTTTAATTCAGGTCTGGTTCGGTCTGGTCTCAATTTTTAAATGGTCCGGTCCGGTCTAGTAATTTAGGTTTATTTAGGAAACCGCCAGATACGGTCCGGTCCGGTTTAATCGTTAAAAACCGACCGAACCGACCGTTGCTCAGCCCTACCCATAGGCTTTTGAACATTATGAAAACAGGGTTTCCTGAACTAGGACTAAAGAAGAGTGATTGCATTGAAATAAGTTGGATAAAGTCCGCGATGTGGTGGTGGGGAAATTTTGGTAACAATTCATCCGAGAAACAGTTGTTGTCTCGGAAGTTCACGAGTTCATGACACCATATGTGTCAAAGTCCCCTAGAGGTGCATATCTCAACTATAGAGATGTTGAGATTGGTACAACAGACAATGGTAAAAACAGTTACAATGAAGGTAAAATTTACGGTGAATGTTATTTCGGACTGAATTTTGACAGGCTTGTGAAAGTGAAAACTGCAGTTGATCCTGAGAATTTCTTCAGAAACGAACAGAGTATACCCGTTATGCCCTCCGCTTCAGAGTAGGCCTAGTCGAAAGTAAGTAGCACATCAAATAGCATAAATAAAGATATGTTCAGTAAACTAATTCAGTATTGATCTGTGATTTAGGTGAATTATGTGCTAACGAACTAACCAGATGGGCCGCCCTGGAACTTACATTGAAATCGGAAATCAACGTCGGAACGTAGTCATTTGCAGCTTACAGCATTGGATGTAAATGTTTTCTTAACTGTGTGTCAGTGTGTTTTTCATAGACTGTAGTTTTTTCCTTGAACGCTCCCAGATTTTGTACTTTCCTGTTGTTTTGTTTTTTCTTAATGCAGCTGTTGTTTCGTTTTTCGAACTTTTTGTTTCGTAAATTGCAATTGTTGTTACGAGCCTTTTTTTTTTTTGTGGAAACCAACCGAAGATTTTACTAATTAATAGTAGAATCATACATCAGCGTATAAGAAGCTCTAGCTATCAAGTGAGCGACTTGGTTTACTTGCTTTTTAACATGTCGAACAGAAATGTCGTTTCTATTCCTCAACTTCAACCTGCATCCAACGATAATGTTGCCAAGCTCCAGATAATTTGATTTCAGAACTCGAAACCATTCCAGAATATTTGATGGTATGTGCCTCTCTGAGGACCATGCTTACCGAGTAAGACAAGTCGTCTCGGCCTACAAAAGCATCGACATTAACCTTTGGCTCACCAACTGGAGGAGCAGTCCACTTTTCATTGCATTCTGCAATTTTGCAAGCTTTGTGTTTGTGTACATTCGTGATCGTGTACTTAGGTACCCGCGTACTCAAATTTTGTCTTGTGCTTCTGACAAAAAAAAAAAGATTGTCCTGCGTTTATTTCAATTGTTAGTATTTGTTTTGGACCATGATTCATTTGACTGTTGCTAGTTGTAAAGTGTAGCCCGATTTGAATGGGCTGTGAGTCTGTGACCACAATAGCACAATCCATTTATGTATTACGGAGTTCATAATTTGTGAATGAACGGCTTATTAAAAAATAGGGTTGTTTAACAGGGCTCGGCTTGGTTTGAACTCGTTAACGAGCCGAACTCGAACACAAGATCGGACTCGTTTAGCTAAACGAGCCGGCTCGACTCGTGAAATTAAACGAGCTGAGTTCGGACAGAAGATTATGTTCTAAACTACCCAAAACAGGCTCTTATCACCGCTGCAATATCATTATTTTCCCCCATCAGAGGCCAGAAATTAGACATATTTTTTAATATGCTTTCGTGAACGTGATTCACCAGTCACAAAAGAAGAGGGGAAAAAAGGACAATTTGAGTATATGCCGTGATGTACTTATTCCAAGTTTATGGTAGAAAAACATAGACTTTTGAACCATTGGCTCAAAGTAGGAATAAAAGCAATAATATGTTAGGTGTGAAAGATTTGATTTTAATTGAAATTATGAAAGACTTGAAGGGTCAATTAAAGTAACTAGTCTTCATATTTATTTTTATATTTAAAATTCAAGCTGTCATGATTTGATTTTCATTTGATTAGTGGTAGTAGATAAAGTCGATAGAATAGTATTTAAATTTCTTCTTCATTGCTTCGAACCCCCCACCCATCTATTTTTGAAAATTAAGCAACTGCTCCTGTCTTGATCAGAGAACAAGTGAATGTTACTTTAGTGAGTTTCTTGTTAAGCATATTGGCCCTTTATTCGTTAAGCAAAATGGCCAAGTCAATATCCTTTTGCATGACATGGAAACACCTAGGAAATTTGCCTCTGAGGTACTCTACTCGGACATGGCAAACGATTGTTGACGGCATATCAGATCATTGTTAATGCAATAGTAAAAATGATGAATTTTTAGATATTTACATCAATAATTCTATTGTACATGTTCGCAAATGTTTGTCTTGACTACGCCCTTGTTTCTATATCTTAAATTTTAAAATAAAAAAGTTAATTAAAATCTCGCATAAATTACGAAAACTAGGAATGCATGTTAGTTTTGACTCAATTACGACAAAAGCTATGCCGTTAGAATACAATATATGATCCTGAAAAGTGTTTTCCTCTAACATTCTTGAGATTTTATATGGACTGATTACTCAATCTAGACTGTTTTTCAATCCAAAAATAAAATTTTTGAATGAAAACAAATGTTAATTAAGATTTTAAAGATAAACCGATTACTCAACATAATAAATACATGCGCCAAGAAGAACTTGCACATTTATAAGAACCTTTTCCTATATTAGGCAGACCGCAGATATATGTGATGTTTTGTTGACTCTCTTTCTCAATGTTACAAGGGGCCAAGGTTATATTCTTCAAATATATGTGTGTGGTATCTTTTCGATGTGCTAAGGAGTGACGTTCTTACGTATCATCTCGATTATTGTCCTGCTTTTCAATCATAGATGATTGTGGGGGCTTTTAGTTGGAGTTGGAAAAACGGAATGAAATACAGAAAGAAAAAATGAGAAAAATGGAAGGAATGATCGTGAATTGTTTTTTATATTAATATTTTTATTGGGTACCAAGAATAGTATTATATAAAAGTATTTGATTAATGAAAATGAAATTTTAATACTCCACCTGTCACATCCAATTCTTTATACTTTTCTTTTTGAATGTTACGTCTATTTCTTTACATTTCAAAACTTTTCAAATATAGTAAAATTTTATAATATAAATATTAAATAATTCCACTATTTTGTTCTACTTTACTTATTTTATACCTTAAATATTGATGGGTTCCACCACTTACTCATTTTTCTGATTTTTTCTCATACTTTACTCATATTCCTTAACCTTATGCATAACCGAAATATAACTTTAACTTTGGTGCACAACCGAAATGTAAACAATTAAGGGAACCGAGGGAACAAAGAACTTAAATATCGATAAGCGGTTTCAAGTGTATATTCACCTGAACTTAATTTATACATTTGGAAATTGGTGCTAACGGCTACCTGTAAGAGTGGTTACAATTGACTAGCTGTTGCATGGATTTCGAAAAGACTTGTAAAAGATAAATCGAGATGCTAAAAGGGCGACCATTAAAGCAAGAAAGTGATTCTCCTTTTATTCAACTTTGCTTACTTTCTACGAGTGACAGCAGCGTTTTAAAACTCGACATTAAAATAAGTTGATTAATCGGTAGACGGACGTCATTCGTAATAAAATTGAATAATTTCTTTTATATTCACATATTAACGCTAATTATATTTGAAGTCATTTGTCACCTTACGAGTTTTTCTAAATATTTCATGTATTAAAAGAGCGATTTAACTCGATCGCTAAATAAGTATTCTGAAACGGAGGGAAGTAAAAATATCGAAAAGAGGCCGGTGATCGGTGAAGTACAAGGCTTAGATCATGGCTTACCTAAAGAGGGAAAAAGCCAAGTACGCGTGGCGTGGGATCATGTCACCGTTTCTATCCCAGACTCCCAAGTCTCAAAAATAGACACACAAGAACCTAGAGTGAAATTTTAAAACGCTGGTTTGACTTAGCTAGGCAGCCGTACGTATAGGTTTTGATTAACTATGCTCAACGAAAAACATTTTTTTTGTTATAGATATTTATTCATGGGTATCTACTCCCTCTGTCCCCCTCAATTTTTTACATTGGGGATGACACGGAGCTTAAGAAAAAGTGTAAATTAATAAGAAAAAGTAAAAAAAATGAGTAAAGTGGTGGACCAATCAATATTTAATTTATAAAATGGGTATAAAGTAGGTTTAGTGGAGGAAAGTAGTGGATGTGATTGAATTTTATATTATAAAATGTTACTATTTTTGGTATGTAAAGAAATGAGAGGGACGTACCAAAAAGGAAAGTGTAAAGAAATGAGAAATGAGAGGGACATAAGGAGTACTATTTATCAAATTATGAACCCGTTTGACTTAGCTTAAAATTATTGATTATAACTTAAAGTTACTTAATGTGATAAGTGAAAAATAAAAATTTTAAGTTAAAAGCTCTTTGGGTAATTTTACATTAAATATAACTTATGAATTATGAGAATGTAAAAATAAAAAATAACTTTTATGAGTTGTATATATAGGTGATAATTTTAGCTTGTTAAAATAAAATTACAAAAAAAATTAAATTAGTTGAAAAAAGTACTTTCTACCCACTTTTGATTTTAAGCTTATTTTTTTAATTTTAAGTCAATTTTTAGGTTATTACACAAACGTGCAAATTTTAACTTAAAATCAAAAATAGCTTTAAGCTGGGGGTTAAACCCCCACACAAAATGGCTCTATATGTAGCTGTGATATTTCATTCTTGGCAATTATTCTCACACGCAACATTCCTATCCTACGTACTCCTCTTATCTCTCTTGATCGCTTATCTCTTTTTTAATTTATACACACCTTGCTCACCACTCATTAAACACACATTTCGTACCTAGACCGATTTCAGTCGAAAAAAGTCCGTTTTTCTTGTAGTGAAATATGAAGTTCGGAAAAGAGCTCAAGTCACAAATGGTGCCGGAATGGCAAGAAGCATACATGGATTATGAATTTCTCAAGAATCTTTTGAAAGATATTCAACATTTTCGACAAAAGACTAGGCCTCCACCTGCCCATCCTCCCGGATTACCGCGAGCTTTAACACATTATAGAGCTTTTAGTGGTCTAACATCGTTACAAAGAAGCATTTCTATGCGGAGTGCAAGCCGTAAACATCATGATGACCTCGAAAGTCAGGCGATTTTAGTGAACAATGTGAAGAGATCGGATGGAGAAGATGGATACCAGACGACGTTTCTTAGGGCTTCAGAAGATGGAGGGGAGTACGAGCTTGTTTATTTTAAAAGACTCGATGATGAGTTTAATAAAGTTAATATGTTTTATAAGGCTAAAGTTGATGAGGTTATGAAGGAGGCTGATGAGTTGAATACACAAATGAATGCTTTGATTGCCTTTCGGATTAAAGTTGAGAATCCGAGACATGCTTGGTTTGAAACTGCAGTTGATATGGATGATCTGGTTTCAGCTGTTCAATCTTCAACCACTGCATTATCAGCTTCAGTTTCTTCGTTTAGCAGGAGGCACAGCAGTAAGTACAAAAACTCGATAAAATGAACCCGTAAACACAAAAATTATTGTAAAATTTCAGAGTCGATCCAGAGCTAGACTGTCTGATTGAAGCATTTCTTGAATTTTTCATGGCATTTGAAATTAATTATAAGTTGTGAATATGCAGAACGGATTGCTGAGCACATGGATCAAATTGACGAAGATAATTCACTACGGATGACAAGATCAAAATCCTCAACGTCAACTCATCATTATTCCAAAGAAGAAAAGCATTCATCAAACCAGGTTGTTCCAGAAGTGACCATCAGTACTGGTAGACCAGCTTCACTCGATATTCTAAACCGTGTGACAATTAACAAACCGGCTGATACGCCTCTTCCAACTATCAAAGGCGTCCTTAACGTTCCGATTCAGACGGACTTGAAATTCAGTACAGAAAATCTCAGTAAAATTGAGGATCAACTCAGAAAGGCTTTTGTTGAGTTTCACCACAAGCTTAGACTTCTCAAAAGCTACAGGTAAAAATGAAGTGCAATCCAACTCATTTGATTCTTTTAATATTTCAGTCTTAATTTCACTATTTACTTAATCATTTTTTTCTTTGTTAATGATCAATGTGAACAGCTTCTTGAATATTTTAGCAGTTTCGAAGATCATGAAAAAATATGACAAGGTACGCAACTCATTTTCCCAACAATCAACTCCAACTAGTCTATGTTTGTTTTATTCATCGTGGAAATTCAGGTCTATATTTCAGCACCTCACACGCGTTTAATTTTAGCACCTGCATATATGTACACGCGTATTTATTCTCGTTTGAGCACCTGCATATATGTACACGTGTTAAATTTTATTAGTTGCATGAGTAGGTCCGAAATTTTGTTTTCGATTATTTTTTCTAATATTGTTGAAATCTTAATGACAAACAGATTACTTCCAGAAATGCGTCCAAGTCCTACCTAAAAATAGTTGATAACTCCTATATAGGCAGCTCGGATGAGGTAACCACTTGACCCTTCGTCTACTTTACTCTTATTTTTCTGCAGATATTAATAATATAAGCTCTTTTTAAAACTCGCTCAATAGCATGTGTATCCTGATTCAACGGATCAACCAGTTCAACTGCGATTAATTAATCAAGACTACATTATTTTAATTAAACTCTTTCTTTACGATTAACCAAGTGAAGGTTAGCTGTAAAGCATTCTTTAATCTGCATCTTTACTTCTTTAATCTTTACCACTTGAGCAGAGAACATATGCTGGTTGCAGCAACTTAACTTATACTAATCCAGTTTTAACGATATATTAATCACGTCTGACAGGTAATTACGAAGCTCCTGGATAGAGTTGAAGCGACGTTCATTAAGCATTTTGCTAATGCAAATCGCAAGAAAGGGCTTAGCACACTGAGACCGAAAGCCAAAAGAGAAAAACATAGAGTGTCTGCTTCTTTAGGTACAGTTGAACTACTTGATTTCCTCAGTACCTCCCTGCTAAATTAACCCGAAAATAGTATCAATAATTAAAAATAAATATATTAAAAAGGAAATTTGATTAACAAATAGTTAAGGACATAAACCATAATTTCTAATGTTTTAATGTACTTAAAAATGGATTCAGGTTTCTTTGCTGGATGCACATTAGCTCTGGTCTTCTCACTCATTCTGCTTATACGAACCCGTGACATTTTCGAGAAAAAAGGTCGTGGACGGTACATGGAAACCATGTTTCCACTCTACAGCTTCTTCGGGTTCATTGTGTTGCACATGCTGTTCTATGCTGGAAACATATATTTCTGGAAGAAGTACAAAATAAATTATCAGTTCATATTCGGGTTCAAGGCCGGAACTGAATTAGGCTATCGAGAAGTGCTCCTAGTGAGTTTCAGCCTTTCTGTGCTGGCATTAGCAAGCATTCACGCAAATCTTGACATGGAAATGGACCCTAAAACTAATGACTACAAGCAACTTACTGAGCTTGTTCCGTTAATTTTATTAATTGTAAGTTCACTAATCACTATATACAATGATAATTTATGAATATTCAACCTTTTCTAATCTAATCGGCTTATTAATTGCGTTAAAATCACATCTGCAGCTTACATTTGCGATACTGATATGCCCATTCAACATCATATATCGTTCAAGCCGTTACTTCTTTCTTACCTGTGTAATACACGTATTCCTTGCTCCTTTGTACAAGGTACTTTCGTCTCGAAGACTGTTAAGATTAAAAATTAAATTTGGCAAATAATCCAATGCTACATGAACTGATGAGGGGCGCAATTGCAAGAAATTTACGTTTAAATGATTACATGTGATGCAGGTTGTGCTTTCGGATTTTTTCGTGGGTGATCAACTTACCAGCCAGGTTCAGTCTTTCAGAAGTATTGAGTTTTACATCTGCTACTACAGTTCAGGTGACTACAAACTTAGGGAGCATAGCTGCAACAAGAACGACGCTTACAATACCTTCAGTTACATTTTAGCCGCAATTCCATTTTGGTGGCGAATGCTTCAGGTATGTACATTGTTAAGTAATCGATAAATCTAGTATGTACATTGTTACAAGTAAATTAGCAGAACATAAAAAGCTGATCATTTTTCGTTTCATGTTTATTATTGCTAGTGTGTGAGGCGATTCTTCGAAGAAAAAGATGCTATTCAAGGATGGAACTCATTGAAATATTTTTCGATAGTTGTATCATTTGTTACAAGAACAGCATACAGTAAAAACGACAGCACTGAGTGGTATATAATAGCTTGGGTTACCTCTGTAGTTGCTGGCGTAGTTGCTACATACTGGGACATTGTTTTCGATTGGGGGCTTCTCAATCGAAAATCGACTAACCCTTGGTTGAGAGACAAACTCCTCGTCCCCTACAAAAGTGTGTACTTTGCAGCCATTGTAAGTGCAGATTCAAGATTCTATGTTATTTCTCACTTTCAACTTACATTCTGAAATATCAAGGAATTTTCGAAGTTTTGTAGATTAATTCAGCCTATGACTTTATAATGCAGGCCTTGAATGTGTTGCTGAGGTTTTCTTGGATTCAAATGGTTTTAGACTTGAAAGTTTCTTTTCTACATAGACAAAGTATGATAGCAATTATAGCTGTTTTGGAAATTATTCGACGTGGTGTTTGGAATTTCTTCAGGTAAAACCAAACAGTAACTTGCATGTAAACTGATCATCGTTCACTTGTTAATGGCTTTCATACTAATATGGTTTCGATATATTGTAAAGGTTGGAGAATGAACAGCTGAACAACGCGGGCAAGTACCGTGCATTTAAGTCAGTACCTCTACCATTCAACTACGAAGACGACGAAGATGATGATTAGATTACAGGCTTCTGTGAAGAATGCAGAGTAAATAGTAGTAAATACATGCAACAGTTTTGTGAATATGATGATGCATCAAATTTGCCATTTTTTCAATTGTTTGTGCGAGGAAAATGTGCGGCATATATCCCATTGTAGAATTTAGAAACATGTTGCTTGATAATGTCAAGAATGTGGTAACATAGAAACTAGAAAGCACGCTAGACAAATGAACAGCCAACAGAGGCTGGACACGGATAATGTACTGAGGAAATGCAATTACTGTTTTGTTTACGAGATCTCATACTCTTAATCAATCCATCTAAAACCTTAAGGTATTAGAGGAAGACGACTCTGATACCACGTTGAGTAACCGGTCCATCTAAAATCTTAAGGTGTTAGAGGAAAACACTTTCATGATCATATATTATATTCTTTGTCAAGATCCCGTAAACTGAATTTGACTAGGATTTCATTAACCTCAAGGCCTCCCCTACTGTTTAGTGAAAATAAGCTCCAACATGTAGGATACGCGAATCCGTTAACTTTTTTGTCACGGATTGGGCACTTCAACCACAAGACCAACGCGACAATCGTAAAATGTGAGATAGCTATTTATACTAAAAATGGAGAACAAGAAGAACAAAAAACTTACAAAAACAAAGACACATGATAGGATCGCACATGAAAAAAGGTGACAATACAGGGCGTCGTCTATTTGCTTGTGCTCACAGCATCGCTGTACAATATTATTGGAACGTGATTTCAACGTCCTTTAACCTAATATGGGCGAACCGTGGACCATTGTTCTCATCAAATTATGTCACTTCAGCTCCCTCCAAGGTGATACAATCCAATGCTAACAAAAATGAGTAGTGCAAGACAAACGAAAAATTGTTACAAAATGATATGAGACGGTTGATGTGACAGTATGGTATTTTTTGATTGGTGTGAATGAGAGGGCTTATTTATTATTATAATCAAATTAAAATCTGTCACATGTATTTTGAGGCCTCTTACATTATTCAATCCAATGCTAACAAAAATGAGTAGGGTTAGAGACACCAAAAATTATTACTCCCTCTCTTTCTTTTTACATGATGTTTGAGTTTTTTGCACACATTTTAAAGCGCTTTGACTGGGTAATTAAAATTATTATTTTTTAAATTTTCTTTTTTTGAATTAAACTATCATTTATATACTTTTATTCAAAAAAAAAAAAATTAAAAATAATAAATTTAAGTACACAGTCAAAGCACCTTGAAATATGTGTCAAAAAGTCAAACGACATATAAAAAGAAACGGAGGGAATATTAAATGACCCGGCATGTTTGATATGACAGTATGGTATTTTTCGATTGATGTTATTGTTTGAATGGCCATTTATTATTACAACCAATTAAAATCTGCCACTTATATTTTGGGACCTCTAACATTATTCAAAAATTAAATATTTTACAATTAACCAATTACAATCATCATCCTTTTCCTTTCAAAAGAAATATTTAGAGATTGTAACTTTTCACAATTTTATTTTCTGTTGCTGATTCGCAGTTTACATTATCTAATTGCATCAAGTTAATCCCTCTCTTTTCCTTAAAAAAAGTTAATTACCTTTTTACAGAAAATAGATTGAAAGTATATTATAAAACTTCTTTGGTTCGAGCTATTGTGTTATCAAGTATGAGTTTCATTTATTTCAACCTCATACTTTATATTCGGTTCACAAAAACTTTATTTAAAACTCATTCCTCAAACCACCAAGGTATGAGTTTTTTATACCAATGGGGGAGGTGGGTATGAGGGATGGGCATGGAGAATCAATGATATTTCTACTATTTTCATATTTATTTAAACAATTAAATGTAAATTTTAATTAAAAAAATAAATCAATAACTCAAAAATATAATTAAAATTAATCAATTGAAAATATCATTAATAAAATATATTTATTCTAGCACCGAACCAAACACATGATATCAGAAATATACATCAACCGATTCCAATTTCATGTCATCTTAAGAACCAAACGACTCCTAAGTGGGTACTAGACAAATATAACCAGTTTATTAAACAAAATTCACCAAAGTTACCAATTTCAATTATTTGGCTAATTTTAGCCGGCGAAATACGCATATCACAGTCAATATACACATTTTGGATGGAGTAACCCCAATACGCATTCGAGATCAAGGTTTTGTAAAATATTTAATACAGAACACGCATTTTAGGTCGGAGTGTGTGGATTTAATATGCATAAGCCAAATGCGTATTACTATTATTATTTTAATCAACTGTTTAGCACCTATTAATAATATACATAATTAGACCTAGCACTTTAGACAATCGATTTCGGATCAGATTAATTTTCGGTTATGATATATTTTGGTATAATTCGGATCGGATCTGATTTGATTCGGTTCGGGTCTAATTTCGGATTAAAAACAGATAAAATTTGAATTAAAATCGAATGAATTTGTTTCGGATCAAATTCGATTTGGATCATTACCTATTCATTTTTGTTTATTTGTATGCCTTTAAAAAATATCTTAATATTACATATATTTTTTTACTATAAAATAATGTCCCTTTTTCAAAAGTATTGTTTAAATATCTATTTATTTTTGTTAAGAAATTATTCTAATTATGAATTTTGATTATAAATAGATTAATTTATTGAATTTTAATATACGTGGATTATGATCTATAAAAATTATAACTCAACTAACACTGAATTCGTTATTTTTTTAGTTCGGATTCAAATCGGATCCCATATTTCGAATCATGTTCGGTTCGGATAATTTATTATTCGGTTATGATTGGTTTCGGTTCATAATCGGATCGGATAATTTTCGGTTAAATTTTTTATTCGGATAATTTTCGGATCGGTTCAAATCGGTTTTCGGATCATTATCGAATTAACTAATTCGGATACAAAATCGGATTCTGTTCTATGAATTTAGGTTTGATTCTTCGGATTCAGACCCAATTTGCCAGGTCTATACATAATCATGTTGCCTATATATACGTCATAAGTCTAGACACATTTGACCTAAACTTCGCCTAATTTCTTCACTTACAACTATTTTACTCTTTTGCATTAAAACACACCAACTTATAAACCGACACAACCAAACAACTATTTAACCTATAAAGAGTTTAACAAGAAAATTTTTTATAGAACACACCTTTTAAATTTAAAACACATAATTTTAGTTCAAATAATTACTGACGCTTATACTTTTTTAGCAACTTCTCACTTAATAAATTAAATTTTTATAATAAAAAATATAACATCGTTTGTGTGAGTTTCTAATTATTATTATCAACTAATCTTTTCCCTAAACTAAACCTAATTAAGTACCTACTAACATCCTAAACTTAAAAACTTTTCACTTTTATACTAATAATTTAAGACACGTATCTAAATAATACAACATTTATTTTTACTATTACGAAGTTGTATTTTTATATTTTATAAATTTTACCTACTAACATCCCAAACCTAATCATTTTTAAATTTTAATAGATTTTTTTATGACAAATAAAATAAAAGAATACAATGTAATAAATTAAAAATATAGTATACTTTAAAATTTATGTATTTACTTCAGCAAAAATGAATAAAATAATATTGTAAAAAAGTGTAATATATATATTATAATTTTATACTACTAAGTAGTTTGTTGGTCCTCGAAATGCAATTTTATTTATTAAAAAGTTTATCTATATTAAAGGTACACAAATGTAAATCTACAAATTTGTCAATACTAATGACTACTTATTTCTAATGAATTTTTTTTCTACTTACAACCATAAACATTCTTTTCACCAGTTAAAAAAATTTCACAAAAAAATGAGTACAAATTACATCAATAATTTTTTAGTTTAAATTTTTTATTATTTAATTCTAAACTAAAATATTACAATGTAGTATTAGACAAAATACAAATATATAAAATGCAAAGTAGTGTAGTATTAAGTAAAACTAAATGACAAACTATTAATTTTTTTTAAAAAAAAAAAATTTACAAAGCCCAGTTGTGATAAGTTTCTAACTATTACATTGCAACACAAATCATTATAAGAATGGTTTATATTCACATATCATTATAAGAATGGTTTATATTCATATATACCGTTCTTAAAATTATACAATTACATTTTCTAAACTTAAAGAGACACACCTTACAAACATACAAACTTGGACACATGCATTTTTTAATAAGTAACATCCTAAATCTTAAAGTAACAAAATTTTCAAAGGATTAAACTTATAAAATAATAAATCAAAGAATAACACCAAAAACCTGTGAAATAAAATGTGAATTAAAATAATTTACATAAAATAATAATTGTATCCAAAAAAAAATAACTCCTAAACTAAAGCCAATATATACACTTCTACTAAATATACAATATTGATTCAATTTTAAAATTTTTAAAGTCTAACTACCAACAGTCCAAATCTTATGCAAATCATTAGTAAAATTAATTAATTAATCATATAATGCGATTATGACACACAACTCTTAAAATCATCAACCCCTTTACGATTGCAATTCTTAAAATCTTATTTACTACTAAAAATTGGTACATAAAGTTTAAACTAACTAAAATTTTCATCTTTTACGGATATACAACCTTTTTTCGATACAACTTTTTACCTTCAATATCCAAAATTAAAACTTTCAAATTACAAAATCGTAATTTAAAAAAATTACCTACCAATCACGCAGTTTTGGAAAAGAGTTTCATGATATTATGTGCATTTTTAAAAAGCAGCATCCTAAATCTAATCTAATTATAACAATTTCTCAAAAGATGATCATCATGGCACTTTAGTTGAAGCTATTTCGAAGTGTTTTCCAGGTCGAGTGACTCCAGAATTTGCAGAAGCTCTAGGCATCAGAGAAGCTCTCAGTTGGATGAAGCAAAAGCATCTCAGTAATGTAGTTCTGGAAACAGATTGTTTACAGGTCGTGCAGCTCATTCGTAGCTCTTTTTCTAGTCTATCGTACCTAGGAAAGATCATCGAAGAGTGCAGATCCTTTCTCTCTGACTTGTGTGTTCAAAATGTTGTGTTAAGGTTTGTGAGACGGTCTGCGAACAGAGTAGCTCACTATTTAGCGAGATATAGCTGTTCTATAGCTGATCGTAGTCGGAAGGTGGGAGATGTCCACCCGGATTTTGATTATGTTCTTTGTAAAGATTTAACGAGTTAATAAAATCTTTACTTTCTGTGGCAAAAAAAAAAATCACTACTTATTAAATTTTATAATATTAATCAAACAAAACACACTGGACTAACCTAAAGTGTGAAATAGAATGTGAATTAAAATATTTTACGTAAGCTGTTAAAAATTATAATTTTTTAAAAATGTACTACTATTATGTGCATTTTTGAAAATGATTTTAAAGTAGTATATGAATTTTTAGAAAAATAATCTTAAACTTAACATTACAATTTCCTATGAAGATTGAATTTCCTAAAGCAAAAATTTAACGCATTTGATTTTTAAAGAAAAATGATAATATTAAATATTAAACTAATTACAGAAATAAAAAATGTATTGTATTATTACCTAACTAAATTAATTACCAATTATTAAACTTGAAATTTTTAAAATTTATAAAACTCAGCCGAACTTTTTTAAAAGTCATGTATTTGAACGGCAAAATGTTATCATTTTCGTTTAAAATCTTTAAAATTAAGTTATTTGTATCAATTATTCAACTTCTAACACTTTTTTCCTAAAAACAACAAATTTCATACTTTATAAAAACAATTGATGTTATTTATTAATTAAATAATAAATGTTATTTATTAATTAATTAATAAATAACTTCTAACCTTTATTATTTATTAATACTACTAAATAATTACAAGTTCAAAGATTTATTGCAGAAAATCTTCTCATAAACCGACTTCATTTCTTCTAAGGTGCTGGTCATTTCTACCCCTCGTTTTAAGAACCATCCACACACACACACACACACACAAAAAAAAAAAAAAAAAATTTATTGAAAATCTAAGTGCCAACTGCACACATCAAGACCATTGACATGTCAACTAAAGAAACTAAATTCTCTCCACTCTTTTCTCACAATTACAGAAAAAATTTTATGAGCCAAACTGCATTATCGGGTATCCTTCTCCCGGAGAGAAAAAAAATGATGGGGAATTGCAACCTTAAGAAATCGATGTTCCATTTCCACCAATGCTGTGAATAGCTGATAGAGCTGCAACCACAATCATATTACACTTAACTATCATAAATTATTAAATATGCTATATCAGTATTGATCACACTACCAATTCCACCTTCAAGCACACAAGTCGGAAGGTAGATGGAAAAGTAATGTCACTGATAAATATGTGAACATCAGGGAGAAGAAGAATGCCGTTTTCAATTCAATTTCCATCCTATACTCCCAAATGCACCAGTCAGTAGGAACTGCCAATAGTGGCTGGGAAAAAGAGTCCAAATAAACCGGCAGAAAAGAAAACTATTATCAGATGACCCTTCTTCGACTATATTTTCTTCTGAATATACATAGTACCAGCTTCTGATAAGAGCCAGTAACCTAATCTGGATTTACAATCTCAATCTTGCTCCCTCACACAATAGAGCACAAGGAAAATTAATGAAAAAAGCAAATCATGGTGGATATACTATGAGGATAAAAACTAGAGGAACCTCTCTACTTCTCTCTCTTCCTCATGTTGCACGCTTCCAATCTCATGGTGATGTCAGCTGAATCCTAATCTATCAAAATAACTTTCTTCCGACTGCTATAAAGGAGGAAAGGAAATTTAAAAAAGAAAGAAAAAAATCATGTACATTTGATGATTCACATAACACTAGGTGAAGTCCTCACTCCCAATACCAACATTTGACTTGTCTACCATGCGCACGTTGTACTTTTCATACACTCGTGCCCGGTTCTCTGCCCACCATTGTTCAGCTTGTTTCTCGCTAAAGCGCTTCCGGCTGCATTTATTAGATACACACAGAAAAGATGGTGATCATAAAGATGAAGCAAATAATATTTTCTTTGTCGCAAGATTAAGGTGGGGAGGAAGGGAGACATTTAACTCTAAAGAAGTGCCAGCTCTTGGGGAAAGAAAATGACAATCTAATTTTATCCGACAATATATAATGCCGTACAAAATTGGCCTCTCAAAAAAATTAGGAATATTTTAATTAGCATCTTTAGACAATAACTTTTCAAATAGCATTACGACTGGAGTAGCTACGCCAAATCGATCAGTAGGCAAAGCATTGAAGCCAGATCTTGATAGATTTGCTTAAATGCATATATAACTTGTGCCTCTGCTCTATCTTTCGATTCATAAATAATAAATTTGTTTTAGTTTAGCAAAACATTGGCCAATATGATATATGTCCAAGATCAAAGGTGGACACACAAAGGCAATAAAGTTATTGAGAGACGAAAAGATACCTGAAACGAACTCGCTTGAGATCTTTTACACCTCCAGATAAGGAGGTAAGAGTGATATAAACCCCAGGCTCATCTTGCTCAACCCATTCACTTTCATTACGAGAATCACTTTCTTTTGTTTTACTCCCATTTCGTATTGTTGCTTCAGAATGCACCATTCTGTTTTGACCTGAAAGGCGGCCACTGACAGTGTTCGATGCGTTGAGTAAAAGCTGGCTATTTGATGCAGTAGAGAAGAGGTTATTATTTGACCCATTTAGTAGAAACTGGTGATTTGTACCATTGGATAATATTTGTCCATTCAAGCCATTTGAATCTGAATCTTGGTTTTCAATTTGGCCATTCATTAGATCATTTGATGCATTTGGAACGTCACTGGAAGCAATATTAACCCCAAGCGAAGCTAAAGTAGTGGACTTCATATTTCGGGATGCTCCAACGGGCAGCCTTTCAGCCATGTCTTTAAGCTATCGCAAAAAAAATGCAAGACTCAGCTAAAGAGGCTGATATTCAAACAATTTGCAGTTTTTAGGTTATTTGTTTTGGATGAGAGAGTTGCTCATCAAATCCACTGGCTCTATATCTATCGCCAGAGAATCGAATCAAGCTTATTTATTGAACTGACACGAAAGGATATATAACCATCAAATTTAAGTCTGATAAAAGGAATCGTGGGGCTGCTAAATGAACCAGTTACATCGAAGGTATCAAGAAATAAGGAAAAAAATGAATAATCTTTTAATGTCAATGACATCATATCTTACCCAAACCTAGAACTAAGTGGTTGAGGCCTCAATTATTAACCTATAAGCAAAGATGAAGTTACAACTTTCACAAAATCAATATATTTATTTTAGACACAGCCAAAGACTGACTATCTGAGAAGTGAGGATCAACCAGTTCAGAAGATCTAGGTGCAATAAATAAAAAATAAGCAATTGATGTAACAGACGCACAAAGAACAAATTAACATAAGATATCATCCAAGGAGCACACAATATTGAAATATATTACTAACACACTATTAATGCCCATAAGATATCTTACTTGAGCAGTGAGTGACTTGATGACGTCTTTAGCAGCTTGGCATTTTGCAGTCTCTTCTCCTGCGATTGCTATTGCCTCCTTTAACTGCTTGGTAGTCCTTTCAAGCTCCAACTCTTGAAATTGTGCTTTTCGAGTAAAATTTTCAACCTAAAAAAAGGGATATGACGCTTTATTCAATAGACACTTGTAACACGGAAAAATCATAATGAAAGCACTTAATCCAAAATAACTGAAATCAACGTAACGCCGGACAATTTACATAATATGAGACTGTTATCATTTTCACACCTATTGGATAATGTCTTATGGATTTGTATGTACAACTGTAACCTTTACTTGAATCCCAAAGCTGCCTTTTGATGCTTTTGAAGGACAGCGTGCAACTAGTTAACAGCACTCCGAGTTATCTGTACTAATTTAACAGTAATCCGCACAATTTTATACCAAACCAAAATTGTACAAATGTTCTCGTAGTCCATTTAAGAACTTGAGATCACATAATCCCCAAAATGGTAAAATAATAAAGTTGTAAAATCACAGAGCCTCTAAGCATTTATTTTCCGAAACCGACCAAGCCGAAATTTCAAGATTTTTATTGGTTTGGTTCGGTTTCGGTTTACATTATATAAAACCCAAAAGATTCGTTTGGGTTCAGTTTTGCAATATATTCCAGCCGAATAAACCGAACCTTTATTGCCTTCTATGTGTATATTATACCATACCAAAATTGTATAAATGATCTGGTAGACCATTTATGGCAATTTGATAGGTTCTCATCATTCCCTTCAGGAACCTGAGATCATATAATCCCCTAAAATAAAAAAAATGTAATAAAAATGTAAACACAGTGCCCACACTTGTATCAAGTGTAGTTGGGGCTGAGCATTTATTTTTCCAAAACCGGCCAAACCAAACCGACCAAGACGAACTTTCAGGATTTTTATCGCTTTGGTTCGGGTTTAGGTTACATTATACAAAACCCAAAATGGTTCAGTTTTGTAAAATATACCGGCCGAATAAACCGATAGTGCTTTTATTTCCTATTATGTGTATGTATTATATAATGTATTATGAATAATAATAAAAATATATATGAATGGTAAATTACTTATTACGCTATGTAAGTTTTTCTATCTACCAAGACTATCTATTATGAAATTTTTTCGCTCTACCTCTCATTACTCCTAGTCATTCTTCTCTTCTGGTGTAGTTCTAAAAGTATCCGGATTTTATCGGTTTGGATCGGTTTCGGTTACATTATACAAAACCCAAAATGGTTCGATTTTGTAAAATATGCCGGCTGAATAAACCGAACCGATAGTGCTTTAATTGCCTAATATGTGCATATATTATATATTAATGTATTATGAATAATAATAATAAAAAAAATATTAAAAATATACATGGATGGTAAATTAATTAATTATAACACTATCTAAGTTTTTATATCTGCCAAGACTATCTATTATGAACCTAATTTTATCCGCTCTACCTCTCATTACTCCTAGTCGTTCTTCTCTTCTGGTGTAGTTCTAAAAATATATTACGTAGCAGTTCATTCTTCATCTCCTCTTTACAATTAGTATTATTTATCTATGACAATACTAGATCGGGGCCGTTTGGTGCTTGTTGAACAACGTAACAATATTATTTTGTACTGCAAACTAATTTTGTTTAAAATTAGTGAGCAACATATGAAAAAAAATTCTAATTAATATTATGGTATAAAACTGAAACCGACTGAACCAAACCGTTTCTTATCGGTTTGGTTTGGTTCGGGCTAACATCTGGTTTGGGTTGGTTCCAAAATTACCAAAACTGATAATTTCGGTTTGGTTCAAATTGGTCATCCAGAACCGACCAATACTTACCCCCTACTCGATGTAGTTAAGAAAATCATATATAATATATTGTTAAGTTATGAAAATAATTTTTAAGATTAGGGGTATACTTTTTTTTTTGACGGAAGATTAGGGCTATACTTGATTGCTTGAGAACTGCTTTTTCGGTGTAATCCAAAACATTAGTGGAAAGTCAGTTTTTTTCTTTTGCTTACAATTGAAAGTGCTTTGGCATTACACGGTCTTCCCAACCGATTAAACCCTTTTTCTTGAAGAGTTAAAAGATGAATGCAAATCTTTAGAGCTGCCATTTTTGAACACATTACCACTGGATATTCTATGCCACAGTTCAAGAGTTGGATATATCAGAAATTAGCTGTCGATGATGGAATGATGGTTCATGCCTTGATATCTAGGAAACTTCAGATTTCTAAAGACTAACCATGTAAAAATGTAGAATCCTTGTGATAATTAATGCTTGTCTTAAAGTGTAAACTCTATGGAGATTCTTTCTGGTTCTCACAAAGATAGAATAATCTGACCGTATGAGGTTACGCATGCATTAATTGATTACAAAAAAATAGAGGGAAAGAAAAGAAACCATCATGAAATTGTTGATTAATAGTGGCATCGCTGTTTCAGCATACCTACTAAAAAACGCCGTGTTTGTATGGTTTCATAAACTTTAATCAATAAGCATGAAGAAAATGTAGCTAATTACGAACTACACGACTGGAAAAAAGACTGAACATTAATAGATACCTGTGCTCTTAATTTAGTGATTTCTTGATTGAGATCGTCATTTGTTCTTTTTGCATCGGCCATAATCATTCTTGGTGAAGCAAGTCCACCAAGAGTCGGAGTTGGTGTGGTAGAACGAGGCGGGCTAGGACGTCTTGATATAGGTGATGTTGCTCGAGAAACGATTCTTGATCCAGGAACAGATGCTGAGAAAAACTTTTTGGAGGAGACAATTACTGGATTGAAGGATTTAGAGATATTAAGGCCTCCCCATTGAGAACCTCCGTTCGGTATAGGTGATACACGACTGCTATTGAAGTCTAGTTTCTTGTTTAGCTTGGAAGAGCGGATATCTGTTTGCTTAAATGATTCCATAGAAGAAAATCTTGCAAGTTGAGCACGAGATCTGGATTCGAACTTTTCCTCCCTTTCAGGCAGTTCGCTGAACCCCTGATTCATACTTCCTCGTCTACTTATGGAAGACTGGGATGATGTGTCAGTTTCAATAGCTTTCTTTAGTTTACTGAAACAATTATCACACACACGATATGCTTTATTTGGATTTGGGGCCATGGAAGCCCTAAGAGACTTCTTGATACTGCAAGAGTGGCAGAAAACAAGCCCACAATTGTAACAGTTATGACGCTTTCTTTTAAAGTTAAATGGTAGCCGACATCCTGAACACATAGACTGATCAACCCCGGAAACCCACTTATGAAGGCAGATAGCTGCAGTAAAATTAGTACCACAGGCAATACTTTTGACTTGCTTGTCTTTCAAAGCTTCAAGCAGAGTTGGAGAATTTCTGTCATCTATATCTCCATGACCCAGCCGGCCATTTGCTCCCTTGCCCCATGTGTAAACTTCAGTTCTTGAAGATAACACTGCAACATGATAGGCACCACAAGCTATCTCTTCTACAAAACTCTTTAAAAGCTTTCCTTCAACACGAGACGGGAGCTTGCCATCAGCTTGAGGATTCCCTAGCTGGCCATAGACAGGACTTCCCATGGTGTAGACATGGCCTGAGGTTGTAAGTGCAACAGTCAGGCTATAACCACATGCAACTTGGCAAAAATTGGGTTCAACAAGAGCAGCAACACAAGTAGGGACAAGTTTAGCTTCCTTATCACCATGACCAAGTCGCCCTTTATCCCCATCTCCCCATGTAAACAGTTTACCGGATGAACAATTACTAGAACTTGAGTTACCAACCATAACTTCTACAACCGCAGCAGTATGCCACACACCACAAGCTGCTCGTACAGTGCGCAGCCCTTTAAGAGATTCCACTTCCCTGGGCTTTAAGACGCTTCTCTTATCTCCATGCCCTAATACACCAAAAGTTCCATCGCCAAAAGTAAACAACTGTCCAGCAGAGGTCACTACAGCTGTATGCCATGTCCCACAGGAGATTGATGAAACATGGATCCCCTCAAGTGGCCCATTAACTCTTTTAGGGACCCAGTGACTCACTTCGTTACCATGGCCAAGAAGACCAAAATGTCCATCTCCCCACGTGTATAGATCACCAGAAAGTGTTACAGCACAAGTATGGAATTCACCACATGCTACAAGCTCAATGTTAGTGCTGCTGAGGGCCTCAATAAGCTTTGGATGCAAAACATCTGAATCTACACCATGCCCTAGTCTGCCACCTGATTCCTCGCCCCAGGAGAACATCTCTCCTTGTTTTGTCACCAATGCAGCATGTCGTCCACCACAAGCTATATTTTGAACATCAAGTACCACTGCAGATTCCAAGGCTTTTGGCAGAAAGGAATCCACTTTTGCAGAATTACTGCCAATTTTGTGAGGTCCACCCCCCACAACACCATCACCAGTGTATTCCCCCCAGATAAAAACGTCTCCCAAGGCATCAGCATTATCATGGCCAGAACCTTGACTTGATGAGCTAACAGCACTGGATAAGCTCATTCTGAAAGTATCCATCCCAATCCCCTTCATCTGACCATGCAAACTATCTGAGGCTCCAGATGACATAGAATGGACAGAAGCACTGGCTGAATCTGTTGGGAAAAAGTCTTTAGAAGGCATAGTATATAAAACCATGTCTGAAAATGTCTTATCCGCACCATTTTTCGGAGGACTTTCATATGGAGTGTGAAGGCGAAGCTGATCACCACCATCCTGAATCATGGAACATATTAATTGGAAGATTATGGATAAGTATAGGGGGTTAACATGGATGGGTTTGCGAGAGTTTTCGCTTGAAATAGAAGATTACAGTAGTATATAGTATATACCTTATGTGAGCTATTACCACTGCCAAATGGAGAGTTTAAAGGGGAGCTTCTTTGCGTGTATGTTCTGGGACTGTTAGCTTCGGATGGGATTCCATCACTTCTTGCTTCGGTACGCCACTTCCGTTGATGACCGCGAGATATTAATGCCTTTAAACCACTAAACCACACCTCTGCTTCATCTTTATCCTTGCATATCTGAAAACATAGAAACGAAATTCAAAGATGTCAAGTAACAATAAGTCACTAGAATCATTCTCAACGACAAACTATGAACAGATATAGTTTAATTATATATTTATAGACACTGAAGCAGGAGAAATATTTACAAGTGAACTAAAAACAAGGAAAACTTACCAAATCAAGTGATCTATCATTATATATTAAAGAAAACGACTGGTACTCTTTCTCAGGCCGCGGATACCTCTGAAATATTGGCTGAAAACAAATTTTACAAGAAATCAATCTTTTTCCGGTCTGTATTAGGATATTTAAACATTTATGAGATTGTATCTCACAATATAAACTTGAATTATACAGGTAACGAAAATATATAAACTACATATAAAAATTAATAAGATATAGAATGAATTATACAGAAGTGGACGACTATATAATTAATAAATCCATGTGTTCTGCTGGGATGGTTTATGTCAGATAGTTTACAAGTTCTGTGGCTACAGATTTGAAATTAGTATGATACACATATCACCTGCATTGCATGACAATTGTATCCAGTTCATTAAGTTACTTGTATTTTAAATCCTTTCATACATTTCTGTTAATTAGGCATATCCAGTACTGCAACAATAATGAATTGGCATACTCATTTCCAATCATGCAACTTGAACGATAAAAGAGAATTGACTTTGACAAAATAATTTGAGTTTATTCTAGAAGAAAAAAAGACTGACTATGGATAAAATAATAAATATCTTGGGAAAATTTAGCATGTTACTAAAGAATATATGATACCTGGTGTTAAGTTGGTAACGATAGGATGCTTATTGATAAACTCAAATTTCAAAATTATACGTCAATCTTAAACTCATAAATACAGTGCAGTGCCTTATAACCCCCGACAATACAACCATAGCATTGGTAGCTAATTGTACTGAAATGGGTCTCAAAGACGGCTTATTAGTAAGTACGAGGCTAAGGCTGTATAATAATAGACTCACGTGATTATCAATAAGAGGAAAAACCTAGTTATGGTTAAGAGCGGAGGTTGATGCTAAATTGCTAGCCCAATAATGGCACCTGTTGATTATAAATATTCTTTGTTGCAAATGACCAAGCAAAAAGAAATAGGCTATCCAGTTTGACATTCATGTGTCAGATTTTAATTTATTTACAAATTTCAAATTGTTGCTATTCATGTGAGATTCTATAGTACTAGTAAAATACTTGTTGGAAGTAGTATCTTATACACAGATTAAAATATTTAAAATATTTACAGATGTACAAATTCAAATTGATGAATATTTATCAATTACATTTGAAAAAGAGACTTGGAGTTTCAAGAGGCCCGGATGGCTTAAAGATGTAATGTTATTATTGATGTAGTAACCAGATTCACAACTGTAAGTATAAGTACTAATGAAATCATTGCTAAACCATTATAACAATAATATATCATGGTATCGGTATAAGCCATCACAAGAACAGTTTCACTACTTCCATAAGAAAAGGTAAGCTTTGTGTACATTCCACGGTCCTTAAGACTTCAATTCCCAGCAGGAAAGGTTGGGTATGTTTTGGGTATTATTACAATACTACTATATCCTAATGATGTCCTCACTGAATTATATTGAACATACAGTAAACACTAATACTTCTGCATAGTCCATTCTAAAATTATATACAAGATCCCCTAAATAGTTACAGAAGGACATGAAAGCATTTAACTTACAGTGCGTTGGCCTGAAATAATTCTGGACACATGACTTAGTTTAAGGAGTTTCTCCTCTTTACCCGAAAACCAAATTAAGACGGACTCATCCTGAAAGCACAGAAATATATTAACTTCTTTAGCAACACAGGGAATGAAACATGAGGATAAACAAGAAAAGAACCTAGTAACAATACCACAGAGTGCAAAAACAAGTAGTTTGTGGCTCAGATAATGAGCCAAAACAACACAAAGAAGCTTTCACAAATTTTAAAACTTCTCACTCATCCATATTTAAACACAGTTAGTCAGTTAAGATCATTAAAATGCATCTTAGGAGTTCAAAAAACCACTCACAGTTGGAGGTAACGTGTAAGCACAAGATATGTCCGAAATGAGTTTCGGAGGCCTATAAGGTCTATAAAGATCCAGAAACAGCACAAGACAGTATATGTACAGTAACATGCCATACAGCACAAGGAGACCACGTCTAAAAAAATTCACTTCTACCATCCGACTTCATTTGCAACAATGTTCTAGCAAGAAATTGACTTCATTTGCAACAGTGTTCTAACAAGACATGACCCTTTTAATTTCTTCAATTTATTCTTTACTAAACAGACTTGATGAATATAGGATCTGTCCTCATATTTAAGCACTTGTTTCCAAACTCAAAGTCACCACATCTTCCCGGTACCTAAAAAGGAACTTCAGTCCTATCATTTTCTTTGCTTAAAACCCCTAGTTAGCACTTATTATTTTCCCTCTTTTGGGTGGAGTAGTAGCTCTTGTATTTATTATGTTCTCCTCCAGCTAGGTAATGTTCTGCTTCTTACTGATCCCCTTCGTAAAAATTGCTTTTCTCGCTTGTGCAAAAGTTTCTTCTTCCCATTTGTTGTAACTGTCTCTATTTGATGGTGTTTCTATGTGCTTTAACTGATATGTCAAGGGTTATATCATGTGCAGTATCTAGTATCTACTAATCTTGGAATTATGATGAAATTTTACATATCAAAAACTGAAGACAGCTAGATAGTTAGTCTGCTAAATCCAAAAAGTTCAATATATCATCAAGCTTTAGATATTGGAATGTATTGCTGTTAATTTAAGAGATATTTCTAATTTTAATTTAAAAGATCCAAACTAGAGTAAGCATTAAGATTTATATGAAGCAAAATGCTGCCCCTCACAGCCTCACTCTCACCATCTTCCCTTGGTCAGTAGATTATTCTGTTAATAAAAAAAGATAGGGAGGACCCCCTGTAGATTTTCATTCTTAGTCACTGCCTTAATTCATCACTATATAACAGTTCCACAAGTTACACGATTTTGAGATTACATTTATATATAGCATATTCCTGAAACAATCTCCCTGTAGCACTCCAGTTACTCTGTAGCAAGCAAAAAATTATTGTGTGTGCAAATTTGCAAAATCAAATTGTAAAAGAGTAGAGGTACCAATGTTTTATTTCAAGCAACAAAAACCATGCAGATAACTAGAAATTCTGCTCCATTTAGCCAACAACAAAACAATATATAAAGATGGAGATCAGTTATTCAGTTTTATTAACTCAGCAGATCTCAATATCTAGAAGTACCAAAACTTACATTGGCCAGCCGAAATGGGCAAAACTTGGGTTTTCCCCTCCTTCCATATTTGAGCAAATATGCTCCTTTCTTGAGGGCAGTAATGGCCTGTTGTAAAGATCAGTCAATAATCCAAATTACTTATTACCAAAGCAGATTTACAGATTTAACTAGAAAAGAATAACTTCTTAAACATTTTTTAAGTACTACAATTTGAGGGGAAGAATCATGTTGTAATGTTTTGTAATTCATCGATGTAATGTGATTATGTTAAGGACAAAAATTTTAAATGGTCGAGTGCTATATCCTAAGGATTAAATATGATCAAAGTTTTAAATTTAAAGAAACAGCGGACAGTCCTAACAGTTTTGAAAGAACCATATGCAATGTAGAACTAACGGTTTTTTTCTTGTAAAAACAAGGGAAAACAGAAAGCATAGTGAGATCGGCATTGTTTCACTCAATAGCCACATTTTGCGGGATTAAATAGTCGAGTACTAAATTTTAAAGGGAAATATGGTCAAATCAAGATATGCATAGGAAAGTAACAATCCTCTCATGCATACCATAACTGTATATCTTTCATTCTACCCAAATCAAATAACATCGGGAGCTATCCTTTGGCACTATAGTCTGAAACCGAATTGGACAGAAAATGTAGGGAAAACCATTGATTCTCAAAAGTTCAGACACTGGTATCATGCACTTTAGCGCCTAATCAATAGATACATACTACACAGTTTGATTTCAAAAGCAATAGCTACAGAATACACCACACAGTTTGATTTCAAAAGCAATAGCTACAGAATACACCACACAGTTTGATTTCTATAGGACAGCTATTATAAGTTGCTTTTATAGCTACTAAATTTCCATGATATGCGATCAATAAACATCGATAACACAACAAAATGAGAGTAGATTCTCACAAATAATAATAACATTGCAATCGTGCCCGAACTCAAACACCGAAAGAGAGTGTAGTATCTACTTTGAGTAAAGTTACCGCACAATGTATTCTCAATCGGTCACAACATTCGAGCATAAATAATAAATTATAAAAATCAGCAAGTACGGATACAAGAGCATGATTCTACCTATATTGCAATCGTAAACTAAAATCAAATTAATACAACAGTTCGAAACCTCAATCAATAATCAATCACATCCGAATAAAACTAATTACGAGAACATATAGATATACCTGTTCGACATCTCTTTCAACTTGACCACCGCCAGTAGTTCTGTTTACATCTGAAGTCATATCCCTCCCTTATTTAACCATCAATTTGTATAAAATTCACTGAATATATAGCCTGTACAAATCCCCCAAATCACACTACACAAACAACTAACCTACATAGATATATCTCTATATATATATATAGCACTATGATCGTTACAGTTAGGTTACCAATTACAACAATCACAGATTCACGAACTAATTGAAATGAGAAATTAGAGAGAGAGAGAGAGAGAGATGAGTTGAGTGATATATATAGGGAGAGAGATAGAGAGGGAGAGAGAGAGAGAGAGAGAGAGAGAGAGAGAGAGAGAGAGAGAGAGAGAGAGAGAGAGAGAGAGAGAGAGAGAGATCAGCTGAAAAAGTGGAGTGAGAATCTAATAGCAGCTATTGCTGCTGCTGATCTAATAATGTATGTGACTTGTTGCGAGAGAGAGAGAGAGAGATGGAAAAGAGAGATACAGGGAGAGAGATGTAAGTATAGAATTGAGAGAGATGAAGAACAGTCGTGGACTTGTTAAAAAAGTGAAATAGAAAAAAGCTGCCTGCCTTGTAGTTGTCTATGGCTATAACTTAAACAAAAATGCTGCCAATTTTTATTATTATTAGTCAATTTATTTTATTTTTCTTTTCTTTCGGTTGCAACTAAAAAATCTTTAAACATTAGTATACAACAATTTTCCGTTGCCCCCTAAAAAGATATTCCATCCTCACACTCGTGTGTATATGATGAAAACTAAATACTTACGAATCGGCCTTAAGCCGTTGAGTGTCATGTCATATCTTTCGATAAATAATTTAGTAAAAATTTTGATGTACCTAACACTATTTTTTATAAAAAGGCAGGTATAAAACTTAGAATTCTATATTCTTATACTTTCATGTGATCAATAAAATGCATGTTCTAAAAAATCTAAGATTCCTATATTCTTATATTTTTATGTTATTTACTGATTAATAGTTAGCGGTGCTTTAAAAAGTGGAGTGAGTTAAAACATCTTGTAAAAAATAATTAGTTAATTGAGAATAAATCGGAATATTAATAAGACCATTATTCAAAAGTAATTTAATTTAAATGAAAAATTACCCAAAATACCTGTTTATTGCCTCATTTTTTTTCAAAATACACATTGGTGGGATTTGCTGCCCAAAATTACTCACAGAAAACGCCACTGCCAGCGTCGTATCTCCAGTTATGTAGCATAGTTTTTTTTTTGAAACCACGTAGCATAATTCATATTTTAAAGAATACTAGCCGCACTTTAACATTAATTTTGAAATTTATTTATAAAAATTTTGAGATTTTAGTAATTTTGAAAATGTTATTTTTTAAAAAAAATATTAAAAATATAACTTTAATACTTCAAATCTAAAAAAAGCTTATAAATTTTATAAAAATCTATTAGCTTAGTAAGCATGTAACCGTCCAAATTATCGATATATTTTGTTGTAATAATATAAACAAAAATAAAAATGTTTTAAAAAAAAGTCGTTTTTTTGAATTTTAATTAAAGTGTAACCGAAAGAGTTTGTAGTTATGTATGTGATTTTTGATTGAATTCTATGAATTTTTAATTATGCTTAATATTTTATTAATTGTATTTGTTAAAAAAATAAGTAGTCATGTTAAAATAGGTAAAATCTATACAATCAATACTATTATATAATATACGAAACATTAAAAGTTTGGTTGGTCGGTATGGTACGTTGTGATTTTACTTAATTGTCTTTAACTGTATTTTGTGGTTTTACTTAATTAACCTTATTTATTTATAGAAATATATTATTAAATAATAATAATACCTATTTATAACCAATTACCTTTTTTCCCTAAAATACATTATTTTTTCTAACAAATTCTCCTACTTTTTCAAACATGGCAATTACATTTTTTAACTAAAACATGTTAGTTTTTCTATTTTTCCTTACTAAAACCCCTCATTTTCCAAAAATATCACTGACAAACCTTTAGTTATTTATTTTTAAACATATAACATTATAATTATTTTTTAAAAATTTACCTATTTTAACATGTCTACTTATTTTTCTTAACAAATGCAATCACTAAAAAAATTAAACTCCTACTTAGGTCATCTCGGATCATCTTGTTCTCTCGGACAAAACTCCTAATTAAGTCCTTGGACTTATCCAAACTTATGTGGGGCTACAAATTTTTTACAAAGGCCCTCTCGGGTCAACAAGGTCCTTTCGGATCGACTTGTTCTCTCGGACAAAGCTCCTACTTAAGTCCTTGGACCTATCCAAACTTAAGTGGGGGACAACAAATTTTTAATAAAGTCCCTCCCGGGTCAACAAGGTCATCTCGGATCGACTTATCATCTCGGACAAAGCTCCTACTTAAGTCCTTGGACCTATCCAAATTTAAGTGGGGGGCAACAAATTTTTTATATAAAGGCCCTCTCGCATCGACTTGTCCTCTCGGACAAAGCTCCTACTTAAGTCCTTGAACCTATCCAAACTTAAGTGGAGGGAAACAATTTTTTTACAAATTCCCTCAAGATCAACAAAGTTCCCTCGGATCGACTCGTTCTCTCGGACAACTCTTACTTAAGTCCTTGGACCTATCCAAACTTAAGTAGGGCATCAAACTTTTTACAAAAGCACCTTAGGCTAAACAAGATCCTCTAAAATTTACTTGCAATGTACTCTAAA
Organism: Heracleum sosnowskyi; assembly: GCA_030848705.1. Classification (NCBI taxonomy): domain Eukaryota; kingdom Viridiplantae; phylum Streptophyta; class Magnoliopsida; order Apiales; family Apiaceae; genus Heracleum; species Heracleum sosnowskyi. Next base: position 135,483,526 of record CM061238.1, on the reverse strand, counting down.
ACAAATCATACACAAGTACCTGGACCTATTCAAACTTGAGTAGGGGCAACAAACTTTTTACTAAGTACTTATGGCAAATGATAGTTTGTTCTCTCAAACGAAAATACTACCCAAATCCTACATAAATCTTTTACTACTCCCTTATTTTATCCCTCTAAAGAGGAATGAGGGAGTGGGGGGGGGGCAAATGATAGTATGTGATTTGTGATAGGCCAATTCATAAATTAAAATAAAGTCCAAGTCCAGAACAAGGCCTGCAAGGTCTACAATGCTTGCAAGGTCCGCAAAGCCTGCAAGGTTTACAATGCATGCAAGATCCAACAATGTCTGCAAGGTCCAATTGCCTGTAAGTTTGATAAATCCCACAAATGTACGTGCAAGGTTCACAATGTCTACAAGGTCCAACAGTGCATGCAAGGTTCACATTGTTTGCAAGGTCCAGCAATGCATGTATGCAAGGTCCGCATTGCATGCAAGGTCCGCATTGCATGCAAGGTCCACATTGCATGCATGCTTCACAAAGTCCACAAGGGTTGGACATGACATGTTGTACAACGGGCAAGGTATGTGCAAGACAAAGCCAACGTCTGACAAGCTCATGTTATAAACAAAACCTACAATGTCCACAATGCCTACAAGGTCCGCAAAGCCTGCAAGGTCCACCAAGCCCACAAGGATTGGACATGACACGTAGCACAATAGACAAGTACACACAAGACAAAGCTAACAATGACAAGGCATTGACACCTGCAACAAAGTTGGCACAAGTACATGGTCCCAAGACAAAATGCAACTGACACAAGGTTGACATTGACCCCCGACAAAGATCCTAATTTGTAGCCTTTGTCCCCCATGTGGACACTCAGCATGACATGAACCTATATATACCCCCTAGTCACTTCAATGCAAGGGGGGACAACATCCATTACACTCACACCACATTCAAATTCTGATAGGTTTTTGCTCTACCTTCTCTCTACTTTCTCTCTCTAGAAATTAATACAATTTATATACTTGTATTATGTTTTCCGTCCACCGGATACTTATTCTCACGCGCGGAGGTGCTTACGGTGACATAACCCCTCGCGGGCATTTCCGTTTCAGGGAGCTTGGAGGCGGTTCCGGCGAAGTTCAGACAAGACTAGCATTGCTCGACAAAGCCCAACAAGTCTAAAGAGTCAAACAAGCTCAACAAAGCCCGACAAGCCCAACAAGGTCCGACAAGCCCAACAAGCCAAACAAGCATCTATTCCAGCATAACACCAAGGAAGTAGAGCCCGACGGTAGAACGACTTATCATTTGGCGCTAGAAGGAGGGGACCTCACGCTCTCCTAACCAACATCCAATCTGACTTGCTCATCTGAGGGAAAAAAGTTCATGCACAGACTATTCTTCAGCATGCGACATATCACGTGAAGTTTTATCGAGCAACAACCATTGTCATCTCGGAGATTGATGACCCTAGTCACCCAACTACGTATAAGTCTGTAATGCATACACTGTTTTAGCCCTTAATGTTCCCCACTCTCCAACAAGTGATGTGTCACGTGAAGCTCGACGCAGCAGCAACTCTTTGTCATCTCGGAGATTGGAGACCCTAGTAACCCCAACTATGTTCGAGTCTGTAATGCCTACATTGACTCAACCCCTAATCCTCCTTGCATAGTTTCTAGAGATCTAATGAACATGAATAACCAAACAGATGTTCAAGTTAACCGAGTTACTCGAGACTGAGTACAAGTTATACAAGTAGTGCAAGTTGAGCAATGTGTACAAGGCATGCAAGTAGTGTTAGTTATGCAAGTCACACAAGGCATACAAGAAATGCAAGGTGTACAAGCTATATAAGATATGAAAACTACACAAAATATAGAAATAAGAAACAACAAGGCACAAACATGCTACTTAAAGTATTCAAGGCGCAGAGTGTGCAAAGCATGCAAGGTGTACAAGCTCTGTGAGATACGGAAACTATGCAAAACACATTAATCAAAAACAACAAGGCACAACCATGCTACCTGAAGTATTCAAGGCGCGCAGAGTGTGCAAAGAATGCAAGGTGTACAAGCTATGTAAGATACGAAAACTATGCAAAACACAGAAATCAAAAACAACAAGGAGCAACCATACAACTTAAACTATTCTAGGTGTGTAGAGTGTACAAAGCATGCAAGATGCGCAAGGTGCGCAGAGTGTACAAATGATGCTATGTGTGCAAGGTGCAGTGCTCACAGTCATAGATAACTGTGATGCTTTCTTTACCCTTCGAAAAAACTAGACTTAACATGCATCTTTTTACTCACAAACCCACAAGACTTAGAGCCATGAACGGACTAGCCCATGTAACAAGCAACAAAACTGTCAATATCCATATAAGTAGGTATTACCTCGCGAAGCACCACAACAAGAAAAGTAATTTTCAACGTACTAGCCATTAATATTTATAATCTCTAGAAAGAAGATAAGCCTGCACGAAATATTTACAAGTAGTGCAAGGTGTACAAGGATACAAATACGGCAAGTTGCGTAATGTATACAAGGTATACAAGGCATGGAAGTAGTGCAAGTTATGCAAGGTGCATTAGGTATACAAGAAATACAAGGTGTACAAGCTACGTAATATACGCAAATTACACACCACACAGAAATCATAAACAATATGGATTAACCATGTTGCTTAAACTCTTCAAGGTACGCATAGTGTGCGAAGCATGCAAGATTTACAAGGTGCGCAGAGTATGCAAAGCATGCAAGGTGCGCAGAGTTTGCAAGGTGTGCAAGATGCGCAAAGTATGAAAAACATGTACTGGATGCATGGCTATGATAAAACCCCTACTTAAGTCCTTGGACCTATCCAAACTTAAGTGGGGGGCAATAAATGTTTTATAAAGGCTCTCCCGGGTCAACAAGGTCCTCTTTGATCGACTCGTCATCGAACAAAACTCCTACTTAAGTCCTTGGACCTATCCAAACTTAAGTGGGGGGCTACAAATTTTTTACAATGGTCCTCTTGGGTCAACAAGGTCCAGAACAAGGCCTGCAAGGTCTGCAATGCTTGCAAGGTCCGCAAAGCCTGCAAGGTTTACAATGCATGCAAGGTCCAACAATGTTTACAAGGTCCACATTGCCTAAAAGTTTGATAAATCCCATAAATGTACGTGCAAGGTTCACAATGTCTACAAGGTCCAACAGTGCATGCAAGGTTAACATTGCCTGCAAGGCCCAACAATGCATGCATGCAAGGTCCGCATTGCATGCATGCTTCACAAAGTCCACAAGGGTTGGACATGACATGTTGTACAACGGGCAATGTATGTGCAAGACAAAGCCAACGTCTGACAAGCTCATGTTATAAACAAAACCTACAATGTCCACAATGCCTATAAGGTCCGCAAAGCCTGCAAGGTCCACCAAGCCCACAAGGATTGGACATGACACGTAGCACAATAGACAAGTACACACAAGACAAAGCTAACAATGACAAGGCATTGACACCTGCAACAAAGTTGGCACAAGTACATGGTCCCAAGACAAAATGCAACTGACACAAGGTTGACATTGACCCCCGACAAAGATCCTAATTTGTAGCCTTTGTCCCCCATGTGGACACTCAGCATGACATGAACCTATATATACCCCCTAGTCACTTCAATGCAAGGGGGGACAACATTCATTACACTCACACCACATTCAAATTCTGATAGGTTTTGCTCTACCTTCTCTCTACTTTCTCTCTCTAGAAATTAATACAATTTATATACTTGTATTATGTTTTTCGTCCACCGGATACTTATTCTCACGCGCGGAGGTGCTTACGGGGACATAACCCCTCGCGGGCATTTCCGTTTCAGGGAGCTTGGAGGCGGTTCCGGCGAAGTTCAGACAAGACTAACATTGCTCGACAAAGCCCAACAAGCCTGAAGAGTCAAACAAGCTCAACAAAGCCCGACAAGCTCGACAAGCCCAACAAGGTCCAACAAGCCAAACAAGCCCAACAAGCCAAACAAACATCTATTCCAGCATAACACCAAGAAAGTAGAGCCCGACGGTAGAACGACTTATCAAGAATTGTTCGTGATATTTTTGGAAAATGAGAGGTTTATTTAGGAAAAATAGAAAAATAGAAATTTTAGTTAGAAAATATAAAAAAGAATATACACTTTGGCTAAAAATGGTAATAGGTTAGTTATTAACAATTATAACTTTGTTATGTTATTTTATTAAATGAAACTGTCTGCAATATTTTTGGAAAATGAGATGTTTTAGTTAGAAAAAATAGAAAAGATATTATATATAATAATTCTAATATTTTATCTAACGGTTCTTATCGATTTGATCAGAAATATCTAACGGCTATTTATGAAGGGCTATTTATGGAGTGATCAGACTACAAAAACTTTTAGGATCAAATTACAAAACTTTCAATATTTCGTTTTAATATAATAGTATAGAAGTATACATCATTTTTTTATAGTCACTATAACTGATGGGAATAAAACAGCCACGAAAACAAATAACAACTAAATAGACCTATTTCTACGAAAGCACAATACTATGTTGTTCTATTGTTAACGCGCTGGACGTGATGATCTCCCGGGCTTATTCATACATGAATAATACGTCTTGCACGATCCTGTGACCGACTGATACACGACTGGTTGTGACGTATTAGTCACACCAATCTGGTGTTTTGTTGAGGTATCCAATCCATGCGTCTTGCATGGTAGCATGTCTACCAGATACTTGTCTTGGTTGGGCGTTTCTGATGATACGCCTTAGTGTGTGGCGTATCTGATAGGTAATCGGGGCACCATCTCCGGCTTATAGACATTTAAGACTGTATCACCTCGATATCGGGTATTTAGGGCTTTCACCCAATTTAAATAAATATTAAATTATTATATTAATGCACAGACATATTTAAAGTTCATAAAAAAAAGTTATATCTCATCATATCTATGTAGTTCATGGCTTCCCTTCAAAGAAAGAAGTAGTTCATGACTTCGGTATCCATTATTTGATAGGTAAACATTTAGAAATGAAATAGAGTTTCTAATTTATTGTAGTTTTTATTTTATAAAAGATAAAATTTACGAAAATCGAACAATTTTATAAGTCTATCAAATTTCTTACAACCAATCTATCACTTTTATATATTACTCATTACACCTAATATATCACTTTAACATATTACTCATTAATCGGTGACCTTTTAATCTATCACCCTCACACCTTTTATGGTATGTCGAGAATTCAAATTTTGTCAAAAACAAGAAAGGAAAAAAAATTACTACTCATTTTCCATATTATTTAACTTATAAATAGTAATAAGCTTAAAAGTGAAACTAAATAAATACTTCCTATTAGGAATTTCGATACATACATTTTACTTTTCAGATATTCTGAAAATTCAATTTTTTAAAATTATTAACTTCGACCAAAAAAATTTCAAATTGACCTTATATATTGAAGTCAACACTAACCGCTACCAATTATCTCTTCAATCAACAATCGAAAGGTAAATCCGCGACTTACTCCAAATGCATGAACTATTCTTACACCTAATGAGTATAATTCACTAGACTACATGGACCCAAATAATTATCATGCAGGATGTCCCAAAACTGCTCGATGAAGATAACCCATCAGAAATACAGAGTAACACTCCAAAAAATGTATAGAGAAAAGAAAATTCCTGGGGATTCCTGATGAGTGATGATGATAACCCAACAAAATACAAAATCAGGTATTCAATATAAAAGTCGACGAAAGAGTCTTGAATAAAACAGACTAACCCTTGAAGGTCTTCCATAATAAATAATACAAGTTGGTGCGTCAAGTGAGCCTTTTAACAAATTGACGCGCCTAAAAGAGTTTTTTTTATAATAAGTTTTTAATAAATATTAATTCTTGTTTGTATATAAATTTATATCATGTAGCATGTAAGTCTTTAGAGATAAATCACTCAGTAGACTTGAGTTGTGAGGACACACCAGTTGGCGTGTCAATAAAGCATAATAAATCATTCAATCTATGCATTTTTGCCCTGCCAAATGTGTAATAGTTATTAAGCTTGGCAATGGAGTTGTTAAACTATCCGGACAACAGAGTTGTCAGATCCTCCGAACAACGAAATTATCAAACTGTCCGGGTATAAAATTTCCAAGCTAGCTGTTTGGATGATGAAATTGCCAAACTATTAAGGTATTTGAGTTGCGAAGTCGTCCGCATCCGCAAAACAAAGTTGCGAAATTAGCTGTCCGGAATCATCAAGTTGTCATCTTCTTATTCGATCCATAAATTTAACTTTATAATTTTATTAATTTGATATTTTATTTTCTGATATAAAAATTGTTTTGTCTAAATTTTTGGGGAAATCTTTTTCTTATGTAAGTCATAATTTAGATTACGGTCCATGAATTAGTTACATATCTTTTAATTAGATGATATGCTTTTATTCAAAAAAAAAAAATCTAAACATTATTCTTTTGATTTGTACTTCGATTATTTATAAATAAAATTATTATATCTTAACAAAAAAGAAGAATAAAAATCAATTTTTTTTTTTTAGTTTACACTCTCATTTACAAAAAGGAAAAACTCATTTATCATTAGGGGTGGCAATTTCGGGTAATGGATCGGGTTCGTGTCGGGTTTGCTGTACCCGATCCTGTTTTGAGTCAACCCGAACCCGAAACAGGTTGAATTTTCTCAACCCGAACCCGACCCCGACCCCGACCTGTTAGTACAGATCAACCCGAAAATGACCCGTTTAAACCGAAAATAATTAAAAATATTTATTTTTATATATATATAAATTAAATTTTATTTATAAAATATTAAAAATTCATAATAAAATTTTATTATATGATATATGAATTAAAATTATTTATATAATATCAAGATATATCACATCTATACTATCAATACTATTATATAATAGACGAAACATTAAAAGTTTGGTTGGTCGGTATGGTACGTTGTGATTTTACTTAATTGCCCTTAATTTTGGTTGGTCGGTATGGTACGTTGTGATTTTACTTAATTACCCTTAATTAACTGTACTTTGTGTTTTTACTTAATTAACCTTACTTATTTATAGAAATATATTATTAAATAATAATATTACATATTTATAACCAATTATCTTTTTCACCTAAAATACATTATTTTTTCTATTTTTTCTAACAAATTACCCTACTTTTTCAAATATATCACGGGCAATTACCTTTTTTTAACTAAAACATGTTAGTTTTTCTATTTTTTCTTACTAAAACCCCTCCTTTTCCAAAAATATCACGGACGTTTAGTTATTTCTTTTTAAAACTATTTTAATATTATAATTATTTTTTAAAAGTTTACCTATTTTAACATGTCTACCTATTTTTCTTAACAAATGCAATTACTACAAATATTAAAATATAAATAATCAAATACCTATTTATAACCAATTACCTTTTCAGCTAAACTATATTATATTTGTTTTTTAAAGTTCCTTCTTTTCTAAATATATCACGAGAAATTGCCTTTTACAATTTATTTTTTTCTATTTTTCTCACTAAAATCCATTCTTTTTCCAAAAATATCACAGGAAACCATTTACTTATTTATTTTAAAACGTATTTAAATACTTTTAATTATGAAATTTTAAAACCTCATCTTCCAAAAATATCACGTACATTTACCTTTCTAAACTAAATATATGTTACATTTTTTCTAACTAAAACCCCTCATTTTCAAAAATATAACGGACAATCCATACTTATTTATTTTAAAATCTGTTTTAGTGTTTTTAATTAATTAAAAGTGTTTAGCTATTTTAACATGTCTACTTATTTTTTGCACAATTACAATTAATAAAATATTAAAAAAAATAAAATAAAATAACAATTAACAATCCGTGCATCGCACGAGTTTTAAGCTAGTATTATTAAAGACGAAACATTAAAAGTTTTGGTCGGTCGGTCGGTATTTGGGCCGGACCTATCTATAATTTGGGTTGGGCCTATCTATAATTAATTTATTTATAACAATTAATTTTTTCAGCTAAAACACATTACCTATTTTATATATTTTTCTAACCAAAACAACTCATCTTCTAAATATAAAATAGGTAACTTATATATAAAATGGTAATATTATTACATATTTATAATTGATTACCTTTTTTAGCCAAAACACAGTATATGTTATACATTTTCTAACTAAAACAACTCATCTCCTAAACATAACACATAGAAAATAAATATGTAATGGTAATATTGTTATATATAATTATTAATAAATAATCATTTACCCTTTTCAGCTAAACACATAACTTTTTTTATTTTTTTCTAAATTAAACAAATAATTTTCTAAAAGTAACACGAGCAACATATATATAAAAAGGTAATATAATTTTATATTTTCTAATTTAAACAACTAATTTTCTAAAAGTAACATGGACAACATATATATAAATGTAATATAATTTTATATCAATACTATTATATAATAGACGAAACATTAAAAGTTTGGTTGGTCGGTATGATACGTTCTAATTTTACTTAATTGTCCTTAATTAACTGTACTTCGTGTTTTTACTTAATTAACCTTACTTATTTATAAAAATATATTATTAAATAATAATATTAGTATATTACCTATTTATAAGCAATTACCTTTTTCACCTAAAATACATTATTTTTTCTAACAAATTCCCCTATTTTTTCAAATATATCACGAACAATTACTTTTTTTTAACTAAAACATGTTAGTTTTTCTATTTTTCCTTACTAAACCCCTCTTTTTCCAAAAATATCACGGACAAACATTTAGTTATTTATTTTTAAACCTATTTTAATATTATAATTATTTTTTAAAAGTTTACCTATTTTTACATGTTTACTTATTTTTTTTAACAAATGCAATTACTAAAAAATTAAAATATAAATAATCAAATACTTATTTATAACCAATTAACTTTTCAGCTAAAACACATTATATATTTTTTCTAACAAAGTTTCTCCTATTCTAAATATATCATGAGAAATTGCATTTTGAAATTTACTTTTTCTATTTTTCTCACTAAAATTCATTCTTTTTCCAAAAATATCACAGGAAACCCTTTACTTATTTATTTTAAAACGTATTTAAATACTTTTAATTATTAAATTTTAAAACCTCATTTTCCAAAAATATCACGGAAATTTACCTTTTAAACTAAATATATGTTACATTTTTTATTTTTTCTTACTAAAACCCCTGATTTCCAAAAATATAACGGGCAAACTCATACTTATTTATTTTAAAATATGTTTTAATGTTTTTAATTAATTAAAAGTGTTTAGCTGTTTTAAGATGTCTAATTATTTTTTGCACAATTACAATTAATAAAAAAAATAAAAAATAATAATGAACAATCCGTGCATTGCACGAGTTTTAAACTAGTATGTATATAATTATGTAATATAAATTTATATATTTTAAATAATTTATTATATATATTAAATTTTCGGATCTGGTTTGAATATTTTATGTCAATCCGAAACTGACCCGAATATTTCGGGTAAATTTTTACCCAACCCAAACCCGAAACTCAAAATACTCACACAAATTCCTATTTTTCCATATCGAGTTCGTGAGTTTCGATTCGTGTCAAATTTTGACACCCATTTTTCTCGTATTAAGAAAAACAAAGTCGAATCTAATTACCAAAAAATAAAATACACATGAACAATCGAAACATACATCTTCAAAACAAGCAAGTATAATTACAATAATTATTTTTACCATCCTGCCTTCAAACAAACGCCATTTACACAAAAGTAAATTCATTCATTTCCCAGAAACAAACAACATAGCAAAGCAAAGCAAAACAAACCAAACCAAGCTGAGCTAAGCTCCCCCAATTTAATAAAATTATTAAATTAAATTTATTTATTTCACCTCGATCTCTCCGTCTTATCAAGCCTCTTATACCTCAAACAATTCATCAGATTTTCAATTGGAGCCCTAGAATTGCTCAGCGATGGAAGGTATATACGTATATGTTTTTAATTGCTTGATTTGTATATGCCCTTTTGTTGAATTTGTTTAGTTTTGTGAAATGATTGTGTTTTTTTGAATTTGAATTGTTTTGATTTTGTGCCCTAAGATTATGTTTATGTTTATGTATTGAATTGATTGGTTTGGGAGCTGTGTTTTGGATTGATTTGTCCGTTTGAAGCAATTGTTTGTGTTTGTAACTTGTTAGTGATTTGTTTATGATTTTTTCGGGTTTTGTTTGATTGATATGTGTTGGATTAGTGTTTGCACAGTCTAGATGATCAGGAGAACTGGACTTTTTTTTTTTTTTGATACGGAATGTGCGGATGGGTGTTTTTTGTTTTTATCGTAGAGGACTCAGAATTATGGGTTATGGTTTAGTATAAGGTGCTGACCTAATGATTTGTAGAGTGTAAGTGGGGAGGGAGTTTACGTGTTCGACACGTAAGGAAGGGCGTTTGGAGCTTGTTTGTTGCATCTGTAATTGAGTCATTACTTGATTTTTCGTTACCTGGGTTTTTTTGTGTTTGATTTATTTTTTGTCGGCACTTGTGTCTATGTAGTGTAACGGTTTGTTTGAAGTTTGTAGGGGTCTGTAGAGGACGGGTAGGTATATAATCATTTTTCTATCTTGTAGTCGTGAAGAATTAGAAGTTACCTGGTTAAAGAGAAATCAGAGGTTTGTGTGTTGCATCAAATTTTGATTTATTTTGCAAGAAATTAAGTATGCCAATGATTACGGAAGATTTTTTGTAATAACAGAGTGACGTATTAAGTGTAACGTCTCTTGGACCAATAAAGAGGGCCTCATTTCGGTATGACGTAAATTATATAAGCAGAGAAACAAACATGAGAATAACTACTACTTTGTTTTAGCATGTGATTAAATAATAGAAATAATTAAAAAATGTAAATTTTAACTACAACTTGAACCCCTTATATTTAAGTAATAATAAAATATCCAGAGAATAGTAAGTATCTACGTATTCAATGTAGAAGATCTTTTGTTTTACTTTAATTTCTCTCCTCTATACCCCATGCCGTTGATTTAAAAGGATGTATTAAAGAAATTGTCTATTATGTCCTTCGAGTTACGTGTAAAACGTTAAATGCACATAAATGCATAGTCTACGGTAACACGAATTTTGGATGCATTTATTAAGTACTTGCATAGATTACTATCTGACTCTGTTTTTAGTAAATGGAAGTCATTTCTATTGCGGACTCACTAGAGAGACCTGGGACTGACTGTTGTCCCAAACCCCTGAAAACTCCATTTAACCATATGCAAGATGCCCAAGATCCATTCTAATCTATATTATATATCTTTATGGGGATTGACTTGCCCATATCTATTGACGTTTTTATATTTTTGATCTGAATACTTTATACTCGATAAGAATCTATATGGAATCAAAAAAATGCTTTTATAATTTGTTCTCTGTAGGCGTGTGTTAACCTTGGTCGATACGTTGATTCAGAAGCTGTTTTTTTAGCTAGATACATGTTTCTCAATATTAAAGCTGTTACTATTTAATATGCAGCAACAGCAACAGATCACTAAAATTGTTTTCCTACGTCTTTTTAAACTTATGCAGTAGATACATTCTCAGATGACAATGACGGACTTCCGGAGAAGAGACCAAAACGGAAGGTGAAGACACCTTCCCAGATTGTGGGTTTAGAAAGATTATATGATGGTAAGATATCTCTCATGCCGCAAATTTAAGCGCCATGCGCCATGCGCCATGCACATCATAATAACATCATTTTATATAATTAATTATGAAATGTTACTTTCACTGTTTCCAGAACACAAATATCCGTCGGAGTCATTAAAAATACAGCTTGCGGAGTCATTAGGGTTGACCGAGAAACAAGTTTCTGGTTGGTTTTGCCACAGAAGATTGAAGGACAAGAAGCTGAAAGATGACCCTAATGCACATGGCAAGCAAGACCGTTCCAGTGGCGTCATACAGGACCGCGGCAGTGGACTCAGGCAGGATTCTTGTGGGAGCACGAAACAAGGCGAACACAGGAACAGTGAACCAAGGGAAGTTGAAAGTAGAAGGTTTACTGGTGAAAAAGTCCCAAGCACAAGGGACGTCACATGTGAGCCGGCGAGTCATCATATACAAAATGACAGTGGAACGGATAATACATCTTCAGGAAGTAGCTTCGATCTTCAGAACAAGTATTTTACTCGAAGCCCAGAACCTCGTGGCATTGTAACAGCAAATGATATTAATCGGAAAGGAAGCAGTAAAGCAGTAGACATGGAGGGTTTAAAAGTCAGGACTAAGCCTTCGGGATATTTAAAAGTCAAGGTTCAGGCTGAGCATGTTGCCATTACTTCTGTCAAGAGGCAACTAGCAAGACATTACAAGGAGGATGGCCCACCACTTGGTATAGAATTTGATCCGCTACCACCAGGTGCATTTGAGTCTTCAATCAGGGATGCAGCTGAAGGTAATAAGGAACACTTGCTGTCTTGTATTAAAATATTAAGGGATATTCTTGATGGTTCATCATTTATTGGCTTACTCACTGGTGCCAAAAGATGTTTTTGGCTTATATCTGGTACCCTTGTACTCGTGGAAATATCGTTCCAGTACCCTTTCTGTTAGATCAACATAAATAAGACTAGGGCTGCACAGAGGTCCAAAACTGAACTGATATGGACTGGTGAATTAATACTATTTATATAATTTTTTTCTTTATTTATACTTTTATTTGAAATTTAAACACACTGAGATTTAAAATTTTGAGTTTTATTCTAAGTTGGTATAAATTTAAGAATATGTACATCTCTTCTTTGCAAGTACTAGTGATTTGTGAGTTTGAGAGTGTCTTCTATTTTTACTATATCGAGTACACCATTTATTTGTTTAGTTTGTAGTAATGATAACTATTATTCCAACAATTTATTATCTTTTTTTTTTGGATTAAGTATCATAAATGTTAATACTGGAAGTTTGTAACTCTAAATTATATAATCTAAGTTAAATAATGCAAATATAACTCTGTATATAGTATCCAGTACGATGCGGTTTTTTTTCGGGTTTGTACCGGACTGAAGACCTTTTTTTTTTTTTGATTTTGTGGACCGGATATATGGACCGGATAATCGGATATATGTGGTGCGGTCCGGGTCTGGTCTTGGATCGATAGACAGGATCCAGTCTGATTTTTTTTTTCTGTACTAAATAAGATGTTAAAATATTAAAAAATAAAAATTATGGGAATATTCTTAATAATCATTGGAATATTCCAATAATAGTCATTATTCCAACTTTCTATTAACATTTGTTTATCGAAAAGGATTACAGGAGGTATGAAGTCATAATTGCAAGGGGACTCTAGTGATAAAGTCATAAGTATAAGGTACCACATGTAAGCAGAAACATCTTGCATGGAAAAACAAATAATATGATGGTACAGTTGAGAATTTAATTAATACACATTATGTGTTCTTTGTAGCACACCATTATTTTTTAGATTGGAAAGTTCCAAGAGGGTAATTGGTGTGGAACTGTTAACTGTATGTATTTTATGTTATTAGATAGATCCAGATTTAATTATAATTTCTTATGAAGTTATATTATATACGTATATTGACAGGAATATTCTAGATTATGGTAGAGAGTTAGAAATTGATTTGTTTCTTTTACTTGGTGGTTGAGTTTTAGGGATTTACTCTATATGAACTTATATTTATTTATTGAAGACTTTGGTTGATTATTTTAAATTGAGATTCTTTTCTCTTGGGTTGTGATTCTTCTGCGCTTGTATTCTTATGCTTGTAGGTTTTGTGCAGTTAATTTACTGTATCTTTCTTGTTTTTTTTAATTCCTTCTCTTTAATACCTTGTCAAGCAGTGATAACACCCCATATCTTTTTGAAAGTGATTTGAATTTGAAACCTCGTATGTGTGGAGCCCAGATGTCCACGTCATACTTTTTCTAATTTCCCAATATATAATATGTGTTGCGTACTTGCATTTAGTTTCTTTCAATTAGAGTAGTATGGGCCTTTACTTTTTACTCCTTTTTTCCCCACAAAATTTCCCAAAAACTTTTACTTGTGCATCATTATTTTCAAATTATAACAGGAAGTATGAGTGGAGTTTACATTGTCTGTCATTGGTTCAATTATAGTAACACTGATCCGTTGGGATTACTATTTGAATGCTGATCTTTGTTAGTAATAGCCTCTAGTCCATTTGTATTAGTCTAGTTTACATTTAGATCCTAAGATTTGTTAATATATATATATATATATATATATATATATATATATATATAGGGTCATGTTCCTTGTAGAACCCTTAACCTTAGAACCCTTAGAACTCTATCTTATTTTTTAAAATAATATATATTTATTATATGAAGGTCATGGGTAAAGTTGTCCAAAAACACAAAATACATAATTTAGAGCTAATTAATATTTTATTAACGATAATAATCATACATCGATATCGATCACAAAATTCTCCATCATCATCATAAAACTTCCCCAATTATTTTTATCATTTTTTGTGAAAATATTCAAGTTATTGTATAAACACAATATCAGATAACAGTGTTAGCAGTTGAACATTTAAATACAAGTAAGTTCAGTTGCATAACTTTAAAATTTATGTGTTTGATTTCAAATTCGATTGCATGACTTTTATGTTCAGCGGTAGAACACGAAAATTATGGTATGAAAATAATGTGAATAACATTGTTCAACAACTGAACATTATAAAAATAATCAAGTTCACTTGTAGAACTTTGTGGAAAAAAGTAAGTTCAGTTGTAGAACTTTGAAGTCCATATGCATAACTTTTAAAATTCAGCTGCAGAACAGAACACTGTATTTATACTGTGAAACAAAATAGGTTCGGCAGTAGAATCCTTTTATTCCAAGAATACCCTTATAAGATTTTGTATATAAAAATGAGTTGAATCTGAACAGTTGATCTTGTAATAATCCAACGGCTTATAACAGTTCTAAAGTTCTTTTTTAGTGATTGGTTCTCTCTCGAGCCTAACCCCTATATATATATATTTGGCTTTCTATTGCAACTCTTTAAATATAGTGTTATTAAGGTTACTGTAATCGGCTCATTTGGTTACTTGTCACATCCGTTTTTTATGGCTCCCCTGGTCCTTGCAAATTGTAGTCTTAAGTCAACTGTCGGAGTTATTTAGGGGAAAATAATTTTTAATTCATAATATTATTCTTTACAAATTCTGTCCTGCATTAATTTTTCTTTTTAAATGATGCCAATATTCTCTTTGCAAGGTATTGTTCATTTGGGACTCCTAGTTAAGTTATTCTCAGTCCATAAATTTTGTAAAGCATTTTGTTAGTTTAACTATTTTCTTTCTCTTTCCAGAACCTGGTCTTGGTTGTGAATCAATTCCGTTCTCCTCATATAATGCTATGACATGCAAGCAACGTCATCCAGGCAAGGTATGTACATTTCATTATTTATATATTCCATCTTTTTCAAATGAAAATTACTATAACTATCTTGATAAGTAGCGGCTGCTGCCAATCCTGACAGCCTAACATCATAATATACATAACAAGGAATTGCTCTCACTCTTTTTCTGTAGTTATTATTTGCTAACTTTTGCAGATGTCCCAATATTTAATAGGTGAATTTATAATAGTTCCTCTTCAAAATTACCTGTTGTATAAATTTATGATGCTATATTATCACAACATTGTCTCGATGTACTATAAATTCAAAGGAAAAAGTTTAAAGCAGCACATGAAATGTTGCAATTATTGTTTCGCTGAAATACATTTCAAGGTAGAGAAGCTCGATTAGGAGGGTGCCCACTGCCCTCCTTTTCTCTGTGTGGGTCTCTGAGCTCTCCTTAATCTGCCTTCCTCTTTTTTTTTGCAATTTCTTCAGTGTTTTTGTGTTTACAGGTATATGTATGTGTATGTACATGTATGGATATACTCATACTATAGTTGTTTATATGTCTTTATATATGATTTTTAAAGAAGTTAGGTCAATTGATAGGTAACCATCTTTTAGACCCCTCTTGGAAGTAAAAACGAGGGCATCTTCAAAGTCCCCTCCCTCAAGTAACCATAGGTGACATAAATTTAACCATTAAAAAATAACTTATTCCAATGGAATCGTAACATTAATTATTTCATCAACTAATATTTTTAATCATGTAAACTGCAATAAATAATGATGACCATGTCCTGCATAGCAATTTTAAAAGTATGACTAATAGTTTATACTTATATACATGCAAAGTAGTATATGTGACTGTTCAGAGCACAAAACATAATACTCCGTCCCTCTCATTTCTTTATAAATGAGTTGGGCACAGAGGTTCAGAAAAGTGTAAAATAGTGGAGAAAAGTGAGGAAAATGGCGGGACCCATCAATATTTTAGGTATAAAGTGAGTGTAGTGGAGGAAAGTAGTGGATGTAGTTAATTTTTATATTATAGTAAAACTTTACTATTTTTGGAAAGTTTTGGAATGCAAAGAATTGAGAGGGACATCCATAAAAGGAAAGTGTAAAGAAATGGATGGGACGGAGGGAGTAATAGTTAGAAGCTGTGTTAAAATAAATTTGTGCACACTGTGTTAAAGTTGAATCGTATCTTGCTATGGGGTTAAAACTTTAAAACTTTAAACGCTTCAGGGGCTTATGTCCAAATATCTGTTTCCTTTTATGCCCTGATTTTTATAATTTTGGGAAGACTTGACATCATTACTAATTTCAGGTGACTATGTTTATGATTTGGTTTGTTTTTTGTAATATGGTTTTGGAACCAAAAATCATATTAATTATAAAAGATGGTTTGATTCACGTGGTTACAAACGAAGTTGCCTTGTTCATATTTGATAAGAACCATAATATGTGATGTACGAAGAGATTCTAACATAGTAGTATATTACAAATTAATTTTATTTTATTTTTTTCTACTGAAATTAGACTGGAGTTGAGGGCAGGTTGACCATTCCAATCTGGTTGAAAGTTGAAACTGCTCCGATTGACACAAGAGCGAAATTTGTTTATCTATGCTGTTCATGAGATTCTCTGAGCTAGAGATCCTTGACCAAATTGATAGCTTAAGCTGTTGTTCAGTTACTTGACATTGAACCATTTTTTTCTGGGTTATTTCTGGAAACAAAACGAGTACTTTTCTGGTGTATATGGTTGAGCTTGCTATAGTAGCGTATCCTGATGTCTTGCTAATAACACTTCTGACAAGAAGATTCTCTATTTTTTAATATTTTAGGGATACGAAGAATACATTTCCAGAGTAACCTCTCGCAATTCTGACTTGGATAAGACAAATATTCAAGTGATGCACAAGTCTAATAGTCGTGAAAACTACTTGAACCTACAATTTGAGAACAACCCTGCATTATCTTATGAGAGGAATTCTGCTGGTAAGATGTACTCATCGATGGAAATGGACGAAGAGTCTGCAAGAGAAGCACTACGTGACATTAGGGACAACAAAGAAATGAGGGCTAAACATCATGGAAGGATAAATGAGTTTGATTTTAGTAGAAGAATGAAGGAGTCTGCTTCTATTGAT
The DNA here is from genome assembly GCA_030848705.1 of Heracleum sosnowskyi. Taxonomy (NCBI): domain Eukaryota; kingdom Viridiplantae; phylum Streptophyta; class Magnoliopsida; order Apiales; family Apiaceae; genus Heracleum; species Heracleum sosnowskyi. The sequence continues at coordinate 135,465,925 of CM061238.1, read as the reverse complement.
CGTGTACCTACCTATAGTAAAAGACCTGATCGAAGACAAAGTGAACCCAGTGATTCTGGGGATGTTGGTGAGAAGTTTACCATCATGAAAAGCTCTGAATCTCATCCTTCAAATTTTCCTGTTAAGCACAACAACTTTTTTTCTTTGGAGGAAAGAAAGGCATCTAGAAGGGCAACAAAGGTTTCCTTCATCTTTGCTCAGATCGTTTCTAATTTTCGAGATACCATATGCTTAAAACTATAATCTTTTGTTGGTATACAGGAAAGTGATACACATGGGAAAAGGAGACAGTTTGATGATTATTATGATCCGATTGAAGTATCTGCTTTTCCAGCAAATGAAACTAGGGTAAAATTTGATTTTTTTGTAAAATTTTATAGTGTCTAGTATTTTCTGCTATGATATCCTTGTTTTTTGACCTTTATATGTAACATATGAAGCCTGTTAAGCGATCAAGGGAGGATTTACCCAAGAAAGGATATGCTGCGAAACCTTTAATGGATGTAGCGCCTCCATGGAATCCACCTAGAAGGTTGGTATACATAATATTACTAATGAACTTAGCCTCGTTGATGCATCTCGTAGATCTTTGACCAATGTCTTCCGAAATATTCTGGACGGCTTAATTATAACATAAACCTTAAAGTATTATCATGTGTACACATAAAACCCTAAAGAAAAATATTGTACACATCAAACCTTTAAGTATCAATTATGTATATATAAACCCCTCCTCTAAAAATCAGTAATGAATCGGGATATATCTAGTTCGGAAATCTTCACTAGGTATAACTTATAAGTATAGCCGACCATTTAATTAATGGTCGGTTAAAGCACAAATTTCTTTGGTCGGAAAAACTCTGTTTCTTTTCTTGTAGTGTGCTGAAGAATACATGACCATGTTTTGTAATGTGGCAGCTAGAGAACTAACTAAAAACCTTAAAAAGAACAATAGTGCAGAAGTAGAATCTATACATGAGATTGTATTGTGTTTTGAGAATGTGGAAACTTTCTTTCTCTATTGGCAAACCATTCAACAGTTCTTCTGGCAATTGGTAGCCATAGCCTCCTTTGTTTTTCTTCATTTACATTATTTTGGCTACTAGAAGATTCACCTCTTGTGATACTTCTAGTGAATCTTGGATGAACTATTATCTCTGACATTGATCTCTTATCATTTGGGTCCAAAATATTCTTGCTTGAATTATTCGGAAGTACTCTTGCAAATGGGATAGTATTGACTTGCCTGTCTTTGCCAAGTTTATTTTCAGAATTTCTCTTACTTTCTATGTCTTGTCTGATCATCATAAGTTCGCTACCATCTTGGGTACTAATTGCAAATAGCTCATTCCTCACTTCCTTAGATGATAATATATTGGTAGATGCTTCGTTAATCATTTCCGATTCATTACTGATTTTTAGAGGAGGGGTTTATATATACATAATTGATACTTAAAGGTTTGATGTGTACAATATTTTTCTTTAGGGTTTTATGTGTACACATGATAATACTTTAAGGTTTATGTTATAATTAAGATTTAAGCCTATTCTGGACTTTAAACTTCATTTGCACTGCAGTTTGATCTTTTGTTTTTAATGAGGCAGTGTACATCAACTGGTAATCGTGCATAGATAGATGTTGATTAAATCCTTACCAAATATTAGAATTATGGTGTTAATTTTGTCGAGACAAGTAGACAACGCTTAAATGCATTTCAATCTGTTTTCTCCAGATATCTCAATTAGGCTGTTCGTTTTCTTTGAGAAGTCTAGAATTTTATGGAATCTATAACTTAAAATTTTGAAGCTTATTATATTTAAGCAAAGTCATGTATGTGCACGTACACATTACTTTACGGGCAAATATTGAAGAGTCTAATTGTGAGAACATGATAACAAGTGATGAGCTTCCATGTTTGTTCCTTTCCGAATTGATCGCAGTATATTAATGTAATATAGTTGTCTTTCTAGTTGTGCCAAATTTTGGTAATAATTGATTAATCTTTCAACAAAATAAAGTTTTCAATTATATTATGCTGCATCTTGTTAGTTTATTGGATTTTAGATTTTATTCAGTACAAGTGAGTTAGATCATGTATTGTGCATTCTTTGATTAAATTTATCGATTCATGTTAAAGAAGTCCATTGTAGATTATATGTGATATTGAGCTATGAAAGGCAACTGTATGATGCTATCTTACCTGACATTTCATTTATATGTTTTATAGGTCCCTCGCTGAGGTTGTTCCCTCTAGTTTTAGCGAGGATGAAACTGGCGAAACGAGTACATCTGGTGATTGAACAGTTTGCGATGGAAGAATTGAATGGTTATACAACTCAAGTTCCAATAGATGTTTCAAGATTTTGTATAGCTATAGATATTTCAGTTTTAAAGATTCAGAACCTTGGCCATGCACATTCTGTTCGGGCAAACTTACTTTGCCTTTTTCTTTTCCGGGGAGGGGGAGAGTGGTTAATTGGCGGTCTGACCTGTCTTTGTCTATTTGTATATAGATATCCCGGTTTCGTTCTGCTCGATATTTTAAATTTAATAAAGATGATTTTTAGGTGGACGGATGAATTTTGTAGGCAGGGCTTTCTTTTGAACTGAGCCAGCTCAAACTTTCATAAAATGAGCTTGATTTGACTCGAACTTGATTTCGAGTTGGAACAAGCTTGTGGCCTCGATAAGGAACTCGAGTACTCCGAGTTTCAATGAGCTTGATAAGATTTTTATATAATGCAATGAATTGTACTTGATATTAGTTTTGTTTTTCTTTTGGTAAATAAGTTAAAAAGGTCAGCATTTTTTGGGCCTTTTGAAGAGGTTATGCAACGGAATATTTTATCTACTTACAATGTATTATAATTTATAAGCATTACATATACAAGCTATTGTTTTTTTTTCTTTATTGACAGATATTGTTGATTACCTACTAAGCAATGAAGTATCAGAGTCTTTCGGACAATCCCAGTTTGACTATAAAGTAAGGGCGATCTTTCAAAAATTTACTTAATAATTAACCAAAGACTAACAAAAAATCTTACAAAAATTATATAACTTCAGTCTTCAGCTAATTGAATTTTTAATATTTTTCTCTCATATACCGTTGTCATCTTAAAAGAATGGAAAGTCTTTGTATTCAACTTGAGAATTGGATTGCACATGTTTAACCAACAGTAACATAAGATGATGATATAGAGCTCCCAGATAGAATTATGCGCGTATAAACAAAAACAAGGGATGTACATTTTGATTGCAGTTGAGAAGATTTTACTAGTCCTGCTTCGATGTAATTTTAGGGGGCGTTTGATTCATGATTAATGAGCACGGTTAACGGGAATCGGATCCACAAACTCATGTGTTGATGTTTGAATTGGTAGTTTGATGGTTCGGAGTGGGAACTTCATTGCCAATATACGGGTAAATCATACTTTTCTTTCCCCTTAGGATACCATATAATTCCCATTCCTGCTTACAAAAGAAATGATTCCCATTTCTATTAACTCCATTCCCATATTCCTCATTCTCATTCCCGATTTCGATTTCCATTGACGATCCAAACGTATTCTAGGTGTATATAAACAAAAACAAGGGATGTACATTTTGGTCGCAGTTGAGAAGATTTTACGATGAAATAATTCGATGGTAAAAGGTTAACTTTCTTATCCGATAAATTCGATATTCGCTCATCCGAGATTTATCAAAAGTGAATATTAGTACTTATTAACTGATAAGTTATAATAATAAAATAAATGTTGGAAATGCATAATATATGTGTAGTATATGGTAGGTAACCAAATACAATGTTTAGAAGACGGAAGAGTTGGTAGAAAAAGAATGTCCACAAATCTGTTCCAAAATAATCTCTTGGTGTCTAAAATTCAGGTCTGCTTGCTGATTCACCACCCCAAGAAACATCAACTCCCTTTCCCTATCCTAATGACTGATCATTTTTCATCCTTGTTTCTTCAACTTCACCACCTTTCCCTTCTTAGGGTCCTCCTTCAACTTGTTGATGCTGGAGGACCCCTTCCTCCTCCGATTTTCGACATCTTCATTTTTCTTTCTCCTCTTCCTCAGGTTTTCTTGCAGGAATTTTACACCTCCCAAATCGCCTCGGATTCAAGTACATTGTGTTGTTTCATGAAATATGCATTTTCGGATCACCTCCGATTCATGCAGTAATGTTTCATGAAATATATTTCCTTGGATCACCTCCTATTTGAGTACATTGAATTATTTCATTTTTGCTTGGTGTGGGAAAAGTATATATTCAGCAGATCAAACCATTTTTCTGCGTAGAAATGAATTGCTTACCTTGTTTTACTAGTTCAATTTCCGACGAAGAAGACGAGGGGAAGTTGCCTGTAGCTCAGGTGCAAGCACCATTGTTATCCGGTACTTGCAATTTCAGACTCATTGTTTTGATTAAAAATTTTTGTAATGTTTTTTTAGAAGATATACTGATTTCTCTTAATGATTCTCCGGACGAATTCATTTGCAAATTCGAGATGATCCCTAGCAAATTTGACATAATGTGATCGAACAATGAAAGTTGATGAAGCCTTCTTAGCAGGATTAATATGAGCTTCTGTCCCCCTATTTAACACAGAAATTTCTTTGTGGATGCATGCAGAAACCGATAATGGAGATATCGCAGCAAAAGCTTTTACATTTAGAGAAATGGCCGTTGCAACAAAAAATTTCAGACAAGAAAGTGTTTTGTTTGATGATGGATTTGGAAGAGTCTTTAAAGGGACACTTAAATCAACCGGCGAGGTTTATGAAACACACTAGAATTCGACTACTTCTACTTGGATTTTCGATTTTAGCTATTTGTTAAAAAAATCTTTTTTTAGTGAAGAACTTCAGTACTTAACATTGTTACAATGATTTATATAGGTAGTGGCTGTCAAACAACTGGACCGAAATGGAATCAGCGGGAACAAGGAATTTCTCGACGAAGTTAAAACTTTGAGTCCTCTGAAACACCCAAATCTTATAAACCTAATTGGATATTGTGCTGATGGTGAACAGAGACTTCTAGTCTATGAGCACATGCCATTGGGTTCACTTGAAACTCATCTGCTAGGTATATTTCATTTATAAATCCATATGATCAAGTGTATAGTGTTTTTGCTTCTTCTGAAGTACTCTGCTTTATAACGTCGAACATGCAGACAGACCAGCAGAGAATAGTCCATTAGATTGGATTACGAGGATGAAAATAGCCACAGGTGCAGCTGAAGGTCTAGAGTACTTGCATGAAAAGGCGAATCCCCCTATTATATATAGTGATTTTAAATCCTCCAAAATTTTGTTAGACGACAATTTTAAGCCACGACTATGTGATTTTGGGCTTGCCAAGCTTGCAGACAAAGGTAATACAACGACCATACCTGCTAGGGTGATGGGTACTTATGGTTATAGTGCTCCAGAGTATGCAAGAACGGGGGAGCTCACAATGAAGTCAGATATATACAGTTTTGGAGTTGTGCTGCTTGAGCTAATCACTGGCCGTCGTGCCATTGATCCTAATCGACCAGCAAACGAGCAGAATCTTGTTACTTGGGTACGTATGCATACCAATATCATCATTTTGTACATTCTCTTCTAGCTTGTTTCAACTAATGTGCTGCATACTAGTTAGAGTTACTTTTCGGATGATAATCTTAAAATTGTTTTCCTTCCTGTCTATCGAAAAAGAACATTAGGTAGTAACAAATGATGTGATATCTGAAATCTGATAACATACAAAATGAAAGAACTTGAGCAATGAATTAATGTATGTGTTATTTTAATAAAATGTTGCTCCTTGAACAGGCACAACCAATATTTAGGGATCCGAAAAGATTTCCTGAGATGGCAGATCCATTTCTCAACGATAAGTTTTCAGTGAAAAGTTTAAATCAAGCTGTCGGGGTTGCAGCTATGTGTCTTCAAGAGGAACCAATGGTCCGTCCCTACATCACTGATGTCGTTGCTGCTCTTAGTTTTCTTGAATTTGATGCAAAGGATCCTCCGGCTCCAGCAGTCTCTGCAGACGAAGAATCATTCAAAGAAAACAATGAGAGTGAATGTAGCCGCTACTCAGATGAAGACGACAATGATCACATTGACTCAAGACACGATATTAATTCGTCAGAGCATGAAGACAATGACAACATTAGTGAAACTCATGATAATGATCATCATTCTATTTCTTTGGACGAAGAGGAGGATAACAACAACATTAATGAAACCGATGATGAAATAACTAACAGTTCAATGAATGATGAGGACGAGGAAACTGCACTAACGATAGAGTTTGATCACGAACATAGTCCATCCGAAAATTTGACAGAGGAAGAGTACAGCGGAGACGAAGAATATGATGATGCTGAAAATGAACCGAAATCCATAAAATCGACAAATTCAAAGAAAGCCAAGATGATGGAATTATCCGAGGACGAAAGTATATATTCATCAGGTTCATTAAGAAGCAGCAGTAGCAGTAAAAAGGATGAAATAACAGCAAAAAAGAGCACAAACAAGACAGTTCAAAGAGTTAAGTCTAAATTAAAGAGTAATCTTCGCCATGCAGGTCCAAAGAAAATCAAGAACAGATGGAGGAAAGCGAAAACAGTTTTGCATAATAAACCGAAAAAGTGATCAAAATTATGTTGAATTTACACAGCACTTTTGTATCTTATCTTTAAGTGTTGAGATAAGAAGCTCTATGAGCTCAGGTACATATATATTGCAGTAATAGTAGAACGTCTTCCAAATTGGTGCTTTGATTTGTATTGGTGAATTTTCTTCCATTTTTTGATTTTTATGATTAGAAGTAGTTGTGTACAGGGGCGGAGGCACTACCAGACCAGGGATGGTCTGTGCCCTCCCTGAATTTAGGCTCGATGTCAATTTTATTTTTTTTAACTTAAAGTTCAAGCTCAATTCTTCAACACTGATCTCGACTTGTGCCTTCCCTTTCTTAAAGTTAAAACTTGGGTGAAACGACAATAATATAGTAACATCGGTCATTCTTTATTATCAAAACAACACTGCTGGTATACTCTTGATTGTTTTCAAGAACTCAACTTAATCTGTCATTTGCCTACTTAAATATGGAGATAAATACCAAAATGTCTCCGCCGCAGAAGTTTGGCTCTCACCTACCTCCCGGTCACGGTGAATTGTCTACCGCATCTGCTCAAAAATTTATAAAAGACACGGTGTTTCGTGTACGGTCTCTGGTACTTATTACGTTACACCGTGTTCCGTGTCTTCCAAATACGGTATATGATGTACCATGTGTTATTGCTGATCAGGGCACCGCAGGGGCAAACAAAGGTAGTCACGATGAATTGTCTTCCGTATTACCTGTAATGCGTTATATGCAACACCGTAACACGCTATTGCTGCACACGAAACACCGTGACACACTATTTTTGCAGATGAAATACAGTGTCTAGGGGGCATTTAGGGCCCTCCATCTTCAAAATGGGGCATTTAGGACCATCACCCTTAAATCTGCTCATATCTCAGCTAATTTTATAACTTTAATTAAATTTTTTTGACCTAGATATACAATCTGAAAATAATCTGAAAATATGAGCGACCATAATATCAATTCGAGATAGATTTTTCTAGTGTGTTACGTTCAACATTTTTTAAATTTCGTTGTAAAAGAAATAGTACAATTTGGCCTCCCTGAAGTTTAATCCTTGCTACGCCACTGAATGTGTATTAGACATAACTGTCAAATTCATTTTTCTCTTCCTATCTCGATTGGGTTAAATCTCAAAGTGCTCACTAAAGTGGGGGACTAGTATCAAATCACTCACTCTAGTTATTGGCGTCTCATGTGTACCATTATAATAACAAGTAATGACAACAACGTTAACTTCGAATAGTTGACCTAACAGAACCGTCTTGATTTTAACGTCAAAATTACGTGGACACACGTGGAGCCACATGGAAGATTACATGGCGTACAACTCAGCTCGTTTGTAATATATTAGACCGAAATAAAGATTAACCCATTTATTTACAATCGAAACTACTCTAATTTGGGGGGAAATAAACCTTAAATGGCGAATTAGGGTAAATCTTTCAATCGACTTCGAGTTTGAGCATTAATCGGCAATAGGAGTTCGAATATCTTCAGACATCATCAAGGTATGTAGAACCCTAACTATATATTGTTAATGTTTGTATTCATATATTTTTTGTTTTTCTATTTGATTCAAATGATATGTTTGTAGTAATATTGTTTATTGTTTGTGTTTTTCATTTCACAGTATGTCTACTACTACTTTATATCTTCACCATCATGGTGATTTTAGTCCCCCTCCTGATGTTAAGTATTTGGGTTTCAAAATGCCCAACTAAGAATAATGAAGGAGGAAATGCACAAGAAAATGTTCAAGAAAAAAGACAAGGTTAGAGAAGTCAACCAAAGCAGAAGAACACTGCACCTGTGAAGACAGAGGATACTGCAGCAACTACAAAAAAAACTTCAGCAAAGGAGCTTAAGAGGCAAAAACTTAGTGTAAGAAGGCCTCAAAAAGGTGTTGTTATCAAAGAGGTGGTACATGAGCAAAGAAAGGTACTTACTCAAGCTTCACAGACTACATGTTCAAGAGACAAAGGTAAGAGTAAGCTTTTCCAAGAAGAAAATGAAGAATTTGCTGAGATGAATACTCAAGAAGAAGCAGAAAAAGAATTTGCTGAATATGAGGATGTAGAGGTGAAGAGTGAAGAAAAAGAAGATAAGGAGGATGAGGACAATGAAGAAAAAGATTATGAAGACAACATGTCTTTTCTATCAAGGGTCCCAAGAAAAAATATGCCTTTTGTCAGAGGTGAACATGCAGATGAGTGGGTGGCTAGTGGTAAAGATTATGTTGATTTTACTGAAAACCTAAGGGGTTCAGTTGGATACAAGGCAATATTCATGTCTACCCCTTGCCTAGTACCCTTTGCACCTCCAAGATCGACACCACCAGCTTCAACCCCACCTCATGTTCCTAAAAAAGCTTCTGAACAGAGCACCAGTTCTGGAGTCACAAAGAGGACCACAAGATTGAGTTCTCAAAACAACAAGTTGAACAAGTTCAAAAACACTCCTGATGATCCAGTTGACCTTGCTTAATTTATATGTGACTGTTTGTTAATTTAAATTATGGTATTAGCTTTTGCATAAGACAATATTTAAGACATGGTATTTGCTTTTGGTTATCAGCTTTTGTGTATTTGCTATGGGCAAGACAATGTTATTGATCTAGTACTATGATATTCTGGAATGATATCCTTAATTTATCTATCTGTTTTTTTTGGTATTTGCTATGGACAAGACAATTTTAGTATTTTTGCAATCTCAAATTGTGCATTCAAATATTAAGCCACATACAACCAGAGAAAGCTTACACATACAAATATTAAACCACATTTACTTCCTACCTGTAACAACCCGACTTTTCGGACTATTATTCTAGATACACAACTTAAATAAAAATAGATTCCTTATTCGATAAATTCAATATTCCACAAAAGTCAACGCAATGGTCAAACTCAATAATTCAAAAACATAAATTCGGAGACGCAACTCTATAAATCCAACAATCAATGTCTAATAATTCTTTGAAATTATTCTAACAATACGATAATTTTTTTCCAATAAATGCATCTAAATCACGTAGCACGAAATCCACACAGTTCACATCCTTATAAGCTTCCAAGTCAGAACATGAAATATATTAAAACAATGAGCTGCAAAGCCCAGCAAGTAACTATCACCCAACGTCTCAAAATAATATTTAAAACATAATTTCTGAACTTTAAATCGATAATATAATCTTAACAATAAAATTACACTTAATTCCCACAATTCTAAATTACGATCACACTATACCAGTGACACGGTTCTATATTCGATGGTTCGATGGGAGTCAGTTTACGTTCCTCGATAAGACAAACTCAACGAGGTATCTATGTGTTCCGGAACGTGCGTAAACTAGTTTTATCTATCACACTATCCAGTAACCGGATTCTATGATTCGATGCGCAACTAAAATTGAGGAATTCTATAATTTTTTTTTCTCAAATCTATTTTCGATATCACAAGTTTCAAAATCAAATATCTTGAGTATAATAAAATAACTGAATAAAAACAAATCATAAATAACAGTTATCACACAGTTATCTCGATTGACCCCGTAATTCGCACAAATCACATCTCGCAATATATGAAAAATAACGGTGCCCCGGAAGCTTAATTATTTGTAAATAAAAAATATCCGATATTTTACGGGAGAACCAAAATTAATACACTCAAACAAACTTATGTTCACAAATGATAGGCCAATAAAACTCAAAAACATAAGGAGAGAAAGAGAATCTTGGACGGTTGAGCTTTGGCAGATTCCAAACTGTCTGTTAGCTAAGCCTAAGCCTCTTCTATCCTCCTATGTTGTAACTTACTTCCAACCTCCCACATTAAAACACACACACACACACACACATTGTGTGTGTTACATAATTCATATTCTCTTCTTGTTCTTGTTCATCACACAGTAAAACACACACACACACACACACACAGAATCTTGAATAAAATGGCTACCACTCTTCATCTTCATCATTTTCCAGCTCAACAATCACTCCAATCCAAGATTCTACACAATAGAAGATACCCCATTTCTAGTTTCACTAAATTAAATGGTTTGTATTTGTGTAGCTTATGTTTGTGTTTATATTTATGTGTTTATTTGTTACTGTTCATGCTAACTGAAATTATCTTGTGTTTTTTTAATCAGGGTCTGTTAGATTTTCTGGAATTAAATGTTCTTATACAAATGGGAAAGTGCCTAATTCAAGTGAAGATGAGGAGGAGGAGAAGAAGAAGAAGATCCGAGCTGAATTGTCTGCTCGAATTGCTTCTGGAGAATTTACAGTTGAAAAATCAGGGTATGATCACATTTTTCGATTTTTCGAGTTATAGATGGTATGTTTATTTTTGATCACTTGAAGCTATAGGTAAAACAAAAATGCAGTTTGCTTACATTTAACTATATGAATTACATATGTACATTGAAACCAAGACCTCTTCTTAAACCGAGCTCTATGTTAAGTAAATACATCATCTAAAACCTAAAAAATGGTAGACAAAGGCCTTAAATGGATCATATATTACCCAACAATATTTACATAGAGGTATATTTAAATAAATTACCAAGTTTTGGGACCATTTTATTAGAACTTCATCTAAGAATTGCAACTCTAAGTTGTAAACAACCTTAAAAATGGACCATAATTGATTTTGGTCAGCTAATTTTCCACTTATATGAATTGGGAGACTAATTGGTAAAAGAGAACTTTTAAATACATTTCTTTAATCCACTATATGAAGTATGACTATACAAAGCAATTCGTATATTTATCCTTGTTGTATTTTGTCCCTGGATGTATGTAGTTTCCAGTCACAGTTGTTGGACGGGTTGTCAAAATTGGGGGTACCCAGTGAGGTTCTTGATGTCTTATCTAAGTGGATTGGTGCCAGTATAGACTATCCAAAGATTCCAGAGGCAAAAGGAGCTATTAGTGCTATTCGAAGCGAAGCTTTTTTTATCCCTCTGTACGAGCTTTACCTCACTTATGGTGGAGTTTTTAGGTTGACATTTGGTCCAAAGGTCTGAGTTTCTTATCTATGTTATATATCTTGGGTTTAAGTTTTAATTTTCTTGATATTTGAAACTTTAAAGTGTGTAAAAATTCTCTTCACTGACAATAGAGTTTTGTATATTTTTTTCAGTCCTTTTTGATCGTTTCTGATCCTGCCATAGCCAAGCACATATTGAGGGATAACTCCAAGGCTTATTCAAAAGTAAGGGACATTTAGGCTTTTGTCGTTTCTCTCTCATGTTTCATCTTTTTTAAATAAGAGCAAAAAGACTTCCAGAAAATTAGTATGTCATACAAGTAGTTGCAATCAACATTATATCCTAAAATCAACTTTCTTGAATATCTTTCTTTACAGGGTATCTTGGCAGAAATTTTAGAGTTTGTGATGGGGAAGGGACTTATCCCAGCTGATGGGGAAATATGGCGTGTTAGACGGCGTGCTATAGTCCCGGCATTGCATCAGAAAGTATGGTAGTGTTCTGTGGTTTATTCAATTTTTGAAAGATTAAATTTAGTTGTTAATATCATTCCAATATGTTTCTTTCTCAGTATGTTACTGCAATGATAAGCATGTTTGGACAAGCAACTGATCGGCTGTGTAAAAAGCTTGATGCTGCTGCATGTGATGCAGAGGATGTAGAGATGGAGTCACTTTTTTCCCGTTTAACATTGGATATAATTGGAAAAGCAGTCTTTAATTATGACTTTGACTCTTTAACAAATGACACTGGAATAGTAGAGGTAAGTTTCTTTCAAAAAATGAATTCTCTTAGTTGAGTAGTGTCATAAGTAATCTACTTAACAAAACAAAAGAGTTAGTTATCTGTATCTGAAAAAATATATTGAAATTGATCAAAGTTTGGCTGATGGTGCTTTTGAATGTATTAATTCATGAATTTGGATAGAGTAGGCTGTATACACTGTCCTGCGGGAAGCGGAAGATAGAAGTATTTCCCCAATCCCGTTTTGGGAAATCCCCATTTGGAAAGATTTTTCGCCAAAGCTTAAAAAGGTGAATTCAGCGCTTGAGCTGATAAACGGAACACTGGATGATCTTATCGCCATATGTAAGGTAAAGCACCAGATTAAAATTTTTTGATTATCATTTTGTCATTTTTCATATTTCGTCTCTTCTATCATTGTGGAAATAGACATTAGGCACCACAGATGCTTTATATATGCTAATTTTTTATTCTACCTAAATCCAACGGTCTCCTTTGGCAAGCTATATGAGAAATAACTTGCTGGTGTACAAATTAGGCAGGTTCTGGTCTGTTAGTTCAGCCCAACTGTTGATGATATGAGCCACAAATCCTTGCCACACCACAACAGCTAAAATCAGCTAGAGTGAAACAACATTTCAGCATACAAACATATGGACCAGTCTTTGTTTATATGTCAATCTATGAAATATTATCTCCGATATTACCTGAACTTTCATGCTTGGCACTGTGAAATATTAGGAAAAAATCGAGATCCTTCAAACGCAGGGAAAGATGCCTAGAACTATGTTGTTAGGGAGAAAATACAGACAAAACTTAAAAGTGGACTTAAATTTACACATACTTAGGAACATACTATATGTCATTTTAGGCAAAAGTAGATTTTGAACATAAAATAGTATTTTGTATATCTCAGCCATTGCTTATGGTAATGTATGTTTTGACCAGATTTGATGAACAAATTACATGTATAAAAGTAAATATTTATTTTATAAGCCACTCCCGAATTTCATTTTCTTACACTCCTTAAAAAACAGCCTGTCCTTTCTGTATCCCCACTTTCATTCATCTTGGCCTTATGCTTGGCATTTTAATGTACCTTTTCTGTTCCCTTTTTAAGCGTTCTTTGTTTCTGTCATATAGTTTATCGAATTAATCACTAGAAGAAAACGTATCTAAAATTCATGTGGAGTAACGGGACTTCATATTACATCACAATTTATCAACTAGTAGCTCTCACCCGCAGTTTCTTCTTAGGAAATACTTTACATCATTATTTTGAATCTGCTAAGAGCAAGTACTAATTTACAGACATTTCCTGTTTTCCCCACTGGCATAGATTTTGAAGATAAATTTTATCAATTTCATTCCCAGTTACATTACATTCTTCTTTATCCAGCCACATTTATTTTAATTCAATATATATGTCAATGTATCTGCAGAGGATGGTAGATGAAGAAGAGTTACAATTTCACGAAGAATACATGAATGAAAAAGATCCTAGTATTCTCCATTTTTTGTTGGCATCTGGAGATGATGTATGACATGAGTATTTATCTATTTACTATTATATTTAGTAATGCTATTTCAGTTTCATGTTAAAGTTCCGCACTACTTTGCAGGTCTCAAGTAAGCAGCTCCGTGATGATCTGATGACAATGCTTATAGCTGGACATGAAACCACTGCGGCAGTGTTGACATGGACGTTTTATCTTCTTTCCAAGGTGTGAATTGGCCTGCTGAGTAAATGTTTAATTAGCAGCAGAACCAGATTTAATATATGCTTTTTTCTTATCTATGAATTGTAATAATTGCAATCCTTAGTGAAGTACATCACAAATGACTGATAGATATTTGATGTACATATACAGACTTTCTTTCCGAACTAAGATTGTCCTAGACTCCTAGTAAGTATACTCATGGAGATGTTTGCTTCTAAGCTCAGATAGTTGATGCTTCTATGTTCTATTTAGTAGACTTCTCAACTAGAAGTCCAGAGCATGCTCTATTAGGTATTCAATATACTCACTATTTTGTAAATTTTGGCTGCAGGAACCTAGCGTCATGCTGAAGCTTCAAAATGAGGTAAACAAATATCAGTGATAAAACAAGAAAAAGTTAATTTGAAATTATACAAGGTAAAGAGATAAAGGGGTTTAGCAATCCAGTGCATTGTGAATATGCAGTTGCACATAATGTTTAAAAAAGTAAAACTTGAGGGGAGAAGCACAATGTTGAATGCAGGGCTTCTGAGCTACATATTTTTATGAGTTTTATTTTTATGAGTTTGCTCGGGTCCCAAGGACCCTTTGACTATAATGTATTTGACCTTGTATTTAATTTTCACTGTTCATAGGTTGATTCAGTTTTAGGGGATAGAATTCCGACCATTGAAGACATGAAGAAACTTAAGTATACAACTCGAGTGATTAATGAAGTAAGAAACGGCCTGCTGTCTCTTTGTAACTACATATCTAATATGAAATTATGTTCTGCTTATCTTTACTTGGTTGTTTCTTACTATTCCCAGTCATTGAGGCTCTACCCACAACCACCTGTTCTGATTCGACGCTCTCTTGAAGATGACAAACTTGGCGAGTACCCAATAAAAAGGTTAGATAAATACAGTGATAGAGAATATTATATTAGTAAGCTATAAGCTATAATGCCTAGAATATTTAATACTCTGATTAATATAAAGACTCTGATACCATGTAATGTGAGATTTTTTATTGTGTACATGATTAGAGTGCTAGATAGGCTAAACCCAAAATAGACAAGTATCTGAGTAGATACCGGGAACACCGGGAATTCTTGCTACACATAGTGTTCTCCAGTTGAATGTTGATTCTCTAACGAATGGGTAAGTCTTGAAATTTGGGGAAAAATAATATATGTTAAATCAAAGAAAAAATACTAGGGATTTTCTGGCTCTGTACCACTTTATATAGGACAAGGTCAAGAAAAAGGTTGAACACGAAATAAAACCTATCCGCATAAAGAATCGGCGGAACCATAGAGAAAAAAAATAAATCCTTAAATAATAATCAATTTATAATTCATAATATTATTAATAATGGTTATTATAAGTGTTACATACAAATCTTATTACAAGGAAGCTTGAGTACTTAAAAAGAAATCTTATTCTAGCCTATATCTACTTTCCAATACTAACCTGGTACCATAAAATAAATGAAGCAAACAACTCTTTTTATTAATCCACTACCATACCTAAAATATTGCTAATAATTCTACTTATCTAGTATAATTAAATTCCATGACAAATTACAATTAAAATATATTCCTGAATGATGATCATGAGATTTTTTATTCCTTGCTCTGCATCAGTGTCCAAATCTGTTATTGAAGGTTGTCTTTGAATATATAAGATGCGACAGAGCTTCCTTTCTTTGTTAAGTTATTTCTTGCTTATAGCATTTGTTTAAAGCTAAGCACTAACATAATATTACTTGTTGACAGGGATGAAGATAAATTTGTATCTATCTGGAACTTACTAACATAATATTACTTGTTGACAGGGATGAAGATATTTTTATATCTATCTGGAACTTACATCGCTGTCCTAAAAGGTGGGAGGATGCAGATAAATTTAATCCTGAAAGATGGCCTTTAGATGGACCCAACCCAAATGAGACCAACCAGTCTTTTAGGTTTGTTATTTATTTTGTTTATCTTGAAGTGTTGAAGCTTCTTTTAAATTGGCTTGAAGTGTTGAAGCTTCCTTTATTCCAAGTTCAAGTGTCGAGTGTCCGACACGGATACTCGAGGCAAAATGAGTCCGAGTAACGTAGTAGGGGACCCTTAAAAATCTTGCTCTGCACTGTTGTTCTTCATATACAAAATAATGTTTATCATGTTTATGTTGCCACATTTTTGAACGTTTCGTTCAATGGTCCAGTTATTTACCATTTGGTGGAGGACCAAGGAAGTGTGTCGGAGACATGTTTGCATCATTCGAGGTAAATACAACTGCAGTGTTTGAGTAATTCCATATGATTATTTACTAAACTGATATAACTATGCTATAGTTCCTTCCATTTATTATGTGTCATGTCTGTTTTTCGAGCATTATATTCAGTTGTCATAGACAATGCCATGACACTATTTCAACTACAGGCTATAGTAGCAGTTGCAATGCTTGTTCGTCGATTCAACTTCCAAATGGCACTTGGGGCTCCTCCTGTAAGTTATCTCACCGGCTAAAGTTATATGCAATTTTTGTTGTGAATCTAAAATTCTTTTAAGGCTTTCTATATTATAATTAATGTTCAGCTGCTCTGTGTATGGAGGTGCTTAATAGGTTAATAATCTATTACCGGTTCCTGCTTAATTTATGGCATGGATGAACACTTAACAATATAATACACCTACTTCTGGGATGTATGCTTTAGTGGCAGAGATAATAGCTGAAAGTACAACTAAAATTTTCATGTAGTATACTTAGAAATTGATTATTTCTAACACAGTGAGAAAAACAAGGTGGCCTTGTTGGGATATTTTCAAAAATCCAACATTGTAAAGAGAGAAAAAAAATCCTTTCCACAATTCCACTTTGAAACATCTCGCTCTCTCTGAGATGTCTCTTTTGGAATTTTACTTGAACTTTTATAAAATTTTCACTTTTTATAAAACCTTACTCACCCTTGCGGAATTTTATCCCAAAAAATGTTGTTACTTTCTCACACTATTGCTATCTTCTTTATTTAATTTCTCTCCTTCAAACTTGAATCTATTCGTCCCATCGCAAATAGGAATGAAAGACTAAATTTTCTGTCAAGGTCCATTGGTCTATAATGAGAAAAGTTAAACTTCCTTTTTTAAAAAGGTATTATAATGTTCCTTATTTTGTGGTGGGACACTATTATTCTAGAGGATAAATGGCTAGGAGTTCGTATTACAAATTCGCAAGCACAGAGGTGATTCATAAAAAGTATTGGTCTAATCATCAGTTACAAGTATTGAATGAACTCCCTCCTAGTTGTATATAAATATCTTATAGACCTGACACAAAATTTGGTGTATATTAGGTAAAAATGACTACAGGGGCAACTATACACACAACAGAGGGGTTAAATATGACAGTAACGAAAAGAATAAAACCTCCAGCAATGACAGTAGAGGCATCATCGTTGAGAGATGATTCCTCCATAAATATGCGTCGAGACGCAGTAGCTGATCAGAAAGGTGAAGTTTCCGCAGCACGTTCTTAGTTATACAATAGACTTGCCACTTTGTGGCAGCACAGCTTGAGGCTCTTCTAGGTAGTGCAAGCAAGTTCAGTGACTTGAACTAATGCGCAGCAGTATCAATTAGACACCCAAGAATCTTTGTATCTGCAGGAAGGTTCGAAGTTGAAGAGGGATGAAGCCGAAAGTTCTAAGTTTCTTGAATTACATATTTGGACATAATTACATATTCAGACGCTTCATTATTATATTTGTACAGGGCACAGTGTTACTTTGCTCTTTTACTTTGTTTCCATTACAAACTTTAATGTCGACATTTTGGTCGGTTATGAGTAGTTTTGGTCAGTTATGAGCTTTTGGTGGTTCATTTAAATTTTTACGGAAATTTTGAATTCTTTTCACAAATTTCCCGCATAAAACTCATTTATGATAGATATAATCAACCAAGATATCGGTCGATTTTATATTATCCCGTACGATTAGGGTTGCTATATACTTCCACAAGATGAACTTTAAAATTGATGATTTCTGACGTACATGACAATTTATTAATGCACTTCAAATCTGTATGGTTGGATTGTTTTTTAATGTGGGACCCTAACTAATTCCTAAATTTTGTGTTTAAAATCAAACCCTCAACTAGACCGGTAATTTTCTACACGAAACGACACGAAAATTTAGTGTTTGAGTTTGCATTTTTAATACATGACACGAAAGTACACGAACACGAAAGTACACGATCGAAATTTAGTGTCGGTTTTGTGTTTATCTTTCGATTACACGACACGAAGTACATGAAATAAATAAATAAATATTTATATTATATATTTTAACATTTTTATTAGATATTTAACATTTATTTATGTGATTATACATAAATTTATAATATTATTTGTAAATATTATGTAAATATATATTTTTAATACACATTTGTAAAAATATTACCTAAATTTTAATATTTCAATATATAGGATTTCAAGACAGGGCATCGAGACCAGGAATTATAGGATTTTCAACATCAATCTTCTACATATTGTTGATCAACTCAAGATACCATTTTAGCCTTCTACTTTTGGACATGACTTTGACAATTTTAGCTAGACATGAACAAGCCATTTCTAGGACGACAATAACACTAACCTCATCCAGATTACCATTAAAACTTGGTCAGTGGTTCATTCCATAACCAAGTGTTCTAAATGTTAAATGTTCATCTCCAGCTACTCCAATTGACTTTAAAGATACCCAAGAGAGTATAAATCGTTGCAGTTTGTGGAGGAAAGTTGTTGTTGCAGTACCTAGCCTCACATTTCGTGCAGAAGCAACTATGTATTCAAGGCCAGAAATCATGCCCACACGCATTCACTGAACTCTTCATTAACACGCAAACCCAGTTCTGTGACTCCGTTTTTCTTACCATTCGCATACCACTTCAAGATACTGTTCGCAAACCCATGATCTGAAGTTTTAATACCAACTCTAAAATGCCCTCCAAAAAAGTGAAAAGTGCTGTAGCTACTGTGTCTCCACCAGGATCAAAATTCCTAACAGCATTTCCATACCCCTTTTCCAAATCATATGCAAATGTAACTGCTCTAGGATGGTCGATAATTTGCATCACATTTAGGTTATAAACAACACCAACATTCTTGGTAGTTTGCTGATGTGAATCAATAACACCAGCAAGTATGTTGATATTCTTATCTCTGCAAATTCCACCAGACAACTCACTTAAACAATTAGTTAAGGTACCAGCTCTTGTTTCAACTTGAAAATCAAACTCTTTGAGCCCTATATCAGATTTCATCTCTACATTATTAACCACCATACCCTCTTCAAGCAATGACTCCTGAAATCTAGCCAGATTAATAGCCTCTGGTAGAGTTAGAGGTGCCCATAACTCCAAGGCCTCTCGAATTTCTTCTTTCAATCCTTTAACGAAGCAATAAGCAAGAAGATTATCATCAAACTCACGCTTAAAAATGAATTCAACTCTGTTTTTAACATGCATAAAATCTTCCACATATTCCAAATTTAGAAAATGGACTTGGAATGTAAGAATTATCAACCATTTGATAGTAACCAGGATAATTCATATTTTTATATATGGATGAAAACTGATAAAACAGGAACAATTAAAGTACTCGAATAAACAAGACAATAACTGAAATTAACAAAAATGAAATACAAGCAGAAATGAAATGAAAACATAAAAACGATAGTTTCTTCTTCGTTAATCTTTTCCAGAGTTCTAACTGCAATATATGTAGCTGAAGTGCCGAACCTGGGCTTCGATAATCCTATATAATTCCCAAATAAAAAAACAGAACAGAACAAATTCTCTGATAGATAATCCTATATAATGCTTAGAAACATTAGCCTTATGTTCAATGTAATGGTTTGTGCTAAGGTTGGCGGTTTAATGTTCTTTCTAAATTCATGTTACACACTGTTTAAATAGAGTTAAATGATCAAGTAGACTGCAGGCATTTACTTGTCCCATGTTATACACAATTACTCAAAAATATTAAATCTCATAGTAGTATGTTAATAGTGCACCTAGGGTCTTCACATAGGCAATTTTTTGCCAGATTCTAGTCCATAAAACTACAAGTCTTAATTAGTGTAAGGTTATATATGTCATTTTGAAATATAAAGTAAGTAAGCTAACTATAGCTAATTTTTTTTTTTTTTTTTGAATTTAGGATATTAAATCCTTATATATAATAAGAGATTTTATCCAAAATTTTGGTAGTCTAGTACATGTACGACCAAATTAATAAGGACCCTTAGATATTGAATAGATGGATGAGAACCGTTAGATCTAATATTAAAAATTGTATTTGATTAATAATAGGATTATATTTAAATAATAAAAAGTGTATTTCGATAATTTAAACAAAATTTGATTGGGTTTTCTATATTGAATAGAATTATCTATGTAAAAATCCGCAACCCTCTTTTCTCTTCAATTTATGGGTAGTTTCAGTTAAATATATAATAATTTTTAAACCAAAGATCGAGATACGATTCATATCAATTACAGTATTAAAAACTTTATTAATATAATGCTAATGTATACATGGATAATAATAAGAGATACAGGAGAAATCCTGTAGATGAATTTATGTTGCAATTTTTACTGTACAAATTATATCTTATATTATATAATAAGAGGGATAATAAGAGAGTACTACCATTGGTCAATGGATCTATTCCTAGCAACTACATAATAATTATACATTATTAAATAATATCATAGGTCAAGGGATCGATTCCTCGCAATTACATAATAATTATATCTAGACCATCTATACTATCTTATAATAGACGAAAAATTAAAAGTTTGGTCGGTCGGTTGGTACTAAGTGCATTAAAAACATTAAAAATAATTCGTGCATTGCACGAGTTTTAAGTTAGTATTATTAAAGACGAAACATTAAAAGAGAATGATACCTGTTTTTTGGTACTTCGTGATTTTACTTAATTACCCTTACTTATCTAGAAAAAATATTATTAAATAATAACATTACTTATTAATGACGAATTACCTTTTCAGCTAAAATAAATTACTTTTTCTATTTTTTCTAACAAAATCTCCTTATTTTCAAAAAATATCACGGACAATTATCTTTTTCACTAAAACATGTTACCTTTTCTATTTTTCTTTACCCAACCCTTCTTTTTCCGCAAACCCTTACTTATCTATACTATATTATTAAAGACGAAACATTAAAAGTTTTGGTCGGTCGGTCAGTCGGTCGGTCGGTCGGTATTTGGGCCGATTCACGGGCCTATTTATAACCAATTTATTAATAATCAATTACCTTTTTCAGTACATTACCTATTTTATATTATTTTTAAACTAAACCAACTCATCTTCTAAAAATAAAACGGGCAACATATATATAATATGGTAATATTATTATATATTTATAAACGATTACCTTTTTCAGCTAAAACATATTATTTTTATATTTTTAAATAAAACAACTCATCTTCTAAATACACATATATGGAAACCAATTTATTAATAACCAATTACCTTTTTCAGCTAAAACATATTACCTATTTCATATATCTATTTAACTAAAACAAATCATTTTCTAAAAATAAGACGGGCAACATATATATAAAATGGTAATATTATTATATATTTATAACCGACAACTAAAACACATTATTTGTTTTATATTTTCTAACTAAAACAACTTATCTTCTAAATATAATACATGCAAAATAAATATACAATGGTAATATTGTTTTATATAAATATTAATAAATAGCTATTTATTCTTTTCAGCTAAAACACATTACCTCTTTTATATTTTCTAACTTAAACAACTAATTTTCTAAAAATAATGCAGACGACATATATAAAAAAAGTAATATAATTTATATAATTGTGAATAAGTAACTAATTGTCTTTTTAAGAATATTACCTGTTTTATATTTTTTAACTGAAACAACTCATGTTCAAATTAAAAATAACACGGCAAAATACAGATATATTGGTAATATTATTATATTAAACTTATGAAATTCATGTTTATTATAATTTTTTTAACATTCAATTTAAACGAGATAATTAATAAAAATAAAAGTAATAGTATATTCAAATAAACTCGGTATATTGCACGAGCACATATTTTGATATTTACATTTGAGTCCATTTTTAGATTTTTAAGAGTAAAAAAATACGAATCATTAGATCTGTTATTTTAAAATATTTTATATTTTAATATCTAAAATACTACTACAGATTACGTCAAGAATATATTAAATTTAGATATTAAATTGTTAGATTTATAAATCCGGTATATATATATTAGAATTTTATCAAATTATATATAATAACTAAAATCTAAATAAAAATAAGAAAATATTAAAGAAGACCGCGCGTCGCACGGGATATAAGCTAGTTTGATTTAAAACTTATTTTAATACATTCAATTATTTAAAAAATGACCCATTTTAATGTGTCTACTTATTTCTTTAACAAATATAATTAATTAAATAATAAATCATAAATTATAAAATAACAACTATTAAAAACAATCCGTGCATCACACGAGTTTTAAGTTATATTTATAAATACAACTATAAATGAGATATATTTATAAACCAACTTTTAAAATGGGACATATTAGTAAAAAACCCTATATTTTAAGACAACACACCGGATCAAAATATATTTATATTTGTAAAAACTACATTTTAAATTTTTTCTCCTTTTGGAATTAAAGCGGGAATACAAATTCATAATCATATATTTAAATTAAAATCAAATTTTAATTTTTTGGATTGTTTGTAGGAAATGGATTGATTAAGAATGATTAAATGAATAAAAATTAATTTTAAGTGTAGAAAATAATTGAAATTATTAAAAGTACAACTTTTTAAAAAGTTTTTTATTCAAATATTTTTACCATCTTCTGAAAATATTTGCAAAAATACCTTTTGCAACTCAAAGCAACCAAATACAATTTTTTTTCATTTTTTTTTTTGCATTTAAGGTTGCATTTGATTTAAACAGTGCAACTTGTTAAGCAACCTGTTATGCAAACACACTTTAAGGTTGCATTTTGCTTAATTTTGGTCGATTTAAGTTATAAATATGATTGCATAGTTGCAAAAAGTAATTTTGAAAATATTTTTTGAAAAAATCGGTAATTCTGTAAAAAAAAATTAAAAAATTGTATTTTTTGCAAAATATTTTTTTAGAAAAATGGCATTTTTGAAAAGACCTTTCTTAGGTATTTTTGGAAAAACCCGTAATAAAAACTTAAAAATTGAACTAGATAAGTATTTCAATCCTAATAACAAACCTAACAATAATAAACACCGATGAGTAAAATTATATTTGCCGAAAGATTCATACTTGTTATGGAATAAAAACTAGGGTATAATTAATGCTAGAGTTTGTGAGCTTCAAGTTTTAATGGCTGTTCTTGTTGTCGGGGACTAACTCGGTCCTAACAAGATGCCTACGTATCTTTAGTGTTTAGAGAATCAAGCCAATACAAACGTAGTTCTTGGATGAGGGGTCATACCGTTTATATAGGCGTTTAGAAGCCTAGTGGATAAGTATTGATTTCCTTGAAGGATAAATCTTATCCTTAACGGTGGATAAATATTATCACTTCCTTGGAGGATAAATCTTATCCTTGACGGTGAATAAGTATTATCACTTCCTTGTAGGAGTTGTTTCCATATCAAACGGACTTGTATTGAAACAAACCCACTTGTATTAGAACAAGCCTGTATTGGACGTCTCCTAATACATGTTGTACTTCTAGCCTAAATATTAATTATGAAAGTAATATTTAATTAGAGTTTTGGGCCTTATTAATGGGTCTTATTTATGGACCAACTAGGTTTAATTAATGCAATATTAATTATGTCTTTAGGGTTATTTTTAACCCATATCATTTGCCCCCCAACTTTTATGATAATGCACTAGGATTTCATAGAAGTTATATCGGTCTTTTTCGAGACTTGGGGTCTTTTTATCCCTTACCCGGGACTTACTACCCTTTTTTGGGGATTCTAATATACACTAGTGTTTCACGAGTATCGTCTTGGTGTAAATTGTGCAGCGACCTACACATTTATGACGATTTTGCCTTATTCGAGACTAACTTGACATTTGCATAAGCCTTTTATGTCTTATACCCTCTTATTTTGGTTTCAAGCCTTTTATTGAGCATATCGAATGATGGAGTTTGGACTGAATGTCTTAGGTTTCTGGGGTTTCAACCCTTCACCCTTATGAGTTCTTACTGATGGCTCCACTCGTAGTGTTTCATTCTCAAGTCTATCATATCAAACTTCTCCTGAGCTTGAAATTTTCACTAATTAACAATAGGCATCTTAGGCTTTCTTTTGTATGTTTATTAGCAACATTCACCCTTTGGGGTTCGTTGTATTCAACTCTATTTATGCAGTTTACATGCATATTTTGTATGTTTTCCTTTGAATTCATTTGTAGTTTGTTTTGGAAAAGCTTTGAGGATGTTTCTACCAATCAAAACGGGTTCAACCCTTCATCTGCTTTCTAGGAAGCTCATGATTTTATCGAACCTTATTTCTACTTGTCCTACTAGAGGATCCTTTTAGGATGCACTAAACATAATAAACTTTTAAGTTTTGAGGCATGCCAAGTCCTTGGCACCTCATGCCCTTCGAGGGTTTCTAGCTTATACGAGCCTCGTCCAAACACATTCTTGACTTTGTAGGGCCCTTCCTAATTAGGGGCTAATTTTCCTTTCTGTCCAACCCCAGATGATTCAATCTTTCTGAGAAACAAGTCTCCTTGATGAAAGAACCTTTCTTTAACCCTCAGGTTGTAGTAGAAAGATGCTCGCTTATGATGTTCCACGATCTTGGCATTTGCCTCATCTCTGACTTCATCAATTAGATCAAGAGCCAACCTCATACCTTCTTTGTTCGATTCAGGGTCAAAGGCCCCTACTCTTGGGAAGGTATGAGTAATCTCCACTGGCACCACGAATTCTGCCCCATAGGCTAACATGAATGGAGTTGCTTCAGTAGTAACCTTGCAAGTGGTACGATATACCCAAAGTATAGGGAACAACTCGTCCACCCAAGTGTTCTTTGAGCGTTCAACTGTCTTCTTGAGTCCATCTAGGATGATTTGGTTGGCCACTTCGGCTTGTCCGTTTGCTTGAGGATGAACAACTGATGTGAATCGCAACTCAATGTGGATTCATGGGATTCCACATCGACACATTACACTTTCCCATAGAAATTGCAATACTTGTTTGGTGGTTATCTTGGCTAGAGGTTTAGCCTCAATCCACTTAGTGAAGTAGTCAATTGCCACTGGAAATGACCCAAGTATGTCCATGCCTCACATGGCAAACGGGATTGGTGAGTTAACTGATGTTAACATCTCGGGCGGTTGCCTAGCCACAAGTGCATGCTTTTGACACCGTTCGCACTTCTTCACATAATCTTTCGCATTAGCAAGCATATCTAGCCAGTAGAAGCCTAGACGGGTGATTTTATGAGCAAGGGCCTTGCCCCCCAACTACTGCCAATAAATTCCCTCATGAACTTCTTTCAAGGCTAACTCCGCCTCCTGGGGTCGTAGACACTTCAAGTAATGAATGACAAAAGACTTCTTGTATAAGATCCCTTCGATTAAGGCGTACCTCAATGCTCTCACTGTCAACTTTCGTGCATCCAAGGCATTATTTGGTAACCATCCGGTTTCAAGATGAGCTTTAATGAGGTCTATCCAACAGCCACCTATGTTAATATGTGCTATTAGTTTTCCATTTGGAAGTATACACTTTCAGCATAGTTCTCTATCTCAAAAGAAGCAAATTTAGACAAGGCATCAACCTTCATGTTTTCTTCTCTAGGGATGTGTTCCATATAGAATTCATCAAACTGGGTCATGATGGCTTTCACAAGCTTCAGATATGTGGCCATGGTTTCATCCTTAGCCTCAAATTCTCCATTTACTTGTGAGACTACCAATCTCGAGTCTCCATAGACTTTGAGAGTATTAACTCTCAAGGCCCCAGCCAAACCTAAGCCGGCTATCAGGGCTTCATACTCAGCTTCATTGTTTGTTGTCGGAAATTCCAACTTTAGTGCATACTCAATGAGAAATCCATCGGAACTTTGTAGCACTAAATCTGCTTCGCTTGATTTTGTTTTTGATGCCCCATCAAAATAAAGCACCCAGTATTCCTTAAATACCATCTTTTCATCTTGTTTTTCAACTTCTTTGCCCTCCAAGGGTACTACTTCCTGCCCCTCAACTTCTTGGTTGTCGATGGTACATTCAACCATGATGTCAGCAAGTGCATGTGCTTTAATGGCCGTTCGAGGCTTATACTTGATGTCGAACTCTCCCAACTCAATCTCCCATTTGATCAGTCTTCCGCTGACCTTAGGACTATGCAGGATGTTTCTTAATGGTTGGTCAGTCAAGACTTTTATCTTATGCGCCTGAAAGTACGAGCGTAATTTTCTTGAGGCCATGATCAAGGCTAAAGCAAACTTTTCTATCAGAGAGTCGTTTACTTTTGCTCCGTGCAGAATTTTGCTCACATAGTAAATGGGTTGATGAACCTTTAATTTTTCCTTCACAAAACAGCTCCCAAGGCGGTGTTTGAAATGTCCAAGTATAGATAGAGTATTTCTCCAGGTTTTGGTTTTGCCAACAATGATGCTTCAGTCATGTATTTTTTCAAGGCCTCAAAGGCTTCTTGGCTTTCTACTGTTCACTCGAAAATTTTCATATTCTTCAATGCTTTGAAGAAGGGTATACACTTTTCCCCTGACTTGGAGATGAACCTTCCCAATGCTGCCACTCTCCCAGTGAGTTTCTAAACATCTTTAACAGAGTGCGGTGGTTCCATATCCACAATTGCTTTAATTTTGTCGGGGTTAGCTTCAATTCCTCGTTTAGAGACCATCAGACCCAAAAACTTGTCTGACCCAATGCCAAAGGCGCACTTGGAAGGATTCAACATCATTTTATGGTGTCTCAGCACTTCAAATGCCTCTCGGAAGTGCTCTATGTGATCGGCCTTATCGAGGATTTTAACTAACATGTCATCCACGTAAACCTCCATGGTCTTGCCAATGAGATATTTGAAAATTTTGTTCACTAACCTTTGGTATGTGGCACCTGCATTCTTGAGTCCAAAGGCCATAACTAAGTAGCAATAAACACCAAAATCAGTAATGAATGATACCTTGCGAATGTCATCCTTATGCATCTTGATTTGGTTGTATCCGCTAAAGCCATCCATGAAGCTTAGCATTTCGTGCCCTGCAGTGGCATATATTAAAGTGTCGATTCTTGGTAGGGGAAAACAGTCCTTAGGACATGCATCGTTTAAGTCCGTAAAGTCTACACACATTATCCACTTTCCATTGGCTTTCTTGACCATTACCGGGTTAGCCAACCATTCAGGGAATTGAATCTCTTCAATGAATCCTGCTTCCAAGAGCTTATCTACCTCTTGCTTTATGACCTCTTGCCTTTCTGGAGCAAAGTTCCTCTTCTTTTGCTTCACCGTCTTCCTTTCGGGATCTACGTTCAACTTGTGAGTTATCAATTGGGGATCAATCCCTGGCATATCAGCTGCTGTCTAAGCAAAAACATCTTCGTTCCCTTGGAGGAAAGATATAATGTTGCCCTTCCAGGGTTCAGGCAATAGTGCCCCAATGTAAGTGACTTTATCTGGTTCTCCTGGAACTAAGGGGATAGGAATCAAATCCTCAGCTGTCTTTCCCCTTCTATCTTCATCATTCCTCGAATCCATGTCCTCAATTGGGAGAAGATGCCCCCAACTCCATCAGGTCTTAGTGCAGCTACATAGTAACTTCTAGCTATTTTCTGATCTCCTCGCTCTTCACCAACCCCGTTCCTTGTAGGAAACTTTATTTTCAAGTGGTATGTTGAGGCAACAACCTTAAAAGCATGAAGGCCAGTCCTTCCAAGGATTGCGTTATAAGTAGAGGCTGCCTTTATAACCAAGAAGTTCAGCGTTTGAGTCGTTGTCTTCGAGCCTTGCCCTATAGTCATGGGAGCTAGATTGTGCCTTCTACCTTTGATTCGGCTCCATTGAATTCGTAGATAGGCATGTTTGAGGGTGTCAACTGTGAGTCAGTATATCCCATCTTGATGAAAGCATCGTGGAATAAGATATCCACAGAAGCTCTATTGTCAACCAGAGCTCTCTTGGTTTCAGAATTGCCTGTCACAGGTGTGATGACCAATGGGTCATCATGAGGAAATTTTACCCCTTCTAGGTCAGAATCATCGAAGCTAATGGCAACTTCTGTTTTGGCAAGCTTCGGTGCTTCTCCAACAACAGTCATTACCTCTCTAGCATAAGCTTTTCGTGAATTCCTGGAAGAGCCAACCGTAGTCGGTCCTCCAAATATCATGTTGATAATTGGACCTCGGGGTCTAGGATTATGATCTTGATCATTATCCTTTATGTCATACTCTTTCTTCTCATAGTTTCCTCTTTGGTTTCCTCGATTCCCATCCTTGGTGAACTTATCCAGTTTTCCTCTTCGGATCAAGAATTCAATTTCGTCCTTCAGTTGTCTACAATCGTCGGTGTCATGACCAACTTCTTTTTGGAACCGACATAATTGGTTCTTGTTTATTTTCTCCATATCAGTCCTCAGTGGCTTCGGCCATCGGAGATCAACATCTTTCTCAATGTCCATCAGGATTTGACTTCTAGGAACATTCAATCTTGCATACTCGTGAATCTTTGTACAGGATTACCCTTCTTTGGTGCAGGATCAAAATCCTCTATTGTTCTGGGGTACTTGTCCCTTGCATCATACTCTTGAGTCTCCTTCCTCTTCTTTCCGTTTCCATTACCCCCGTATTTGGTTCATATTTCCTCATGCTCTCCTCAGCTTTAATGTACTTTCCAGCCCTGTCTTGTAGCTTCAACATGCTTTCAAGGGGGTGCTTTTCCAAAGACCTTTTAAAGTGGTCGTCAGTGGTTCCTTGTTGCAGGGCTATAATGGCCACTTTGTGTTCCAGATCCGGGACTTTAAGAGCCTCCGTGGTAAATCGATTTATGTAGTCCCTCAAGTATTCATTCTTGCCTTGTTGAATTCCCATAAGAGATGCTGAACTCATCTCATGTACTCTCCCACTAACAAACTGGTTGATGAACGCCTTGCACAACTCCTTAAAAGACCTAAAGAGTTAGGAGGGAGATGACTATACCAACGTTGAGCCATACCCGCAAGGGTTTGTGGAAACGCTCTGCACTTGACTGCATAATTGGTAGGTTGCAACAATAATGCATTAGAGAAGGTTCTCACATGATTAGCAGGGTCTCATGTTCCATCGTAGGCCTTAATGGTTGGCATCTTGAACTTTCTGGATATATGAATTTTCATGATATCCTGAGTAAAAGGGGGTGTAGGATCATCCAGATCTCATAAGGGCAACAACTCAGTGGGATCACCCTTTGGGGGCTTCAACCCTCCTTGACTTTCTCGGTGTAGGATCTAAGTTAATTACATGAACCTTCTTGGTTGATTTGCATTTGGCTCTAGCTGCCTCTTCATCTACTAATACCTTCTTAAGCCTTACAGCCTCAGCTTCATATGTTGCAATCTTGTCTTTAGTAGTTTGGGTAAGACATCTTCTCCTTGGGGGAACGTCCCTTTCATCATTAGATGAGTAATCTTCATCTTCGGTATAGGGACCAGAAAAGTCTCGAATCAGAGGGACTTGCTCTTGTTGTCGGGGACTAAGTCGGTCCTAACAAGATGCCTACGTATCTCTTAGAGAATCAAGCCAATAAAAACGTAGTTCTTGGACCCTTTATATAGGCGTTTAGAAGCCTAGTGGATAAGTATTGATTTCTTTGAAGGATAAATCTTATCCTTGATGGTGGATAAGTATTATCACTTCCTTGAAGGATAAATCTTATCCTTGACGGTGGATAAGTATTATCACTTGTTTGAATGATAAATTTTATCTTTGACGGTGGATAAGTATTATGACTTTCTTGTAGGAGTTGTTTACATATCAAATGGACTTGTATTGAAACAAGCCCACTTGTATTAGAACTGTTGGAAAAACTAATCTCAAACTTGTTTTCTTTTTAGTTATATTTTTATCGTATTTTGCATTGGCTGCAGCTGGAGACTTGGTCACACAGTCTGTTAGCGTTCTTTTAGGATCATGGGAATAAACGGCTAGTAAATCGAGCCTGTTTAGGAATCTGGTAGTCATGTCCTAGTTTCTTGCTTTCCTTATTTCAGTACTTACAATGTATCTTTGGTTAGTGTAATGAATAACAGAGGGAGTCGATTTTGACAAATAACTTCTGTGTGAAAATTCCTTCCAGCTTTATATCAAACAGTTAGTATATATATATACTATTTTGTGTTGCTATAAACTACAAGAACACGCCTCTATTGGACATCTCCTAGTGTACTTCTAGCCCAAATATTAATTATGAAATTAATATTTAATTAGAGTTTTAGACCTTATTTATGGATTTAATTAATGCAATATTAATTATGTTTTAGGGTTCTTTTTAACCCATATCAATACCCATCAGACAAAACATACAATTTAGTAAACAAAAACTTACTTTTTATTATTTAAATCTACTACCCTCAACAAAGAAACACTCATCAACCAAGGAAGAATCACGTGACAAAGTCATCAACAACAACGCTGCTTGTTCCTTTTTTTTTGTTTTTGTTGAAATATGCTGCTTGTTTTTGTTCTTCTGATATGGGAGCTTTGTGGTTTCTTCAGATGTTTCTGTTTCTGTTCTGTACTTGGTGTACCAAAAGCCACCAGTCTTTTCTTCAACGATTCTACAATTTCACAGCTCTTCTTCCTCTCTATTATTAATAATATCTACTAGCCTCAACAAAAAAATACTCATCAAACAAGAGAAGAATTACGTGCCACCAGTCTTTTCCTCAATGATTCTGAAAATTCATCTTTAGAATCAGTTGTGTTCGAATCATTATGGCATCTTTTTTCTTTTTCAAGTTTCGCCTCCTCTTTTTGATTTTGAGCCCGCATGCATTGCACAGTGACTGTATTACATTAGCAAAATGTCAATCAAAATTAAATGTAAATAAAATGCAAAACCCTACTTAGTTAATCAAAATTAAATATATAAATACATATATAAATACCCCACCTTTGGGCCATTTGGTCCTCTCCTCCAAAGAGGAGTTCTCGAGGCTCCACACCTAAAACAAGTTCTGATCCTAACTCAGCTGAAATCATTAAGTTTTCTTTAGTCATCTCTTTAGGATCCGATCTCTGCTTCAACAACAAATTATAAATTTTTAGAGCTAATAAATATTTAATTTTCATCATTATTTAACCCTTGTAAGCTGATCAATCTATATATTCATCTCTCAAAACCCCCCTAAGCTGATAAATTTATTTACTATCTATATACATGAAAGCCAAACACACAAATCATGACTCAATCATCAAAAAGGCTATCAGACATACAAGCTAATGTGCAATACAGAATTTGGAGGCATGTAATGTGAAGATAGCATACAGAATTTGCAGGCAGATGCTATTTGGATGGTGTACTTCGAGTTGAAACCCTTGTTTGGGTCTGCGGCTGCTGGTGATAAAATGCAAGGCCAGAAAGAAGGAGCTGCTTTGAATTTATATTTAAAACCTAACTTTTTGGACTTAAAAATCGGTAAGAAATGCTTAGGTGGGAAATGATTGGTAGGAAAAGACCGTTTTTCTTGTAGTGATAAGAAGCCTCTCACATGCTTAGGGTTTATATATAAATTCAAAGCTTCTCCTTCTTTCTCGCCTTGCATTTTATCAGCAGCAGCCGCAGACCCAAACTAGGGATTCAAAGTACTCCATCCTAATAGCATTTGCCTCCAAATTCTATATGCTATTTTCACATTACATGCTAACATATTGATCTTTTGATTTGTGTAGATGTATATAGGTTCCCCGTAGGAAAGCCCTAACATAAATGCAAAGTATCATTTGACAAGTAATGCAAGTATTGGTTTCATTATCATTTTTTGTGTATCATTTCATTCAATTTCAGTTTTAGCTTGTTTTAAAATAAAATTTCATGTAAAAATCCAATAAAATAAAATAAAATTTCGTTCAATTTTGCCTATTTCAATTTATTTTCCCAATACAAGGCGAGAAATGCATTGAACACATAATTTGTATACTTGGACTTTTGCATCGTTTTTAAAATGCATTGAACGCATAATTTCGCTAATTATATTTTAATTTTTTTATTTACAAAAGATATTAATAAGTAATTTATATAACTATACATTAAATACAAAATTACGCATAAGCTATAATTATTGTTTTAGTATTTATGAACAATAATTTTGTCTGAAAGTTCATAGTGAACAGAGCAATGATTGATTTTATGAATTGTATTGAGTTTATAAATTAAATATATATTCACTTAGTTATTTTCATTGGTTATATGAATTTTTATGTAATGCAGTTGTGTTAGGGTACTTGATTGTTATTTTTTTTTTATTATAGTGGTTAGAATGTACATATTGTTATTGAAATGCTTGAAGTCTAACTCCAAAAAATAAACAGAAATTATGATAGCTTTGCAAAAACATAGATCATTTTTATAATGACCAAATGTTTAATATAAAATCACCAAAATTCGAATTAAAATCAACGACGTAAATCATAATTAAACTAGATTTATGAGCATCCATTCCCTAAATTGACGGCGTAAATCAGACATGGAGCATCTATTCCCCAAATCGACAGCGTATTCATCATAACTGTCGTAATCAGTATCCTCGTTGCTTGGTTTTTGAATCAACCTCTCGAGTTCTCTAAGTCGATTGATCTCTACAAAGAACCGTAATCATATGTTGAAAGTGGGTCGAGTCAATATTATTTTCAGATTTGGCATAAGTGTTAATAAACATGTATATATTATTCAAATTACAAAGAACGAAAATCGAGATATATGTGTATATATATTCGTATGTATATGTGTAAAGGGGGTGGAGGTTGAGATTGTAGAATGACGATGGAGTCAAATCGAGAAGATGACTCTGACCAGAAAAGTGAAGATGAGCGAGAGAGACTATGATAGAGATGATAGAGATAATAGAGATACAGTGGTTGACTACAGGAAGAAAAAAGAGACACGTGAAATGAAATGAAAATATGTATGGTGGAGATTTTTAAAATAATATAAATTGAATGGCTGAGATTAGATCTTAGGTCTCATTATAATATTTATAATGGGGTTCTCACTTGAGCAAGTGCCTATCTACATATATTGATAGTAAACAAAACAAGGAACATACACACACTCAAGTAAATGTACTTTTACAAAATATTTATATTGAAATACATAATTAATAAATAATTTGTCAATACTATCCTGAACAAGTAGATTTTAATTAGAAGATATCATTATATTTAATTTTTCGTATTGAAAATTGAAATTTTGTTTGATGTATTACAATATGTTATTGTAGGAATGAAGAAATTACTAGATTGAAGCTTCAATTGGAATATTTGGAGTAAAATTATTAAAATTCATTTATTTAGACATATTTTATAATATTGATTGTGGTCAACAAGTCTAATTCAAGTCTTTAATTAGTCATTAGAGGCCGAGGAGAATGCCTTTAATTATGTCATGGGATCAATATGTAAATATGCTCTTGACTACCTAATAAAGTCCACAAGAGCATCAAACAATCATTTAAAAGTGACCGATCAATAAGATTTGTCCAATCAATTTTGTTAATTTTACTTGAAACTAGAATGCAAGTTAAAAAAATGGATACTAATAGAAAAAATAATAGACATTAAAGAGACAATGATTTAATATATATGAAAAATGTGACCTTTGCCACCGCTGTTCTTAATTCTTCTTGGAACATTATCTTCATTGTTTCCTGCAAGCATAACAAGCATAACAGTATGAGTAAAAAATTGAAAGATGGAGCTTATTAATAAAACAAAACAATAGATTGCTTTAAAAGTAGCAATAAACATAGATCTCTGATGTTATTTTAGAGTGAATTGTCATAAGAATGAAGTTAAAAAAATTAGCTACGATAAAATTTTTAGACAGATATCTTGGATCGATCGACAACATAATTTCATTGTATTTTACCTTGGACTAAATTAGCTTTCAAATGTTAAACACACTACATATTACATACCCTTTACGGGTGCGAAACATCCTTCATTGAAACATGTAATTATCAAATCATCAGTCGATCATCATAGATTCATATAAATAGATACATACATGCATACACATATTTACTATAATAGTCGATCTTGATCGAATAGACATCGATCCATGCATATAAGTAGTTCTATATATCTTAATCGGCTCAAAACAAATTTGGCTTTAATATTGATTTCTAATTATATACCAAATTTTTGGGTGCAAATTATCATGGATACATATAAATAAACACATACATGCACACACATATTAACTAATTAGTGGATTTTAGATCGACTAACCTCACCATTTAATCTCGACGAGAAAAATGTTTGGAAAGAGAAAGAGAACGCCGCACGTCCCGAAGAGATATCGACTATCATTCATCTCAAAGGATAATTGTTGCAATGGATGACAATTTATAAAATGAAAGATTAGATATAATTCTAGAATCTTCTAGATTTTGGGCTTTAAGCCTATAATACGTTTGATCCATTTTTGTTGGGCTTGGTCGTATATTGTCCTTGATCGATTTTTGTAATAGATCACTTTTGATATAGATTAATCAGTATATATATATATATATATATATTTATAATATACCTAACCACTCAATTATTTCATATTTCAAAATAATTTAAATGTAACAACTAATGAAATTGGTGATTTTTGGAATAATTTGAAGTTAAAAGGCCCAAAGCAACATATTTACCTCAAAAAATTAGGGGTGAGCAAAACCGGATATCCGGTTTATAAAAATCGGATCGGATATCCGGTTTTTCGGATTATGAAAAACCTATTCCGGTTCCGGATCCGGTTTAACCGGATATCCGGAATTCGGATATCCGTTTAAACCGGATCGGAAATCAGATAATCCGTATCCGAATTAATTAATTAAAATATATTTAAAGTTATAAAAAAATAATAAATATTATTATATTTTGATAGGTTATCGTTAAATTTACAAATTCTAAATTGATTAATAACATTTTAGACATCAAAATCTCATATATTAACATTTATAAATCTATTTTTTCCTAAATTTTATTTTAACCCAGCAAATTATCATTCATTTGTTTAATATGTACTTCTACCTACTTTTTTAGAGATATTAATAGCACGTTCACTCTCGAATTTATTTTATTAAATGAAATAATAATATTAAACGAGAACACTCTTTCATTAACTTCGTTCTAAAATTTTATTAACTAAGATGATGAAGTTTTCACGTACAAATATATGATATTGTGTTTATAAATGCGCACTCAAATATATAATTTCATGTGTATCATTTCGATTTTACACCTAAAATGTTTATAAACTCAATCAATGCACACAAACTTAGTAATTTATTAGTAATAATTTATTACTTAATCTAATATATCATATGTTGAATTATTTGTCTTTAATATTATTTATTATACATATATAAATATATTATTTTTAAAGATATATTGAAAACCGGATCGGATCCGGATATCCGATTTTATATAAAGTTGTGATCCGGATCCTAATCCAAATTTATAAAAAAATCCTGATCGGATATCCGGTCCGGTTTTTTCGGATCGGATATCCAAATTTCCGAATTTTTAAAATCGGATACAGGATCGAAAATTAGGATAATCCGGTTTTCGGATTTTTGTGCTCACCCCTACCAAAAATCAAACTTTGGAAAGTAAAGACACAAGTGACAATTTCCTATACTTTTTAAAAATAATTAAATTTTGTATATTTGGTGGTTACTGAAAAAGTAGTTGAAAAATATAATATATTTTGTTTTACAAAAAAATCAACGCAAGTTGAGGTTTCGTTAATATTACAAGCACAATAATTTAATATATAAGCGTATTTAATATGAATTATAATTTCTTATAAATTATTATTGACTTTACATATACTAGCTTAAATATTGTATCTCTAATGCTTAAATATTATGTTTGTATTTAAATATTTTATTAACTGATATTTGTTTTTGTCCTAGAGCTGCTAATAAATAATATATATATCTAAAAAAATTATATAGAAGTAATTAAATTAGAATAGTTACATGTGTTTTAGTTAGAATATGCTTTTACTCTAATATATTTTTAATGAATTGGCCAATTGAAATAATTTTTTAAAGTTTTCAAAAAAAAAGAAGAAGGTTGTTATTTCTAGTACTATCTAACAATGAGATTATATAAGGGGTTGAATAGATTTTCTTTGAATTCTTGAAACTTAGAGAAATGTTAGCTTAAAAGTTGAGTTGAATACAATCGTTTCGGATTCTTGAAATTTAGAGAAAAGTAAGCTTAAAAGTGCTGAAAACTAAATTGCCAAAAAATAAAAACATTGTATATAAATTTCATATGAAAGTTAATTAATCCATCAAAGAGGTTTTGTATTTCTTGAAGAATCTGAGTTAGATTACACATCTAAAAAATTAAAATGTAATTTCTTAGTGATAAATAATGGCAAACTCTCTTCTTGCCTCAAAAAATAAAGATCTGCGTGCAAGCCAAGTAATTGCCTAAAATTATTAAATATAATAAGAAACTCTCCGAATTGTCTTATATAATATATATATATTAATTTCACCTCAAAGGCATTCTCCCAATTTCTCTAATATAATAATGTAACTCTCCAGTACTAATAATAATATGTTAATAATATATTTCTTAACATCCCCTCAAACTCACGATATACTCATATCGAGAGTTTGTAAAAAATAATCAAAACGTAATCACCCGCTCCAATCAGCATCCTCGTTAGTTGATCCTTGTAGCTTATTCTCCAACTTTGTAGAATTAAGAAGATCAAACAATTGTTGTATCTGATTTGCAAAAAATCCTGACAACTATGAGGCATTCTCTCCATTGAAATCCCTACAATAGCACTAAACCAACTGAACTACTACTTTACCCAAAGTCAATATCCCAAAGGAGCTGACTGCTTGCGTTATGTGCTGCCCACTTTGACCACCAAATATATTTGTTCTAACTGGGGTGACATGGCCACGTCCGCTTGGAATACCACCATGTATGCCGCCTCTCATAGCCAATGTTCCACCACGACCTGGTCCTCTTCCACCACGAGGTCGATCCCCCCACTAATCAGGAAATCCATGAATTTGAAAACATCCATATTCTTCATGACCTTCCCTATTACAGTTCTTACAAAATTTGTCACCATCAAAATTTTTGGACTTAGCTCTTGCATCTTGTTCCACTTGGAATGCCATGATTTTATTATGGTCATCTTTGAAAGTATGAGTCTCTACATGCAGCCTCTCTGTTTGGATCACTTGTTGATATGCCTTGTCAACACTTCGTAAAGGATCTTGTGCAAGAAGTTGTCCCCTAATTAAAGAATATGTTGCATCGAGCCTGATAAGAAAATGATGCACATAATCTTCTTGCCTTAATTTTTCCACTTGATCTACTATATTGCACTTGCACGCATCACACTTACAAACTGGCACTTTCACATAAGTAGTCAATTCATCCCAAATTTTTGACAAACGACCAAAATAAATTGCCACAGTTTCAATATTACCTTGTTTGCACTCTCCTAAATCTGATTTTAGTTGACAAATTCGTGTTCCATTCACCACACAATACCTATTTTTAAGGTTGTTCCATAGTAACTGAGCGTCATCATATTCTCCAAGAGTAGACCTTATGGAAGAGTCAAGAGTATTGGTAATCCATGACACCAACATTGAATGTACTGCCATCCAATCTTCAAGTTTTTCGGAATCCGTCGGCTTAGTGATTGTCCGTTCAACAAAGCCAAACTTTCTTTTTGCCTTTAACGAGGTTCGTACCGCCCTTGCCCATTCATCGTATTTCGCACCAACAAATCATAAAGGTGTAATTATGTTTCCTAGTCCATCGCTAGAGCCAAGATAGTATGTCATATCAGTCTTTGGTTTAGTGATTTCCTCCATCTCAAAATCTCATAAAAGTAGAAAAGTTTTATTTATTTTCTCTAGCTCTTGATACCATGATAAATAATCACAAACTCTTTTCTTGTATTTCTGAATCACGATATCAATACATTTATAGGATAAATTAAGATTGGTGTGCAAGCCAGGTATTGTCTAAAATCTGTTATTGAAGGTTGTCTTTGAATATATAAGATGCGACAGAGCTTCCTTTCTTTGTTAAGTTATTTCTTGCTTATAGCATTTGTTTAAAGCTAAGCACTAACATAATATTACTTGTTGACAGGGATGAAGATAAATTTGTATCTATCTGGAACTTACTAACATAATATTACTTGTTGACAGGGATGAAGATATTTTTATATCTATCTGGAACTTACATCGCTGTCCTAAAAGGTGGGAGGATGCAGATAAATTTAATCCTGAAAGATGGCCTTTAGATGGACCCAACCCAAATGAGACCAACCAGTCTTTTAGGTTTGTTATTTATTTTGTTTATCTTGAAGTGTTGAAGCTTCTTTTAAGTTGGCTTGAAGTGTTGAAGCTTCCTTTATTCCAAGTCCAAGTGTCGAGTGTCCGACACGGATACTCGAGGCAAAATGAGTCCGAGTAACGTAGTAGGGGACCCTTAAAAATCTTGCTCTGCACTGTTGTTCTTCATATACAAAATAATGTTTATCATGTTTATGTTGCCACATTTTTGAACGTTTCGTTCAATGTTCCAGTTATTTACCATTTGGTGGAGGACCAAGGAAGTGTGTC
The DNA here is from genome assembly GCA_030848705.1 of Heracleum sosnowskyi. Lineage (NCBI taxonomy): Eukaryota > Viridiplantae > Streptophyta > Magnoliopsida > Apiales > Apiaceae > Heracleum > Heracleum sosnowskyi. The sequence continues at coordinate 135,426,911 of CM061238.1, read as the reverse complement.
GGAGACATGTTTGCATCATTCGAGGTAAATACAACTGCAGTGTTTGAGTAATTCCATATGATTATTTACTAAACTGATATAACTATGCTATAGTTCCTTCCATTTATTATGCGTCATGTCTGTTTTTCGAGCATTATATTCAGTTGTCATAGACAATGCCATGACACTATTTCAACTACAGGCTATAGTAGCAGTTGCAATGCTTGTTCGTCGATTCAACTTCCAAATGGCACTTGGGGCTCCTCCTGTAAGTTATCTCACCGGCTAAAGTTATATGCAATTTTTGTTGTGAATCTAAAATTCTTTTAAGGCTTTCTATATTATAATTAATGTTCAGCTGCTCTGTGTATGGAGGTGCTTAATAGGTTAATAATCTATTACCGGTTCCTGCTTAATTTATGGCATGGATGAACACTTAACAATATAATACACCTACTTCTGGGATGTATGCTTTAGTGGCAGAGATAATAGCTGAAAGTACAACTAAAATTTTCATGTAGTATACTTAGAAATTGATTATTTCTAACACAGTGAGAAAAACAAGGTGGCCTTGTTGGGATATTTTCAAAAATCCAACATTGTAAAGAGAGAAAAAAAATCCTTTCCACAATTCCACTTTGAAACATCTCGCTCTCTCTGAGATGTCTCTTTTGGAATTTTACTTGAACTTTTATAAAATTTTCACTTTTTATAAAACCTTACTCACCCTTGCGGAATTTTATCCCAAAAAATGTTGTTACTTTCTCACACTATTGCTATCTTCTTTATTTAATTTCTCTCCTTCAAACTTGAATCTATTCGTCCCATCGCAAATAGGAATGAAAGACTAAATTTTCTGTCAAGGTCCATTGGTCTATAATGAGAAAAGTTAAACTTCCTTTTTTAAAAAGGTATTATAATGTTCCTTATTTTGTGGTGGGACACTATTATTCTAGAGGATAAATGGCTAGGAGTTCGTATTACAAATTCGCAAGCACAGAGGTGATTCATAAAAAGTATTTGTCTAATCATCAGTTACAAGTCTTGAATGAACTCCCTCCTAGTTGTATATAAATATCTTATAGAGCTGACACAAAATTTGGTGTATATTAGGTAAAAATGACTACAGGGGCAACTATACACACAACAGAGGGGTTAAATATGACAGTAACGAAAAGAATAAAACCTCCAGCAATGACAGTAGAGGCATCATCATTGAGAGATGATTCCTCCATAAATATGCGTCGAGACGCAGTAGCTGATCAGAAAGGTGAAGTTTCCGCAGCACGTTCTTAGTTATACAATAGACTTGCCACTTTGTGGCAGCACAACTTGAGGCTCTTCTAGGTAGTGCAAGCAAGTTCAGTGACTTGAACTAATGCGCAGCAGTATCAATTAGACACCCAAGAATCTTTGTATCTGCAGCAAGGTTCGAAGTTGAAGAGGGATGAAGCCGAAAGTTCTAAGTTTCTTGAATTACATATATGGACATAATTACATATTCAGACGCTTCATTATTATATTTGTACAGGGCACAGTGTTACTTTGCTCTTTTACTTTGTTTCCATTACAAACCTTAATGTCGACATTTTGGTCGGTTATGAGTAGTTTTGGTCAGTTATGAGCTTTTGGTGGTTCATTTAAATTTTTACGGAAATTTTGAATTCTTTTCACAAATTTCCCGCATAAAACTCATTTATGATAGATATAATCAACCAAGATATCGGTCGATTTTATATTATCCCGTACGATTAGGGTTGCTATATACTTCCACAAGATGAACTTTAAAATTGATGATTTCTGATGTACATGCCAATTTATTAATGCACTTCAAATCTGTATGGTTGGATTGTTTTTTAATGTGGGACCCTAACTAATTCCTAAATTTTGTGTTTAAAATCAAACCCTCAACTAGACCGGTAATTTTCTACACGAAACGACACGAAAATTTAGTGTTTGAGTTTGCATTTTTAATACATGACACGAAAGTACACGAACACGAAAGTACACGATCGAAATTTAGTGTCGGTTTTGTGTTTACCTTTCGATTACACGACACGAAGTACATGAAATAAATAAATAAATATTTATATTATATATTTTAACATTTTTATTAGATATTTAACATTTATTTATGTGATTATACATAAATTTATAATATTATTTGTAAATATTATGTAAATATATATTTTTAATACACATTTGTAAAAATATTACCTAAATTTTAATATTTCAATATATAGGATTTCAAGACAGGGCATCGAGACCAGGAATTATAGGATTTTCAACATCAATCTTCTACATATTGTTGATCAACTCAAGATACCATTTTAGCCTTCTACTTTTGGACATGACTTTGACAATTTTAGCTAGACATGAACAAGCCATTTCTAGGACGACAATAACACTAACCTCATCCAGATTACCATTAAAACTTGGTCAGTGGTTCATTCCATAACCAAGTGTTCTAAATGTTAAATGTTCATCTCCAGCTACTCCAATTGACTTTAAAGATACCCAAGAGAGTATAAATCGTTGCAGTTTGTGGAGGAAAGTTGTTGTTGCAGTACCTAGCCTCACATTTCGTGCAGAAGCAACTATGTATTCAAGGCCAGAAATCATGCCCACACGCATTCACTGAACTCTTCATGAACACGCAAACCCAGTTCTGTGACTCCGTTTTTCTTACCATTCGCATACCACTTCAAGATACTGTTCGCAAACCCATGATCTGAAGTTTTAATACCAACTCTAAAATGCCCTCCAAAAAAGTGAAAAGTGCTGTAGCTACTGTGTCTCCACCAGGATCAAAATTCCTAGCAGCATTTCCATACCCCTTTTCCAAATCATATGCAAATGTAACTGCTCTAGGATGGTCGATAATTTGCATCACATTTAGGTTATAAACAACACCAACATTCTTGGTAGTTTGCTGATGTGAATCAATAACACCAGCAAGTATGTTGATATTCTTATCTCTGCAAATTCCACCAGACAACTCAGTTAAACAATTAGTTAAGGTACCAGCTCTTGTTTCAACTTGAAAATCAAACTCTTTGAGCCCTATATCAGATTTCATCTCTACATTATTAACCACCATACCCTCTTCAAGCAATGACTCCTGAAATCTAGCCAGATTAATAGCCTCTGATAGAGTTAGAGGTGCCCATAACTCCAAGGCCTCTCGAATTTCTTCTTTCAATCCTTCAACGAAGCAATAAGCAAGAAGATTATCATCAAACTCACGCTTAAAAATGAATTCAGCCATGTTTTTAACATGCATATAATCTTCCACATATTCCATAATAGAGCTCGAATTTTGATGAATTAGTAAGTTGACCATCGCAAATGAATCATCAATATCATTTGTCAATTTGTTCGAACTAATTACAGTTCCAGTCACATCTGTTAGACTTCCATAACCAATAACATCCTCAATATCAATATCAATCTCAACATCTTCAACACTACTTTTCACTCCATTCTCTTTAACATTATCATCTTTAACCACCTCTAAAGTGTAATTAGTTTCTGAAAGATTTCCTCTAAATCCCTCACCTTCGTCCTGTCCACACATACCATCGCTATTACGTTCATCTCCACATTCCTTACAACCTTCAGTTTTGACGAGTATAGGGACAAAATATATCCTATATTATATAATAAGAGGGATAATAAGAGAGTAGTACCATTGTTCAATGGATCGATTCCTAGCAATTACATAATAATTATATATTATTAAATAATATCATAGGTCAAGTGATCGATTCATCGCAACTACATAATAATTATATCTCGACTATCTATACTATCTTATAATAGACAAAACATTAAAAATTTGGTCGGTTGGTTGGTACTAAGTGCATTAAAAACAATCTGTGCATCGCACGAGTTTTAAGCTAGTATTATTATAGACGAAACATTAAAAGTTTGGTCAGTACCTAGAAAAAATATTATTAAATAATAACATTACTTATTAATGACGAATTACATTTTTAAGCTAAAATACATTACTTTTTCTATTTTTTTCTAACAAAATCTCCATATTTTCCAAAAATATCACGAAAAATTATCTTTTTCACTAAAACATGTTAACTTTTCTATTTTTCCTTACCCAACCCCTCTTTTTCCGCAAACCCTTAATCGGTGAAGGTACCGTCCAGGGATTAATCGGGTAATCGGTGATTAATCGAAATGATTAATCAGATCATTAATCAGAATAAATTTAATAATATTTTTTATATACAATTATATTCATATATATAAGTGTTTCGTTATTTCAACTAAACATATGTTATTATCATATATTTAAGCAAATATGTTATATAAATAAAATTTTGAAGGTTTAAATTTTCAATTAGAGATCAATTTAAGAGGAAAAATAAAGAGAATTTATGATTTAGACATCTAAAATTATAATTATATGTACAAAAATAATATTTTTTTCCTATTGTTTAATCAAGTTTCTACCTTTTAAATTTTTAATATTTTTTTAATTTTAACTATTTTTTACTATTTTTAAATAATTAGCCCGATTTTTGACTCATTCAGCCGATTTTTGACCGTTTTTCTGAAAAAATGATTAATTGACCGATTTTCGCTTAATCAGTTCGGTGACCCGCCATCTAGCGATTAATCGACGATTAATCCCGATTAATCGCCGATTTTTTGAACACTGCTTATTTCATTTAAAACTTATTTTAATACATTTAATTATTTAAAAAAACTACCCATTCTAACATGTCTATTTATTTCTTTAAAAAATATAATTAATTAAATAATAAATCATAAATTATAAAATAACAACTGTAAAAAATAATCCGTGCATCACACGAGTTTTCAACTATATTTATAAATACAACTATAAATGAGATATATTTATAAATCAACTTTTAAAATGAGACATATTAATAAAAAAACCCTATATTTTAAGACAACACACTGAATCAGAATATATTTATATTTGTCAAAACTAGATTTTAAAAATTTTCTCTTTTTGGAATTAAAGCGGGAATACAAATCCTCATTCATATATTTAAATTAAAATCGAATTTTAATTTTTTGGATTGTTTGTAGGAAATGGATTGATTAAGAATGACTAAATGAATAAAAATTAATTTTAAGTGTAGAAAATAATGGAAATTATTAAAAGTACAAATTTTTAAAAAGTTTTTAACTCAAATATTTTTACCATCTTCTGAAAATATTTGCAAAAATACCCTTTGCAACTGAAAGCAACCAAATACAATTTGTTTTTCATTTTTCTGATATTTTTTTTGAAAAAATCAGTATTTCTGTAAAAAAAAAAAATTAAAAAATTGTATTTTTGAAGATTTTTTTTTTTAGAAAAATGGCATTTTTGAAAAGCGTATTTTTGGAAAAACCCGTAATAAAAACTTAAAAATTGAACTAGATAAGTATTTCAATCCTAATCAACAAACCTAAAAATAATAAACACCGATGAGTAAAATTATAATGGGTGAAGGTCAAGTATGGCCGATTTTCAGATCGGAGTAACCATAATAGCCAATCTGAAATTAGTGACCAACACTACAAGAAAATTCGGCTAAATTCCACTGCATAAATTCGACTGGCTTAAATTCGACTGCTTCCAGTCGAATTTAGAGTCAACTTAAACAAATTGATGGTCAAACTTAAAATTGACTGGCCGCGGTCAATTTTAATAGCGGTCGAATTTATACTTCCGGTCGAATTTAATCGGTCGAAATTATTTTTCAGGGAAGGCGGGAAATTTCCCGCCCGATAAAATTATTGGACTGCATTAAATTCGACCGGATCCAGTCGAATTTAAAGTCGGTCGAATTTATGTCTTGGTGGGAAAATTCCCGCCTCAAATTTTTCAAAATTTTTAAATTTAAATTTGACTAGAACCAGTCATATTTATAAATTTGACTGCACCCAGTCATATTAATTATAATAATTAATTTTCAAAAATTTTAAAAAATATTTGATTAACATATAAATTAATAAAAAATTTACCACAACATCGTGGTAAGATGAATTACATATTAAAATTTAGTTTAGCCACTTACGATAATTATATTTTAACAGAAGTAAGAAATTGTTCATTTTGTATTGGTTGAAGAAGTTTGAATTTTTTTAAAAAATACTAACGAAGTTCAAAAAATTATGAATTTTTGTATAATATCGTTTTATAACATATCATATCTAATAAAAATTATTAGAGATCATAATAGCATGGGTGAAAAAAAATCTTAGTAATATGATGCCTTTATTAAATTGGATGATTGAAATGTAGGGTTTAAGGTTTGTATTTAGGGGTTAGTGATTTAGTATCAAGGGTTAGTAATTTCGAGTTATTTGAATTAAAATTTGAACGATCCAACCGTACGGATTCTAAGTTTGTTATATTTTAAAAGTTTATGCAAAAAATCAATACATGAAAAATATTGCACATTAATTATTATAGCAAGTTTAAATTTTACTTGATGTATATATATGACTGTTGCCAATCAAATTTATAAATTCGATTGCTGGCTGTCAAATTTAATCATAAATTTGACGGCAAACCCTAGTAAGTCGAATTTATAAATTCTATTGCAACCAGTCGAATTTATAAATTTGACTGGAGGCAGTCGAATTTATAAATTTGAAAATTCCCGCCTCAAATTTTTCAAAATTTTTAAATTTAAATTTGACTAGAACCAGTCATATTTATAAATTTGACTGCACCCAGTCATATTAATTATAATAATTAATTTTCAAAAATTTTAAAAAATATTTGATTAACAAATAAATTAATAAAAAATTTACCACAACATCGTGGTAAGATGAATTACATATTAAAATTTAGTTTAGCCACTCACGATAATTATATTTTAACAGAAGTAAGAAATTGTTCATTTTGTATTGGTTGAAGAAGTTTGAATTTTTTTTAAAAATACTAACGAAGTTTAAACAATTATGAATTTTTGTATAGTATCGTTTTATAACATATCATATCTAATAAAAATTATTAGAGATCATAATAGCATGGGTAAAAAAAATCTTAGTAATACGATGCCTTTGTTAAATTGGATGATTGAAATTTAAGGTTTAATGTTTGTATTTAGGGGTTAGTGATTTAGTATCAAGGGTTAGTAATTTCGAGTTATTTGAATTAAAATTTGAACGATCCAACCGTACGGATTCTAAGTTTGTTATATTTTAAAAGTTTATGCAAAAAATCAATACATGAAAAATATTGCACATTAATTATTATAGCAAGTTTAAATTTTACTTGATGTATATATATGACTGTTGCCAATCAAATTTATAAATTCGACTGCTGGCTGTCAAATTTAATCATAAATTTGACGGAAAACCCTAGTAAGTCGAATTTATAAATTCTATTGCAACCAGTCGAATTTATAAATTTGACTGGAGACAGTCGAATTTAGTGCCATGTCACTGATCCACGTGAAACTCATCCAACGATCCAGATTAACATATCAACACAATAATCCAACGGTCAGTATTCATCCCAGTAAATTAGATATATATATATATATACATACCTACATTCTTCATCCACTCTCATCTTCACCACCCTTCTCTTACATATACCCACACATATATACATATATATACATACACAAATACAAAAATATATTATATATTAATCTCTAAATTTTTGTAGAAATCAATTGTTCGAACAAGAATTACACCAAGAAAATCAACCCGTGCAATGGCAACTTCGGTGACCAAAACAATTTCGGCAAACGAAGCAATTCCGGCGATCGAAGCAAATCCGGCGACCAAAGTAATTCCGGAAAATAAAACAATTCCAACAACCCAAATATCTCTGAAATTTTTTTCCGTCAAACTAAACGAGGAGCAAAGTCGTAATATTGTTAAATCCGATTAGGATCCTTGAGTTGAATTTGTAAAACTCAATTTGTAATAAAAGTTTCTTTCAATGAATGTTTTTATATTTGATATCAATTTATTGTTGTCTTTGAATTAGTTACTTAATATGAATTATGTTATATTTATGTTGATTAGTTCATTGCAATATATCAGCAATAGCAGCAAAATACATTCAAAATTTTGAATTTGAGAGCATCAGAAAGCTGCTGAATTTTCAAGATCTGGTACACTAAAATTGACTGGTTTCGGTCGAATTTATAAATTCGATAGCTTCTAGTCAAATTTATAAATTCGACAGCTTCTAGTCAAATTTATAAATTCGACAGCTTCTAGTCAAATTTATAAATTCGACTGGAAACTGTCGAAAGTAAGTTCATTAGGCGGGAAATTTAAATTTTCACCAAAAATTCAAATTTTTTGACCAAAAATTGAAGCGACTGGAAGCGGTCGATTTTAAGCAGTCGAATTTAAGCGGTCGAATTTAACCAGTCGAATTTATGCGGTCGAATTTAGCTAAATTCGACTGCATATACTAAATTCCACTCGGTTAAAATCGACGAGAAAAAAGCAGTCAAATTTAGCTAAATTCGACTGAAAACAGTGGAATTTAGCTAAATTCGACTGCTTTAGACCAGTCGAATTTACCCGTTTTTCTTGTAGTGCAACTATGGCCGATTGAATACACATTGCTCAAGGGAGTAATCAGAATACGCATTTGTCAACAGAGTATTCAATAGGTAAAGTTAGGTAACCCATAATACGCATTCAACGATGGAGTATTCATTGATTTTCGAACTGAATACGCAAGCACTGACGGGGTAATCAGAATAATATTTTTCTATGTCAACATAAGATACGCATTCGAGAGTATGATATCATAAGTATATACGCAAATGGGTTATGGGTATCCTGGGTAAACTAATGATAGGATACGCAATTGGGCTTGGGGTATTGACAGATACGCAATTCTGGTTGGGGTATACTTTGGAAACATCTGAATCTTGTATGGGTGTTATTTTGATTCCAGAATACGCATTCAATGTTTGTATATTAAAACGGCCATAATTGGCCAATTATTCAAAAGCTGCTATTTTTGTAAAAATACTCTAGAAAGAAGTTAATTGTGTCAATTTTTCAATTATAATTGCCTAAAGATTCATACGCATCAGACAAAACATACAATTTAGTAAACAAAAACTTCCTTTTTATTATTTAAATCTACTACCCTCAACAAAGAAACACTCATCAACCAAGGAAGAATCACGTGACAAAGTCATCAACAACAACGCTGCTTGTTCCTTTTTTTTTTGTTTTTGTTGAAATATGCTGCTTGTTTTGTTCTTCTGATATGGGAGCTTTGTGCACTACAAGAATTCCTTGTTTTAACAACGGAATTTGCCAACGGAAATAAGTCTGTTAGTGATTGCTAACAGATTCACAACGAAAAACTAGTCCTCAAGACATCAACTCCCTAACTACGAATACCCAACAGAATATTAACGAATATTTTAGTAACGTCCAATTCCGTTAGGAAAAATGAGCGCTAAAAATACCCGCCTAATTAGAACAATTAAAAACGGGCACAAAAAATGACCGGCAAGGCGAAAGTTGGGCGGTAAAAATGCCCGCCCAATTTTAGCAACGGAATTAACAACGGACTACTGACAGAACTAGTATTAATAGAATAACAATAGTTTACCAAGGAATTACCAACGGTATACCAACGAAATGTTGCCGTTGGTAATTTTAGATCGGTCATATACATTCCGTTACGAATCTGTTACAATTTATAACCTTTCCGTTACTATTCCGTTGTAAATTAGTTGTTGCAATTAATATCACAACTACCTTCATTAAATCTTCCAACTCCTTACCAGAACGGCAGAAATTCTTAACTTCTTTCATTTCTTCGACGACTGCTATTTCTCCTCCGACTGCGGTTTCTTCTCCAACATACTAGCAAATCATTTTATCAAAATTTTGAAGCCATTCAATTCGCCTAAAGGTAATTAACATCAATGTCTTGTACTTAGTTTTTGTTTATAATTATGAATATTGTGTCAATTATATTGTTTTTTATGAAACATATATATGTGCTGATTTTTTTGGATCTTATCATAGAACTGTCAAATATATTTGTTGGGTTGATTTTGTGAGCTTTTCTTGTAATTAATGGTCTAAATCTCATATTATAGTTTTCTAATTTTAATAAATGTCTTTCTTTAAAAAATTAATTGGTTTATATAATTTTATCGTTCATTATAGTAGTGTTGTACATGTTGCTTAGTTATATTTTTACATGCATTGTTAGGTAATTTAACATGTTATTTATTTATATACAAAAAATATGATTAAGCATATTTATATATATATCTCCGTCATGTTAGTTAGTCCATTTTGAGGTAGATATACTATATTTCTTTGTTGTGAATGTTTTTTTGTAGGTAACTAAAAAGTTCAATATGAATAATGATCGAGCTTGGATGTATCAAAGGAAAGATAAAAGAGGATGCTTAAATCCGGTTTTTCTAAAGGGATTGGACAATTTTATGCAATATGTTATATCTCGACCTTCATCCTATAATGGGACAAACATTCAATGTCCATGTCCACGTGGTTTCTTCAGATGTTTCTGTTTCTGTTCTGTACTTGGTGTACCAAAAGCCACCAGTCTTTTCTTCAACGATTCTACAATTTCACAGCTTTTCTTCCTCTTTATTATTAATAATATCTACTAGCCTCAACAAAAAAATACTCATCAAACAAGAGAAGAATTACGTGCCACCAGTCTTTTCCTCAATGATTCTGAAAATTCATCTTTAGAATCAGTTGTGTTCGAATCATTATGGCATCTTTTTTCTTTTTCAAGTTTCGCCTCCTCTTTTTGATTTTGAGCCCACATGCATTGCACAGTGACTGTATTACATTAGCAAAATGTCAATCAAAATTAAATGTAAATAAAATGCAAAACCCTACTTAGTTAATCAAAATTAAATATATAAATACATATATAAATACCCACCTTTGGGCCATTTGGTCCTCTCCTCCAAAGAGGAGTTCTCGAGGCTCCACACCTAAAACAAGTTCTCACTTGTTCTGATCCTAACTCAGCTGAAATCATTAAGTTTTCTTTAGTCATCTCTTTAGGATCTGATCTCTGCTTCAACAACAAATTATAAAGTTTTAGAGCTAATAAATATTTAATTTTCATCATTATTTAACCCTTGTAAGCTTATCAATCTATATATTCATCTCTCAAAACCCCCCTAATTAATCTAATAAATTTATTTACTATCTATATACATGAAAGCCAAACACACAAATCATGACTCAATCATCAAAAAGGCTATCAGACATACAAGCTAATGTGCAATACAGAATTTGGAGGCATGTAATGTGAAGATAGCATACAGAATTTGCAGGCAGATGCTATTAGGATGGCGTACTTCGAGTTGAAACCCTTGTTTGGGTCTGCGGCTGCTGGTGATAAAATGCAAGGCCAGAAAGAAGGAGCTGCTTTGAATTTATATTTAAAACCTAATCTTTGGACTTAAAAATCTGTAGGAAATGCTTAGGTGGGAAATGATTGGTAGGAAAACACCGTTTTTCTTGTAGTGATAAGAAGCATCTCACATGCTTAGGGTTTATATATAAATTCAAAGCTTCTCCTTCTTTCTCGCCTTGCATTTTATCAGCAGCAGCCGCAGACCCAAACTAGGGATTCAAAGTACTCCATCCTAATAGCAACCGCCTCCAAATTCTATATGCTATTTTCACATTACATGCTAACATATTGATCTTTTGATTTGTGTATATGTATATAGGTTCCCGCATAATTTGGCTAATTATATTTTAATTTTTTTATTTACAAAAGATATTAATAAATAATTTATATAACTATACATTCAATACAAAATTAGGCATAAACTATAATTATTGTTTTAGTATTTATGAACAATAATTTTGTCTGAAAGTGCATAGTGAACAGAGCAATGATTGATTTTATGAATTGTATTGAGTTTATGAATTAAATATATCTTCACTTAGTTATTCATTGGTTATATGAATTTTTATGTAATGCAGTTGTGTTAGGGTACTTGATTGTTTTTTTTATTATAGTGGTTAGAATGTACATATTGTTATTGAAATGCTAGAAGTCTAACTCCAAAAAATCAACAGAAATTATGATAGTTTTGCAAAAACATAGATCATTTTTTACCGTTTAAAACAAAAAAAGATCATTACTAGGAATTTTTGACCGCATTCATCCACCAGTCCAACAACAATGATGGTTGACAGTCAATATACACCTTATGGTGTACGTCAATACTATTATATAAACAAAACATTAAAAGTTTGATTGGTCGGTATGGTATATTGTGATTTTACTTAATTGCCCTTAATTAGTTTTTACTTTTGGTTGGTCGGTATGGTACATTGTGATTTTACTTAATTGCCCTTAATTAGTTTTTACTTAATTAACCTTACTTATTTATAGAAATATATTATTAAATAATAATATTACCTATTTATAACCAATTTACCTTTTTTCACCTAAAATACATTATTTTTTCTATTTTTTCTAACAAATTCCCCTACTTTTTCAAATATATCACGGGCAATTACCTTTTTTAACTAAAACATGTTAGTTTTTCTATTTTTCCTTACTAAAATCCCTCTTTTTCCAAAAATATCACGGACAAACATTTAGTTATTTATTTTTAAACCTATTTTAATATTATAATTATTTTTTAAAAGTTTACATATTTTAACATATCTACTTATTTTTCTTAACAAATGCAATTACTAAAAATATTAAAATATAAATAATCAAATACCTATTTATAACCAATTATCTTTTCACCTAAAACACATTATATATTTTTTCGAACAAAATCCCTCCTTTTCTAAATATATCACGGATACTTATTTTTTGCACAATTACAATTAATAAAATATTAAAAAAATAATAATAAAATAACAATTAACAATCCGTGTATCGCACGGGTTTTAAGCTAGTATGTATAATAAATGGGTACACATATAATTTATTAGTGTACATATATGTGTAATTATTTAAAAATTATATAGATAAAAATAAAAGTAAATATTAAAATTTAAATAATAGTAACACATTTAAAGGCATTAAAATTTAAATAATAGAAAATTCAAAGTCTTTGCACGAAATACGAGCTAGTATATTTAATTGAACAACTAGGGATTCATAATGGAATGACAATGTGTGGCCTGTGGTTTTAACCTGTTGTTGTGACTCATAGATGACATGCATGTATTGGTGATTGTAGGGAGAAATATTGGTTCGTGAATTTCAGAACTTGGTCAGATTGTTTCATCTTCGGCTTTAAAAGAAGAAGGATGTGAGCGGCAAAAGAAAAATATACTTGGTGAGAACGTAAATGATTTTCCGGTTTCCCCAATAAGGAGCTTGTTGATGGGGATCAGATCATGTTGTAGTAACTATGAACTATCCTTAGGTTCACATATAATATAGAAAAAATTAATATAAATTCTACGATATAATATGTATATCTACGTAGGGTCGCGACTTATGAGATCTAATCCTAGTCATTTATTAATATAATCTTCCAAAACTCATTAAATTTATTAATATTTTAGTATTCCAACACCCCCCACCCATCCACCACCTCCGGCCACCGGAACCTCCATTTCCGGCCACCACTAACTCCGGTCATCATCTCCAGCGACAAATTCCGGCCAATCCAAAAAATCACCACTGAAAAAAAAAATCACCACACTACTGTCATCTCCGACCACCACCGGAAAACAAAAAATCACCACCGAAAAACACAAATCATCACCTTTTGTCATCACAATAAAAAATCACCACCCCACCACACAATATTCCTCCGTCATTGCCGCCACCACACCACCGTCACCACCTCCACCATCAGCACACCACCGTCAACATTACCACCACCAATACACCATTATATCACCACCAAAATTAAAACAAAATCATAAAAAGCCATCAAAATCACAAAAAAGAAATCACCAAAATATAAACTACCACCACCACTGTTGATACTATCCAATAACCATCATAAAACGAAAATCACCAGATCACTTCTAGCCACTACTTCGGATGATCATTTTCGGACAACTACAAATCACCAGACTATTAGCATTAATTATCATCACATTACAACTAATGCCAACCACCAACTATAATTACCACCACATACAATCTCCACCATCAAAACAACCTCCAGCAGCACAAAATCCCGAATCACCGAGTATTCTTGAAATCACCAAAATTTCATTAAACATAATGACCAAATGTTTAATATAAAATCACCAAAATTCGAATTAAAATCACCGACGTAAATCATAATTAAACTAGATTTATGAGCATCCATTCCCTAAATTGACGGCGTAAATCAGACATGGAACATCTATTCCCCAAATCGACGGCGTATTCGTCATAACTGTCGTAATCAATATCCTCGTTGCTTGGTTTTTGAATCAACCTCTCGAGTTCTCTAAGTCGATTGATCTCTACAAAGAACCGTAATCATATGTTGAAAGTGGGTCGAGTCAATATTATTTTCAGATCTGGCATAAGTGTTAATAAACATGTATATATTATTCAAATTACAAAGAACGAAAATCGAGATATATGTGTATATATATTCGTATGTATATGTGTAAAGGGGGTGGAGGTTGAGATTGTAGAATGACGATAGAGTCAAATCGAGAAGATGACCCTGACTAGAAAAGTGAAGATGAACGAGAGAGACGATGATAGAGATAATAGAGATACAGTGGTTGACTACAGGAAGAAAAAAAGAGACAGGTGAAATGAAATGAAAATATGTATGGTGGAGATTTTTAAAATAATATAAATTGAATGGCTGAGATTAGATCTTAGGTCTCATTGTAATATTTATAATGGGGTTCTCACTTGAGCAAGTGCCTATCTACATATATTGATAGTAAACAAAACAAGGAACATACACACACTCAAGTAAATGTACTTTTACAAAATATTTATATTGAAATACATAATTAATAAATAATTTGTCAATACTATCCTGAACAAGTAGATTTTAATTAGAAGATATCATTACATTTAATTTTTCATATTGAAAATTGAAATTTTGTTTGATGTATTACAATATGTTATTGTAGGAATCAAGAAATTACTAGATTGAAGCTTTAATTGGAATATTTGGAGTAAAATTATTAAAATTCATTTATTTAGACATATTTTATAATATTGATTGTGGTCAACAAGTCTAATTCAAGTCTTTAAGTAGTCATTAGAGGCCGAGGAGAATTCCTTTAATTATGTCATGGGATCAATATGTAAATATGCTCTTAACTACCTAATAAATTCCACAAGAGCATCAAACAATCATTTAAAAGTGACCGATCAATAAGATTTGTCCAATCAATTTTGTTAATTTTACTTGAAACTAGAATGCAAGTTAAAAAAATGGATACTAATAGAAAAAATAATAGACATTAAAGAGACAATGATTTAATATATATGAAAAATGTGACCTTTGCCACCGATGTTCTTAATTCTTCTTGGAGCACTATCTTCATTGTTTACTGCAAGCATAACGGTATGAGTAAAAAATTGAAAGATGGAGCTTAATAAAACAAAACAATAGATTGCTTTAAAAGTAGCAATAAACATAGATCTCTGATGTTATTTTAGAGTGAATTGTCATAAGAATGAAGTTAAAAAAATTAGCTACGATAAAAATTTTAGACAGATATCTTGGATCGATCGACAACATAATTTCATTGTATTTTACCTTGGACTAAATTAGCTTTCAAATGTTAAACACACTACATATTACATACCCTTTACGGGTGCGAAACATCCTTCATTGAAACATATAATTATCAAATCATCAGTCGATCATCATAGATTCATATAAATAGATACATACGTGCATACACATATTTACTATAATAGTCGATCTTGATCGAATAGACATCGATCCATGCATATAAGTAGTTCTATATATCTTAATCGGCTCAAAACAAATTTGGCTTTAATATTGATTTCTATTTATATACCAAAATTTTGGGTGCAAATTATCATGGATACATATAAATAAACACATACATGCACACACATATTAACTAATTAGTGGATTTTAGATCGACTAACCTCACCATTTAATCTCGACGAGAAAAATGTTTGGAAAGAGAAAGAGAACGCCGCACGTCCTGAAGAGATATCGACTATCATTCATCTCAAAGGATAATTGTTGCAATGGATGACAATTTATAAAATGAAAGATTAGATATAATTCTAGAATCTTCTAGATTTTGGGCTTTAAAGCCTATAATAGGTTTGATCCATTTTTGTTGGGCTTGGTCGTATATTGTCCTTGATCGATTTTTGTAATAGATCACTTTTGATATAGATTAATCAGTATATATATATATTTATAATATACCAAATCACTCAATTATTTCATATTTCAAAATAATTTAAATGTAACAACTAATGAAATTGGTGATTTTTGGAATAATTTGAAGTTAAAAGGCCCAAAGCAACATATTTACCTCAAAAAATTAGGGGTGAGCAAAACCGGATATCCGGTCAGGTTTATAAAAATCGGATCGGATATCCGGTTTTTCGGATTATGAAAAACCTATTCCGGTTCCGGATCCGGTTTAACTGGATATCCGGAATTCGGATATCCGTTTAAACCGGATCGGAAATCAGATAATCCGGATCCGAATTAATTAATTAAAATAGATTTAAAGTTATAAAAAAATAATAAATATTATTATATTTTGATAGGTTATCGTTAAATTTACAATTTTTAAATTGATTAATAACATTTTAGACATCAAAATCTCATATATTAAAATTTATAAATCTATTTTTTCCTAAATTTTATTTTAACCCAGCAAATTATCATTCATTTGTTTAATATGTACTTATACCTACTTTTTTAGAGATATTAATAGCACGCTCACTTTCGAATTTATTTTATTAAATGAAATAATAATATTAAACGAGAACACTCTTTCATTAACTTCGTTCTAAAATTTTATTAACTAAGATGACAAAGTTTTCACGTACAAGTATATGATATTGTGTTTATAAATGCGCACTCAAATATATAATTTCATGTGTATCATTTCGATTTTACACCTAAAATGTTTATAAACTCGATCAATGCACACAAACTTAGTAATTTATTAGTAATAATTAATTATTTAATCTAATATATCATATGTTGAATTATTTGTCTTTAATATTATTTATTATACATATATAAATATATTATTTTTAAAGATATATTGAAAACCGGATCGGATCCGGATATCCGATTTTATATAAAGTTGTGATCCGGATCCTAATCCAAATTTATAAAAAAATCCTGATCGGATATCCGGTCCGGTTTTTTCGGATCGGATATCCAAATTTCCGGATTTTTAAAATCGGATACAGGATCGAAAATTAGGATAATCCGGTTTTTGGATTTTTGTGCTCACCCCTACCAAAAATCAAACTTGGGAAAGTAAAGACACAAGTGACAATTTCATATACTTTTTAAAAATAATTAAATTTTGTATATTTGGTGGTTACTGAAAAAGTAGTTGAAAAATATAATATATTTGTTTTACAAAAAAATCAACGCAAGTTGAGGTTTCCTTAATATTACAACACAATAATTTAATATATAAGCGTATTTAATATGAATTATAATTTCTTATAAATTATTATTGACTTTACATATACTAGCTTAAATATTGTATCTCTAATGCTTAAATATTATGTTTGTATTTAAATATTTTATTAACTGATATTTGTTTTTGTCCTACAGCTGCTAATAAATAATATATATATCTAAAAAAATTATATAGAAGTAATTAAATTAGAATAGTTACATGTGTTTTAGTTAGAATATGCTTTTACTCTAATATATTTTTAATGAATTGGCCAATTGAAATAATTTTTTAAAGTTTTCAAAAAAAAAAAAGAAGGTTGTTATTTCCAGTACTATCTAACAATGAGATTGTATAAGGGGGTTGAATACATTTTCTTTGAATTCTTGAAACTTAGAGAAATGTTAGCTTAAAAGTTGAGTTGAATACAATCGTTTCGGATTCTTGAAATTTAGAGAAAAGTAAGCTTAAAAGTGCTGAAAACTAAATTGCCAAAATATAAAAACATTGTATATAAATTTCATATGAATGTTAATTAATCCATCAAAGAGGTTTTGTATTTCTTGAAGAATCTGAGTTAGATTACACATCTACAAAATTACAATGTAATTTCTTACTGATAAATAATCGCAAACTCTCTTCTTGCCTCAAAAAATAAAAATCGGCGTGCAAGCCAAGTAATTGCCTAAAATTATTAAATATAATAAGAAACTCTCCGAATTGTCTTATATAATATTTATATTAATTTCACCTCAAAGGCATTATCCCAATTTCTCTAATATAATAATGTAACTCTCCAGTACTAATAATAATATATTTCTTAACATCCCCTCAAACTCACGATATACTCATATCGAGAGTTTGTAAAAAATAATCAAAACGTAATCACCCGCTCCAATCAGCATCCTCGTTAGTTGGTCCTCGTAGCTTATTCTCCAACTTTGTAGAATTAAGAAGATCAAACAATTGTTGTATCTGATTCGCAGAAAATCCTCACAACTCTGAGGCATTCTCTCCATTGAAATCCCTACAATAGCACTAAACCAACTGAACTACTACTTTACCCAAAGTCAATATCCCAAAGGAGCTGCTTGTGTTATGTGCTGCCCACTTTGACCTCCAAATATATTTGTTCTAACTGGGGTGACATGGCCACGTCCGCTTGGAATACCACCATGTATTCCGCCTCTCATAGCCAATGTTCCACCACGACCTGGTCCTCTTCCACCACGAGGTCGATCCCCCCACTAATCAGGAAATCCATGAATTTGAAAACATCCATATTCTTCATGACCTTCCCTATTACAATTCTTATAAAATTGATCACCATCAAAATTTTTGGACTTAGCTCTTGCATCTTGTTCCACTTGGAATGCCATGATTTTATTATGGTCATCTTTGAAAGTATGAGTCTTTACATGCAGCCTCTCTGTTTGGATCACTTGTTGATATGCCTTGTCAACACTTCGTAAAGGATCTTGTGCAAGAAGTTGTCCCCTAATTGAAGAATATGTTGCATAGAGCCTGATAAGAAAATGATGCACATAATCTTCTTGTCTTAATTTTTCCACTTGATCTACTATATTGCACTTGCACGCATCACACTTACAAACTGGCACTTTCACATAAGTAGTCAATTCATCCCAAATTTTTGACAAACGACCAAAATAAATTGCCACAGTTTCAATATTACCTTGTTTGCACTCTCCTAAAGCTGATTTTAGTTGACAAATTCGTGTTTCATTCACCACACAATACCTATTTTTAAGGTTGTTCCATAGTATCTGAGTGTCATCATATTCTCCAAGAGTAGACCTTATGGAAGAGTCAAGAGTGTTGGTAATCCATGACACCAACATTGAATGTACTGCCATCCAATCTTCAAGTTTTTCGGAATCCGTCGGCTTAGTGATTGTCCGTTCAACAAAGCCAAACTTTCTTTTTGCCTTTAACGAGGTTCGTACCGTCCTTGCCCATTCATCGTATTTCACACCAACAAATCATAAAGGTGTAATTATGTTTCCTGGTCCATCGCTAGAGCCAAGATAGTATGTCATATCAGTCTTTGGTTTAGTGATTTCCTCCATCTCAAAATCTCATAAAAGTAGAAAAGTTTTATTTATTTTCTCTAGCTCTTGATACCATGATAAATAATCGCAAACTCTTTTCTTGTATTTCTGAATCACGATATCAATACATATATAGGATAAATTAAGATTGGTGTGCAAGTCAGGTATTGTCTAAAATAACTCAATTGCCTCAAATAATAAAGATTGGCGTGCAAGCCAAGTAATTGCCTAAAATAAATAAAGATAATAAGGAACTCTCCGAATTATCTTATATAATATATATTAATTTCACCTCAAGGGCACTAATATAACTCTTCATTAATAATAATAATAATATATTAATAATATATTTCTTAACACTTACCTTTCGAAAGTGTTTCTCTCTAGAGCTCCTAGGCAAAAATACAAGTTATTGTTCTCTCTTATTACATTGCTACTCAGCTAGCTTTTATACTGTGTGAATAAAATAAAAGTAAGATAAAGTGTTAGTGGGGAAGTTGACTAGTGTGAATAAAATAAAAGTAAGATAAAGTGTTAGTGGGGAAGTTGACTAGGTTGCACCCAAACAATTAAGTATGACGGGACTTTGTGCCTAGCAACCTGAAGCCTTTATGGTTTGAGATTGCTGACCGAACACTCGCTACAAGGGTATTAGTGTATTAGTGTACGAGTATTTTGGGACCTTGACTATTGCATAGTCAATGTAACCACTAAGACTAGGGAATTGGGTTCTTTAGTTGGTTAGTGGAGCCTTACAGACTTGGTGACTCACTTACACTGAGAAGTATTGAACTTAGGCCAAACATATAAACACCAAATGTGACGACCTCATACGCAATGTTGGACGACAGCTAGTGAAGCCTCAATGATTGTTGTGACTCACTCACCTTGAGGAGCTCAATTTAGAGGTGAATCTATCCTTAGTCATTATAATGAATATTTATTAAATTAAAGTAGTGTAAATGTAGCTTCAGTAATAAAAGCATATGACCCCTACGAAGAACCCAAATGGACACTATAGTCTAAGTAGCGGGGTGTTGAAATCTAGTTTTTGTTATGATCGATAGCTAATCTAAAGGAAGCATGACCTGGTGGGTATTTAAAATCAAGACGGAATTGTATAATACTTTGGGCTATTGTTTATAGGCTTATGTGTATCGGCTTGGGGCATGTCCCATATATATATATATATATATCAAAATATTAGACAAGTAAAGCATGCTATCATATCATCATATAATTCGTTACTTTTCGAAGGCTCTCTAGCGTTCTAAGAGTAAAGAGCAGTAGCATATGTTCGATAAAATAGATACATATATTTTATCTATAGTTTTGTTATTCCTAATCTTTGATTTAAGAACAAAAGGGGTTTGTGATTCTTGCGATGATTGGAAGGATTTGTGACACCCTTCATCAACTAGAGCGGATTTCGCATTCTCCGAGTAACATATTAGTTTTCAATACACATAATAGGCTTTGTATTCTTTTTCCTTACTTTTATTTATTTTTATTTTTTAGTGTATGTCATGTGTGTATTCGAACCCATAATAGATTGCGGTTCAGCGATGAAGTAATGACCATTATGGGATTCTAATGAATACTGTTGTTTTATGCTTCTTCGATTGTTTATGGTTGTGCCTAATGGCTTGTGTTTATTGCTTAGATGATTCACGACCATTTACCTTGTTTACTAATTACAATATGACGAGAGTTGAGTTATTGGTCAGAATTAATCACACTAGCATACAACATGATTGTGTATTTTAATTTGTAAGGAGGAGCGGGAGTGAACCTTTATATTTTAATCTGTAAGGAGAAGCGAGAGTGAACCCTTACCATATGTAGCCAATGAGGAGCTTGTTAATAAAATCAGATTAAGGCCATGCATAATCACATATGAGACTAATATTAAGACTTAACTGGAATAAACTTGACTTATCGAGATACTACTTTGACTAAGTGCATTTTCGTGTGTAACGGGGATTGTCCACTTGAAGATCCTCCCGTCAGCAACAGTAAAAGGCAAGGAAGTAGTAGATGGAAAAGAGTGTAGAGATGAGATATATACTTGAACAAGAGGTGGATATGTGAGAGCCTTATCAAAATGGATATTAATTCTCACTGTTGTTGGAGGAATTTCGTAACAACACAAATCGGAGGTTGCTGAAATAACGAATTATGAAAATAGGGGGATTTGAGATTTTTGGATGTTTGGGGCTGAGCTCGTATGATGACTCCTCAGAAATTGAATAGAGAATGGGTTCTTTCTCTTACTCTTTCCCGAGTGTCAATTGTCGTGTACCACTGTACCACTGTACCATACAAGGTGCCTACATACCCATTTATATAGGGATCAAGCCTCACGTAGTTCTTGGAAAACAAGTCATTAGATAAGTCATTCAGTCCAAGTCCATAAAATAGCCAAGATTTATGTTCCCATAAACAGCTCAAGGATTATCAATCCACATCATGTTCCCATAAATAGTCCAAGGATTATCAATCCAATGTTCCCATAAATAGTTCAAGGATTATCAATCCACCTCACGTTCCCATAAATAGTTCGGTCTTCACATGTTTTCCTACAATCTTGCGGCATCTCCGCATTTCTTTCCATGATTTGAAGAATATCGTTTGGAGATATTTTCCGTTATTCGCTGATTCTTTCCTCGTTTAAGGGAGAGGATATTACTTAATGGTCAAGTAATTAATTATTAATCTGAATTAATAATTATTAAATGGAGAAATTTGGACTATGCCAAAATATGGCATAACAACAAGCCCCAGTTCTTCAGTGTAGCTTGCTGCAGTGGAGAACTAAAAATCTTCGAGCTTCCAAATTTCTTCGGTCGCTTAGAGTTTTGTATATAGTCCGAATTGGCGTACACACTTTTCAAGTGTCAATGTCCACATAAGGATGTGTTTTCGTTCATCCGCGAGCCCCCGAGCTGAGGCTTTAATAAGTTACCCAATTTTAAATGTCAGGCTTTCAGCCCACATCACGTCCGTTCCACACGTTTTCCTACAATCTCGCGGCATCTCCGCATTTCTTCCCGTGATTGTAGGAATGTCCTGTGCCAACCATATCACGTCCGGTCCCACACGTTTTCCTGCAATCTCGCGGCATCTCCGCATTTCTTCCCGTGATTGTAGGAATGTTCCATGCCAACCAAGAAATATCCATTTACCAATGGGCCTTCAATAATGTAATTTTATTCATGGACTCTCCTCTGAGAGTAGGGTCTTCAATATTAATCCTCCTTGGAAAAGAGAGATTTCGAAAACAATACCCTTATCAGATAAGGACCTTCCACACTAATTTTTGTCCATGCACGAGCTAGTGAAGTAATCAAATCATGCACTACGAATATTGCATCACAATTCTTTAACATCTCCATGATTCAGATTCTGTCCAGATCTGTTATTTACCTTTTTGGCCCTGTAAACGATATTTTCTTGGAAAACACAAAACATGAAAGTTGTAGAAAACGAAAATATCTTTCCGATGATATATGGCTCGTCAGAAACGGACTTATAACGAATCAGGAATCAAATAAAACATCTAGTGAGATTAACTTCTCAATACTGAAAAACGGGATCAGATTATGTTTTGTGATTTCAAAAATAGATTTGAACATAATCTCAGAAAACACCAAGAACGAAAGTTGTAGGAAATCACAAAAGCTTTCCGGATCATAAAAAATCATCAAAATCTGACATGTATTCAATTTACTACGAATTTTATAAGATAACTTATGTATACAGACAAAAACATAAGAAAACTTATCTTAATTTTGAAAAGAATCATGAATCACTGCCTCCATCGTTCTGCTCCTCCATTAAAGCCGCTCCAGATACGATAAAACCCCTTTTGTGCATGATGTAGATGATTTGATTGTCCTCCAAAATCAAAAAATAATCCCCTCCTTCTAGCGCCAATTGTTGTTGGAGGAATTTCGTAACAACACAAATCGGAGGTTGCTGAAATAACGAATTATGAAAATAGGGGGATTTGAGATTTTTGGATGTTTGGGGCTGAGCTCGTATGATGACTTCTCAGAAATTGAATAGAGAATGGGTTCTTTCTCTTACTCTTTCCCGAGTGTCAATTGTCGTGTACCACTGTACCACTGTACCACTGTACCACTGTACCATACAAGGTGCCTACGTACCCATTTATATAGGAATCAAGCCTCACGTAGTTCTTGGAAAACAAGTCATTAGATAAGTCATTCAGTCCAAGTCCATAAAATAGCCAAGATTTATGTTCCCATAAACAGCTCAAGGATTATCAATCCACATCATGTTCCCATAAATAGTCCAAGGATTATCAATCCAATGTTCCCATAAATAGTTCAAGGATTATCAATCCACCTCACGTTCCCATAAATAGTTCGGTCTTCACATGTTTTCCTACAATCTTGCGGCATCTCCGCATTTCTTTCCATGATTTGAAGAATATCGTTTGGAGATATTTTCCGTTATTCGCTGATTCTTTCCTCGTTTAAGGGAGAGGATATTACTTAATGGTCAAGTAATTAATTATTAATCTGAATTAATAATTATTAAATGGAGAAATTTGGACTATGCCAAAATATGGCATAACACTCACCAAATCCGTTAGAACCCTCTTCTTCTGCACCAAACTCTCTAAGGCATCTTGCGACCTTTATAAGAACTACATCCTTCACAAGATGGTTAATCACAAGCATAATGAATCTAGCAGTAAATATTATTAAACCTTCAGTTTTGGTCACTTAATTTTGCAGCTATTTCAATGAATATAGTAAGAATAGTAATAGTTCGGTAGACACATAAACATGTATGTATAGTCGATGGATATTCTATTAATCAATGGCTATTGTTCAAATACTCAACTAATAACAACATACAATATAGTGTAAATTGACAACAACCATTCAGACCCTGTAAGAGCATATGCACCCATGAAGTCCTTTGATTCATGAATTCATGGATTAAATTAATGGAGTTGATTACTATTCATGATGAATCAACTATTTTTGTTGTTTTTATGCACCCATACAACTCCATCAATTCATCGGTTACTATTCATCAAATAAATAATTATATTTTATATCATAAATTTTAATTCATCTTTATTATTTAATTGTCCCGCAAATAAGATCCAGTGATAAATTGTCGGATAGGTTTAGATTTTTAATAAGATTAATTTTCGGGAGTGCCACACCAATTTTGGGCATAATATTCATGAATTCGCCCCCACAAATTATTTTTGTTTGAATATCAACTCGTAATTGGAGCAATAGATTGTCGAGCCCAAGAAATACATAATTGTAACTCTTCGGATGGAAGTCAATTGATATCCATTTTTTTAAAAATATGAATTACAAAAAATATGAGTATGAATTTTTTTTTGTTGAAAATGAAAATTGAGAGCTGCTATTTATAGGCCAAAAAATCTGATCATTGCTGCTTAAATTATAGCTGTTGGAGAACATATAGCCGTTATGCAAGCAGAAAAAGTAAAGAAAAGTGATTCATTTCATGGACCCATGAATTGATGGTCATGACCAAGTCCATGGAAAATCAATGGACCAATTGATGAATTGAAGGAGATGAATAAATTGATAGAGTGAAAAAAAGAGGGGTGCATACTAATTTATCACAACATCATGGAAAAAGCCCATGAATCAACTCTTTTAATACACCCGGTGCATATGCTCTAAGTTAATATGCAATAGTAGACAATCAAAAGTTAGCAAATAGAGATCGATGAAGATAGAATAAGATAAATTGAACATGCAAATTATTATTAATAATAAAAAACAGGAATTACATTTCAACTCTTTATAATTAAAATTTAAACTAAAAGGGCTCCTAATCCTAACTCCTCTAGGTGGCCCTAGAAGGAGAGTTGGGAGGATTATCCCTTCAATCATCTTTTTTCTCCTTCTTCACTTCTTTCGCTGTCTTAAGTTGCTGTTGCTTCCTGACGTTGTTCGTCCAGAGCTACTTCCATCTCTCTAAACAGCTGTGCCACTTGTTGCTCGATGCTCTTAAAGTTGAACTCTTCTCTTGTGATATTAAAAATGTTCATTTCTGCCATTTTCTCTGTTACTCTTGATAAAATATAGTGTGATCTAATCTCTATTTACGTATCTGTTATATAGAAATTACGTATCTCTTATATAGAAATGCCCTAGGGATAGTTTTATGAAACTACCGCATTCAAGTTTATTAACTACACCTTCTCCAATTCCAAGACATTTTAAACGTTCCCTCCCATCACTATTTCTCGTTTGACTCAAAGTCTAGCTTCTAATTAAGTTAATGTACATGTGTTAATATCTATTTTACCTAACTATTATGGAATAACAACAAAATATTGGAGAGATAAGCATACAGTCATGCATATATGGCAGATACACACAAGTAGTGACAGTAAATTCTTATGACATCCACTTTTTTAGAACTTAGAAAACATTCTATCACAAGCTGCATTCTCAAATTAACAAACATATTTCTAAAAGTTATGTAAAATTCAACATACCTAGCTCGCATACTAGTCTTGAGAAAATAGATTTATCAAGTGGCTTGATAAATATACTTGCTAACTGTTTTTCACTTAAGACAAAGTGCAATTCAATAATTTTCACTATAATGAGTTGTTTTTTTGTACCATTTTACACCAATTTCCGGCTTCAATTTGGTGCTTGGATTCAAGCTTTGTTCTATTTTTACGTGTTTTATTAGTAATTTCTGGTAAAGTATCGGATTCCCCGAAATCCATATCTTGTGATATTTTGGAGCAAAAAGAGACTAAAATGGTGCAAATGCAGCTTGGTGCAAAGTTGATTTACAAAAGGACACTTTGGCTTAAGAAGACATGTTGGGGGCAAAATCAAGAGAATTGTTGGGCTAACAAATTCAGCTACTGACCAGACGTTCGTGTTGAGTAACCAGTCGCTCTAAAATCTTAAGGTGTTAGAGAAAGACACTTTCTAGGATTATATATTATATTCTAACACTCCCCCTCACTCAAAAGGCCATTTATGGGTCGAAGAGTGGATCACGGGTGCTCATCTTTTGGGACATAATTTTGCCCGAGTCCTCCGCCAGCCTGAGCTCTGATACTATGTTGAGTAACCAGTCGCTCTAAAACCTTAAGGTGTTAGAGGAAGACACTTTCGAGGATCATATATTATATTCTATACGTTCGCTCTACGAAATCATGGAGGAGCCATACAAAGCTCCGCGTCACCGCAGAGCGCCTCTGCCCATAATTTGAAATTCAAAATCTTTTGTAATTAATTGAATTGATTTTTTGTTGATTTAGGGGTTATATCGTATTCCTTTTCTGATAGTCGTACTTTTTCAAATTAATCACATGCTCGGTTACGAAGCTTATTTGTTTTTATCAAAAAATATGTTTGTGTAGAAGTCCAGGAAGGAAGGGGAAGTAGATGAGTTAACGTTTAGAAAATTAATTTCTTTCATCGAATGGTGTAAAATATTAAAGAATCCATTGAAAACTAGAAATTTAAGAATAACTAAATCAATTTGAAAGAAGGATGAAGATACGAACATAATCAATAGACAAATCAAGAGTTGTGGCATACCGATGCAATCAACACCGGGAATGGATTGGAGTCTGATGAAACATATACTCCTGTTACAAGATCGAAATTCAACAAGCTTTCTTACCTTTTGCTCCCTAGTTTTAAAATAAAGAGAAAATAAAATTAAAAATAGAAATCCTCTCTTCTTGATATAGAAGAGAATATAATATAAGATAATACACTAGTAAAAACTAAAATTTAAAATCCACTCTTTTTGAGATTGAAGTGAATATACAGAAAGGAATAAAAGATTATGAATATGTATTTAAAATTAAAATTTAAAATTCTATTTTTTGGACAGTGTTGTGGAACGAAAAGTAGGTTTAGATATTGACGGCGAGTATTTAATTTAAGGTAGTGGACAAACGTGTATTAATGGCTGCTCTCGTGGTTTGTGACTAAACATGTCCTCACAAGATGCCTACGTATCTCAATTATCACTGAGAATCAAGCCAAGAAAATGTAGTCCTGATGTTGGGAGGTTAGGCCCTTTATATAGGCGTCTGGAGATTTAGAATCGTGCTAGAATTAGGTTACTTGGTGGCCAAGTAACCTCCTTGACAGTGGATAACTCTTATCAGAATTAGTTTCCATGTTGGAGTTGGTTTCCATGTTGGACGTTGCCTTAGAAGCTTCCTAGTGGTTTCCAATCACTGGGCTGTTTATGAACCAAGCCCACGTCTTAGTGGTTTAAGACAAAGGTTGGATCGTGGCCCAATTGCTGACCACGAATTTAATACCACAATTAGGGTTTCAGGCCTCATTAATGGGCCTCGTATTTGGACCATCATAGGTCTAATTTATGCAGCATTAAAAGTGTCCTTTGGGCTTTATTTTAACCCACATCATTTGCCCCCCTAACTTCGAGGAAAACTGATCAGGTTTTCTCAAAGTTAAGTCGACTAATTTTTTAGTAGCCCTCCTCGGGTATGGCCTTTTGCGGCCTAGGGTACACTAGTGTTTCACGAGTATCATTTTATCGTGAAGTGTGGAGCGACCTACACATTCACTACGATCAACCTTATTTGAGGCTTCATTTTTTATTGGCTGGGGGCACCTGATAACTAAAATATCAAGTGCATCCAAGTTTTTGTTAGTGAAAGTTTGAGTTTTACCTTAATTTGGCTAACTCCAAAGAACAATCACCGGGTATTGCCCTAAACGGGCTATATTTGGTGCTGAATGACGCTAAACGGCGCTAAACGACGTTAAACGGTGTTAAACGGCACTAAACGGGGTAAAACAGCGCTAAACGACGCTAAAGGCTGCTAAACGACGCGAAATGGCGTTAAACGACACTAAACGGGATAAAATAGTGCTAAACGGCGTTAAACGACGTTAAATGGCGTTAAACGACGTTAAATGTCAAAAAATGTCGAAAAACGACGAGAAATGACGAAAAATGACGGAAATTTTTCGGACCAACCAGGGGCCTCCCGGGGAGCCAAGCCGGCCAGACCTAGTCAGCCAACAGCCTTCCAGTGGCCAGGTCGACCATCCTTGCTGAAGGCCTTCCAGGCGCCTGGTCGGCTGGTCCTGGTCGGCCGTGGCCCGGTCGGTTTTTTTTTTAAAAGTATTTCAACTAGGTGGGATGTTGGTTGAAATGTTGCTTGAATTCTTGGTTGTTTGTTATGAAACAAAGTTCTTGTTTCCAAACACTAATTTTTTTTTTTGGTTGTTTTGTATTGATTTCAACCATCGTGCGTGATTTCAGCCATTCAAGCTTGAAACCAAGATTCAAACATGGCATTTAGTTGGTGTTTACAAACATGTTGGCCATTTTGGCTTATTTTGACGAAAGAGTGGTTTCATTCGTGGTAACATTTCTAGTCATCCAGGGCTAGTCATTGAAAGCTTTCCACGGAGGTTCTAGTCATCCGGGGTTGGTCATCCAAAGCTTTCCGCGGAGGTTCTAGTCATTCGGGGCTGGTAATCCAAAAGCCTTCCACGGAGGTTTTAGTCATCCGGGGCTGGTCATCCAAAAGCCTTCCACGAAGGTTCTAGTCATCCGGGGTTGGTCATCCAAAAGCCTTCCACGGAGGTTCTAGTCATCCGGGGCTGGTCATCCAAAGTTTCCCACGGAGGTTCTAGTCATCCGGGGCTGGTCATCCAAAAGCCTTTGGTTGCCCCCCGAGTATGAACTCTTTGTTTAAAAACAACATGGTTGCTTTTAAAGCAAAAGGTTGTCTTCAAACCAAAGGTTCTAACTTCTTGGTTTTCAAACCAAGTTATTAATTCTCCCAACAACATTAAGTTAATCAGGTTATTGTACTTAATCCTTAATTATGACTAAACTTTGTGTTAGGCCGAATACACAATATATAATCAAGTATATGTATGAGAATAACAATAAGAACACTGTTTATGAATAATAAACTGAATGGAATTAAAAACTCCTCTCTCAGTGATGTAAAATATCACAGAGAGCTTCTAGGTTACAAGAATGATAATTCACGTATTCGCTTCCCTTTTAGGGTTAACCTATCTGTGTTTATATAGTACACAGCTACATACAATCATTAATTGATATTCCTATAAATTAGCTATACAATCAGAATCAATTAAGAATTGCTTCTGTCTTCTGTTCCGTTTCCTTAGCCATCTCGATATCTCTTTGCTTCTTTCCATCTTCAAAGAATATCGCTTCTAGAATGTTCATTGACTTTACTGACAGCTAAGCAAACTCTGACCATCAGACTTTAACAAACTCTGACTGGTCCTCCAGCTAAACTCTGATAGTTTCCTGGTACTTTAAACACTGATAAACAAACATCAGCAATTATATCTAACAATCTCCCCCAACTTGTTCATACTAAAATGTACAAGTTAACAGATAATTGATGATGTCAAAACATATTTAACAAATGCAGTGTTTATAAAATCACAGAGTTTATCTTTAACTTAGAACATAAAACTTTAAAAACTTACAGACTTCAGTTACTTAATCTCTTCAATGTCAGGCACAGTCCTGATGTAGTCCATAAGTAGTCTTCTTTCAGCTCTCTCTAGCTCAGCTACCATTATCCTCTTTAGCTCTCTCAACTCTGGATCACTCTCTCCAGTTTGGTAGATAGCTGCCCTTAGAGCATAGATACTGTTTTTCCTCATATCATTTCCTAGATTTATTATGAAGGATTTATCTGATTCCAGATTAAATTCCAACACTTTTATACCAAGATCTGTTCTGAGTCTTGCACTGTTCCTTTGCATCTCAACAAGCTTTCCATCGTAGTCTCTGTACTTTGGTATATAAGAACCAGCAGACTTTAAGCCACAAAGAATTCTAGCTTTCATCATCCTGCTTCTTAACACCTCAGCTGCTTGATGAGTTCTTTGATTTTTAATCTTCAGTATATACAGTACATACTCTAGTTCTTCTTTCAGCTTTAATCCAATATCAGCTTCACCAACTCTGTATACTCTGCCATCAGCCTTGAAGTATAACAGAAAATCCTTCTTCAATCCTTTATGATAAATTAACTGAACCGACTCTAAAGTATCAAGATTTTCTTGAGTCACACCAACACCTGGTTCAGCTAATGAAGTTTGATCCACAGAACTGTTATTCTCTCTCTTTTCTCTATGAGATCCCAGTCCAGATTTATCTCTTGATTCATTTCCCATGATAGTTCTGCTTTGGAGAATATTGATATTTGCTGGAATCAGAGAATGCTGAACAGTGATTGGCTTAGAAAAAGTCCTTTGGAGTTGCGAAGATAGCTGAGTCTGTACAACTTGAGCAGTATCAGAGGTTGTCACAGCTTCCAATGTTTGAACAACTTGAGCACTGTCAGAGGTTGTTTGAGCTTTCTTCAATAACTGATTTTCTTCCACAAGCTTTCCTTTGCCTTTATCTAAGCTGGCTTCAACTGGCCTTATTGAGTATTGTAAACTCTGTTGAGAGTTTACATTTTCCTTGATTACAATTCCTTTCTCCTTTGGCCTTAAAACCTTCTTGACTTTCTTGAACTTCCCAGACTTTAATTTCTTTTCATGCTCTTCAGCTAGCATCAATTTTTCAACTTGGATATCTTCTATGGTTGCATCAGCACCATGTTCTTCTAGAAACAGCTGAGCAGCAATCTCTTCATCAATAACTGGATGAGAAGTAAGCAAAAAGCTTCTAGCTCTTGAAGTAGATTAAGCACCAGTGTATATCCTTTCAGAGTTTGTAGCATCAGAGTTTGATCTTAGCTTTCCTTGCTGTAGAGTAGATTTAGATTTGAACTCTTTCCCTCTTGCACCACCATCAGTAGAATCATCCTGTCTACTCAGAGTTTGAGACTTTTTGCATTTGTCTTTAAGTACTCTCTCCCCCTTTTTGACATCATCTTGAAGCAATACTGAGGTGAGCAATTCTATAGAAGCAGCTATGGAATCAATCTTCTCAGACATTACATTCTGATTTTCTTCAACTTTGATTAATCTGTTCTTGAGAACTTCTTGATCTTTGACCAGAGTAAGAAGCATAGATTTATCTTGCTTTAGAGACATATCTCTAGCAACCACATCATTTCTCAACCCAGTAACTGAATTCTGAGTTTCATCAAAATGATTGTGAAGAGACTTGACTTGAACAATTGTTGCCTTTAGATGTGTAAGAAGTTCTGGATTTGTAATTGACTCAACAGATTTTGTTACAAAGTCAGCAGCCCTTTGATCAGTAAATATGCAATCCTTGTTTGACCACTTGGAAAAGTACATATTCTGAAAATGAAGTTCAGTGGCATGCTGAATGTCCTTTGGATTTGGTTGAGCAGAAAGTCTTTGAGAAGATGAATCAGCTTGATCATCAGACTTTGCAGAAGACTCAGCACTTGGAGAATGTGGAATATTTGCAGCAAATGTTTCTTGAGCACCTTCATGTGCAAGATTCTCAGAGTTTATATTCTCTTGAACATTCTCTTCTTGTACAGCCTCAACAACAGGCTCTGCAGTGGCTTCAACAAAATTTTCTGCAGTTTCTTCAAGAACAATTTCTGCAGCTACAGCCTTTGTTGTCTGATCAACCTCTTCACCTTTTTCAAGTAGCTGGTGATTGACAGAGAGAATCTCTGTATGAGTAGCTAAGGACTCATCAAGTATGACTGTGGGTTGATCAGCTGCCACATCCTCTATTTCATTAATACTACCATACTCTTCTAGAGTAGCAGAGGGATGTGCTTCAAGATTATCTTCAAAATCCATTTCCATAATTGGTTCAATAAAATCATCATTAACTTCAACATTTTCAGCAATATTTGCTCTGGCTTCCTCAGGCACAATAGCATCTTCAATAACATCTTCAAGATCAACTTCTGAAGCTGCTGCAGTAGTAGTTTCTGGAACTAATCCACCAAAAAGATACGCAGCAACAAGCTTCCTTTTCTTAGCATTAGCAGATTCAGTTTCATCAGAAGGCATATTTGCATCAGAAACAGGTCTATTTGCCCTCTTCTTTCTCCTTGAAGTACCAACAGATACTGGAACATCATCAGTATTTAGAGGTTTAGCAGCCTGGACAGCCTTAAACGCTCTATGCTTAGTCCTACCCCCAGCCCTTGGTTTTTGAGATGTAGATGGAAGAGGTTCAGACTCTGGTTGAGGTTGTGGTTGAGGTTGTAAAAACTGTTGAACTAAGGCAGGAAGCAACAAGTCTCCAACATTCCCTTTCTTAATATCCTTGTTTGTTAAATCAGAGAATATTCTTTTATGCAATTTAAATGAGGGAATGACATCCTCCTCAGCTATCTCAACCCCATCAACACAAATGGAAAAGATTAATTGACAGAAACGAGCAAAATAGACTACACTCCTATTCTCTGTCATCTTTTCTCCTAAGTTATTCAAAACAAGTCTAGAAAAATCAAAATTGTTGCCATAGATAAGAGAATACCCGATTTGCAGACTGTCAATTAGAATTGCATCCCAATTGGTACACTTCTTTCCGAACGCCCTTGTAGTACAATCGAAGAAGAAACTCCACTCCTTCCTCAAGAACGGTCGTTTCAGATTACCTGTCCTTGCCAAAGGCCCAGAGTAACCAATATCCCTCATCATACGCTGAAGATCAGAGTCACCAACAGATATGGTGTAAGCATTAAAGTCTTCAAACCCAAGAGCATCTCTAACAGTGGTTGGAGTAACCACATACTCTTGTTCATCAAACTCAAAGATTATAGAAGGAGTTCCAGAATCTCCACCATCATCATAAACGCTAGTTTCCCAGAAAGCTTTGATTTGAAGTCCAGAAAGCTTTGCTGGCTCCACAAGAGCTTGCCCAATATCTGATTGAGCGAGAAAACTCTGAAACAGATGAAACGCCTCTGGTGCGTTCTCAGTAGATAGTGGTGCTGCATAGTTATTAGGGACAAAATCGAGACCAACAGATTGAAACATGGTGCTTGCCATTAGAATATTTGAAATAAATCAGAGTTTATGCTTCGAGAAAGTGTTTGAGAAAGTGATGCAGAAAAGTGTTTGTGGATATGTGTATGTGAAACTGTGCTGTGCTGTGAATAGAGTAAGTCTGTAAAAGATTTGAACGTTGTGTGTATAATGATTAAATATAAATTAAAACTGAAGAGTTTTAATCATTAAAACACACAGCAGGCTTACTCGAATAATGTGTGAGTGGGACAGTTGGCACATATGCATTAACTGACAGCAGTAAATCGTGGTTGTTTCCAACACGCATGCGCAGTAAAAGGCACTAATTACTGCTATTTTCTAGACACCTTTCTTCATTTTCAAAAACTCAACAAACCGTTATCAATCATACTCTCTATTTTCCAAAAATAATGTTCCTCAATAATTATGAAATGTCTGAAACACATTTATTTATTTTAATCATCAGAGATTAAAAATAAATTACCTCTGCGTAGAGTACATAGTTCATCAGTTTTTATCAATTCTCCTCCTTCATTAATAATCTCTTTTCTCAAAATGCACAGTTGTGAATATTTGTGTGTGAATAGCAGAGTTTACTGAATATAAATATTGAGAGCATCTCAAAGTGCATAAAATCCACAAAATAAATCAGTAAAAACTGGTTGCCCAAACTCTCATATGTAAAACATATTCTGATTTCATCTAAACTCTGTACCTATATTTGTTTTCATTTGTTTTCACCCACTTTAAAAATTTATTTATTTTTTTTATTTAATCTTTTCCAGTAATCAGTGGTTGGCACTAGTCACCAAAAATTTGAAAATTTTAGCCCTTATTTCATACAATAAGTTCATGGGTCTTCCTAGGCACAACATGATCTCAAAGGAATTTGTGCTTGTTTTTGCATCTTTTGCTTAGGGGTGAATTAACAGCAACTAATTATCAGAGTTTAGACTAACATCATTTAACGTATATCATTTATGAGAGAAAGTGAAAACAGCTAATACAGACTCAGTGTATAGGATCAATAAACTAAGAGATGATATAAATATAGAGACAGTATCATGCTGTGTAAAGTTTCTGCACACATTTGAGATTAGATCATATATAGCTCAGAAGAATTCATGATTACTTACTGAGAAGCATGCTTCATACTATTTTCTTCATCGACCATTATGTTTCAGACAATACCACAATCAGAGTTTATCATCAGAGTATGCTTCCAGAGTTTAACAACATGATTTGCATGACAGTTAACATATGCATAGAAACATGAGCAAATTATCACAGATGAGTAAAGTTTGAGTCTAACCAGTATCTCTAGTCGAAACCAGAGATCATTCCAAGTTCATTTACCAGTCTTGTAAATGTAGCTTCACTCAAAGGCTTGGTGAAGATATCTGCAAGCTGTTGTTCTGTAGACACAAAATGAAGCTCAATATCTCCTTCCTCCACATGTTCCCTATAAAGTGATACCTTATGCTGATGTGCTTGGTCATGGAATGCTGTACTGGGTTACCTGTCATAGCAATAGCACTTTGATTATCACAAAAAATAGGTATTTTAGAGTACCTTAACCCATAATCCAGCAATTGATTCTTCATCCACAGAATCTGTGCACAACAGCTACCAGCAGCAATATACTCTGCTTCTGCTGTGGATGTGGAAATTGATTTCTGTTTCTTGCTGTACCAAGAAACTAGTCTGTCACCTAGAAATTGACAGCTTCCACTAGTGCTCTTTCTGTCAATTTTACAGCCTGCAAAATCTGCATCAGAGTAACCAATTAACTTAAACTCCGATTCTCTAGGATACCACAAACCCAAGGTTATGTTTCCTTTGAGATATTTGAAAATCCTCTTCACAGCTGTTAGATGAGGCTCTCTGGGATCTGCTTGAAATCTTGCACAAAGACAGGTTGCATACATAATGTCTGGTCTACTTGTAGTAAGATAAAGAAGAGACCCTATCATGCCTCTGTAGTTTGTCATATCTACTGAAGCACCTGTATCTTTGTCTAGCTTTGTTGCAGTTGCCATAGGAGTTGTTGCAGATGAACTATCAAGCATACCAAATTTCTTGAGAAGATTTCTGGTATATTTTGCTTGATTGATAAAAATCCCATCATGTGTTTGCTTTACCTGCAAGCCTAGAAAATAACTAAGCTCTCCCATCATGCTCATTTGGTACCTGGACTGCATAAGCTTGGCAAATTTCTTACAGAGTTTGTCATTAATAGACCCAAAAATTATGTCATCCACATAGATTTGAACTAAAAGCAAATCATTACCAGTATTGAAATAGAACAAGGTTTTATCAATTGTACCTCTAGTGAACCCGCTTTCTAAAAGAAATTGAGCTAGAGTTTCATACCATGCTCTAGGTGTCTGCTTTAGTCCATAAAGTGCTTTGTCAAGCCTGTAGACATAATCTGGATACTTGGGGTCCACAAACCGTGGTGGTTGTTCAACAAACACTTCTTCTTCAAGTTTCCCATTGAGAAAAGCACTTTTCACATCCATCTGAAAGACTTTAAACTTCTTGTGAGTAGCATATGCTAGAAAAATCCTTATGGCTTCCAATCTTGCAACTGGAGCAAAGGTTTCATTATAGTCAATTCCTTCCTGTTGTGAATATCATTTTGCCACAAGTCTAGCTTTATTCCTTGTAATTACTCCCTCACTATCAGTCTTGTTTCTGAAAACCCACTTTGTACCAACAACAGACCTGTTCTTGGGTCTTGGTACAAGTGTCCATACTTCATTTCTTTCAAACTCATTCAATTCTTCCTGCATTGCTGTTATCCAGTTAGAATCTTGAAGAGCTTCATCCACTTTCTTAGGCTCTGTTTGAGATATGAATGCATGAAACAAACATTCATTTGCTGTGGCACTTCTTGTTTTCACACTTGCATCTGGATCTCCAATTATCAGATCAGGTGTATGAGCCTGAGTCCACTTTCTTGCTGTAGGTAAGTGGCTTCTTTCATCATTATTGGATTCT
Organism: Heracleum sosnowskyi; assembly: GCA_030848705.1. NCBI lineage: Eukaryota > Viridiplantae > Streptophyta > Magnoliopsida > Apiales > Apiaceae > Heracleum > Heracleum sosnowskyi. The sequence goes on along the minus strand of CM061238.1, from coordinate 135,390,319 downwards.
CCCCCTTGATCCATGCTTTCCTGATTTTTTTGTTGACCATTTGCATTCTCTGAGGCTCCCCCTGAATTGGACTGCTCAGTGTTTGAACTTTCAGAGTTTGTGTTAGATTCTTCAGCTGACTCACTTTCTGAATGTGAGTCATCATTTTGAGATGTTGCTGAACTATCTTCATGCTCCCCCTCAACTGGTTCTCTATTTTCTTCTGTCTGAGAAATTTCCTCAGTGTTTACCAGTAGAGGATCAGAGTATGCTACATCAGAGTTTGTTGGATTTGCTTCGTCAGCGTTTACATCATCAGATTTTAGATCTTCAAGTCCAGTTATTTTCTTGTCATCAAATGACACATGTATAGATTCCATGATCACTTTAGTTCTTAGATTATAAACTCTGAATGCTTTAGTTGATAGCGGATATCCAACAAAAATTCCTTCATCAGCTTTTAAATCAAACTTGGTCTACTGTTCAGGATGAGTTTTCAACACAAAGCATTTGCACCCAAAAATATGAAAATATTTCAGGTTTGGTTTCTTATTCTTCACCATCTCATATGGTATTTTCCCATGCCTATTGATCAGTGTAGCATTTTGAGTAAAACAAGCAGTTTGAACAGCTTCTGCCCAGAAATAAGTTGGTAATTTTGCTTCATCAAGCATTGTTCTGGCAGCTTCGATTAAAGTTCTGTTCTTTCTTTCAACCACTCCATTCTGCTGTGGAGTCCCTGGTGCAGAAAATTCTTGCTTCACTCCTCTTTCTTTGCAAAATTCTTCCATTGTTGCATTTCTGAATTCAGTACCATTATCACTCCTGATAATTCTCACTTTAAACTGTGATCCTTTGTCCAGCAGCTTTACATGTTCCATCAATATTAAGGCAGTTTCATCCTTCTTTGCTAGAAAGTACACCCAAGTGTATCTAGTATACTCATCAACAATGACTAGAGCATATTTCTTTCTGCCTAGAGACATTACATTTACTGGACCAAATAGATCAACATGAAGAAGATGATAAGGATCCACAACTGAAGATTCAGATTTACTCTTGAAAGATGACTTCCTTTGCTTGGCCTTTTGACAAGAATCACACAGACCATCTAAGCTGAGTATTGACTTTGGAAGTCCCCTTACAAGATCTTTTCGAATTAGCTCATTGATGTTGTTCAAGTTTAGGTGAGAGAGCTTCTTATGCCATTTCCAACTCTCTTCATTAGACATTTTTGCAGACAGACACACAGCTTTTCCTTCAGAGTTTGTTACCAAACTTGCTTCATAGATATTATTCCGTCTGTGTCCAACTAGAACAACTTTCCCTGTAGATTTGCTGATAACCTCACAGTATTCAGGTTGAAAATCTACATGGTAACCTCTGTCACAGATTTGACTCACAGATAGCAAGTCATGCTTGAGTCCTGGGACTAGAGCTACATTGGTGATGATGACACTTCCAAGATTGATATTGCCATATCCCATAGTACGTCCTATGTTTCCATCTCCATAGGAAACTTTTGGGCCAGCTTTCTCCTCATAATCTGATAGCAGGGCTTTATTTACAGTCACGTGTCCTGAACATCCACTGTCCAAGACTAGGGTGCTTTCCCTTATGCCCTGCAATCACAAACAATTACAAAGAGTTAGATCTAAGGATCTAGACTTGCTTGGATCCTTTGGCTTTCTTAACATTGTTAGCTTTTGCAGCGGAATTCTTATCAACAGAGTTTAAGCTAACAGTATCAGAGTTTACACTTGCAGAATCAACTTTAACCCATTTCAAATTTGGCTTCAACTCATAATAGTTGTGATAAATGGCATGATAATTCTTACAAGTATAAATAGAATGCCAAGTACTCCCACAGTGAGTGCATAAAGTCTGTGGTCTAACCCTAACATAATCCTTCTTAACTCCAGACTTGGAGGGTAATTAATGTCTTTGTTTTTCGTGCAGAAACTTGCAAGATGGTTAGCACTACCACAATTATGACATGTTTTTCTAGGAGCATCAGAATTAGGCAAATGATTATTGCTTTTATTAATGCCTACTTTTCCATTTCTATTCTTCCTGGACACTTTCTGTTTTTCAACAGACTTTACCTCTTTGAGTTTATACTTGAATTGTTTTTCTGTCATTGAACCAACATTAACCTGTTTAACACAAGTTTTTACTGGTTTATCCTTAACAGTTTCTTTTTCAAGTACAGAGTTTAGCTTACTGGATTCAGGAACAAATTTCATAGGTGGAAGTTGTGTTCTAACTTTAACCTTATCTTTAAACCTAAGTTCATCTTTCTCACAGTAACCTAACCCAACTGTATCTGTTTGAATACCTGATGTGTGTCCTTACCAGAGTTTGTCCAGGTTTTAATTACCTTTCTCTCTTTTTCCAAATCAGATTCTAATTGCCTAAATTTCTTAAGCAACTCCTGTTCAACATAAACAGCATCATCTCTTTCCTTTTGAACTTGTTGCATGTTAACAAGTTCTTCTTCAAGAAATTTATTTCTATCTTTAAGCTTTAGATTCTCAGATTTAATTCTCTCATTTTCTAAAGTCTGATCCCTATAGCTAACATGTATGCTTTTAAGATAAATTCTCAATTCAGATATATTATCAGTATCATAAGCATAAGTTGTTAGGGGTACCTTATTTTCAGATGATTCAGATCCTCTTTGACAGTTGCCATGAGAGCATAGTTGACATCCTCATCTGAATCTGAAGTGTCTGCCCAGTCTTTTCCTTTAGTGATGAGTGTTTTTTCAGATTTTCCTTTCTTGCACTCTGGAGCATAGTGACCCATCTCTTTACACTTGTAGCACTGGATCTCAGACTTGTCTTTCTTCCCAGATTTGATATCCCTTCTCAAAGACTTTCTGAAATTCTTCCTTTCAGAGTTTGAATCTCTCCTAGAGCATCTTTTTCCTTTCTTGAAGTTCGTGAAACCCATCTTCTTGAAAGTCTTCACCATCAAAGCAGCCATTTGCATCATCTTTTCTTCATCATCCTCGGTTTCAGATGATTCATCATTGTTTGAGTCATCATTAGATTTTGATGACTCACTTTCAGAGTTTATGACCAAAGCCTTTCCTTTAGCTTTCTTCTTTGATGTCTCTTTCTTAAGAAGTTTTTCTTCAACTTTGAGAGCAACAGATTTTGTCTTCTTTCCAGATCTTTTGTTTCTTTGTTCTATCTCAAGTTCATGAGTTTTAAGCAACCCATAAATTTCATCAAGATCTGTTTCTGCAAGATCATAATTATCTCTTATTGTTGTCGCCTTTAAATCCCATCTTTCTGGTAGAGATAGAAGAAACTTGAGATTAGACTCTTCAAGTTCATATTCTTTATCAACAAGAGATAAATCATTCAACAGTTTACAGAATCTGTCATATGTCTCAGTCAAAGTTTCATCAGGTCTAGAGTCAAAGTGTTCATACTCCTGTGTAAGAATAGTCTTCCTGTTCTTCTTTATAGCACTTGTTCCTTGACACCTGACTTCTAAAGCATCCCAAATCTCTTTGGCAGTTTTGTAGCCAATAACTCTATTAGACATGACATTATCTAAGGCACTATGGAGAAGATGTCTAACCTTTGCATCCTTTGCAATTGATGAGATGTCTTCAGGAGTCAAATCTTTCTTCTCTTTTGGAACGCTCTTTTGTTCTTTACCAGCAACAACTGGTGACAGTTTTGTTGGCATATGAGGACCATCATAGATTCTATCAAGGTATTCTGGATCTGTGGCTTCTAGAAACATGGTCATCTTTACCTTCCATATAGGATATTCCACTGGTCTTAGAATTGGAACCCTGATTGTCTCATATCGATTTACAGAAGTTGGTTGAACCTTCTGAACATTAGAACCTGCCTGGGTATTTTCAGCCATGATTATTCTTGTGTTTGGATCAATAAACTGTATATATTAAACAGCCTTGGCTCTGATACCAATTGTTAGGCCGAATACACAATATATAATCAAGTATATGTATGAGAATAACAATAAGAACACTGTTTATGAATAATAAACTGAATGGAATTAAAAACTCCTCTCTTAGTGATGTAAAATATCACAGAGAGCTGCTAGGTTACAAGAATGATAATTCACGTATTCGCTTCCCTTTTAGGGTTAACCTATCTGTGTTTATATAGTACACAGCTACATACAATCATTAATTGATATTCCTATAAATTAGCTATACAATCAGAATCAATTAAGAATTGCTTCTGTCTTCTGTTCCGTTTCCTTAGCCATCTCGATATCTCTTTGCTTCTTTCCATCTTCAAAGAATATCGCTTCTAGAATGTTCATTGACTTTACTGACAGCTAAGCAAACTCTGACCATCAGACTTTAACAAACTCTGACTGGTCCTCCAGCTAAACTCTGATAGTTTCCTGGTACTTTAAACACTGATAAACAAACATCAGCAATTATATCTAACACTTTGCTTTGTTAAGCAAATCATGCTTAATGAGACTTAATTCCTCAACTGGTAGCTTTATATTTCCCCAGGTTGCATTTCCATTCGTTTTCTTCGTTCTTATTCAAAAGAATAGAAGTTTTGGTTCGACTATATGAACTTCTTCGGTCATTTAATCATTGATTTTGACAATTAAACCTACAAACACGGGTCGTCTTGAAATGTGACTTGTTGTCACAGGTTACCACCTTCTATAAAAGAGAGGCGGGTGAACTCATTTCATTCACACCTTCATTTGCAAACTTCTCTATTGCATTTTTCTCTCTAGCATTCTCTCTGGTTTTAGTGTGGTTTTCAATCAAGAAGTCTTCTTTTAGTCCAGTACCCATCTTTCAATCATGGCTGATCAACGAGTGGCCGGTCCATCATCCGCTATTGCTCAAAGGATGGCTGCAAGAGCCAAACAAGGTAATCATCTTTCCTGTGTTCTAGTTGTTATAGATGAACCCTTACCTACATTGTTTGAGTTAGTGAACCAAATGGGGGATGCCTTCCCAAACAATGCTGAATTTGATTCATTCAAATTTCCAAGTACCCTGGGGAGGGTTGATGTGAAGAAACTCAAGAAGAGGTACTCCTTCCCCATTGATCTCAAGATAGTAGTTCCCGATCCAGGTGACAGAACTTGCAACTGGCACCCGGAAAGGTTGTTTGTTTACAAGGATGCTATAATAGCCGGGCTTAGGTTTCCGCTCCACCCCTTCGTAGTGAGGTTGGTAGCTGAGTTGAGGATCAACCCTGGCCAACTATATCCAAACTCGAGGAAGTTTATTTTTATCTTCATGGCAAGATGCTAGAAAGAAGGGATTCCTTTGAGTTTTCCTATTTTCAGAAGCATATTTGTTCTTAAAAATAGCCCGGCCACCCGGAAAGGGTGGATTTGTATTCAACATCGCCCGGGTGTCAACCATATCTGCAACAACGCCTCTCTCCCCGACTCCACCCACGAATGGAGGCATCATTTTGTTGTGCTCTATTGGAAGGGGGGAGATTGGGGCCAATACTTTAGGTCTGATTTCAACCACGTGGTGGATTTTGGGAGCCATATCAATGAACTCAAGTCCCACGAATTCCCCGACAGGGATGAACTTATAACGGGTTGCGATCATATCCACTATCGCTCTTTCCTGAACGAAAGGATCATGGTCGAAGTTGGAATGAGTAGATTGTCGTTGGAGGGTAATTTTTATTGTTATTCCTTGTTTTGAAACACACTTAATCTTATTCCAAAGTTTATGCCTGGTATTTTTCAGCTGCTGATATCATTGACAAGGAACCGGGAATGGGTGAGCAAGTCACCAAAAGGATGCCCCTGCATTCTTTAGTCCAAAAGCCATGACAAGGTAACAAAAGACTCCAAAATCAGTAATGAATGATACCTTAGCTGTGTCATCCTTGTGCATCTTGATTTGGTTGTAACCACTGAAACCGTCCATGAAGCTCAGCATTTTATGCCCTGTAGTAGCATCTATCAAGGTGTCAATCCTTGGTAACAGGAAGCAATCCTTGGGACAAGCATCATTCAAGTCGGTGAAGTCTATACACATTCTCCATTTTCCATTGGCCTTCTTAACCATAACCGGGTTTGCCAACCACTCTGGGAATTGGATTTCTTCAATGAATCCAGCTTCTAAGAGCTTATCAACTTCTTGTTTTATGGCTTCCTGCCTCTCTGGCGCAAAGTTCCTCTTCTTTTGCTGTATCGCCTTCCTTTTTGGATCGACATTGAGCTTGTGAGTTATCAGTTGGGGATCAATCCCTGGCATGTCGGCAGCTGTCCATGCAAAAACATCACTGTTCTCTTGTAGGAACGTGATCAACTCGCCCATCAAGGGTTCTTTTAGCAGTGCTCCAATATAAGTCACCTTTTTCTGGTTCGAGGGGATCCAAGGGAACAGGGACCAAATCCTCAGTTGGCTTCCCTCTATGGTCATCATCTTATCTGACATCCATGTCTTCGATAGGGAGAACCTGCCCCCCGACTCCGTCTGGCCTTAACGCGGCTACATAACAGCTCCTAGCCGTCTTTTGATCACCCCTTTCTTCTCCAACACCACTCCTGGTTGGGAACTTGATTTTTAGATGGTAGGTTGAGGCCACAGCCTTAAAAGCATGAAGTCCGGTTCTTCCAAGGATGGCGTTGTAGGTCGAGGATGCCTTGATTACCACGAAATTCAACATTTGAGTTACTTCTTTTGGTTCCTGACCAATAGTCATAGGCAATTGAATTGTGCCTTCAACTTTAGATTCCACCCCGTTGAACCCATATATGGGCATGTTCGACGGTAGGGGTGTACATGGATCGGTAAAATCGACCAACCTGATCCAAACCGACCTCATTTCGCCCGATCCAAACCGAATATTTCTAAACCGATATATATTTGGATTGAAAAAAATATAAACCCGATTTAAATGGGTTGGGTATGGGTTTTGATTTTTTTAAACCGAACCAACCCAACCCGATTAAAAATAATAAATTTAATTAAAATATATGATAATAATTAATCCTACTGCCAATAAATTACTCTTGGTTTAGATTATTGATTCATTTTATACATAGGACAAAGATAGGCTGCAAGAAGTCCTGTTGCTGCACTTGGTTTATTTTTAGTCTGAAGTTTACAATAGCATGCTAACGGCTAACAAGACTAGTAAAGCCCAATTAATAAGAGATGCTAGAAACCCGGTGGTTTCCCATAAATTCAGTGGTAACATTTACAATACCCCATTTAATAAAAATTAGGACCAGAGTGAAGAGTCGCAAAGAAACTCGGAAACTAGAACACCGTATGTAGTAAACTTTGATCAGTTAACATCTTTATTATTGATTAAACTCCTACTTATTTAATACAAAGGATTGAGCTCACCTTATTTGTCGTCTTTTAGTGTGTTTTAACTTAAATATTTGAGATTTACTGTATTTGAGATGGATATGTGATATTTTGCTGACTTTCATTTTTGGTTTATTAAATTGGTACTTGCTGCTTGATAAAAAATTTATATATTTATTAACCCGATCAATCCAACCCGAACCAATCCAAACCGAACCATACTAGATGGGTTGGATTATGAATTTGATTTTTATGGGTTGGGTTGAAAATTTGCAAACCCGATTTAATTGGGTTGGGTTGTTAAAATCCCGTAACCCGCCCAACCCGAACCGTGTACACCCCTATTCGAGGGGATCAATTGAGAATCATTATACCCCATCTTCAAGAATGTGTCATGGAAAAGGACGTCAACAGAGGCTCCATTGTCCACCAGGACTCGTTTCACCTCGTTTTTTCCAATCACGGGGGCTATCACCAAGGGATCGTCATGGGGAAATTTCACCCCTTCAAGGTCCGAATCATAGTATCCAATCGACATCTCAGTTTTTGCATGCTTGGGTGCTTCTCCAACTATATGCATTACTTCTCGGGCATAAGCCTTCCGGGAGTTTCTAGTGGCTCCAGCCGCGGTTGGCCCTCCTGAAATCATGTTGATCACTGGCCCTCCAGGCTGGGGGATGCGGCCTTGGCTTCGATCTTCATCTCGATTATATTCTCTTCGAGGGGCACCCTTGTCCCCATCTTTGGCAAACTTTTTCAACTTCCCTTTTCGGATCAGAAACTCTATTTCATCCTTGAGTTGCCTACAATCATCAGTATCATGGCCCGAGTCTTTATGGTACCTACAATACTTGTTCTTGTCTCTCTTATCAGGATCTCCCCTTAGTGGCTTCGGCCATCGGAAATCTCTATCCTTCTCAATGTCATAGAGGATTTGACTCCTTGTATCATTCAACCTTGCATATTCAGTAAATTTCAAGCCCGGATTTCTTTTCCTCAGAGCTGAATCAGAGTCTTTAGTCGTACGAGGATATTTGTCCTTGACATCATACTCTTGCTCCGCCTTTCGCTTCTTCGAGCCACCATTATTGCCTCCACCGGCAGTGGTGGTGTCAGTTTTCTTCATGCTTTCCTCCGCCTTAATGTACTTACCAACCCTTTGTTGGAGCTCAGCCATGCTCTCAGGGGGTGTTTTGCCAACGACATCTTGAAAAAGACATATGTGGTTCCTTGTTGAAGGGCTATCATAGCTACCTTGTTGTCTAGATCAGGTATATTCAATATCTCCTTGGTGAAATGTTTAAGATAATCTCTCAATGTCTCATTCTTTCCTTGGGTTAAATTCATGAGTGACGCAGAGCTTTTCTCATGTACTCGTCCACTGATGAACTGGTTGATGAAAGCCGTGCTCAGATCTCTAAAACAACTGATAGAGTTGGGCGACAAACGACTATACCATCTTTGGGCCATGCCTTCCAGGGTTTGAGGAAACGCCCTACACTTAAGGGCATCTGTAACGGGTTGCAGCAACAGTGCATTCGAAAAAGTCCTTACATGGGTAGCGGGATCACCTGTACCATCATATGCCATGATAGTAGGCATCTTGAATTTCCTTGATACATGGGCGGCCATTACCTCTTCAGTGATGGGTGGAATAGGATCGTCTGGGTCGCCTAGTTGCATTAAAACACAGGGATCTTCCCTGGGGATTTCCGTCCTTGGTTCAAAGGCTGAGTTTGCCTTCTTTGCTGCTCTATCTCGATGTCTTTCTTTAGTTTCTGAATCTCGGCCTCATGAGCCCTAATTCTCTCCATAGCAGTCATAGTTGCCCTTGCAGTTGCCCCCCCGAGTTCTTCTTTCAAGGGGCTCCTTGTTAGATCTTCTTCTTCTGGGTGCTTGATCTCGACCTTCATCAGACGAGTAGTCGTCAGTATAGGGCCCTGAGTAATCCAAGTACCCTTGCTCATGGACAGGCCCCAAGCCTTGAATGTAGGTTGGTTCGTATGGCTCATGGACTATGGGGGCATGACCACTTCCTCCTGCTCCATGGGGGTAGTTAGGCAATCCATAAGTAGGATTGGTGCTCATAGGAAGCACGATCGTGGAGATCTGTGCTCCATGGGGAAGGTTGTGATCGAGTGGCGAGACAACCATCTGAAGAGGGTTTGTCTCGTTTTGAGGCATGGAAATTTGGAGATTCGTCTCTTGTGGTTAAGAAACCACCTCCGTGGTGAAGGGCAACGTCCCTAGTGGTTGAGAAACCACTATTGTGAGGGGCAACGACCCTTATTCCGTGGCAACTGGAACGGTGGTGGTGACAGTTGATCTAGTAGTGGTTGTTGTTCTTCGTGTAATAGCCATGGTTGTTGTTAGTTTCCCACATACGGCGCCAAATGTTGTGGAACGAAAAGTAGGTTTAGATATTGACGGCGAGTATTTAATGTAAGGTAGTGGACAAACGTGTCTTAGTGGCTGCTCTCGTGGTTCGTGACTAAACAGGTCCTCACAAGATGCCTACGTATCTCAATTATCACTGAGAATCAAGCCAAGAAAACGTAGTCCTGATGTTGAGGAGTTATGCCCTTTATATAGGCGTCTGGAGCCTTAGAATCATGCTAGAATTAGGTTACTTGGTGGCCAAGTAACCTCCTTGACAGTGGATAACTCTTATCAGAATTAGTTTCCATGTTGGAGTTGGTTTCCATGTTGGACGTTGCCTTAGAAGCTTCCTAGTGGTTTCCAATCACTGGGCTTTTTATGAACCAAGCCCACGTTTTAGTGGTTTAAGACAAAGGTTGGATCATGGCTCAATTGCTAACCACGAATTTAATACCACAATTAGGGTTTCGGGCCTCATTAATGGGCCTCGTATTTGGACCATCCTATCTAATTTATGCAACATTAAAAGTGTCCTTAGGGCTTTATTTTAACCCACATCAGACAGTTTGTAGAAAATTAATTGATAAAAAATAACTAATTAAATAAAAATAATTTTAAGAGTTAAAAATAATTTGTGATCAAAACTTAAAAATTGAGCTAGATAAGTATTTAAATAGCAATGAACAAACCTAATAACAATAAACACCAATGATTAAAATTACTGAAAGAGTTATACTCATTAGAGACATAACATACAGTTTAGCAAACAAAAACTCATGCATGGGTCAACTCCAATGAGGGTGTAGCTGTGACAATTTCACAGCTTTTCTTCTTATTTATTATTAAAATCTGACAAAAAAAACAATGCTGCTTGTTCTTCTGCGATGACAAAAAAACACTCATCAACAAAGAGAAAAATCAGTCATCAACAACAATGCTGCTTGTTCTTCTGCTGCGAGCTTCGTGGTTTCTCCAGATGTTGCTGATCTTGGTTTCTGCGCCCCCTCTTTGCTTCCTAAATCCACTTGTCTTTTCCTCAAGGATTCTGCCAGTTCATCTTTAGAATCGGTTGTGTCCCATATGCATTGCACAGTGTCCGACTGTCTATATTACATTAGCAAAATGTCCATAAAAATTAAAGTAAACAGAATGCAAAATCCTACTTAGTTAATCAAACTGAGGAAAATCAGGAATATTTGTGTACACATATATGTATATATTAAAAATTAAAGTAAACACAATGCAAAACCCTACTTAGTTAATCAAACTGAGGAAAATCAGGACTAATTGATAGAAAATAACTTTGCAGGTGTATATATTAAGCAAGTAAGATGTTTGAAACTGAGAAGAAAATCTGCTATATTTCTCCACATAATTAAATGTAACAATACAAGGATATATAGAAAACAAATTCCAGGTGATAGTTGGAGAATCGCTCAAAACCCTTAACTGACTCCTATCACTACTCCACTACCTTACTACTTATTCAACACTCCTAAAAATACTCTACTAATAAAGACTAAATTAAACTAACATTAACAGCTATATTCCACAGCTATTAATACTTATTAAATATGTTTAGATTAAACATCCAACACTAATTCTGAGAAGTGAGATCTAATCTCATCCACACATTTTTTACATCTAAATCAAATCCTAGCCACACAATTAATATTTCAATTTTTTTATTTTTTATCCTTCATCTCTCTCATCTAACCCTATTATCTTTCTACCCATCACCACCCCCCACAACACCACCACCATCATCTTCCTCCACCTACCACCACCACCATCCACCCGCCACCGCCTTCCTCTACCCACCAACATGGCCACCAACCCGTCCCCACCACCTGCTGCCATCCACACCCTTGATCGTTGCCACCACCATCCCGACCACCCGTTGTCGCCACCACCATCACTTGCCACTACCAGTACTGTATCCACCTTCTCCCTCATTTCCCTCTTTCTCTCTCTCCCCTCTTCTTTTCAAGCAATATCATTAATTTCATATTTGAGCAAGTACTCCAAGTTGATTTTTCTCGGATTTTCGTTCTTTTTTGCAGGAAATGAATTGATTAAAACTGAATACTTGAATAAAATATAATTTTAAGAGTAAATCATTATCTATGATTATAACTTAAAAATTGAGCCAACAACAATAAACACCACTGAGTAAAATTAGCATTACAAAAAGATTCATAGTACCAATTACAGCTATAACATACTACAATTTGTTATCAGAATCTAGCTACTAACCCCTCAACAACTAAACACTCATCAACCTAGAGAAGAATCAAGTGACAAAGTCATCAACAACAATGATGTTGTTCTTCTGTTGGGAGCTTTGTGGTTTCTACAAATTCATCTTTATAAGAATGAACAGTTGTGTTCGAAGCATTAAGCACAACTTTTTTCTTTTTTAGATTTCGCCTCTTCTTTTTGATCTTGAGCCCACATGCATTGCACAGTGTCTGTATTACATGTATTACATTAGCAAAATGTCCATAAAAATTAAAGTAAACATAATGCAAAACCCCACTTAATTAATCAAACAAGAAAAATGAGGAATACTTGTGTACACATATATATACAGATATATTTGAATACCCACCTTTGGGCCTGTTGGTCCGCTCCTCCAAAGAGGAGTTTTAGAAGCTCCAGACCTTAAACAAGTTCTCACTTGTTTTGACCCTTCCTCAGCTGAAATCGTTATGTTTTCTTTAGTCATCTCTTAAGGATCTGATCTCTGCTTCAACAACAAATTATATTTTGCCATAGTTAATATTCTTTAAACAAGATTATTTACAGTTTTTTTAGGGGTAAGACCTATATAATATAATCAATCTATTCTATCTTAACAATGCCCAATTAAGCTAATCAATATTTAATTTTAATCATTCTATAACTCTTATAAGCTAATCAATCGATCAATTCATCTTCTCAGAAATCCAATAAGCTAATAAATCTATTTATCGATCTATACTTGAAAGCCAAATTCACAAATGATTCAGTCATCAAAAAAGCTATCAGACAATCAAACTAATGACTGAGCATCTATTCCCCAAATCGACGGCGTATTCGTCATAACTGTCGTAATCAATATCCTCGTTGCTTGGATTTTGAATCAACCTCTCGAGTTCTCTAAGTCGATTGATCTCTACAAAGAACCGAAATCATATGTTGAAAGTTGGTCGAGTCAATATTATTTTCAGATCTGGCATAAGTGTTAATAAACATGTATATATTATTCAAATTACAAAGAACAAAAATCGAGATATATGTGTATATATATTCGTATGTATATGTGTAAAAGGGGTGGGGGTTGAGATTGTAGAATGGCGATGGAGTCAAATCGAGAAGATGACTCTAATCAGAAAAGTGAACATGAGCGAGAGAGACGATGATAGAGATGATATAGATACAAAAGTGAAGATGAGCGAGAGAGACGATGATAGAGATGATAGAGATACAGTGGTTAACTACAGGAAGAAAAAAGAGACAGGTGAAATGAAATGAAAATATGTACTATGGAGATTTTTAAAATAATATAAATTGAATGGCTGAGATTAGATCTTAGGTCTCATTATGATATGGGGTTCTCACTTGAGCAAGTGTCTATCTACATACAAACAAGGAACATACACACACTCAAGTAAATGTACTTTTACAACATATTTATATTGAAATACATAAAAATAAATAATTTGTCAATACTATCCTCAACAAGTAGATTTTAATTACAAGATATCATTACATTTAACTTTTCGTATGGAAAATTGAAATTTTGTTTGATGTATTACAATATGTTATTGTAGGAATCAAGAAATTACTAGATTGAAGCTTCAATTGGAATATTTGGAGTAAAATTATTAAAATCCATTTATTTAGACATATTTTATAATATTGACTGTGGTCAACAAGTCTAATTCAAGTCTTTAAGTAGTCATTACAGGCCGAGGAGAATGCCTTTAATTATGTCATGGGATCAATATGTAAATATGCTCTTAACTACCTAATAAAGTCCACAAGAGCATCAAACAATCATTTAAAAGTGACCGGTCAATAAGATTTGTCCAATCAATTTTGTTAATTTTACTTGAAACTAGAATGCAAGTTAAAAAAATGGATACTAATAGAAAAATAATAGACATTAAAGAGACAATGATTTAATATATATGAAAAAATGTCACCTTTGCCACCGATGTTCTTAATTCACTTGGAGCACTATCTTCATTGTTTACTGCAAGCATAACAGTATGAGTAAAAAATTGAAAGATGGAGCTTAATAAAACAAAACAATAGATAGCTTTAAAAGTAGCAATAAACATAGATCTCTGATGTTATTTTAGAGTGAATTGTCATAAGAATGAAGTTCAAAAAATTAGTTACGATAAAATTTTTAGACAAATATCTTGGATCGATCGACATCATAATTTCATTGTATTTTACCTTGGACTAAATTAGCTTTCAAATGTTAAACACACTACATATTACATACCCTTTAGGGGTGCGAAACATCCTTCATTGAAACATGTAATTATCAAATCATCAGTCGATCATCAAAGATTCATATAAATAGACACATACGTGCATACACATATTTACTATAATAGTCGATCTTGATCGAATAGACATCGATCCATACATATAAGCAGTTCTATATATCTTAATCGGCTCAAAATAAATTTGGCTTTAATATTGATTTCTAATTATATACCAAGTTTGTGGGTGCAAATTATCATGGATACATATAAATAAACACATACATGCACACACATATTAACTAATTACTGGATTTTAGATCGACTAACCTCACCATTTAATCTCGACGAGAAAAATGTTTGGAAAGAGGAAGAGAACCGCACGTCTTGAAGAGATATCGACTATCATTCTCAAAGGATAATTGTTGCAATGGATGACAATTTATAAAATGAAAGATTAGATATAATTCTAGAATCTTCTAGATTTTGGGCTTTAAAGCCTATAATACGTTTGATCCATTTTTGTTGGGCTTCGTCGTATATTGTCCTTGATCGATTTTTGTAATAGATCACTTTTGATATAGATTAATCAGTATATATATATTTATAATATAACAAATCACTCAATTATTTCATATTTCAAAATAATTTAAATGTAACAACTAATGAAATTGGTGATTTTTGGAATAATTTGAAGTTAAAAGGCTCGAAGCAACATATTTACCCCAAAAATCAAACTTTGGAAAGTAAAGACACAAGTGACAATTTCCTATACTTTTTAAAAATAATTAAATTTTGTATATTTGGTGGTTAAAGAAAAAGTAGTTGAAAAATATTATATATTTTTTTTTTACAAAAAAATCAACGCAAGTTGAGGTTTCGTAAATATTAAAAGCACAATAATTTAATATATAAGCGTATTTAATATGAATTTTAAATTTCTTATAAATTATTATTGACTTTACATATACTAGCTTAAATATTGTATCTCTAATGCTTAAATATTATGTTTGTATTTAAATATTTTATTAACTGATATTTGTTTTTGTCCTATAGCTGCTAATAAATAATATATATTTAAAAAAAATTATATAGAAGTAATTAAATTAGAATAGTTACATGTGTTTTAGTTAGAATATGCTTTTACTCTAATATATTTTTAATGAATTGGCCAATTGAAATAATTTTTTAAAGTTTTCAAAAAAAAAAAGAAGGTTGTTATTTCCGGTACTATCTAACAATGGGATTGTATAAGAGGGTTGAATACATTTTCTTTGAATTCTTGAAACTTAGAGAAATGTTAGCTTAAAAGTTGAGTTGAATACACTCGTTTCAGATTCTTGAAATTTAGAGAAAAGTAAGCTTAAAAGTGCTGAAAACTAAATTGCCAAAAAATAAAAACATAGTATATAAATTTCATATGAATGTTAATTAATCCATCAAAGAGGTTTTGTATTTCTTGAAGAATCTGAGTTAGATTACACATCTACAAAATTACAATGTAATTTCTTACTGATAAATAATCGCAAACTCTCTTCTTGCCTCAAAAAATAAAGATCGGCGTGCAAGCCAAGTAATTGCCTAAAATTATTAAATATAATAAGAACCTCTCCGAATTGTCTTATATAATATATTTCTCAACATCCCCTCAAACTCACGATATACTCATATCGAGAGTTTGTAAAAACTAATCAAAACGTAATCACTCGCTCCGATCAGCATCCTCGTTAGTTGGTCCTTGTAGCTTATTCTCCAACTTTGTAGAATTAAGAAGATCAAACAATTGTTGTATCTGATTCGCAGAAAATCCTGACAAATCTGAGGCATTCTCTCCATTGAAATCCCTACAATAGCACTAAACCAACTGAACTACTACTTTACCCAAAGTCAATATCCCAAAGGAGCTGGCTGCTTGTGTTATGTACTACCCACTTTGACCACCATGTATGCCGCCTCTCATAGCCAATGTTCCACCACGACCTGGTCCTCTTCCACCACGAGGTCGATCCCCCCACTAATCAGGAAATCCATGAATTTAAAAACATCCATATTCATCATGACCTTCCCTATTACAATTCTTACAAAATTTGTCACCATCAAAATTTTTGGACTTAGCTCTTGCATCTTGTTCCACTTGGAATGCCATGATTTATTATGGTCATCTTTGAAAGTATGAGTCTCTACATGCAGCCTCTCTGTTTGGATCACTTGTTGATATGCCTTGTCAACACTTCGTAAAGGATCTTGTGCAAGAAGTTGTCCCCTAATTGAAGAATATGCTGTATCGAGCCTGATAAGAAAATGATGCACATAATCTTCTTGCCTTAATTTTTCCACTTGATCTACTATATTGCACTTGCACGCATCACACTTACAAACTGGCACTTTCACATAAGTAGTCAATTCATCCCAAATTTTTGACAAACGACCAAACTAAATTGCCACAGTTTTAATATTACCTTGTTTGCACTCTCCTAAAGCTGATTTTAGTTGACAAATTCGTGTTCCATTCACCACACAATACCTATTTTTAAGGTTGTTCCATAGTAATTGAGCGTCATCATATTCTCCAAGAGTAGACCTTATGGAAGATTCAAGAGTGTTGGTAATCCATGACACCAACATTGAATATACTGCCATCCAATCTTCAAGTTTTTCGGAATCCGTCGGCTTGGTGATTGTCCGTTCAACAAAGCCAAACTTTCTTTTTGCCTTTAACGAGGTTCGTACCGCCTTTGCCCATTCATCGCATTTCGCACCAACAAATCATAAAGGTTGTTAGGCTCAAGACATGTCTGAACACCACTATTAACAAGCCTACACTTTGTGACTATGTCACATTACATGACCTAGTGAGTTCTATCACTGGGATGTAGTATAGGTCTCTAAATGTACTTGTCTTGTTCTCATGAACATTAGCTTGACCATGTATGCTCAAAGTTATAATGAGCTTAGTAAAGTTTCTTGCATCTAGATTGTAAATAGGCCATTGAATAATTATCCTGGTAGAAGTTCAGAAGTGTTCATGCAGCAGGATAGAGATAAATAAGGCTATGAAGAAATAAGTTACAGAAATTTGTCTAAGGCATTATATAGCAAAGTCAGAAGAAAGCTATGTCGTGAAGTCACCAATATCCATGTCGTGAAGTACTATATCGCATAGTCCATTTTGTACTATGTCGAGAAGTCCTCAAGACACATGTCGTGAAGTGTTGAAGTCAGCAAAGTCAAAGAAGCCTAGATCGTGAAGTCCTCAGAATCCCTATGTCGCATAGTCTTCAAATGACCTATGTCGCATAGTCTTCAAATGACCTATGTCGCACAGTCTTCAAATGACCTATGTCGCAAAGTCTTCAAAGGCTATATCGCGAAGTCCTCACAAGTGAGATCGCGAAGTCAGGAATGAAGTGGAGTTCACGATATCAACACTTAGCCGTTTACAACAAGACAATTCAAGGTACAGAATCAAGAATCAAAAGAGACAAATACTGAAGCATTTGTTCTGTCAAGGTGGTCCAAAGAACAGATGGCAAATCTACAGCTAAACTTGGAGAGAAAGATAAGAGACAAGCAGCTACAGAAACGGGAAAGACTCCGAAAAGCAGGCGGTCCTTCCTGACACAGTTAACGTCTTATGGCAGGACAAGTTGGACTTTCAGCAAGGGGTAACTGTGTAAAAATAGGTGTGTGCACTAGTTTGTATAGGGCTTATATATATCATGCACATCCTATTGTTAGCTGTAGGAGAGATACACATAGTTTTGATCTTAAGTTCTTTTCTCTGTAAGCAAACAAGTTCAAACTGTTCTTGTTTAGAAGCCAGAAATTCTATTGTGAATTTCTTGGAAAACTGTAGTATTTAATTTGCTTATACAAAGTAGATTAAAGTGATTGTGTGTGTTATTTACTTTCTGCATATTACATATCATAATCATATACAGTCTGTTACTTAGTTTTCAAGAATCGAAAAATATATCAAACTATCCATTCACCCCCCCTCTGTCTAGTTTCTAGTAGTATTCATTTCTAACAAGTGGTATCAGAGCGAAGGCTGTTAACGTACAAACAGGAAAAGATCAAGAATGAGTTCACAGAAACTAAGCAGTATCAAGATTCCTCCCTTTAACAAGGAGCACTACAGTTTATGGAAGAAGAAGATGTTGTTTTTCATCAAAGCTTCTAACCCCATGTATTTAGATATTCTAAAGCATGGTCCCTTCATTCCAATGATCGAGATTGGTGAAACAACCATTGGCACTGAGATTGTACCAGCAAAACATGTGCCCAAAGATCCCTCAAAATACACTGATCCTGAAAAGGAAAAAGTTGCACTGGATGGACATCTTCAACTTATCATTTGTGAATCTATGGACTTCAACATGTATGGCACTGTTGCTCTTTGTACTAGTGCCAAGAAGATGTGGGATCTTATAGAAGTGCTCTGTGAAGGAACTACTGAAGTAAGAAAGAACAAGAAGCAGATTCTTGTTTCACAATATGAAGCCTTCATGGCTCAGCCAAAAGAGGGAATCACAGAAGTGTTTGAGAGATTCAACAAGCTGATAAACGAGCTCAAACTCTATGACAAACACTATGAAACAGAAGAGCTCAATATGAAGTTTTTACTAACTCTTCCAGATCACTTGGAACCAAGAATCTCTTCCCTTAAAGAAAGAGATCTAACAAAGATTGGTTTTGATGTGTTGTATGGTGTTTTAAAGACATATGAGTTAGAGCTGTTTCAAAAGAGATCTATTCAAGCAAAGCAAGGATTAGTGGCAAATACCTCCTGTGCACTTATTGCTGACAACCTAAGTCAAAGAATGGACTCTCTTAAAATCAGTCAGGTCAAGATTGAGGAACTGGAAGTTGAAGACACTGGTGATGAGGTCCAGGTCGTCTATGATTTTCCTGAGGATGATGAGTTTTACAGCATGGAGGAACTGGACAAAATGGAAAACAAATCTTTTGCTTATATGGCTAGGAGGTATCCTAACATAAGGTTTAAAAGAAAGCAGCCATTCAGGTCCAAGTTCAATACTGGAAACACTGGTGGATCTAGTGGCTCAAACACCTTCAATAAAGGAAAAGGGATTGCTGGTGCTGCTAAGGGTGGATACAAGACAGGAAGTGTGGATAGGACCAAAATAAGATGCTATAACTGCAATGAACTTGGGCATTTTGCCACTGAGTGCAAAAAGCCTAAACAAGTCAAGAAGGACAAAGCATACTTAGAGCTTGAAGCTAAGTATGAGGCTCTACTCAAGAAACAACAGGGCAAAGCTTTTATTGCTGAGGGAAAATGTTGGGATGACTCTGATGAAGAAGAAGAACAAGAGTACTCAAACTATGCCTTGATGGCATTTTCTGATGATGGTGATTCAATTCAGGTACCCATTCTTACTTCTCTTGATATGACTCCCCTTCAATATAAGCAAACTGTTGAAGATATGAGCACTGAGATGTTTAATATTCATACTAGCATGTTAGTAGCTAATGAAGAAATTGATAGACTAACTGCTAGGAATGTTGAGCTTACAGAAAAGAATGAGAAACTTGAGTTAATGGCTGTGAACCTGGATGGTTTGAAAAAGGAGGTTGAGTATCTTAAAAACAAAGTGATTTGTGCTGAGCAGATAGAGAAAGCCCTTAGGGAACAAATTGCTGAAACTGAACTGAAACTAAGAAGCTTCAAAAACTCCTCTGAACTTATTCAAACCTATCACAAGGAACACACTGAAGACTGCAAGGTTAGAGTTGGTTTTGACTATGATAATGACAAGGGAAGGAAGAAGGTCAAGGGCAAAGGAAAGGAAACTTTTACAAACAAAAATGCCCCAACCATACTGTCAAGTGTTGAACAGCCCATCTTCAGAAAGAGTGCTGTTGAGTTTGATGAGGAACTACTGATCATCAAGCAACAACTACTTGAAGAAGATGAGGCTGCTAAGAACACTTCTTCCTTTCCTGAACTTGTCAATCAGAAAGAGACCAAAAACAATCTTGTCAAGAGTCCTAAAACAAAGAAAGAAGTTGTTAAGAAAAGGAAACAAAACAGAAATGGTAAAGTGGGTGTTAACAAGGGAAACAACTATGCTTATGTGCCAAATGCTCCCAGGAAACAATGTCAAAAATGCCTATCTGTTAATCATTTGACTCATAAGTGTAGTAAGTCTGATATTGTTGAAGTTGACAACCTGAGTAACCATTCTGCTAGCATAAATTCTAGTCATGATTCTTTCTGTGGTAAGCCAAACTGCATGACATGCTATGTGACTGTGATTGCTAACTGTTTATCTCTAAAGCATAAACTTGATTCTGCACAATCTAGTGAATCACATACACACAGGCACACTCACAGGACAGGATCCCCAATCAGGGTTGAGAGGGTGAAAACTTTATGTGAGCCTAAGAGTGTAAACTCCAAAGCCACAGAAAAAGTGAAGTCTCCTACTATGAGAAATGCAATTTATGACAGAAGAATTGTTAATCAAAATGTTTCTAAATCAACTGGACCCTACCAAGTGTGGGTACCAAAAACAACTTAGTCATTTTGTGAATGCAGGGCAACAGGAATAAAAGAGTCATATGGATCTTGGACAGTGGATGCTCAAGTCACATGACTGGTGATATAGCCCTGCTATCACATTTTGAGGAAAAGGCTGGCCCATCAGTAACCTTTGGAAATGACAACATTGGTTATACAATGGGATATGGCAGTGTTAAATCTGGAAATGTCATTATTGAAGATGTAGCATTTGTTTAAGGACTGAAGCATAATCTCTTGAGCATTGGACAATTTACCAACAGGGGTTTCAAAGTGGAATTTGATGAAGACCTTTGTTCAATCTCAAAAAGGGAAAGTGGTGAAGTTGTTCTAACTGGTGTGAAGAAAGGAAGCTTGTTTGTAGCCAATCTTAAGGCTGCAGATAAGGGAGAAGTCTGCTGTTTCTACACTAAAGCCACAAATGAGGAATTCTGGCTATGGCACAAGAAGTTGTCTCACTTGAATGTTCAGGCAATGAACTCTCTAACCAAGAGAGAACTTATCAGGGATTTGCCTGCCTTGGAGTTTGTGCAAGATGGAGCATGTGAAGCTTGTCAGAAAGGAAAAATTAAAAGATCCAGTCACAAGAACAAATTGCTCAATACAAATTCAAAACCTCTGCAGATAATTCACATGGACTTATTTGGCCCTGTGAATGTAATGTCCCTCTCCAAAAAGAAATATGCTCTAGTGATGGTAGATGACTATTCAAGATATACTTGGGTGGAATTCCTATTCTCCAAGGATGAAGCACCCCAAGTCATAATAGAGCATATCAAGAGAGTTGATAAAAAAGCACAAAGCACTGGTTCCTCTGTAGTTGCTTTGAGAAGTGACAATGGGACTGAGTTCAGAAATTCAACATTGTATGAGTTTTGCAAAGATAAAGGAATTTCTCAACAATTCTCAGCTCCTAGAACACCTCAACAAAATGGAGTAGTTGAGAGAAAGAATAGAACTCTCATTGAAGCTGCAAGGACAATGCTGCTGGATGCAAAGCTACCCACTAGCTTTTGGGCTGATGCTGTTAACACAGCATGCTATGTGCAAAATAGAACATTAATCAATAAGAAGTCTGGCAAAACTCCTTACTCATTAATGACTGGAAAAAGAGCATCCTTCAAGCACCTGCATGTGTTTGGAAGCAAGTGCTTTGTGATGAAAGATACCTCTGAGCATGTTGGAAAATTTGATGCAAAAGCATTTGAAGGTATCTTCATTGGATACTCTCTGGAAAGGACAGCATACAGAGTATTTGTACCTGAGCAACACAAAGTCATGGAAAGCATGGATGTTAGCTTTGATGACAAGAAAACTCCTGGACTGAAAACAAGTGATCAAGACAGTGTGCCATTGAGATTTGAGAATCAAGGTTATCTTGAGGATTCTGAAAGTGAAGATGAACCCCCTGTTCAAACTGTTCTAGAGAATGAAATCCTTGAAGTTGACAATCTTCTTCAAATACCTGTGCAAGGGTTCACAAACACAGGGGGAGAAGAAGAGAATGCACCTATCAACCCAAATGAGCTTGGAACAGATCAAGGAAATGAACAGGGGCACACAAGGAAATGGGACAGAGCCCACACTAGGGATCAAATCATTGGAGATCCTAGTGAGGGAGTTAGAACAAGAAGGGCAACATTAAATACATGTCTGTATAGCTGCTTTCTGTCACAAGAGGAACCTAAATTAATTGAAGAAGCTTTGAAGAATTCTGATTGGATTGTTGCCATGCAAGAAGAGTTGAATCAATTTGAGAAAAACAAAGTATGGGAACTAGTACCTCCTCCAAAAGGAAAGAATGTTATTGACACCAAATGGGTGTTCAGAAACAAAATAGATGAAGAAGGAGTGGTAATAAGAAACAAAGCAAGACTGGTTGCCAAAGGATACTGTCAGCAGGAAGGCATTGACTATGATGAGACATTTGCACCTGTAGCTAGACTGGAAGCCATCAGAATCTTCCTGGCTTTTGCAGCTCACTCAGATTTTAAGGTGTATCAAATGGATGTGAAAAGTGCATTTCTCAATGGTGATCTTGCTGAAGAAGTTTATGTGTCTCAACCACCTGGCTTTGAAAGTGAAGACTTCCCAAACTTTGTGTATAGACTGCTCAAGGCACTCTATGGACTCAAACAGGCACCAAGAGCCTGGTATGAAACTCTATCTCAATTCCTTCTTGAGCATCAATTTACCAGGGGTACAATTGACAAAACCCTATTCTTCAAGAAGCATGGAAATGATATCATTCTTGTTCAAATCTATGTGGATGATATCATCTTTGGCTCTTCAAATGAAAAACTCTGTGAAAGGTTCTCTAAGTTGATGCAAAGCAAATATGAGATGAGTATGATGGGAGAGTTAACCTACTTTCTAGGCCTGCAAGTACATCAACGGGAGGATGGCATCTTCATAAACCAATCAAAGTATGTCAAAGATCTTTTGAAGAAATATGGTTTAGAAGACTCATCCCCTGCAAAAACTCCCATGTCCACTGCAATCAAGCTTGATGAAGACAAGAAAGGCAAAAGAGTAGACATCAAGGTTTTTAGAGGCATGGTTGGATCACTACTCTATCTCACAGCTAGCAGGCCTGATATCATGTTTGCCACATGCCTTTGTGCAAGATTCCAGTCTGATCCCAAGGAATCTCACATGATGGCTATCAAAAGAATCTTCAAGTATCTAAAGGGGACTCCTAATCTTGGGCTATGGTATCCAAAGGGCACTGGGTTCAACCTGGTTGGTTACACAGATTCTGATTATGCTGGATGCAGAATTGACAGGAAGAGCACCTCAGGAAGCTGTCAATTCCTAGGTCAAAGGTTAGTGTCCTGGTTCAGTAAGAAACAACAGTCCACAGCAACATCCACAGCTGAGGCTGTGCTCAATTGCTTTGGATTAGAAATCAACTCATGGATTATGGGCTAGTGTTAGAACACATTCCTCTAATGTGTGATAATACTAGTGCAATATCCATAGTTGCCAATCCTGTTAATCATTCTACTACAAAGCACATTGAGATCAGGTACCATTTCATTAGGGAACATGCTGCAAATGGTACCATAGAAGTCTCTTATGTTCCAACTGAGAAACAATTAGCTGACATATTTACTAAACCTCTGAATGAAGCAGTCTTCAACAGACTTGTGCGTGAAATTGGAATGCTTAATCCTTCATTTAGTTGCTCTAAGTAAGTATGCCAGTAAATTGTTGCAGCAGTAAATTTTCACTGTATTTAAATGCTCTATTTGTTTGGAGTGAAAATTAGCTGAGATATGATTTATAAATATTTCAGTATTTTACTGCATATTTTTCAAAATCACATTTGTTGGTAAAGTTGTGAGCTTTTGAGACATCTCGATATAGATGATTTTCAGAGTTCACGACACAGTTCAAATCAAACAGACTTATATCGCAAACTGTTGAGATTGTGAGACTTCGCGACATAGTTCATTTCATGAGTTTGCGACATAGTTCATTTTATGACTTCGCGACTTAGAATAACTATATCGACAAGTCTCCACATTTGACAGAATTTTGATTTAAATTCATTTTATTTCAAAATTTGATAAAAGTCTGACAACTTGCTTAAAATTCCTCATAGAGAGCTTTAGACAGGGTATCTCCCTATATCGCAAAGTCTCCCCAATCCCTTCATCCTGAGGACTTTGCGACATAGTTCATTTCTGAGACTATGCGATATACTTTGCAAGACTTTGCGGTACAAGCCATTTTTTGACTTCGCGACATACAAATCGACTGTACAAATTCATAACTCCATATCGCAGTGTCTCTATCATATAAATACCCTTTTCTAACCGTTCACAACTTTTCATCTTGTCTATTGCTCTCAAACTCTCAAACCTAAGCACAAATTCTCTACTCTCTCTGTCACTCTCTCTCTCGAAATGGCACCCAAATCTCAAACAGTATCATCTTCTATCCCTTTAACCATTCCCAAAGAAACCAATCTTCTCACCATTCCCTCTGAGGCTGAGGCTAACCCAAGGTACAAGTGTTTTGTCCGGTTCTTGAACACTTCCTACCTACGCCAAGCCCTAACCCTGAACCCTACCTTGTATGTCGATGTGTTGGAAGGATTCTGGAGCACGGCGTTGGTGTCAACAATGGCTAGGGAAGATGGAACCTCATTCCAGGAGGTTAGTTATTCAATTGGAGGCAAACACTTTCAGTTTCGTGAAAGGGAAATCAATGAAGCTTTGGGGTTCAAGGTGGAGGGTCATGACCAAGAAGCTACAGATGCTCAAATCGTAGATTTCATGACCTTCATTCGGTATGCTGAAGAGATAGATACTGGAAAGCTAAATAAGAAGTTTGTGAGAAGGGAGTGGTCATTTCTGTTTGACGCACTCCAGAAGGTGTTTCTCTGCAGGAAGACAGGATGGGACCATATCAGTCACATTGCTGTGAAGCTAGCCTACTCCTTGGCCAACAACCAGGAGATCAATGTGGGAGCCATAATTCTCAAAGAATTGGCTCAGAGGCTAGGCAGGACCATTCGTGGTAGAGGTAATGACATCTTTTACCCTCGTTTCCTTCAAGTAATTTTAAATTTTCTTGATGCAAATGTCCATGAATTGGAGGGTATAGATAAAACTAAAATGGCTTATTCCAAGTCCATGTCCAAAGTTCTATTTGGCTCATTGGACACAAGGAATCAAGTGGATGTGATTCTAAGTGTGACCAAGCATATGCAGGACACATTTGAGTCTTATCCACTTGATAAGCCCATATACCATGCACTTTCCTGGACAGGGGAGGCTGAGACTGAAGGAGCTACACAGTCTAACCCCAGCCTTCCCATCCCATCCAGCAACCCCACTGTAAACAGTACCATAGAAGTTAGGCAGCTAAGTGCATCAATCTCTCAAAAGATTGGTGTTACTAAAAAGAAGTCAAAGAAGAGAGCCCTAGCAGTGATAAATGAATCTGTAGAGATAGATAGTGAGAATCCTGAGTCACCTCTCACCAGACAAAGTAAGAAATCCAAATCCAAACCTACCACTGGATCCTCCCAACAGGATTCAGATGTGGAAAAAGGGGTACACCTGTTACTGTTCATGGCCTCTCAACAGGTCATTGGCATTGAAAAGAGCAGTCTCCCCACTGCACCCTGTATAGAGTCTGCACAGGGTCAAGAACTCACTCTTGACCCTAGGAGTGATAAGGCTGATCATACACAGAGTGGAGAGCACATCACTGATGAAACTCCTCCTATTTTCTCAGGGGGAGTTGCCACAATCTATTCTAAACCCCACTTCTCTCTCAGATTCTTCCATAAAAATTTCTTCTGAACAAGAGAGTCATTCCAATGACAATCTTGCCTTTGATCAATCACAATTCTCTCCTGTGATTGAGCCAATTTCAAGTGACATGGTGCATGACACTATACTCACCACCCAGGAACCACATCTAGTTGGTCAGGGAATGCATGTTGGGGCATATCCTAATGACACCAACACAAACATGGAGGATTCACCAGTTTTCACTGGAGACTCTATGCCAAATTCTCCCATCCTTAGGGATGTGGAACTGTCTTCACAGACAAATAGGGCTAATGTTGTAACACATCCCATTTCAATGGAGACAACATTAGACCCTACAGCCATTCCAAGGCTGGAGGAGACTCAAAATCCTACATCTCATGAAGTGCCTAGCACTAGCTCTCACTTGGCTCAGGCCACTATGTCAGAATGGCTGAAGCCTGTGCACCATGACAGGCCTTCAGGATCATCATCTGGGCCTTCCAAAATGACAGAAGAAGCCATACAAGATCTCCATGTGGCACAGATTGATGAGTTCTCAAAGATAGCTCAACATCTCCTCACCTCAAATCTCCCAAATGCTGATTATGAAGCCATTTTACTCTGCCACAAGGAGGATGTTGAAGCTCAGCAGGAGAAGATAGTGGATGCAGCTGAACCAGAGGGAAATGTGGATGCCTGGTTGGATGCTAAGCGGACTCTCAAGCTCAAGGATGCCCTAGCTTTTCTAAGAGAAGAATACCTAACTTCTCTGGGCTCCAATGCAAAGGATCTCTCTCCTGCTGCCATCTATGATGCTGTTAATGATGTCTACAGGAATCAATTAAAGGCTCTGCACTATCTTGGGAAAGGGCTTCAATCAGAGATTTCTTCTATCCAGGAGGCGACAGACAGATCCCTTACTCAGCTCAGAAATTCATATCTCTCTGATTTTCCCAAGGTGGAAGGCATCCTTAAAGAAATCCAGAAGACAAACTCTACTGTAAGCATGATGGACCTCTCTCTGGCCATGGTCACAGACAACATCAGGAAGCTGGCTACAACCCTGGAAAATCAAGTCAAGGCCAATATCAACTCCAATGCCATGTTGAATGTAATTTGGAAAAATCAATATGGTGACAAATTGGTGGATGAGGTCCCTCTGTCAAACATCTCCAAATTTGAATTTACCAAACTCAAGGATCAATCTCTTAATTCTTTCAAGTCTCAACAGCTGTTCTCAAAGGTAGATGGTCTTGAAAGAGAAGTGGCCTCTCTGAAAGATGAAAACAAGGAGCTTGCCAACTCTCTGAAATAGCTCAATGACAAACTGGATGACCAAGGCAACAACACCTCCAATATCCTGCTGGTGCAACAACAGATGCTGACTTCAATGATGAAACAAATGAACCTGCCTATCCCTGGGGAAGCTCAAGTCATCTTGTCTGATCCCAAGCCTAAGGGGGAGAAACAAAAGGAGGTCATTCTGAAACAAAGAGGGGGAGTACCTGCCAAGCAGTCAAAGCATAAGGGCAAGGGCATACTCATTGAAGAAACAATAAAGCCAATCATTCTTCCCCCTGTAGAGGTCATAAGTGCAGAAGGTCAGAAGAGCAAGAAAGAATCAATGCCTTGTTAAATTTTAAAGAAAAGGAAGATAGGTTGTGGAAAACAGAGATTGCCAGATTCATGAAAATGCACTCTGAATATAAAGAAAATCTAAAGAAGCTGAATGAAGAAAAGAGGTGTGAGAAAGAAAAGGAGATGGCTGAGATGGAAGAAAGAGCAAAGGAGCTAAGGAAGAAAGGGCTGTGCAGGGTAAAGCAAAATCCTTATACTGTTGAGTACAAAAATCATTATGGAGGAATAAGCAAGATAAGGATGGAGTTCATACATTCATATGTGGAAAGTGCCCTCAGAACAGCAGCTGAAGATCTAAAAGATTCTCCTCTCATTGAAGAACTGATTGCAAGGGATGAAATTTTACTGGCCATCTCTGAAATAAAGAAGAATGAAGAAATAAGGAAGAAGAAAGTCTATGATGATTTCTTAGAGAAACAATTGGAAACTGAAGCTATGTAGCTCAAGGAGAAATTCTGTAAGACCAAATTTCCAAGTTGTTATCAAATTCTGTTCTTAACTTTATCTTCTTTATACTTGTTCTTTTTATGTTAGTTAGGCTTGTTATCAGACATGAAATTGTGCCTAAGGGTCTTACTCACAATTTGGGGGAGATTGTTAGGCTCAAGACATGTCTGAACACCACTATTAACAAGCCTACACTTTGTGACTATGTCACATTACATGACCTAGTGAGTTCTATCACTGGGATGTAGTATAGGTCTCTAAATGTACTTGTCTTGTTCTCATGAACATTAGCTTGACCATGTATGCTCAAAGTTATAATGAGCTTAGTAAAGTTTCTTGCATCTAGATTGTAAATAGGCCATTGAATAATTATCCTGGTAGAAGTTCAGAAGTGTTCATGCAGCAGGATAGAGATAAATAAGGCTATGAAGAAATAAGTTACAGAAATTTGTCTAAGGCATTATATAGCAAAGTCAGAAGAAAGCTCTGTCGTGAAGTCACCAATATCCATGTCGTGAAGTACTATATCGCATAGTCCATTTTGTACTATGTCGAGAAGTCCTCAGGACACATGTCGTGAAGTGTTGAAGTCAGCAAAGTCAAAGAAGCCTAGATCGTGAAGTCCTCAGAATCCCTATGTCGCATAGTCTTCAAATGACCTATGTCGCATAGTCTTCAAATGACCTATGTCGCACAGTCTTCAAATGACCTATGTCGCAAAGTCTTCAAAGGCTATATCGCGAAGTCCTCACAAGTGAGATCGCGAAGTCAGGAATGAAGTGGAGTTCACGATATCAACACTTAGCCGTTTACAACAAGACAATTCAAGGTACAGAATCAAGAATCAAAAGAGACAAATACTGAAGCATTTGTTCTGTCAAGGTGGTCCAAAGAACAGATGGCAAATCTACAGCTAAACTTGGAGATAAAGATAAGAGACAAGCAGCTACAGAAACGGGAAAGACTCCGAAAAGCAGGTGGTCCTTCCTGACACAGTTAACGTCTTATGGCAGGACAAGTTGGACTTTCAGCAAGGGGTAACTGTGTAAAAATAGGTGTGTGCACTAGTTTGTATAGGGCTTATATATATCATGCACATCCTATTGTTAGCTGTAGGAGAGATACACATAGTTTTGATCTTAAGTTCTTTTCTCTGTAAGCAAACAAGTTCAAACTGTTCTTGTTTAGAAGCCAGAAATTCTATTGTGAATTTCTTGGAAAGCTGTAGTATTTAATTTGCTTATACAAAGTAGATTAAAGTGATTGTGTGTGTTATTTACTTTCTGCATATTACATATCATAATCATATACAGTCTGTTACTTAGTTTTCAAGAATCGAAAAATATATCAAACTATCCATTCACCCCCCCCTCTGTCTAGTTTCTAGTAGTATTCATTTCTAACAAAGGTGTAATTATGTACCGCCTTTGCCCATTCATCGTATTTCGCACCAACAAATCATAAAGGTGTAATTATGTTTCCTGGTCCATCGCTAGAGCCAAGATAGTATGTCAGATCAGTCTTTGGTTTAGTGGTTTCCTCCATCTCAAAATCTCGTAAAATTAGAAAAGTTTTCTTTGTTTTCTCTAGCTCTTGATACCATGATAAATAATCGCAAACTCTTTTCTTGCATTTCTGAATCACGATATCAATACATATATAGGATAAATTAAGATTGGTGTGCAAGCCAGGTATTGTCTAAAATAACTCAATTGCCTCAAATAATAAAGATTGGCGTGCAAGCCAAGTAATTGCCTAAAATAAATAAAGATAATACGGAACTCTCTGAATTATCTTATATAATATATATTAATTTCACCTCAAGGGCACTAATATAACTCTTCATTAATAATAATAATAATATATTAATAATATATTTCTTAACACTTACCTTTCGAAAGTGTTTCTCTCTAGAGCTCCTAGGCAAAAATACAAGTTATTGTTCTCTCTTATTACATTGCTACTCAGCTAGCTTTTATACTTTGTGAATAAAATAAAAGTAAGATAAAGTGTTAGTGGGGAAGTTGACTAGGTTGCACGGCTCATTAATAACCCAAACAATTAAGTATGACGGGACTTTGTGCCTAGCAACCTGAAGCCTTTATGGTTTGAGATTGCTGACCGAACACTCGCTACAAGGGTATTAGTGTATTAGTGTACGAGTATTTTGGGACCTTGACTATTGCATAGTCAATGTAACCACTAAGACTAGGGAATTGGGTTCTTTGGTTGGTTAGTGGAGCCTTACAGACTTGGTGACTCACTTACACTGAGAAGTATTGAATTTAGGCCAAACATATAAACACCAAATGTGACGACCTCATACGCAACGTTGGGCGACAGCTAGCGAAGCCTCAACGATTGTTGTGACTCACTCACCCTGAGGAGCTCAATTTAGAGGTGAATCTATCCTTAGTCATTAGAATGAATATTTATTAAATTAAATTAGTGTAAACGTAGCTTCAGTAATAAAAGCATATGACCCCTACGAAGAACCCAAATGGACACTATAGTCTAAGTAACGGGGTGTTGAAATCTAGTTTTTGTTATGACCGATAGCTAATCTAAAGGAAGCATAACCTGGTGGGTATTTAAAATCAAGACGGAATTGTATAATACTTTGGGCTATTGTTTATAGTCTTATGTGTATCGACTTGGGGCATGTCCCATATATATATATATATCAAAATATTAGACAAGTAAAGCAGGCTATCATATCATCAGATAATTCGTTACTTTTCGAAGGTTCTCTAGCGTTCTAAGAGTAAAGAGCACTAGCATATGTTCGATAAAATAGATACATATATTTTATCTATAGTTTTGTTATTCCTAATCTTTTATTTAAGAACAAAATGGGTTTGTGATTCTTGCGATGATTGGAAGGATTTGTGACACCCTTCATCAATTAGAGCGGATTTCGCATTCTCCGAGTAACATATTGGTTTTCAATACACGTTATAGGCTTTGTCTTCTTTTTCCTTAATTTTCTTTATTTTTATTTTTTTAGTGTATGTCATGTGTGTATATGTGTGTATTCGAACCCATAATGGATTGTGGTTCAGCGATGAAGTAATGATCATTATGGGATTCTAATAAATCTTTTTGTTTTATGCTTCTTCGATTATTTATGGTTGTGCCTAATGGCTTGTGTTTATTGCTTAGATGATTCGCGACCATTTACCTTGTTTACTAATTACAATATGACGAGAGTTGAGTTATTGGTCAGAATTAATCACACTAGCATACAACATGATTATGTATTTTAATTTGTAAGGAGGAACGAGAGTGAACCTTTATATTTTAATCTGTAAGGAGAAGCGAGAGTGACCCTTACGGTATGTAGTCAATGAGGAGCTTGTTAATAAAATCAGATTAAGGCCATGCATAATCACATATGAGACTAATATTAAGACTTAACTGGAATAAACTTGACTTATCGAGATACTACTTTGACCAAGTGCATTTTCGTGTGTAACGGGGATTGTCCACTTGAAATCCTCCCGTCAGCAACAATAAAAGGCAAAGAAGTAGTAGATGGAAAAGAGTATAGAGATGAGATATATACTTGAACAAGAGGTGGATATGTGAGAGCCTTATCAAAATGGATATTAATTCTCACCAAATCCGTTAGAACCCTCTTCTTCTGCACCAAACTCTCTAAGGCATCTTGTGACCTTTATAAGAACTACATCCTTCACAAGATGGTTAATCACAAGCATAATGAATCTAGCAGTAAATATTATTAAACCTTCAATTTTGGTCACTTAATTTTGCAGTTATTTCAATGAATATAGTAATACTGAAATTAAATTATTTGTCAAATAGCAAATTATAATAAAATCCATCAAATAAGTACAAAAAATGACTTGTCAATTTTATATAAGTACAAAAGTACCTGTTACAGTAAAAGGTATAAGTAAGAATAGTAATAGTTCGGTAGACACATAAACATGTATGTATAGTCGATGGATATTCTATTAATCAATGGCTATTGTTCAAATACTCAACTAATAACAACATACAATATAGTGTAAATTGACAACAACCATTCAGACCCTGTAAGTTAATATGCAATAGTAGACAATCAAAAGTTAGCAAATAGAGATCGATGAAGATAGAATAAGATAAATTGAACATGCAAATTTTTATTAATAATAAAAAACAGGAATTACATTTCAACTCTTTATAACTAAAATTTAAACTAAAAGGGCTCCTAATCCTAACTCCTCTAGGTGGCCCTAGAAGTAGAGTTGGGAGGATTTTCCCTTCGGTCATCTTTTTTCTCCTTCTTCACTTCTTTCTCTGTCTTAAGTTGTTGTTGCTTCCTGACGTTGTTCGTCCAGAGCTACTTCCATCTCTCTAAACAGCTGTGCCACTTGTTGCTCGATGCTCTTAAAGTTGAACTCTTCTCTTGTGATATTAAAAATGTTCATTTCTGCCATTCTCTCTATTACTCTTGATAAGATATAGTGTGATCTAATCTCTATTTACCTATCTGTTATATAGAAATTACGTATATCTTATATAGAAATGCCCTAGGGATAGTAAAATACTATGGTAAAAATGGAGAATTTTATAAAACTACCGCATTCAAGTTTATTAACTACACCTTCTCCAATTCCAAGACATTTTAAACATTCCCTCCCATCACTGTTTATCGTTTGACTCAAAGTCTAGCTTCTAATTAAGTTAATGTACATGTGTTAATATCTATTTTACCTAACTATTATGCAATGACAGCAAAATTGGAGAGATAAGTGTTAACGGAGGAATTTGGTGATAACCAATTCGGGGAGGGTTGCTGGAATTGTGGTGGTAGTTGATGACGGTGTGTAGCGTAGGTTGAGAGGGTTAGAGTTTATGATTTGGGAATGACTGAGATTGTATGTGAGATTAGGCCGCGATTAAGGTTGAATATTGAATTCACTCTTTTTCGCTAGATCGCATCGTGCCATACAACGTGCCTACGTACCCTTATTTATAGGGATCAAGCCAAACGTAGTTCTTGCGGAGCAAGTAACATATATGGGCCGGGCTTCCTTATTTCTAGGAAGCCGAAAAGACCGGGGTCACTGCCTTTGATACGTCATCATGAGCTGTCATGGTCTTGCTATTTTCTCGGAACGTGGTAGATAAGTCATTGACCCAAGATTATCGGAGTCAATGCTTATCTTAAACCCCTAGTAAGGTGAGGCTTACTAGCCTGGATGAAGTCTAGTCTTTTGCGAAAATAAATATGATTCAAACAGTTTCCATTCCTTCTTGGGCGAGGTTCCCCTCAAGCCCCCTGGGCGAGGTTCCCTTCAAGCCCCCTGGGCGAGGTTCCCTACAAGCCTCTTGGGCGAGGTTTCTTACAAAGCCCCCTGGGCGAGGTTCCCTACAAGCCTCCTGGGCGAGGTTCTCTACAAGCCTCTTGGGGGAGGTTTCTGTAATAAGCGGTAATTATTGGGCTGAACCCAAGTTGTGTCTTTTTGTGTACGGGCGAGGTTGGTAGATTAATGAGCCAGGCCCAAATCACACACCTCTTATTGAATATTTATTATACTCTTTCCAATCAACTTGCAAAAAACATATTAGGGATAAGCGAGGATTCCTACAAGTATGGGCTAGGCCCATTGAATACTCATTGCTGACATTCATGAGCATCACACTATTAGGGATATGTGAGGCTTCCTACAGGCATGGGCTAGGCCCATTGGATATTCCTCGTTGTGGTGGATGCTTTATCAAACTAGGTCTTCTTTCCTTATCCCAAAGGAGGACGACACCACCATCAAGGGTGAGTTCGACATTTCTTCTATAATAACTACCCTCCATTTTCTGTCTTTTCCTGTGGACAAGATTACTTTCGGAGGACGAGGTTCCATATCCTGTAAGTGATCATGCGAAGGGTGATGCCCCACCGGAGGGCGAGGTTACTTTCGGAGGACGAGGTTCCATATCATGTATCATGCTCATGCAGAGGGTGATTTCCCACCTGGGGGGCAAGGTTACACATTTCTTCTATGATAATTGTAGCTCTCCTTGGTAAATAGTCTGTAGGAGAGGCTTCCCACAATTATGAGAGGCTACTTCCAGAAGTCAAGGTCTTTCTAGAGATGAGAGGTCTTTCTAAGCTGATAACCTAGGCTTCCTATCCTGGAGAATGCTTCACATGAGGTTATGTTGTCCTTGTATACGTCCCGAGTTATACATTTCTTCCCCGATAGTAACAGTTGTCTCCTTGCTAGTTAGTTCGTGGATGACGCATCAGGGAGAGACGACGCTTCCCATGGACGTGGGCTAGGCCCAATTGATGTACCCTCTTGAGCTTTCCTTCTTTATATGTATGATATGGGACTGGCCCTACTAGTCTTCTTCCTTAAGTACATTTAACCTAGGTCGATTTCATCATGTAGCCTAGGCTGATGCTAGTGAGTGACGCCATTGATTGCGGGCGAGGCTGAGAAATACGGTGGGCAAATTTTGCCCATTACAACTACCCCCCAGTTTCTTGCAACAAGTATTTGTAAAAGAAACTAAGTCTTGATATCCAGAAAAAATCTCAAAGGCGAGCCTTACCCTTGGTGTCACTCCATGCTATTGATGTACTTTCTTCTTGACCTGAGATAAAGATTTCAACGAGAGTTCTAGTTGATATTTAAGCTTTTTCTAGTGGCTCCTTTTTCAAATTGCCAAAGTAAACATCCTTCATGCCTTCTTCGGTAGGTGGCATAACCTTCTCAGGTAGGCGAGGTCTCCGGTAGAGTTGATAAGTCTTTTGATATGAATCATCTCCAAGAAAGTAAATGGAGGTCGACGTCTATCTGAACATGTTCTTGAGTTACTCGACATATGCGTCGTATGCTTATTCTTCTCATTTTCTTCAAAGTAATTCTGAAACTTTTCGATGTTGAGGTAGGTATAGGCGAGGTCCCTAAATAAGATATCTTCATGTGCTAGTAGTCTTCATGACCTCGACCTTGGTTGGAAGACGTCGACGCCGTTGAAGTAAGAGGTGTCATTGAGATGCGAGACCCTTGATATCTTAATTCTTCCATTAATAATCTTTTTGTGTGTATCTTAATCCTGTAGGTGAGATACCTCCTGGTAAGACCCTAGGTAGGGGGCGAAGATACAAAGAGAAGGAGAGGACTTTTGTAGAGTGTGAGGTTTCACTAGTAGCGTAGGATGCTGATAAGTAGGAGATGTCTTTAGTTGATAAAGAGGCACAAGACATCATCTTCAATATCTCACTGTAGTCTTCGATTAACAATTCTAACATATATTCTGAACTAGACCTTAAGAGGGCGAGGCCGCTTCAGTAGAAA
Organism: Heracleum sosnowskyi; assembly: GCA_030848705.1. NCBI lineage: Eukaryota > Viridiplantae > Streptophyta > Magnoliopsida > Apiales > Apiaceae > Heracleum > Heracleum sosnowskyi. The sequence continues at coordinate 135,354,953 of CM061238.1, read as the reverse complement.
GCAAAGACGTTGATTGACAAATAGGCATAAGCACATCTTCTGAATTTTTCAAATTGAAGTCTGCACACTATCTTCAAAATCTATTCTCCTTCAAAAACTTTGATAGTCAGGAGAGGTTGGTGATCATTTGGATTGTAGTAACATTTTCTTGATCTTCTGAAAAAAATGATAGGCCTATCTTTCTGTAAGAAAGCTTGGTAGTTAGTATCCCTTCAATTTTCTTCTGATGTAGGATCACTATTGATGGCCTAAGCTGAAAGATCACCCTAGATGGGGTTTCCAAGAAAAACCACCCCGAAGGGACTTCAAATACAATCACCCCTTAGGGCCTTCTTACTACAAATATTTTCTTCGTAAGCATCGTCCTCCGGGAAGACGTCACCTTCCTTTAAAAAACTTCTTATTTCAGTTGTAGAGACGACACCTCCAGATAAAGTGAGGTATGTTGGGGTATAATAACCACCCCCCAATTCCTTGCAATAATTGTTTATAAAAGGAACTAGAGTTAATGATTCTGAAATCTTCACCTACATAGAAAGCCTCACCTAGTTTGAAGTATATATTCTGATATAGATTTCCCTATTTTTAGACTCGTTATCAAGAGGTCTTCTTGTTTCGGCCCATCAGAGGGAGACGCCTCTGTCTAAAAAGAGGTTGATATTTATCATTACCCTTGGTTCTCTTGTTGCAAGCCATCATTCAGATGATGACAAGAGGCTATTTATGAAGAGAGATAACACTGATGCCGAGTTTTCTTTCAAGATGGGTCTGGGCGAGGCTTTCTACCATGGTCTCAACATCCTTTCTGAGAAGAATACCATCATTCATGATCAAGAAAAGACTGTGAAGAAATGGAAAGCCGAGGCTTCTTCACTCAAAGCTCAGTTATCAGATACCCAGAAAAGGCTTGATGAAGAATCCAAGGCAAAACAAGGCGAGCTTGAGAAACTTCAGGGCTAGTTTAATAAACTTTCTACAGATTCCAAAGCCAGGGGCGAGGCTCTGAAGATGGACAATGAGAGGCATGGAAAAGGAGCTGAGTCATGCTTATAGCCTTGGCTTCCTTGGTTATCTTCAAAACTTCCATGCAGCTGATCCTGACTACGACTGGTCAAAGAATTTCGCCCCCTCAACTTCTGAATACATGGTTACCTTAGAAACTAACAACGCCCAAGCTATTGAGGAGGAAAAGGAAGAGCTTCACAATAAGATTGCCTCCAAGATTGAAGCAAAGGTTACAGAAGAGGCGAGGAAAGATCCTGAAGTTGAAGATAATCAGGTTGACGAGAACATCCAGAATGTATCTCCTTTTGAAACCACGGTTACTTGACTATATGAACTTTCAATAATTGCAAAAACTTTTGGAGCGTGAGCTCGCCATTGATAACTTCGCAAAATATATTTTTAACATTTTTCTGCTTAACTTATTGGAGATGTGCGCCCTCCCTTTAATGGCGTCGCACTTGTAACATTTACTTTTTATCTATTGTTTCTTTTCGCTTGAAATCCATATCAAATAAGGATATATAACCTCACCCACTTATACACTCTATGCAAAAGCAGAGTTTTAAGAAAAAGGAGGGTAACCTCGCCCACCTATATACTTTATGCAAAAGCAGAGTTTTAGGGAAAATGAGGGTAACCTCGCCCACCTATATACTCTATGCAAAAGCAAAGTTTAAGAAAAAGGAGGATAACCTCGCCCACTTACATACTCTATGCAAAAGCAGAGTTTAAGAAAAGGGAGGATAACCTCGCCCACTTACATACTCTATGCAAAAGCAGAGTTTAAGAAAAAGGAGGATAACCTCGCTTCTACATAAGAGGTAGGACTCTCTTCTTGGTGAGCTTTCCGGAAGTACGGATAAGCATCCCGGAAGTACGGGTTTACCAAGGTATTATAAGAAATAGATTCCGAGCTCCATGCGTTTAGTGGACTTACGCTTCCTGAGGAAGTCGTATTCCTACGCACCTTCTGCTGAGGGGTCTTCCAAATATAGTCTTCTTGATAACCAAATCTCGGGGGAGACAACCACAAAATCTAGGATCACCTTGAAAGATCAATCCTAAAAGCCTAGGTTTTCAGAGCAAGATTACCCTTAAAGAATTCACAACTGACTAAGGCCTAAAGGAGATACACATCTTCCAAAGTAAACTAAGAGAGTAGACTAAGGGACACCCTCCTAAAAAGAGGACATCCTCTAGAGCAATCCATGAATATAATATATTTAAAGAACGAATTTCGAACAGATATAACCACAAATCTAAGAATGTGCAATGCTACGAATGAATATATGATGCAAATAAGTGTAAATAAATACAAGATCAGATGGAACCTGGATGGAGTATCTCAAACATAGGCGTCTCACTTAGAGGCAGATGTCGAAGTTGCTGTTGATCTCCCAGCGGGCGACGCTGGTTGCCGATACCAAGCCGAGGCTTCTTTCTGATGGGTAGATGGCGTTCTTCGATCTTCAACCAATCCTTCCAATTTTGACAATGTTCTCTTAACTTCTCCCTCTTAACCGTCTCCACACAAATAGCCATGTTCAGTCCTTGTGGCTGAGGTATAGGTCCATGTTGCAGAGGCGTAGGCTCCAGCTGCTGAAGTGTAGGACCCCGTTGCTGAGGCGTAGGCTCCCACTGCGGGTATCCTCCATCTTTAGGGGAGGACCAGGTTATCTCTCAGATCCCAAGTGTCTCTCAGATTTGGTTGTCTTGGTGGTGGTGGAGGTAGATCCATGTGGGAACCACAACCTCGTCTGCGTGATTACCTTCATCAACTAGTTCTTTGGTATGTTGCGACATCCTTCCTCCAGAGATGTCAAAAACCCCTCCTTCTAGGGCCAATTGTTAACGGAGAAATTTGGTGATAACCAATTCGGGGAGGGTTGCTGGAATTGTGGTGATAGTTGATGACGTTGTGTAGCGTAGGTTGAGAGGGTTAGGGTTTATGATTTGGGGATGGCTGAGATTGTATGTGAGATTAGGCCGCGATTAAGGTTCAATATTGAATTCACTCTTTTTCGCTAGATCGCATCGTGCCATACAATGTGCCTACGTACCCTTATTTATAGGGATCAAGCCAAACGTAGTTCTTGGGGAGCAAGTAACCTATATGGGCTGGGCTTCCTTATTTCTAGGAAGCCGAAAAGACCGGGGTCACTGTCTTTGATACGTCATCATGAGCTGTCATGGTCTTGCTATTTTCTCGGAACGTGGTAGATAAGTCATTGACCCGAGATTATCGGAGTCAACGCTTATCTTAAACCCCCTAGTAAGGCGAGGCTTACTAGCCTGGATGGAGTCTAGTCTTTTGCGAAAATAAATATGATTCAAACAGTTTCCATTCCTTCTGGGGCGAGGTTCCCCTCAAGCCCCCTGGGCGAGGTTCCCTTCAAGCCCCCTGGGCGAGGTTCCCTACAAGCCTCTTGGGCGAGGTTTCTTACAAGCCCCCTGGGCGAGGTTCCCTACAAGCCTCCTGGGCGAGGTTCCCTACAAGCCTCTTGGGCGAGGTTTCTGTAATAAGCGGCAATTATTGGGCTGAACCCAAGTTGTGTCTTTTTGTGTACGGGCGAGGTTGGTAGATTAATGAGCTAGGCCCAAATCACACACCTCTTATTGAATATTTATTATACTCTTTCCAATCAACTTGCAAAAAACATATTAGGGATAAGCGAGGCTTCCTACAAGTATGGGCTAGGCCCATTGAATACTCATTGCTGACATTCATGAGCATCACACTATTAGGGATAGGCGAGGCTTCCTACAGGTATGGGCTAGGCCCATTGGATTTTCCTCATTGTGGTGGATGCTTTATCAAACTAGGTCTTCTTTCCTTATCCCAAAGGAGGGCGACACCACCATCAAGGGTGAGTTCGACATTTCTGCTATAATAACTACCCTCCATTTTCTGTCTTTTCCTGTGGACGAGGTTACTTTCGGAGGACGAGGTTCCATATCCTGTAAGTGATCATGCGAAGGGTGATGCCCCACCGGAGGGCGAGGTTACTTTCGGAGGACAAGGTTCCATATCATGTATCATGCTCATGCAGAGGGTGATTTCCCACCTGGGGGGCAAGGTTACACATTTCTTCTATGATAATTGTAGCTCTCCTTGGTAAATAGTTCGTAGGATAGGCTTCCCACAATTATGAGAGGCTACTTCCAGAAGTCAAGGTATTTCTAGAGATGAGAGGTCTTTCTAAGCTGATAACCTAGGCTTCCTATCCTGCAGAATGCTTCACATGAGGTTACGTTGTCCTTGTATACGTCCCGAGTTATACATTTCTTTCCCGATAGTAACAGTTGTCTCCTTGCTAGTTAGTTCGTGGATGACGCATCAGGGAGAGACGACGCTTCCCATGAACGTGGGCTAGGCCTAATAGATGTACCCTCTTGAGCTTTCCTTATTTATATGTATGATATGGGACTGGTCCTACTAGTCTTCTTCCTTTAGTACATTTAACCTAGGTCGATTTCATCATGTAGCCTAGGTTGATGCTAGTGAGTGACGCCATTGATTGCGGGCGAGGCTGAGAAATGCGGTGGGCAAATTTTGCCCATTACAATAAGCATACAGTCATGCATATATGGCTGTTGGATTAATCTTAAATTAGTTGTTTCAATATTTGTTTTGTTTTATCTGTAAGTTTATTTTAATTGTGTTTGCAGTAGTTGATTTAGTCGTGGGTATCTGAGAGAGTTTTTAGGAGCATAAGTGAATAATGGAGAGGTGGAGTAAGATTAGGAGTGTAGTTATTTTGTTTCCTAGTTTGTAGATTTTAAACATTAGTCTTTGCTTTAAGTATCTTTGTATTTCCATTCAGTAATATAAGAGAGAGAGAAGTTTTGTTCTCAACGTTCTTGCTGTTCTTTGTGAATGTGTGTATCAGCTATATAACTTGTTGTATTTGCATTATCAAACCACAATGGCAGATACACACAAGTAGTGACAGTAAATTCTTATGGCATCCACTTTTTTAGAACTTAGAAAACATTCTATCACAAGCTGCTTTCTTAAATTAACAAACATATTTCTAAAAGTTATGTAAAATTCAACATACCTAGCTCGCATACTAGTCTTGAGAAAGTAGATTTATCAAGTGGCTTGATAATTATACTTGCTAACTGTTTTTCACTTGAGACAAAGTGCAATTCAATAATTTTCACTATAATGAGTTGTTTTTTTTTGTACCATTTTACACCAATTTCCGGCTTCAATTTGGTGCTCGAATTCAAGCTTTGTTCTATTTTTACGTGTTTTATTAGTAATTTCAGGTAAAGTATCGGATTCCCCGGAATCCATATCTTGTGATATTTTGGAGCAAAAAGAGACTAAAATGGTGCAAATGCAGCTTGGTGCAAAGTTGATTTACAAAAGGAAACTTTGGAAGCTTAAGAAAACATTTTGGGGGCAAAATCAAGAGAATTGTTGGGCTAACAAATTTAGCTACCGACCAAACGTTCGTGTTAAGTAACCAGTCGCTCTAAAATCTTAAGGTGTTAGAGAAAGGTACTTTCTACGATCATATATTATATTCTAACACTCCCCCTCACTCGAAAGGGCACCATTTATGGGTCGAAGTGGATCACAGACGCTCATCTTTTGGGACATAATTTTGCCTAAGTCCTCTCCTCCGCCAGCCTGAGCTCTGATACCATGTTGAGTAACCAGTCGCTCTAAAACTTTAAGGTGTCAGAGGAGGAAGACACTTTCGAGGATCATATATTATATTCTATACGTTAGCTCTGCGAAATCATGGAGGAGCCATACAAAGCTCCGCGTCACCGCAGAGCGCCTCTGCCCATAATTTGAAATTCAAAATCTTTTGTAATTAAGTGAATTGATTTTTTTGTTGATTTAGGGGTTATATCGTATTCCTTTTGTGATACAGATATACATTCACATAGTCGTACTTTTTCAAATTAACCACATGCTCGGTTACAAAGCTTGTTTGTTTTTATCAAAAAATATGTTTGTGTAGAAGTCCAGGAAGGAAGGGGAAGTTAGATGAGTCAACGTTTAGAAAATTACTAATTTCTTTCATCGACTGGTCTAAAAATATTAAAGAATCCATTGAAAACTAGAAATTTAAGAATAAGTAAATCAATTTGAAAGAAAGGATGAAGATACGAACATAATCAAAAGACAAATCAAGAGTTGTAGTGGCATACCGATGCAATCAACACCGGGAATGGATTGGAGTCTGATGAAACATATACTCCTGTATACAAGATCGAAATTCAACAAGTTTTTTTACCTTTTGCTCCCTAGTTTTAAAATAAAGAGAAAATAAAATTAAAAATAGAAATCCTCTCTTCTTGATATGGAAGAGAATATAATATAATTAAGATAATACACTAGTAAAAACTAAATTTTAAAATCCTCTTTTTTTGAGATTGAAGTGAATATACAGAAAGGAATAAAAGATTGTGAATATGTATTTAAAATTAAAATTTAAAATTCTATTTTTTGGACAGTTTGTAGAAAATTAATTGATAAAAAATAACTAATTAAATAAAAATAATTTTAAGAGTTAAAAATAATTTGTGATAAAAACTTAAAAATTGAGCTAGATAAGTATTTAAATAGCAATCAACAAACCTAATAACAATAAACACCAATGATTAAAATTACTGAAAGAGTTATACTCATTAGAGACATAACATACAGTTTAGCAAACAAAAACTCATGCATGGGTCAACTCCAATGAGGGTGTAGCTGTGACAATTTCACAGCTTTTCTTCTTATTTATTATTAAAATCTGACAAGAAAACAATGCTGCTTGTTCTTCTGAAATGACAAAAAAACACTCATCAACCAAGAGAAAAATCAGTCATCAACAACAATGCTGCGAGCTTCGTGGTTTCTCCAGATGTTGCTGATCTTGGTTTCTGCGCCCCCTCTTTGCTTCCTAAAGCCACTAGTCTTTTCCTCAAGGATTCTGCCAGTTCATCTTTAGAGTCGGTTGTCCCATATGCATTGCACAGTGTCTGACTGTCTGTATTACATTAGCAAAATGTCCATAAAAATTAAAGTAAACAGAATGCAAAACCCTACTTAGTTAATCAAACTGAGGAAAATCAGGAATATTTGTGTACATATATATATATATATAGAGAGAGAGAGAGTAAGGTTCAAGAGAGAACCCTCTTAAAAAGGGAACCAAGGAACTTTTTAAAAAAATCATTTTAGCATAGAAAGAAAAATAGAATTAGTTATATATCATCCTAATAGTCCCAAAAAGTTAATTACTTACAAACAAAGATTCATTTTTAAATTTAAAAAAATATATGAAAAAATTATGAATCTGCTTATGAATCTCTTATATATATATATAAGAGATTCAAAAAGAGATTCATAATTTTTTCATATATTTTTTTAAATTTAAAAATGAATCTTTGTTTGTAAGTAATTAACTTTTTGGGACTATTAGGATGATATACAACTATTTATATTTATATTTTAATTTAAAACTAATTTTTAAAAAAAGTTCCTTGATTCTCTTTTTAAGAGGGTTCTCTCTAGAGCCCTGGCCTATATATATATATATATATATATATATATATATATATATATATATATATATATATTAAAAATTAAAGTAAACAGAATGCAAAACCCTACTTAATTAATCAAACTGAGGAAAATCAGGACTAATTGATAGAAAATAACTTTGCAGGTGTATATATAAGCAAGTAAGATGTTTGAAACTGAAAAGAAAATCTGCTATATTTCTCCACATAATTAAACGTAAACAACACAAGGATATATAGAAAACAAATTTCAGGTGATAGTTGGAGAATGCTCAAAACCCTTAACTGACTCCTATCACTACTCCACTACCTTACTACTTATTCATCACTCCTAAAAATACTCTAATAATAAAGACTAAATCAAACTAACATTAACAGCTATATTCCACAACTATTAATACTTATTATATATGTTTAGATTAAACATACAACATATTCCCCCTTAATCTAAACATATTCACTTCAGTTTCTTTACTCCCAGCAAGTCCCTCATTCTTTCAAATTTTGTAGTGGACAACGCCTTTGTCAGAATGTCCGCTCTTTGCTCCTCAGTCCCAATATGTTTGATAACAATCTCTCCGTTTTCAACACACTCCCTGATAAAATGAAATCGTAGGTCTATGTGCTTACTTCTTCCATGAAATACCGGGTTCTTTGCCAAATCTATTGCTGATCGATTATCAACATAAAGAACAACAGGTCCAATATTCACATCCATGATTCGATTTAGAGGATTCCTGAGCCAAATACCTTCACAGACTGCAGCAGTTGCAGCCATAAATTCCGCCTCGCAGGAAGACAAGGCAACACATTGTTGCTTCTGAGACACCCAGGTGATCAGACTTTCACTTAAGTAAAACGGCATGCCGCTCGTACTTTTTCGGTCATCTACATTACCTCCTAAATCACTATCAGAGTATCCAGACAACAAGTGATTCCCAGAATTCTTCATGTACACCAACCCATGTTCCAATGTACCATTTACATAACATAGTATTCGTTTGACAACATTTAAATGCATCACAGTTGGCCTCTCCGTAAAGCGACTCACTATACCTACTGTAGACGATATATCCGGCCTGGTGTGCACTAGATACCTTAAGCCCCCAACTAAACTCTTGAACAGTGTTGAATCAACTGGCTTTCCAGTAGTATCTTTGCTCAACTGAATCTTAGGCTCCATAGGATATTTAGTTGGGTTGCTTTCCAACATTCCAGCATTTTCTAACAATCTTTTTGCGTAGCCCATATGTTTTAACTCAATGCTTCCTCGCCTCTGTTCTACCTCAATGCCAAGATAA